>OY728146.1:1063178912-1064428912 GCA_963277665.1 Viscum album | reverse complement strand
AAACACGATTCCCCAAAAAAAGGATTATATTAATATTGAAGTAAAATATTATATATGATTAAAGTAATTGATAGAAATATTATTTTATAAAATGAACATAATTTTTTAAAGATAATGTATTGATATTATCTTATTGATAAATTCTAGTATTTTTTTAAAAAATATTGATTTCATTGGGAATAAAGAAAAATACTGATATTTGTACAAATTTTATATCTATTAATAAAATGAATAATATTTAAGTCTTTTGTCTTTTTAATTTTACTTGAATTTAAAAGACGAATTATTTATTTATAAATTATCAAAATAATTAAATTAATATAATAATTTTACTTTATTTTGATAAAAGTTTATTTTTATGCTTAAAATGTATTTTTGAAAAGTTGTTTTAATATGCTAAATGTTAAACCATTTAAATTAATTTAAAATAAATCCAATGTTGAATTATTTAAACTTGTTTTAAGGATTATATATAATTTTTATTTAAATTAAATTTCTATAATTATGATTTCAATTAATAAATTTAATATGAGATCTTTTTCCCTTGAAAAATCATTTTTTTAAAATTCTATTTTCACCACACTTGAAGTCTATTTAAAATTAAATTAATTAAATAATGTGAATTAAATTTTATAAAATATAATAAATATTTTTAATAATAATATTTTATATTTTATTATGTAGATATATTAATGTTTTGTCATAATTAATAGTAAAAATAGTAAAAATTAATTAACATAGTAAAAGAATTGAAAAGGTAAAAGTTAGTAACCATAGAGGTATAAATGATAAAAAAATTTAAAAATTGATTCTTTTTTTGGTGATTGTTTGGAAATCCCCTAAATATACTCATCTGTTTTATTTGAATATTTGGGAGGCACATTCCTTGGGATTTATATCATGTTATTGAATAGTTCTAGATATTTACAAAAATGTCCCTCCTCTTCAATTATCAAATGCCACTGATCACATCCCCATTGCACACCTCTAATATAATTTGTAATAACCAACATGTGAAAAAATATATCACTAAAATCATTTTGCATGCTCTAGGGAATTTCATCTTTCTAAAATAACAATATTATTCTCCTTAATTAATGATCCAAATGAGGTTCTTTAAAAATATGGTAATCACATTCCCTGAGTTAAGTATTTTTTTGATCTTTTTTTTAAAAAAAATTATGTCTTAAATATTCCAATATAATTAGAATATGATATATTGTATTATGATATGTTATTTTGGTGATTTAATAATATTCATCAATCTCCTCTTCAATCAAATGGGAAACAAAATGAACATTTGTGTGTGTAGATGAATACCACCTCACAAAATGATGTATGTTTTTCTCTATCATAGCCTCTCATTGGTATTAATGAATTTGATTTAATTTTAATCTATTATAATTCTAAAAAATAAGAATTTTTTTTAAAATTATCATAACATATTTATTATATCATTACAATACATTGAAAAAGGATAACATCATTCCTGCTTATTGTATAATAACATTGTATAATGAAATGTCCTTCATTTGTTTATTACAGAATAACATAGATGGTATATTAATTTTTTTAATAATGAATTTTATATTAATTAAATAAAAATAATTTTAAAATTATCATATAAAATGTAACTTTTTTTTATCATGTTTTTTGAAAAATAGAATCCTGAAACATGAATACGTATAACCAACCATCTCTAGGATTGAAATGTACTTCATTATTCCTAAAAAATTTTTATTGATATTTTTAAATGAATAATATATGTTTGGAATAAATAATTATTCTATGATTATTATTTCACGTATGATGAAATAATTACCCCTTTAACCATTTTAAACCAACCAATATTGTTTCGAATACTTGAATCAAGAATTCTAAACAAGTAAGACATTAAAAAAACTGATTATTTAATTAAACAAATCATTAAAATAAGATAAGTAAATGGTTATAGAATAATGGATTAAAATAGTAATTTATTTTTTATAATAAAAAAATTTATATAATTTATTTTTATAAGATATAAATTACAAACACAAAAATATATGGAATCATGGTAATTATTTTATATCAAAACAAAAATCCTTAAGAAATAATTTATTTTAAGCACCTAATATATTTTAACTATTGAATTAAAATGCCACTACATATTATATCATGGATTCCTTATATGTCATCTTATTTTATGTTACAATTTCATTATATAATTCATGGATATAATGATTCAATAATTTCAAACGTGGTAAGAGTTTATTTTTCAATCAATTTTATATAGGGATTATTTATGCTTGAATTTCCATAGTTAGAAATTGTTTAATCATTATCTAATAAATCCCATATATATTTTTCATCCATTTTATAATGAAATTTTAAGATAATATTACAATTTTTCCTTTCATGATACTTCATGCCATTAATAAAATATCCTTATACAAATGTACTTTATTTCTCCCTTTGGGGAGAAAATCCTTTTTCATCCATGACCACGTTTTCTTAAAAAATAAATATATTTTTTAAGTATCATGAAATTTCATATTAATAAAATTGTTACCCAATTCCAATTTATAATAAATGTTGTGAAATAAATTTTATTTTCATTTTATAAAGGTGTCACTTTTTACCTTTATACAATAGTGTTATAAGAATGCTTCTTTTGAATTATACAAAAATGTATCCAATTACCCACCACCATTACCACTAAAATATTTGATCCTTATGATGTTGTTTTATATTGTTTATTTTAAACAAAAATGTTTCTATACTTTTTTTTCTTTACAATGAAATTTTCAAATATGAAAATTTATTTTCCCCAGGAATTTTTTTAATCTCTTTTCATGTATTTTTATTCATCAACAACGACAAAATATAATGTCATGGAATAATTAAATACGATTTATATATGTTTCAAACACATATACCTGGATCAATATCGTTTCCATTTATGGGATAATACATTCATTATGATCATCCCTTAAAATTCATCATCATGAAATCTCTTTTGATTATGATATAAGGTAAGATTAAGCAAACCATTTTATTTACATGGGTAATTATTATGTTTATTCTATTGGATCAGTTAACTTATATGGAACACATATGTATTTACATTATATTAATTTGATTTTGGACCCAAAATTATATATCCCACAAATTTAATGGGTAATTCACATTTCTAATGATATAATTTTTATGGGATTAGGGAGTGAACCTAATCAATTTTGGGTCTCATTCTAACATGTGATGCTTCTAGGGGTATGTGACATGAATTATGTTTATTCCATGATTTATGTTTCCACCAAATTTCCTATACTTCTATGATATTATGATACAATGTCCTTTATATTATTCTTCCATTTTATTACTGTTGTACCTACTCCTTTATAATGAATTTTTATACCTTTGACTCCAATGTAATGTCTCATAATCATGTCTATTTCCTTACTGGGATTTTTAGGTCAACTATTTTATTTGTATTCCCTAGGTTATCCCATTCCATTTTAGGTGCTACAAAGAATTTATTATCTCATTATTGAAAATAAAATAGTTATTTTTTTACACACATTAATTTAATAAGCATCATATATTCTAATGAAACTAGGAAACATGGTCAATGGGTTATAATTATTAGTTTATTATGATAAAAATCATATTACTGTATATATTAGAGTCATGTGTTTCTATAGTTGGAATAATATAAAATTTTTAGATAAAAATTTGGAACTAAGATGAGAAAACATTACTAATCACTCTAAGGATATGTCTAAGCATAAATATATGGTTATGAAAAAATATAAAGAATAAATATTGGAATTTATTATGTATAGAGTGACTCGTTTCTAAGAAATTATATCCCTTTATAGATACTACATGATGGTATATCTTCGGAACAATTTTACATTGGGATAATAACTCTTGAAAGGGTGTGATAAGGTTTTCATGATCATCACCTAGTTCATGATTATGGGACATTGTTTTACTTTGTTTAACTCTTTCATGGGATATTATTTGGAAATTAAAAAATACTATTTGAGCTATTATGGAGGAAAGAAACCTATTTTAAATTTAGAAAACTGAAAATTATAATTAAAAATGATAACCTGTACTGAAACTTAGTGGATCATATGTTAAGATATACCAATCATTTATTTTCTATATTTTATAATATTATGTGTCTCCAAGAGTAATTGTTAATGTATCCTCATATTGTTTTTTGTTTCCATTTATTGGTGGAAAATTAGATAATGCATGAAAATATATTATGTGATGGAAAATGTAATGATTTATCTAATGGTATGATTTACTTGATTAGAATAAAATGGAGACAGATTCTAATCATGTCAAATAGGCTATTATTAATTGTAATTAACAATTGAAATATATTCGATTCTCCATACACATCAAATAATACAAGGACTTCATATCAAGGATATTCAAGTTCAAATGAAAATAATGAAAATAATATTCAACTCAATACATGTTAAAAACATTATATGAGACACCGTGGAAAATGACTTTGAGTAACAATATAATTATTTTTTTGGAATGTGGGCTCAATGAATAAAATTACTAAAGAAAAATAAATATTCCAGTAAATAAGGAATTGGGAAATAAATTTTGTCATATGGAAGCATTAATAGTTTAGTGATTTTGATATGAGTAACATGGTTATCATTCAATTAAATTCCCTAATATATAAATGAATTCACAAAGAACTATATAATAAAAATAATTAAAATGGGATCAATTGTGAATTTATGTTTGTGAATTTAAATTCATATTTTTTTGGTTTTTTTGTTAATGTTGATCTGGTTTTTAGAATCATGAATGCTCCATGGCTTGTTCATTAAGAGTTTATAATTATTCATTTTGAAGAATATATTGAATGGTAATAATGATATATGAATGTTATTTAAAGGTATAATGATATATTATGGAAAATAACTGATTGATTAACAGATAATATTTTATAAATACATAATATTGAGGAAAATATAGTCATCATGAATATTTGATTTTGTGGTATTACTTTATTCCTTATAGAATACATTTCTGGTTAAAATATAATTTTATGATTAATGTTATTTTTATGATGGTCAAAATATTCATTGAATTTTATAAGAATTTTATGTTTATATTTTTATTAAAAGGAAAAAAAATCATGCTAAGAAACAATTTAATTTATTGAGTGTGGCCATAGGGCTTAATTCCACAATTAAACGGTGAAAAGGGTGCAATGTATACAACTTACCTATTTAATATAGTAGATTTTATGAAATTTTCTTCAATTAAATGATTAGCTGGATAAATTTTATTATAAATATGGGAAAAATATAGGAGGGAATAATAAATAGTTATTCATTGGGTTTATAGGTGACTAATGATTTTTTGGGAAATATATTATTGGCACTCGATAAATATATAACCCTCATGTTAAACATTAATTATTAGTTGGGAAGAATGATATTTTGTTCTGGGATACGTATATTGAGTGGTATGTGATATAAATTTATTTTAAAATCATATTTCATGTTGTTGTTATTGTGGTTTATTAAGATCTAGGGTAACTTGTTTGTGTAAATATCAATGTTAAACATTTTTTTTAATTGCTTAAACTTATATATTAAAATATTCATATTTATTTTTGGAATTATCTTAGTTTGTGATTCCCATTTTTTCTAATAATGATTGGGCAATAGATTGATACTCCTTTATTGATATTATGAACTCTTAAAACTAATTTTTAGTGATTCATTGATAGTAGAATGTTTATTTCTTGTATTCTATCCTTATATTTAGAGGGGGAGTTGAAATTTCATAAAGAACAATGAAAGGATGAAACCTTGTTTAATAAATAAATATATATCATCCAATTATAAATTCATGTGTTATACATCATGATAAAATAAAATATAATAGATCTAATAACATGATCATTAAATAATTATTTTATCATATTACCTTAATAAAATATGAATCAATGATATCTCAATTTCTCACTGATTTATTGTTCATTTGTTCTTAACATTCACATGACCGTTCACAATATTATGAGAATGGATATCTATCAATATCAATAATTATTTATTATTCTTATAAAAATCCATGTATTCACATCACCCAAATATTCTCTTATTTAAAATCCAAGTTATGTCATAAACTTGGTATTTCCCTTTCCAACTTTTTAAAAGACTGGTTTATTGATCTTTTTTATATTTATCGTTTTCCCTAAAATAATTAATGAATGTAAAAAAATTGATTGATAATAAAAATTTAAAATTTTAATGATGAAATTTATTTAAGGGGTTGTAATTTTTTAATCAAATATTTTAATAGATCTCTATTTTCTATAGAATATTCAGTATATGAAATAGATTTTAAGAAAACGACGATATAGTACAAAAATATTATTATTCAAACATAGATAATGTAACCAACCAATTTATTTGGTGGGTATAAATAGAATTAGATCGATTTTTAAATATATAAAATGGTAAAAATAATATTAAATTTATCTAAAAAATGTTAATAAGAATATATTCATCTTTAATAAAGATAATTTATTCTATAAAAAATATTATTCCCAACAATTTATTTCAATGAATTTGTAGGAAAATATTAAAAATTAATATAAGGAACTTTTATAAATTATATATTATAAAATTTAATTAATTTTATATATTATCATATATATTACCATATGGAGAAATCCTAGGATTTCCCAAAACAAAATGTATTCTTCATTTAATATTGAAAAAACCCCATTTTTGTATAACTATCATTTCATTCAATAAAATCAGTAACTCAAAAGTAATGATATTATATTATATTTAGATCATATAGACATAAGAATTAGTTTTTATAAATAATCCATTAAATAACAGTAAAATAACTCTTATACTAGATTTATGAATATGTTTAGTTTTAGGCTAAAAAACAAATGTTTTCTAAAAACTATTTTATTTCAAATGATGTTTTAACATTTTAATTATTTAAAATAACATCTAATGAGTATTTTATAATTTTAATTTATACAATATATTACTCTATTTTAAAATTAATTTTCATTAAATTATTATTTCAATTTATATAGTCAATATAGGATCATCTTTTACCTAAAAATGCATTTTCTGGAAAATCACTTTTCATCACTCTTACAAGATTTTTATTAAATTAATTTATTCTATTGATATGAAATCAATTAAATAAAATGGATTAAATAATTATAATAATAGTTATTTATGTTATAAAATTGGTTAATCTTTTATATTTAAAAAATATATAATAACGACACTAAAAAAATTTTGGTTAAAAATATCAAAAATCGAGTAACCTTAAGTGTGAAGAGACTAAATTTTTTGAAACATTTTTAATATTATTTTTATATGTTTAGATCATAATTACATATCCAAAAATGATTTATTTTATGATTTTGGATGCACATGGGTTGAGAGAGGCATCACATTACAGAAATGTTTTGTGTATTTTCCGAATTTCATCTCATTCTCAATTATAAAAGGGCTCTCCTCCCTCCACATTATCACACCAATAAATACATTAGTATGAGTAAAACACAAATATAATACTTCCCAAACGTCCATATAAACATTAAATATATTATTTTCTTTCCAAAAGAATAACCTTTGAGTCCTTAACAAGAAATCTAATGGAGATTTTTATAAGAGAAGTTAATCATCATCCCCTAGGTCATTCATTTTTTACTTCATCATTATAAAAACTCAAAATATGTCTTTAAAATTACTTTATAACAAAAAAATATATACTATATACTGATATGTTATTATATTTATATAATAATATATATCCATAATTTATTCCATCAAATGGGAAATGAAACAATCGTTTGTTTGTGTGGTATACCACTACCTCACAAACCGATGTTACTCATTCTCCATCTTCCCCATGGATGTCTATTCGAGAATGTGGATTTAAATATTATAAATCATAGTCATTAAAATAAATAATTTTTGAAAATAACCATATCAAATACCTAATTACATGGTCATCCGTTGAAAAATGAAAATGACAGTCATGTGTTTTATGGACTACAACCACACTAATCAATGTGATTATTCTTTGTACATCAACATCACATGGTTTTAATTTGAATTTAAATAAAAATATGACATTTATTATAAAATTATAATTTTTTAAATATAAAATATTTTGTATCGTCTTTCCACTATGATTGTTGAAAAAATGGAATCTTTTACCCTGCAAATGTACGGCCTAGCATCTCTATGATTGTATGATTGTTCATTTTTTTGAAACGTAAATAATGGTTAATTTTAAAATTATAATTTATGTATATAATGAATAAATATTTCATGACTATTTATTTATATGATTTAATAAGGACATATTTGATCATGTTTAACATACCAATATTATTTTAAATTTACAAACCGAGCATCCTCAGAACACCAAATATGGACATAACTGGTTTTGTAATTAAATAGATCATTAAAATAAATGTTGAAGTGGATTAAGAATAAAGGATTAATAATATAAAAATTAATTATGGAAGTAATAATTTATAATATTTTATTATACTAGATATAGAATTCATGAATTGAAAACTATGGACTCAGAATAAGGCATTCACTATAATGATTCTTTAATTGGGTCAGAAGTTATATTATTAATATAAATTATTTTAAATATTGTACATATTAAAAAACATCATTTAATATCTTAATTATAATATTTTTATAGTATCACAATTAACATTTCATATACTTCATTCATGAGATGATATAATTTAAATTTTTTCAATGTGGTTAGGGTTTATGTTTTCATCTCATTTAAATAGGTATTGTTAATGGTTGTTTTAAAATTCTAGTAAATTATTTGCAAATCATAAAATAAAAAACCTTGATTTTAAACTCCTATAAAAATTCATGAAATTTTTAATTCATAGTGCCAATTTCGTTTCTTTTGTACTGATATTTTAAGAAAAAATAGTTTTAAGAACAGTTGTCATCATTTCTATATTTTATCAAAAAAAATATTTTCATCACATCGATGTTTTCTAATATTATTTTCATATTATTATATCATTAAGAAAAAGATGAATTAAAATTAAATTTTTATTCATGTTTGAATTAATAAAATGGTTTTTTAAAAGATTCTTCTTATCCTTTTTCAAAAATGGAACTTTTTAAACTTTTTAAAATAATTTGAAAAAAATAGTTCATTTATAATATATGATATGCTTGGAATTACACAACCCCATAACCACTAAAATATTTTATGATTCCACTAAATTCATCATTTATTTATTTTTAAATGAAATTGATTATATAATATTTTTGAAATATGTATTTTCTCGTTGTGATTTCAACTTGGGAAAGGTTTTTTTCCTCCGGAATTATTTCATTATTTGTAATAGAATTTATATTAATCAATGAAAACAACTAATAATGATTTTTAATGATTATAAATTATTTAAATATAACTTAAAAAAAATTAAAGCCCTATACATTCCATTTATATGGTAGTGTAGTTTTAATATCATTTCTCAAATTCCTTCTATATTAAATATATTTTAATTATGATGTAAAGTAAGATTATGCAACTTGTTTTCTTTAAATGGTGAATTATTTTATTAATTGCTTATAATTTTTTTCCTTATGTGTAGAACATTTTAATGTACATTATATCATTGTGATATAATATCTTGAAATTATATATCCCTTTAATACCATTGGTAATGATTTAGTCTCAAGGGACTTCATTGTATGAGATTAAGGAGTTATCCTAGTACATTTTGGGACTCTTTCTACCATGTGATGATTTCTCAGTGGTTATAACTGAATTATTTTTGTTCCATGGTTTTTTTTGGTTCCCCCTTTCATATAATTCTATGATTTTATGATATAATTTAATTAAAACTATTTGTTGATTTAATTACTCGTGTACATTCTATCTAATTATATAATATTATACCTTTCACTAGCACGCCAGGTTTCCTTATCATGTTTATTCATTTTATTTCATTTTAACCTCAGCAATTTTTTTAATGTATTACCCATTTCATCCCATGTAATTTTAGGATCATGAAAATATTTTGGAGTTCATTATCTATATCAATAAATAGATGTTTTGTTTCAGTCTATCTATGATATATTTTGAACATAGTCTTAAAAATACAGTAGTCCACCCAATATTTATATTATTATTATTTTATTTTTCTTTGAATATCATATAATAATTTTTTTCAAAGTCATGGATCAATCTAAGAAATATTCTATGGTGTTATTAAAATGATTATTCATCGAGAAAAAATAATAATATTTTCTACATTAATGGTCATGGATAGAATATTCATCATGGATTACGATTGAAATGTTATTATTGAGAAATAATTTAGAATATTTGTTCGTTGCACATTTTATTTGACTTTCACTTGCATATATGTTGCTTTTTTTGTAACTATTATTTCTAGGTATTAATATAATATAGAGGATCACATTTCATTTCATCTATTATTATTTTGAGAAATTACCAGAATACATCCAACTATATCCTTTATAAAAAAAATGTGTAGCTGTACATTTAGGGAAGAACAGATTCTGACAAGGATAGTTATATAGATATGAAATGGTCCATTTGAGGAGGAGAAATATTTATAGTTGAAATAGTTATAACACATTATTCCAAGAATAAATATTTATCCCTTTTTAGATCAAATTTATTTTGGTAGGTGTTTATAATAGAATAAGTTGGTCAAATTATATGGATAATTCATAGTGTGTGGGTATGAATTGTTATGGGAAAAATCTTCCTGTTATATATTTTTATACCCAATATGAAATTAAGATATTCATTTATCAATTTAAACATATAAAATCAATGAATAACTCAATTTAGTATCATTTATTAATGAATAATTGGTTTGTGGGAATATTACATCTATATTTTTGATTCATCCATATAATATACAATTATTATTCCAATAAACACTCCTTGAATAGTGTGTTTTGGGAAGCTCAGTTTATAAATTTGATAGTATCCCATTTCCATGAAATATTGAGTAATTTTTTTATTCTCCTAATAGATATATGATATGTTTTCTATACTAAAAATGGTTCGATGTAATTTATATGGGATAACATTCAAAAATGTGAATTGTTTTATACTATTAGTCAAGTGATTATAGTAAATTTTATGTAAATATATTTATGAATTGTTAATATAATATAATTATTTTTTAATAGTTTTTAGAAAAATTATGGATAAAATATATGCATAAATTAATCACACTTACACCTAATACTACATTTTTTACTTTATAATTAGATTTTATTAATTCATTGATCACTGTTTATAGAATTTTAAATCAACTATTTCGCAGAATAGCTTTGTATTCATGGATATAAAAAGGAATAAAATAGTATTCAAATTTTATTTTTTTCACTTATTCGGGTGGAATATATTTTCAATTTCAGAAAATATTCTGGAATGGTAAAAAAAACACATTTTGTAGATATTAATAGAAAATAAAATGGTAGATATTGTTGAACCTCTTTGAGTTTTATTTTTAATTTTTTCAAAAAATTAAATGATGTTTGATAAATTTATTATGAATCCATTTAGTGGTAAATTCTCACTAAAATGTTATGAGAAACGATAAAGATTAACTTAGGTGAGTTTATGTTTTTTATTAATTCTAAAGAATACATGTGCTTTTGAAAAATTTATTAGTATAAAGTTTACGGTAAAACGTTTGTAAATAAAAATCACTCTCATTGTTAAAAAAACATATTTTAATTATAAAAAAAGATATTCCATGTAATGTGTATGATTATTAAACAAAATGTAAAATGATTTAGGGCATATATATGGTATGTCATGAGGATTAGACTAAACTTTGGAAATGTGATTATTTTTCTATGACATATAATATATGATAAAGACTATATATAACTTCCATTAAGATAGATACCACATTTTTTTCAATATAATATTATTTTAGATATTTAATTTATTATTTATGTGTTATAAAAAAATATTTATGATTTCTGCAGAATTTATCAATATTATTCATTTATAATTCATTAGTCATTGCAATGACCTATTTAGTGTTATAATCCTGATTCAAGAAATGGTTTTAAAATATAATGTTTCGACGAGAAGATAAATTCCATTTTGTAAGAGATATTGTCATAACATAGTGTTATTTTTTTCATGTCTACATAGAGAGATTAATTTGAGTATAAAATAATGTCGAAAAAATAAGAAAGTTGTGACTATTTTTTAGATATCATGTAGATATTAAAGAAGAAATTTTATTTGGGATATTACATATTATTATATTGATTGATTTTTAAATTATAGGTATCTTGGTTAATTAGTGTTATGAAATTGTATAGTATTTCATATTAAAAATACTGGAACTAAATTCTATTTGGACTGATAAAATTTTACAGAAAATATGGGTTTAAAAAATGTTCATTCCATCATGATTCTAAAATAACTAAGAGAAGATAATAGCATGGGGACTCCTTATGCAATGTATAGTGGAAAAATGTTAGGATCTCCCATCACATTGGTGGATTAGACTTACATGGGTGAACATTCTTCAAAATATTTTATGTTTATTCAATTTCAAAATTTGGGTTCATGTTGTAAATTTATATTTTAGAGTGATCAAAATAGGTTCAAGGATATAATGTTTCTGGTTTCATAAACATGACAGAAATTTGGGATTTATGTGTGTGTGTGGGGGGGGGGGGTAAAACATACATTTGGTGCATATCTACCCACATTGGAGTGGTGGAAAATTATCAAATTTGAAGATTCATATATTGTTTTATATAAAATTATTAGTTGGATAGATTACTATTGAAAAATTAAGAAGGAATTATTTTTATATAAATATTCATAAACACTTATTTACTACCATTATTATTATTTATGTCATCACTAAGTGATCCAAAAAATCAATTCATTAATATTAATATATATATATATATGATTACAAAATATGTAGCATAATCACTAAATCACAATAGATTTACTTTAAAAAATTAGAAATTATGGATTCTCTAATATCTATTAATTCATCCCACATTGAAATTTTACATTACACTAGTGATGGATTAGATCCCTTGATATTGTTATCATATCAAATTGCATGAATAATATAACATTTTTTCCAAAAACATCACATACTCATGTAAAAATGAATTTAATTTGAGGAATTTCATTTTGAAAAAAAATATTATTGGAGTCATTTTTGATACACAGAAAAAAATGACATCATATAAATGAAAGATTTATCTATAAAGATATTCCAATTAAAAGTGATTATACAAATTTATTTCTCGCTAAATTTTAAGAACATCCCATAGATTGAAAGGTGGTTCTCTTAATAGAATTTAAACTCGATGTGGAACATATGTCTAAGACACCCAATAAGATGGAAATAATATAATTAAATGAGTTTACTAACAAAAAATAAGACAATCTACATAATGTTCTTATATACCAATGTATATCCCCTCCAGGTGAATTGGTTATATTTACTATGAAAGATGTATCAATGTACCTAAGTTTACACTATTTATATATAATTATAATAAACAAAAATAAAAAGATTTAGAAAACATGGATTGATGAATTGTTTGATCAATGTTTAGGATTTAATAATTTCTTTATAGTGGATAATAAATCTAGATATCCTTTGTTTGAAGGTGAAAAGAGATAATATTCGAAACAAAAAACATCCATATCTAATAACTAGAAAATATCATCATAGTTAATCTATTTGGATTCACAAGAATCCCAAAAAAATATTATTTTTAATGATAAGATGAGACCTTTCCCAGGAAAGCAAGGCTCATTTATTATGAAAAAAAGTTTCATATTCATATAATTCAAAAAATGAGATATTTACCGTGATCTCGCCCAAAAAAGGAAAAAGATCATAAGTTTGATGATCATAACATTAGAGCGCAGCGTGATTGGCGCCATTATTTTCATGACCACCCGCCAATACATTGGCATCCCTGTAGACATGCATGATAATATAATCCATGGAGGGAAGAGAATCCAGGGATTTGATCCATCTATTAGTGAGCTTTCAGGACAAATGAGACGATACCTTCTTGATGGAAGACACAATAGTGGTGGAATCACATTCATTACATATATTATTCCATCTTCGATTTCACGCCTAATCCACTGTAATTATTATTCGCATTATGTCAGCCTAAATTATGGAAGAAATACCACAGGATCCCTGAAATCATCCAAGGTCCTCTCCCTGCTGATTACAAAAAATAGCACCATAACTGGAGGGACCAGGATGGCCTTGTGAGGCACCATTAGAATTAACTGTGATCCAACGAAAAAAGATTCATTCCATAATGTTTCAAATGTACCAAACGGGGGTCAAAAATTCCCTTTGACACTAACTCGTCAAAGGAAAAACATATCATGCGACAAATTTAAACAATACTGTTTCTTCGAAATACAAACATCACGAATAGAAACAAGAATCGATGATAGTACATCATCAACTTTGAAATAATACATTCCATGGATAATTTTATTCCTATAATTCCAAATAAAGTGAATCAAATCAGTTGTATCAACCTATAAAATATATATTAGATGTGGGGACAAAACTAGATTGCACCATCCCTGAAGAAACCCCTGTATGGAATCCTTCATTGGTAAAATAATTTAAAAAATATCCTCAACAACATTCCACATTGATGAGCAAGGAACACAACTAAGAAATATGTGATCCACATAATCCCTATGCTGATGAAAAATAAATCAAATGGAACACAGTGAAATACCATAAGATTAAAGATAACAGTCAGTTGGTAGCATCCCATGACCCACCCACCAGATAAGAATAGACCGAGAAGGCATGATGAATCTCATGTACATGACTCCCATCCACTGATCATCAATGTAAAAAATCAAATAGTTCCTATAAAATAGTTAATGAGACAAAATTCCTTTAGAATCAAGTTCCCATAAAAAAATATTTGCTGGATTAGAAAAATAATGGCCATTAACTGTGTCAATGATATGACTCGGAAGACCCACCATACACGAAAGTTGGGCCTTTATAGCAATATCTATATCTGAATTACTCACCTCATCTACATGGGATTCAACAAGGGAATGACCAGTCTAATTAGATTTCTAGAATGGAAGAGAGGAATTTCTAGAGGCCAACCATCTAGAGATTAAAATTTATTAAAAAATAAGTGGATATAAAAAAAATCATGAAAAGGAATTCATATAACTAGAAATTCCATTATTGAGAGGATGCATGAACACAGCCCAAAGGTAGGTGAGAGCCTCAGTATCTCCATTGACAAGTCTGTATAAAAAAATATCCTGTATAGAATTATTGAATGACTCGAGGCCCATAATGCCTAGTCCCCTTACATCATAAGGTTTAAAAAAAGTGCTCCAGTATACTATTTCTAACTATCTCTCACGAATGTTTCCACACTAGATGAAATTCATGATAGACAAATTGAATCTCTTGATGATTGTGATGGGAAATTTATACACCAAAAATGAGTAAACAAACATGGAAATAATAACAGCCTTCACCAGAAAAACACAACCATCCATCGAGAGAGATTTACCTTTCTAAGAAGCAAGTTTCCGTTTGACCTTTCTGATGATATCTGAGAAGTATAAGGCTTTTCATCTCCCCCAAAACATAGGAACCCCCAGGTAAATTAATGGGAAATGTCTCTCTGAAATTCCCAAGGTTATGATAATATCATTTCTCTTAGAGACAGAAAAAATCCTTCCAAAATAAATAAAGGACTTACAGAAGTTGTTCTTCTAATCAGAAACCTTCTCTTAATTTTAAATAGACCTCTCCATATTTTTTATGTTTCTTCTATCCCCTTGAGTAAAAATTATAATGTCATCAGTATATAATAAATTAGTAGGAGAATTTTATCATCTTCAAGTATTAATTACATTCAAATTAATATGACCGACTGTAATGAAAAGTAGGCTGCTAAGAAAATCATCAGCTATTGAAACAATTATCATTGAAGTGGATCACCATGTGTTACACCTCAAGAACATTTAATGTATCCCTCTAGTGATCCATTAATATGGACACATATTATCTAAGACACAAGAAAGGGTTTAATCCAATCTATGAATACAATTATAATGGGAAAAATATGAAGGATATTACAAATGAATTCCATATCCATTGTATCAAAAGCCTTTCTGACGTCATGTTTGAGTGTAATATTTCCACCTATAATAGACTTTTTGAGAATGTGGACACATATTAATGTAGTAATGAGACAATCATGAATGGATATGCCCTTAACAAAACTCCACTGGTTATGGTAGACAATTCTGGTAGTAATTGAGGTCAAAATCATAGCCAAAATATTGAAAATGATTTATATAGATGGTGTTGACTAAACTAGCTGGCCTAAAAATGTGGATCCCATTGGCATTTTCCAACATAGGGATTTGAGAAAAAACTATGAATTCATTACATAAGGAATAAAACCCCCTATAAATAAATGGGTGACTAATCTGTAAACATCAACATGGATAAATATCCCAGATGGTCTAGAAGAAGAGGTTTCCAACACCATCTGGGTGAGGGGGCACATTTAGATTTGAGTCTAAAGGAGGCTTCCCTGATTTCAAACTCCATGGGAATAGAGTTATGATGCTGATTATATTCTTGAGAAATAATTCTAGGAAAAAAACCCTCCACAGGATCCCAAGGTAATGAAGGGCCATTGAAGAAGTCTTTAAAATAAGAGATCACATACCCAGAGAGATCCTTATTGTTATCAATAATTCGATCTCCATTTTAATCAAGTATATAGGCCTAGAAACCGTGATAATTTTTTGAAGAGAACATAAAAAATTAAAATTTCAGTCACCATCATTCAACCAATTTACCTTAACGACATCCAATTGTAAGGAATATTTATGTTCCATGAGACTATTCATCTTGAAGAAAATATTAGTTCCCCAAGAAAACCACTAGAGATGTAATTAATATTAGTTTTTACTTGTATTTGTTTGTAAAGATCCCTTAATAGAGGATATTTCAGCATCAAGAGAACTGAAAGGATATTTCTCCAAATTTTCCAGGATCTTTTATGTAGTTTAAGCATGATGAAACAAGTAAAAACATCCTTTTTGCAACCCATAGAGTTCTAAATCCTCTCGAAAACTTGTATACACTCAGAATGTGTGTTCTAGGCTTTGTTGAACCTAAAGGGTAAAGGAGGCCTAGTATATTTTCCCACAATATCATCCAATATCAGATGATGATCAGAATTAAATCTAGACAATGTTGAACATGAGATGGATCCCTATAAATTCAGAGAGGCTTCATTGACAAATTCCCTATCAACCCTTCTTTCAACATACCTATCAAAAAATTTCATTTACCATGTATATTTTTCCACAAACAGATTCACCTCAATCGTACTATTTTGATCAACACAAGATTTGAACTCCTTGGATGCAAAAAAATTATTCATAGAACCCATCATCTCATATGGATTCATGATAGAGTTAAAATCCCCAAGACTGATCCAAGGACTAGTGGTAGTAGAGTTAATTGAGCCAATATCCAACCACACCCTCATGCGAGCCTGTTAGAAATTATGAGCCTAAATAAAGTAGCAATGATGATAGGAACCATTATAAGTGATGGAACATGTGACATTTTTATCACTGTTATCATCTAAATAAAAATTAGATAAGGAGCAATGTTCTTGGACCCAAATTATTTTGACCTACAACATAGATCTATAAGAATCAATAAAATCAAAACAAAAATGTTCCAGATTAGCAACGTTGCTAGCGGAGACTCTCTTACGTTTAGAGAAACCTATGAGAAGAGTTTTATGAAGAAGAATGAAAATCATTTTGGATATCATAGCCTCACAATTGGAAAGTACCTGGATATTCCAAAAATGAAACTTTATTTAAAAATAATTCCAGGGTTGGACCTCCTTTTTTAAATCCCACTACTTTCTGTTTTCCTGATTTAGAAGGCCTTCTTACATTTCTTTTAGGACATGAATCTATTTTAAGAAGATAATTTATATTAGAGATATTGGGGTAAATTCTACTTTTGACATGAATTCTATTACCAGGATCTGCTACACTAGTTTAATTTATATTACTACCCTTCTATTTCTTACCACTAGAGTTCTCCATTTCTGAAGTAGTGCGTATGATTTTACAATGAGCCCTGCTAGTTTTCCTCAGGTCAATAAGAACTGTACAGTTATCCCTCACTGTAGAAGGATAAACTACTCAATTATTACACTTGATGATAATACTTGGTGGTTAAACCATCAAAGGATTTCACTAGCAAAACTGTAGTATGGACTAATTCACTGGTGGATATCATAGAAGTGATTTTATTAGTGTTTGACTCAATTTTTCCTTTTAGGGTGGTTCCATTCAAATCGGAATTTTCATCCATTTTAATCTTTGCTACAGCTAGATTAGCAGAATCTGCTTGAGGAATGATTCATGGATTGGAAATAACAACACTAGCAGGGTCAGGACCATGGGTTCTTGAATCATAGTTGGATGCCTTGAGGGTTTTATCATTGACATAGGAGGCAGGGAATACCAAAGATGATGCATGGACACCAATTCACCTCTCACCATCATGTATTAATAGTATTAGATTGTTTATTTCTTGTTCCAGAACATGCATTATGGACCTATCATCCACTACTTTTTTTGGTGTAAAAAAATTGTAAATTTAATTACAAAAGGATAAATACATATTATTCTCTTCATTATTACCAGGTCTCCCTTTAATATTACTCTCATGACCCAACCAAGAAATGGACAAGGTAAGTCAGAGATCGTGCATTGTTCCACTTCAACAGAAATATATGAAAAGGATTTTTCAAAGGGAATGTAATATTAGAGGGGGCAGATTTTGAGACTCACTATTTCACCACAAGAACACTCTAATCCATTTTCTTTTGGTTTACCTCCTACTAATCCTAACCTTTGGTTACCCGGATCACCTTTATTCTGTAGCATTCTGCAATTGAAAACTGAGTGGCAAACAACTTTTCAAAAGTCCCAAAAATGAGGAACCCATTCATATCGAACCTTTATATCAGTCCTATTTCCATTATCAAGGAATGTAATAAAATATGCTCTCTTTCTTTCCATTTTAACATAAAATAAAATTCTGGAAAAAACACATTATCGCTATCCTGGGTCTCCTAATCCAATCTAATAGTAGTTCCAATACAAGATACCAGATCATTAATGATATAGGGATGACAATAAATCCAATTTGGACCATTGAGTATGACCAAAATTTGAGCATTGGTCTTTTTTTGATTAAATGGATTAATGTTAACATTCCATTAAGAAATTATATAACTTCCAGGCTTGATATTTAGATGGCTATGCTCCCACTCCCTATTGAAAGAATCCTTAGATTTAAAAACAATGTGAATGAAATATCTACCAATGGGAATTAATCTCCAATTTCCAAAGCCCCAACAATGTGAAATCTTGTTCTTAAGATCCACAAAAGACCAGTTTTGGCCTCCCTTTAAATAAAAAACACGATCCAAGATGAAGAATTTTCAAAGATCAATTCTTTGTTGTCCGGCTATAAGATCCACAACCATTGAAAAACTCCCATTATCAAGATTACTAATATTAGATGATATGGGCACACCATCCTTGCTTGATTTTAGAGAACCAAAAACAACCTCTTCAAAAGAAACACCCATTTTCAATGAAGCATAAGAATCAAATGTTTTTTAGGGAAATCAATGAGTCTGCAATGATAGTCAGTCATCCATGAAAGAAAATTCTTATTCAAGGTTAAAAGAATCCTGGAGTGATATCAGAATAGAATCCAAGCCTACGCGATATCACCATTACAAGTGTTGAGATCGCCATTTACAAGGATCTGAGATCCTTCTATCACCACAATTCAGCAATAACCTTATGATTCCCTATAATTATTATATATTTTGTTAATTGTTTTTTTGAGACAATAATGATAAATTCATATTGGGTTTGGTTGATTATATTCTCATGTACTTCATGTGAATGTAATAAAAATAAAAATATGTAATGATTATAATGAATTATTTTTGGAAGGATAATTTTTACACTAACCTAAAGTGTGAGGAAAAATCAATGTAATGTAACATACCATGCTATGTCAATGGGAATAACAACCAGAAAATTTGATCAAAATAAACACAAGCATGTCATATCATACATTAATTATTTTAGACTGATTGTACAAGTTTATAATATTTAAATTTTAAGAATATACCCCCATAATAGTGTGCACAATAATAGATAAAATATGAAAAAAAATTCAATGTATTTATAAAATGATTACATAGAAAAAACAACACATAATCAATATGATGTCTTCTGTGGAAGCATACAACCATACCGATATTGAGTTAATACCAGTCTGGAAGACCAAATTTATAGAATGAATAAATGAAATAAATAAAAAATGTTTGCATTCCACAAAAATTTCCATGAATAAACTCATCATTATATATAATCTCATCAATGTTTTCTTAGTTGAACAATCAATCATAGTTATCTTACAAATCTAAGCCAGCAAATATTGAGCTCTTCATGGGTACCAAAGTTCCATTGTTTCCCAATTTTTATGTGATGAAAAATAAATAAGAAACATCTAATGTAATCTCATATATATTCAGTTAATATATTTTATGTGAATGTGAGAGGAACAAATAAATAAAAAAAATAAAATACTAAAACATAAATTGATGACCAACAATGATCCATTGGTTCAAAAATGGAACCCCAATCAGTGTGAACTTGTTTCATCCAGCGTAAAATGGGTTTTTATTATAACAAACCAGGTATTTAATGAATAAATTTTTTTCATTTATATTTATATTTATAAATAAGATATTATATTTACATTAATGGGGATTATTTTTTCAATAGTTTACTCAATACAAAACAATGGTTTTCTTTGAAATCATATTTTTCACACAACTTTGAGTTATACAAAAATTAATGTAATAAAATTATTATTTTAAATGGTAGTTAGTGATTGAAATTTATATTTGCTAGAATGAACAGAACTAACTGAGAAATGATTATAAATACTTGTTAAATGTATTTACATTTATCCGATAAATTTTTGAGGATTAAAATTATACTGAATCTGATTTTAAGCGTAAAATACTACAATAATTTAAAAGGATCGTTCTACCACCTTTTGATGATGAACATTTTTTAAATATATTTTTGGTCACATTTATATGTTCTATTTGAAAAAAAATGTTTTTATGTAGAATCAGGACACCAAAATTTACATTGTATAATTTCTTGATAATGTTTATTTTTTAAATGAATAGTAAAAAAGACGACATTTTAATTCAAAACTGCCTTTTCATCCAATTTATTTATGTAGTAAGATTGTCAATTAAAATCGTTTTAAAGTGTAATTTTATTATATCATTATCATTAAATATAATTTTTATCATATTATGTAATTTTACTTTTAAATTTGACATTAACACATGTCAATATTTTGATAGTTATTACTTATTAAAAACCCGCATTTTGGTTTTGACAATGAGGATTTAATTTAAATTAATTTTTGAATCTTATGTGTTTTGAATTTGGAGGAATTGATTCCATATTTTTAATCATGAGATCCAAATTGTGTAAGTATGTAACTTTTGTTTTTAGACATTATGAATAGTATCTTCAGTAATTATTTTATTTACCATGGTTAATGGAAAAAGTATGGTAAATAAAGGTAAAAAATAAAATTATAATAATATTAAACATCCCTAACACTTGTCCTGATACAATTTGATGATATATATTAGACTATAGGAATCCTTGGGTCTATTTTGGGACCCCATGGATCCACATTTAAGTGAAAATGACATTTTATAAGAATTAATTTAATGTAAACACAATATATCACAAACATGTATTTTTTACTAATAAAATATTTATATGGGGTTATATAAGTTATTTTTTCAACTATAAATAGTCCTTATACATATATGAAATATACTATATCATAGTATTTTATTTATAATTTGTATACATCAAATAAATAATTACATTTATGACACGATGATGATGTAGTGATTTCCTTATTAATGAATGATTTAAATAAATTAGATTATAAATATTATATTAAAATTTATTTGAAACCTTTTTATGACATACACGAATATTATGGATGATTATAGCTTGTTATGTTTGTATTAATTTAGTTTTTTTAATAAATCAAGATGTTGGGGATTTTTAAAAAGGCCTGCTATGAATAGTATAAAAATATATAAAAAATATTTTTTAAAACATATACTATTTTATTTAATGGTATAATAGTTATAAAATCTAATATTTTTCCAAATGACTTAGATAATTCTGAAAATATCATTCAAGAACCACTTGGGTTATATTGAAATTTTATAGTAACTATCATAATGATATAGTATGAATATACAAGAAGACGCGGTAAGGGTTAAATTAGTTGACTACTGGTTAAATATAAATGATAATGTTAAATTTGTGACCAAGAAATTTCTAAAACCTATTTTTTTATAGCTTTTTGACCCAAAATCGTATTATATTACAAATAAATGACTTTGGAACCATTTTAAATCAAAAAATAATTTTATAATTAAAAATTATTACAATACCTTTCTAAAGTGCCCCTCCTCCCTCTTATAAAAGGGAATCGAACTACCAATTTAATCACACCCAAAAATCCCCTTTAACCATCCATAATCTACCTATATAATCTCAAACAAAATCTCTCTATTTCTCCTATAATCATTACCTTGGGTAGAAGGTAATTCTATAATGAATTTTGGCTCAAATCAGGGGAGTTACCTGATTTAGGAGTAACGTCTTCTCTCAAGTTATTTTCTTTTATTTTTGTTCTCAATTTCCTATTGTATTCAAAACATTTTATTACATGACAACATCAGTATCCAAAATATACTAGGATGTTTTATCCTAATTATTAAAACTAAACTTTCACAAACCTTCATATAATGGATAAGAACATATTGTTTTTGTGTATGGTGAACTACTGCCTCATAAACCAATAATTATTCATGTTTCCCCTACTACATATCATGGTGGCCACTATGCTGGCCCTATATTAATATATGATATGTATTATATTTATATTTTCTCTATTATTTTGTTTTTTAATTTAAATAATACCTTTATTCTTTCCATAATTATTAAATAAGATAATCTCATTGGAGGAAGTGCGGACTACCGCCCCCTCAAAGTGATATGACTCGTTCATGTCAAAAATGTAATTTATAAAGGATGGAGTTAATGAAAATATGTAACATATATATAATAAGATATTATATTGGAATTATAATATACCTATCTATCATTTATTTTTCATACTTTTAAATATCAATAAGAAATGAAACTAGCTTCATTTGTATGTACGGCTTACCGTCCCCATGAACTGTGCATTTCCTTTATTATATGCAAATGTTATGTAGTATTACAAATAAATATAGATACTGTATATATATATATATGATATATGATATCTAAATAATTAATAATATTCTTATGATGATTGAATGTTGACCACATGGACAATTTTTAATTATAACATAATCATTTCAGACTCAAGTACCGAATATCGACAAAACGACCGATATTTACATAAATAATTATATAATATTTATAACGTGGTTATAAGTGATAAAAAGGAAATAAAAATTTAAAATTGTTCCAAATGAAGTTTAAATTAACATTTGTTTATAATTCAGGATAAACAACGATCTTACATGAATATTTAGACTCAAGTTATGGGACATCATCTCAATCTCCTTTTATTGTGGCATATTTAGGTATATACAGAACATTCATTTATAGGGTGTATAATTATGAACATTTAATTTATTGTAATTTTTTTCAAAATTATTCTTTTGATTTATGAAGAATTTTACTAAATGACTAAGAGAATGTTTATTTTTAACGTTCGTGGTGACTACAGTTTTTCTGTCATAGTGTCAATTATTTGTTATTTAGCTTTAATAAAAAAATGTAATATTTTTAAAAGGAAAATAAATACCATATATCATTTTAATGTATTGTGTAATATAAAATGGTTTTTAGAAGTCATTAATTATGTCAATAACATTAAATTTAATATTTTTGTTCAAATGTTGAGTTATTATCTTTCCTTTATGCTTGTTTTATGTGTTATGATTGTGTTATGGTTCATGGGAATTTCTTCATTATACATTTGGTTTCATGATAAACCTAGGTGATATGAGCCCAAGATATCTCTCCAATTCATTGGTTAAGGCGAATGATGTAAACATTAATGTTTTTCTTAATATATTTAGGGAATATACTATGATGGGTATTCCAAACGTAACTCCATTTGTTGAAGAGATAGCCAAAATGTATTTATATTATAGATTACACAATTTACCATTTTGATTTATGATTTATCTATGTTATTTATAAATATTACAACATCATGAAGTATATTAAAGGGATTCTGATATAGTATTGAAAAGTATTATTTTATTGATTTCTATGTATTGTTGGGATAATTTTTATTTTCATACTTTATAACCATTACTAAACATTTTATACCCATCCCACATTTATGAAATGATATTCATTGGGTATAATGAGGGTAAGATAAAGGAATAATTCATTAATATTTATATTAAGAATTGAATTCTGATTTTATTTTAAGGTGTTTTATTTTTGATAAAAATGATATAGAGAATAAATGTCTAATTTTTAATTTTTGAGATGCAATATATCTGTTGTGGCCTAATTCTATATAAATATAATCCTTAAAAGATCTTAAAATTTAAAAACATTACTTATCTCAAGAGTATGTAATGTTTAAGGCTGAGCCCTTATAGTTGGTATTAGAGGATATTCTATAAAAAAATATGAGTTCAGATATTGTTAAATTAATATCCATAAATTAATTTATAGTAATATTGAAATGATATTGAATTTGGAGATTACCATGTTTCTTCAACTAAGATATTTCATTGTTCATAATGGATTTTTGTAGATGAAATAGGGAAACATTTATGGTAATAAATAAAGAGGGAAACAACCGTCCAAATCAGCAAACTGAGATGGTCAAAATTAGAACTGAATAATTTATTGTAGTGATGGAACTATTGAATCAGGCTATAAATGGGCGTTGTATCAATGCATGAGATCAAATATATCAAACACAAGGTAACATGTTAGTATTGTATCATTTAATGAGGCTATATCCCTTATCATTCTGAGGATCATCTGACCATGTGATAGCTAAATGGTGGATTAAAGCACCGGAAAAGTTTTTCAACGTCATGGGGTTTTCATAACTTCAAAAAGGTAGTCTTATCGTTTACCATTATGAAGGTGTATCCGATCATTATTGGTCGATGGATTAAATTATCAGGGATAGTGATGGTATTTATGATCTTTATTGGGATTAATTCAATGGTATTTTTTATGAGAAATATTTTCCTAAGGATGTTCCACATAGAAACAATTCATGGAATTGTGGAAAGGGAATGTCTCTATGGATTCTTATGAATCATAATCTAATCTAATCGTACAGTATTTTGAAAAAAAAATATGGTATCATGATTCTAAAATCAATCATTTATACTCAAGATTAATGACCATGTATCTATGGGATTTAGCTTCTCATGAGTTCAAAAGTTATGAAAACTTTTTTGATTTTCGGAGAAGGTGGAAATTGTGTTTTCTAATTATTAGGTGTTCATTGATAAACAACATAATAAGAGGTCCAAGTAGCATACAAAAGAGAAAAAATCTTTAAAAATGTTTGATATTAATAAAAATAAGTTTACAGTTTGTGAAAATTGTGGTAAAAAACACACTTGATAATTCTTTTATAATATTGGTAATTGTTTCCGATGTGGTAAAATAGTACATAGGTCTCGTAATTTCACTTAAGAAGATAGTGTAAATTGTAAGAAAAAATATGATTTATAGTTAGTAAAAATATTTAAGTGTCATTAAATGGGTCATTGTACAAATGAGTATCTAAATTAGGACAAAAATGAAGGAAAACAGCTAGACTATAAGTAGAAAGTGGTGGTCAAATCCTTTGTAACTACTACAACAGATGTTGCGCCAAAAAATGAAGTAGTATTAGGTACATTGGATGTTTATTTAGATTATTCTAATTTTTTATTTGATTCTGGCTCTATATATTCTTTCTTTTTTGAGAAAGTGTCTAGTAAATTTAAATTCCATCTCAAGATATTAATCCTTACGTTGTGGTGAAAACACCTTAAGAAAATGTTGAGTCAAAAAAAAATTATAAGAACCATCATGTACTTGGGTGAAAAAATAATTTACTAAGAAGACATATTTTTTTCCTCAAGTAGAGTTTGATGTTATTTGGGGTATATATTTTCATTCTATTTATCATGCTATGATTTGCTCTAGAGCTAAAGATGTATCATTTAAAAAAAAAATCAGTTTGTGTACAAGAATGAGCCCTTACTTTTGATAACATATCAGGAAGCTGAGAAACTTGAAATATATGGAAATGAATGTTACCTTCCAAATTTTGTTGAAAAGAATGTAATTGTTTAGATTAATAATTTTACAATGGTAAATGATTATCCTGAGGTTTTTTCTGAGGATTATCCTTGTATAATACCTAGTCCGGATGTTTAATTTAATATTGACATAGTTCCTTCTGCTAAGACAATTTAAAACCCCACTTATCTAAGGGCTCAAATTGAACTTTTTGATTTAAATAAGAAATTTCTAGATTAATTAAATTAATGTTTCATTTGACCTATTAGACCCCAATTTGTTCCCCTATTTTTTTATATAATGATCGTTCAATGAGACTTTGCATTGATTATAGAGCCTTGAATAACATAACTGTTAATAACAAGTATCATTTTCCTCATATCGATGATTTGTTTGATCAACTCCAAAGAGATCATTATTTTTTAATAGATTGAATTAAGTTTGTGGCACCATCAGTTGAAATTAATGGATGAATAGATTCTAAAAACCATGTTTTATAATAGATATGGCCATTATGAATTTGTTGTTATGCCTTTTGGGTTAACCAATGCACCTGATGTATTCATGGATCTTATTAATATAATTTTCAATGAGTTTTTTGATTTTTTTGTGTATATTTATGAGATTTTGGTATATTAAAAATGTAAAGGGAAGCCTAAAAGTCATTGAAGGGGTGTCTTTAAAACCATAAAAAAAAGAAACAGTATCGTAAATTCAACTAGTGTGAGTTTTGGTTACAAAATCTATAATTCCATGGTCATATTTTTTCTAAAGATGCCATAACATTTGATCCTTCTAAATTATTAATTCAAAGAATGGACAAGACCTACAAATATAACTGATATTCATTGTATTCTTGTTTCAGTATGTTATTACATGTGTTTTGTTGAAAATTTTAATGGTTATCTAGCCCACTGACTAAGTTAACATGAAAAGTTGTTACGTTCATCAGTTAAAAAATGTGATGAAGGTTTTCAAAAATTGAAATGAATATTAGCGAATGATCATGTTTTGGAACTACTATCTAGAAATGGTGAATTTCTAATCTATATTTATTCTTTGTTGAAAGGACTTGGTTTTGTCCTTATGAAAAATGATCAGGAAATTACTTATGCTTCACATTAGTTGAAAACAAATTGTTTAAATTACCCTACACAAGATTTGAAATTAACTATTGTTTTTTTTACATTAAAAATATAGAGGAATAATTTTTATAGAGTAATGTTTGAAATATATTTTGATAAAAAATGATTTAAGTATATATTCACATAGAAAGAATTAAACATGAGATAGGGGAGATAGTTAGAATGAATCACGGATTATGATTTCACGATCCATTACCATCTATGAAAAAAATAGATGATAATTTGATTTGAAAGAGTAATGGTATATTTACCATGATACATATGGTATGAGATCCTTTGGCTTATGATGTGATGAATATTGGATTGGATGCTATTAGTGCGGGGAATTCCACTATTTGGTTTTAGAATGCAGTGAATTCATCTCATTCAGAATGAATTAAAAATAATTAAAAAAGAATATAATCTATTTCATTAAAAGGTATAATTTGTTCATAAGGGTAATTTACCTGAATTTAACATTGATACATATTATTTTTTTAGGTTTGGAATGGGGTTAATTTCCCCTTGTGATTCAAACTTGAATAAATAGTTGTTATGTGAACCTCTTAGTTCTCTGTTTACATTTCATCCTCACAGTACTAAAATGTAATGAGATCATCACAAGTACTACTGGTTGGATGGAATGAAAGGAGATATTGTTGACTTTACAGTGAATTATTTATCTTTTCAATATGTTAAAGAATAATAACATTTACCGAAAGGGATTATTTGTCCTTTTCAAATGTGAGAATGGAAATGGGAAAATGTGTCCATGGATTTCGTAGTGGGACTACCAATGACTTCTCAAGGTATCAATGAAACTTGAGTAATTATAGATCAATTGACTAAATCTGATATTTTTATTTCTTTTCGATATATTTTGACTCTATATCAACTTTATCGATTTTATATTAAAGAGAAAGTCACATTACTTACTATTCCCATATTTATTGTATCTGATCATGATCCTATGTTCACTTAAATCTTTTGGAAGGGCCTTCAGAAGTCCATGGTGCTGAATTAAATTTTAGTACAACTTTTCCTCCAAAATTTGATAATAATTTATATAGAACAATTTAGAACATTGGTGATATACTATGATCTTGTTCAATGGATTTCCGGTGAAGTTGGGACAAACATCTATCATGCTTGAGATTTCTTATAATAACAGTTTTCTTTCTACTATACAGATGACACCATTTTAAGAACTATATGGAATGACATGTCAAACTCCATCTTTTTGGGATTCATAGGTGATCATATGTTAATGAACCATTTATTAGTTTACGAGATTGCCGAAACAGATCACTTGATTCTGAAGCACAAGAAAATAGGTCATAATAGGCAGAAAAGTTATGCGAATAACCGAAGGAAGGATCTTTCTCTCAATGTAAGTGATCATGTCATTATCAATGTTTCTCAATGGAAGCATGTGATGCATTTAGGTAAAAAGGGAACGTTGAGTCTGAGTTTCATTAGTCCCAATGAAATCCTTGAGAAAGTTGGATCAGTTTTCAAAAGAGTGAATTTACCTTCATGTTTATCTTAGGTACCCAATATTTATCGTGTTTCAATGTTGAGAAAGTATATCCCAAATCCATCTCATGTTTTGTGACTAATTTTAGTTCAATTATAAGAGAATATTTCTTATGAGGAACAACCATTCCAAATTATTGACTGAAGATAGAATGTTTTGTAGAATATGGTAAATCATTAGGTAAAGGTTCTTTGGAAAAAATATATGGTTAGAGAGGAATCATGGGAATCTTAAAATGCTATGAGGGATAAATGTCCCCACTTATTTTATTAGTGAATAGAATTGTGGGGATGCAATTTAAAAAAGGGGGAAGGATGTAACAACCCAATTATTTATAGAATAATGATTTCTTATTTCTATTATTATTTATGAATACGTTATTTTTTTAATTTAATTTGGATTTTTTTTCCGATAGTGTACGCAACACGCAACAATGGGTTCCGTTGAAATCTTACGTTGCACACAACATTGACTTATACCAAAAAATAGTATAATATTATTATTATTTGAAATGGTAGTTAGAGCGTAGCCATTTTATTGGAGAGAATGAAAAAAATAACTACAATATTATTATACATGTTTGTAAATGTCTTTACATTTATCTGATAAATTTTAGAGGTTTAAAAATAAGAACGAATCAAATTTTAAACATGGAATACTCTAATATATTTCAAATTTCGTTATACCAATATTTGAGGGAAGTTTGTTATTAAATAAAGTTATTGTCACATTTATTTGTTTTATTTGAATAAATAAATATCTTCTATCTAATCTGGACACGGATATTTAATTTGGATATATTTTTTATAATTTTCGGAGAAAATTTATTTTTTAAAAAGAATCGTTAAAAATACAAGATTTCACATCACAACTGTCATTTCATATAATTTATTTATATAGTTAGAGTTTACATTTAATTGGTATTATACTGTAATTCGATTATATTTTTTATCATTCAATCCAATTTTGGTCATTGGATTTAATTTCACTTTTATATTGGATATAAACAGATGTAAATCTCATGATAGTTATTAATTCCTAAAAACCTGATATTTCATTTCGACGACATGAATAAACATTAAATTAATTTCTACGACATCTATGTTTTTTATTTGAAGTAATGGATTCCATATTTTTAATTAGATGTTTGATATTGTATTAATAAGTACCTTTTATTTTTAGACATTATAAATAGTAACTTTAGTAATTATTTTATTTACCATGGTTAAAGGGAAAATCAAGTAAATATGGGTAGACAATATTATTATAATAATATTAAATTACCCTAACACATGTTATAATCCCACTGGATGAGAAATTACCATCCATGGTATTCCTTGGGTCAATTTTGGGACCCCGTGGAGACACATTGTGGTGAAATTGACATTTTGTAAGAAGTAATTTAATGTCAAATAAATACAACATAAACATGTATTTTTTTATAAAACAATTTTTATATGGGGTTATATAAGTTATATCTTATAATATAATCATTAATTAGAAATATAAGAATATTTTCTATATCATGGAATTATATTTATAATATTTAGACAATAAATAAATATATTTATTTCTGACACAATGATTATATAATGATTTCATTAGTAATCAATGATTTAAATAAATGAGATTATAAATATTAAAATAAATTTCTTTCAAAACTTTTTATTCTATCCATGAATTTTATTTATGATTATTACATTTTAACTTAAAATTAATGATGTTTTTCCATAGAATCATGTTTTTATGGATTTTTAAAATGTCACTGTATTAATAGCATCAAAATTGACATAATTAGTTTTTAAAAGAAATACTATTTTATTAAATGATATAATATTCATTAAAATATATAGTTCATCCAAATGATATCTATAAAATTGATAATATCATTAATGAACCACATTAGGTACTACTAGAAATTTATATTAACTATATTAACTATATAGTAAGAATTTACAAGAAGACATGGTAAGAGATAAATTAGTTAACTAAGGGTTAATGAAAAAGTATAATCTAATATTTGTGACCTAGACATATCTAAAACCTATTTTATGAGAGGTTCCTGACCCAAAAAAATCTTATCTTTGAGATAAATGACATTTGGACCATTTGGAATCGAATGTAATTTTATAATAAAATAATATTTCAATACTTTTCTAAAGTGCCCCTCCTCATTCTTATAAAAGGGAATCACATATACACTTTTAATCACACCTCTAATTCCCTTTGGATCATCCAAAATCTACCTAAATAACCTCCCAACATACATCTATTCTATATAGAAGCCTTAATTTTAGAAAAAGGAAATTTTAAAAGGCCTTTTCTTTTCAAAGCAAGTTAGTTACCTAATTTAGAGGTAATGTCTTCACTCATGTTCTTTTCATTTTTTTACTTCTCCACTACCTATTTTATTCTTATTCATTGATTACATAAAAAAAATGTATCCTCAATATACTATGATGTTTCTATGAGAAGGTTTTGAACAACACTTACACACACCCCCTTCTAATTGATATGAACATACTGCAAATGTCTACAGCGGACTACTACCTAACAAAATAATGATTGTTCAATTTTCCCCTACCACCTATCATGGGAGACTTTATGATAGAACTATGTTTATATATGATATATATGATATTTATTTTTTCTCTATTATTCTAATTTTTATTTATATAATACCATTATACTTCCAGTAATGTATAAATACGGTAATTTCATTTGATGATGTGTAGATTACTGCCCCCTCAATGTGATATGACCCATTCATCCCATACATGGAATGTATAAAGGATGGAGTGAATGAAATTATGTAATGTATATAAAATATTATATTATAGTGGAAATATAATATACCTATATTAATATTAGTTTCCATTCTTTTAAATATGAAAAAGAATTGAATGTAGAGTTCATGCATATATAAGGCATATCGTCTCAATGAAGAGTTTATTTAATTTCTTTTCTCCAAATGTTATATAATTTTATAAATAAATATATATACTAGATCTATATGATCTATATGATATATTAATCATTATAAAAATTCTACAGATGATGAAATTTTGACCACAGGGACAATATTTAATTATAACAAGTTTATTTTTGACTCAAGTACCAAATATCAACATAACAACCAAAATTAACTTAAATAATCACGTAATGTATATAATGTGGTAATAATTGAAATAATTATATTAAATAACATTAAAAGGGTTTTAAATAATGTATAAATTTTATTAATTTTATTTTTGAGGAAAAATAATAATCTTATGTGATGATTCGTTCCAAATGTAAGAGACATCTTTTAAATCTCCTTTAATTGAGGTTTATTATGGTTAATACCTGAAATTATTTTATATGGTGTATAATTATACCCTTTTAATTTAATTTAACAGTTTTCAAAATGATTCATTTGTTCTATGTAGTGTTTTTGTAAATGACAAAGGGAATGTTTCTTCTTAATGTACGCGGTGACAATAACCTTTTTGTCGCAACAACCATTAATTGATATTGGATTCCTTAATAAGAATTAATTTTTATAAATGGAAAAAAATACCATATACAATTTTTATTTATTTTATTACTGATTTTTTTTATAATGTACTGAATATGTCAATATTTTTAAAATTTATATTGTGATTGTAATGTGGAATTGTTATCTTTCATTATGGTTGTTTTGTGTGTTATGATTATGTTATGGTTCAAGAATTTTTTTTTATGTATATGGGTAGTTCCTTGATAAATCGAGGGTGGGTGAGGCTGAGATATCTCTTCAATGAATTGGGTGATGTGACAAAGGTAAAATTTAATATCAATCTTAAGATATTTATGAAATATACTATGATGGGTATTCCAAACATAACTCTCTATGTATCAGTGAAAGTTACAATGTAATTATGTTATGGATGCACAAAAGATATCATTATGATTTATGATTTCTATGTGTTATTCATAAATCATATTACTTTATAAAGTAACATAAAGAGCCTATGTTTTATTGTTCAATAAGTCTGATTTCATTGATTTGTATGTATTTATTGGAAATTGTTTACATTCTTTATTTTATATCCTTTACTCATATTTTTATGATCATCCCATGTTTTTTAAAATTTTTTCCACATGGTATAATTTTATGTAAGAGAAATGTCGAGTTAAATAAGATTTATATCAGGAAAATAATTCTTGTTTTATTTTATGGTGATTTAGTTTTTATAAAAAAATTGATAGATAATAAGTGTCTACTATGAAATTTTTCAGATGAAATGTAACATCTATGGCTAAATTCTCTAAAACTCTAAACCTGAAAATATCCTCAGTGTCAAATTATGGACATAACTCAATATTATATATTATTTATGGTTGGTCTTTATAGTGGGCAATAGAGGTCGCTTTAGGAAAATTTAATAGTTAGAATGTTGTAAAATTATTATCCATAAATTAAATTGCGGTAGTATTTAAATGATATACTATTTGAAAATTATCATGTTGATTGGCCAAAGATATTTCTGTGCTGAAAATTCTTTTCCAGGGAAGAAACAGATCATTTGTAATGGGATGACATCATGAGGAAAACTACCTTTCAAATCTACAACTTGATATGGTTGGAATTGGAACTGAACAGTTTGTTGCAGTTATGGCACAGTTGACTTAGTATATAAATGGTGGTGGTATCCATTCACCTGATCACATAGATCTACATCAGTGAAACATGTTAGTAATGCATCATTTTATGTGGAAACATCCCCAATAATTCTGAGGATCATTTGACCATGTTCTGGATAAAAGGTAGATTAATGCACTGGAAATGATTTTATATGTTAGGGGATATTCACATCATAAAAATGTTACAATTGTTGTCTACTGTTTTGAAGGTGATGTCGATCAACGGTGGTCGATGGTTAAAAATATTAGTGGTAGGGATGATATTGATCATCTTGATTAGAATGAATTCAAAGGTATGTTTCTTGAGAAATATTTTCCAAAGAGGCTTGACTTAGGATGGGAAAACACTTCCTATAATTGATGTAAGACAATGAATCAGTGTCTACATATGATGAAAAATTCACTCGACTGGAAGGGATGATACAAATATCATACGGGATCTTGATAGTGAGGATATTTTTTTCACTCAGTATTAAAGTTAAATAATGGATGTTATTTAGCTTCCTATGAGTTCAATAGATTTGAAAAAAATGTTTATTGTACAGTGATGGTGGAAGTAGAATTTTCTGATGATATGGGGTTCTATGAAAAACAACAAAATAAGAGTTTGAGGTGGCTGATGAATGGGAATAACTCCTAAAAAATTTCTTATAGTATGAATCATAAGTTTACATTAAAAAATTGTGATAAAAAGAACACTGGAGAATTCCAATTGAATTTTAGTAAGTATTTTTTATTTGGTAAAATGGGATATAAGGCTGATAATTACACTGAAAAAGATCTGGGTAATGGTAAGACATAATCTGATTTACAGTCTGTAAAATGATTTATTTGCAATAAAATGGATAATTATGCAAATTAGTTTCATATGAAGATCTCAAATGAAGGAATGAAACTACATTACAAGAAAACGTGGTGGTGAAATCCTTTAAAAATAGTATAAAAGATGGTGGTCCATCAAATGAAGTGGTATCAGGTACACTGTTTGTTTATTCAGATTATTCCAATGTGTGGTTTGATTTAGGGTCTACAAATTATTTCATTTTTTATAAATTTTCTATTAAATTGGTATTTCCATCTCATGATATGAATCTTTAACTTGTGGTAAAAAATTGAGGAAATTTTGAGACAAAAATAAAATATAAGAACATTTATGTACTTATGTGCAGAAAGAATCGACCAGCCAACCTTATGGTATTGCCTATAGTAGATTTTGATGTTATTTTGGTTATGGATTGACTTTCATGTTATCATGAAAAGATTAAAAATACTAATACAGAGGTATCATTACAAAATTAATTTCTGTTTGTGTATAAGAATGAACCATTACTTTTGATAACATATTAGGAAGTATAGAATCTACTAAAATATGGTAATGAATGTTACCTTTACGATATTGTTGAAGAATGAACATTTAGATTAATGATATGCAATTGGTAAATGAGTATCCTATATATTTTATGGATTTTTTTTAGTATAATACTAGATCAGTAAATTGTATTTACTATTGACATAGTTTTTGATGCTAATCTTATTTCAAAACCCCCTTATCGAAGAACTCAAATTGAACTTTTAGAGTTAAAGAATAAATTTTAGGTTTTATTAGATGAAGGTTTCATTCGACCTAGCACATCACCAGGGGGTGATCTAGTCATGTTTGTTTAAAATAAATATTGTTCAATGAGACTTTTCATTTATTATAGTTCTTTGAATAACATAACTATTAAGAAAAGGTATAATTTTCCTCTTATTGATGATTTGTTTGATCAGCTCTAGGGCGCTTATTATTTTTCGAAGAAAGACATGAGGCTGGGGTACCTTTAGATGAATGAAAAGGAATAATACATTCTGAAGACCTCTTTTTGTACTAGATTTGCCCATTATTAATTTCTTGTTATGACTTTAGGGTTAACAAATTCACCTATTGTATTCATGGACCATAGGAATAAAATTTATTGTGAGTTTTTTGATAAGTTTTTTTTGTGTTTATTGATGATATCTTTTTATATTATAAAATTAAAGGGGATAATGAAAGTCATTTTTGGATTGAATTGAAAACCATAAATGAATATAAAATATATCGGAAATTCAGCATGTATGAGTTTTGGTTACAACAAATTTCATTCATTGGTCATAATGTTTTCAAATATGGAATAACTATTGATCCTGTTCAAAACAAAGATGTTTAAGAATGGCTAAGATCTAAAAATATAATTGAGATTCATATTTTTCATGGTTTTTCCTGTTATAGAAGAGGTTTGTTGAAAATTTTTCACAGTTATATATCCCCCTTATTATGTTTACTCGAAAAGGTGATATGTACATCTGCATAAAAGAATGTGATGAATGTTTTCAGAATTGAAACGAATATTGGTGAATTATATATTATGTTAAATGCCTTCAATAAATGATTAATTTGTTATCTATACGTATTATTCATTAAAATGACTTGGTTGTTTCATTATTCCAAATTATTCGGTAATTTCTTATGCTTCACGTCATTTGAAACCCTATGTATTAAATTACGTACACATGATTTTTTCATTAGGGGCTTATGTTTTTTATTTAAAAATTTAGAGGCATCATTTTTATGGAGTAAAGTGTAAAATATATAATAATCAAAAACATTTGAAGTATATATTCACTCAGAAAGAATAAAACATGAGACACAGTATATGGATAGAATTAACCGAGGATTATTATTAAATGATCCATTACCATCTGAGAAAGGAAAATAAAGTGGATGCCGCTTTGAGTGAAAAGAGTAATGATACATTAATAATTTTATGTATGGAATGATATGCTTTGGTTTCTTATTTTATAAAGATTTTATTGTATGTTAATGGTATAGGGAGTTCCTTTATTTTTTTTCTGGTGGTAGTAAAATCATCTCTTCAGACAGAATTAAGAAATGGCAGAAAAAATATAGTGAGTTGTAGAAAAAAGTAGAATTGGTTTATAATGGTATGTTATATTAATTTAACATTGATAAAAATAGTTTTTTGTGTTTTTTAAGGAGGTTATATATTCCTTGTGATTGACAGTTGAAAAAAGTGTTGTTATGTGAAGCTCCTGGTTCCCTGTTTTTAGTTCATCCAAATTGTATTAAAATGTACAGAGAACTTTGGGGGAATTACTAGTGGGATGGAATTAAAAAGAATATTTCTGAATTTATTATGAATTTATTAAATTTCTAATAGGGTAAGACATAATGATAGTTATCAAAAGGTATACTTCATACATTTCCCATTCAAGAGTTGAAATGGGAAAATGTGTCCATGGATTTTGTAGTGGGATTACCAAATACTTCTCGAGGTAACCATGCAATCTGTGTTATTGTTGATTTATTGACTAAATCTACTCATTTAATTACTATTCTAAATATTATGTCTCTAGATCAAATTTTTCAATTGTATAATAATGTGATAGTCATGTTACATGGAGTTCCCCTCTCTATTATATCAGATTTTGATCTTATGTTCACTTCGAACATTTAGAAGGGCCTTCAGAATTCATTGGGTACTAAATTAAATTTTAGTATAACTTTTCATCCACAATCGGATGTGAAATCATAATGAACACTTCATACCTATGATGATATTCTATGTTCATGTTAAATGGATTTATAGGGATGTTGGGACCGACTTCATTCTTTGGTTGATTTTTCTTATAATAACAATTTTCATTCCAGTATTCAGATTGTAAAATTTGAGGTACTATATGGAAATAAGTGTCGAACCGATGATTTTTGGGATGATGTAGGTAAAATAGTGTTTATGGGCCCAAAATTGGTATAATATATGGAAATGAAAGTTCATTTGATTCAGAAGTACATGAAAATAGCTCAGTGTAGGAAGAAATGTTATGAGAACAACCGAAGAGACCATGTGTTGTTGAATAAGGTAATTCATTAGATAATGTTTTTGTGTAAGAACCAAATGATTGAATAGAAAACATTGGAATATGAAAATTATATGGGGGATAAATATCCCATCTTGTTTCATAAGTGAAGAGAATTGCAGAGACACAATTACCAAAAGGGGGGAAGGTTGTAACAAACCTATTATTTATAGAATAATACTTTTAAATTTTTATTAATATTTATGAATATGATATTATTTTTACATTACAAAGGATTATTTTTTTGATAGCGTACTCAGCATGCAACAATGGGTTTTATTGAAATCAAACTTTGCACACAACATTGAGTTATATCGAAAAATAAAATACTATTATTATTATTTAAAATGGTAGTAAGATACTAGCCATTGTATTGGAAAGAATGAAAATAACCTCCTATAATATGATTATACATGTTTTATAAATGTCTTTACATTTATCTAATTAAATTTAATGGCTAAAAATAAGAACTAATATGGATTTAATCAGGAAATACTCTAATAATTTTAAAACGCCATTTTACAACCTTTTGAAGGTGAACTTTATTAAATCTTGTTTTTAAACCTTTTATATGTTATATTTGACAAAATAAACTTTTTATATTGAATTGAGGAATCAAAATTTACGGTGGATAAATTTTTGGTCATTTTCTGATAATGTTCATTTTTTAATGAATAGTGAAAAATACCAGATTCTAATTCCAAACTTCTTTTAATATAATTTATTTACTTAGTTAGAATGTCCTTTTAAATATTTTTAAAGTTTAATTGTATAATATTTTTATTATTAAATCAAATTTTCTTCATTAGATGTAATTATATATTTAAATTAGGCATAAATAGTAGTAAATCATTTCATAGTTGTTATTTCGTAAAAGTTTGCTTTTTGGTTTTGACTATGAGAATTATTTCTATATTATTTTCTACAAATGTTGTGTTTTAAATTTGGATTAATGGATTACATATTTGGAATTAATAGTTCAAAAAATGTAATAGTTACTTTTTATTTTTTTGACATTATGAATTGTAACTTCTGTAAGTATTTTACTTACCATGGTTAATGGGTTAATCTGGTAAATAAGGGTAAAAAACTTTTATAATAATAATAAACTACCGTAACACATTTTTGAGTCCTATTTAATGATATCTTTCTAACCATGTTCTTACTTGGGTCTATTTCAGGACACCATGGAGCCTCATTAATGTGAAAATGATATTTTTTAAAAACTTATTTAAAGTAAATAAAAATATAACATAAACATGACTTTTTACTTAAAAAATTAAAATATGGTGTTATATAAGTTATCACTTCGACAATAAATATTTATTAGAAATATAAAATTCTCTCCTATATAATGATTTTTTATTTATAAATTTTTTATATTAAATAAATAAATTTATTTTTTACACAATTAGGATGTAGTGATTTTTTGATAGATGAATGATTTAAATAAATGATATTATAAATATTAAAATAAATTTATTTTGTAAAATATTATTCCATTCACAAATTTTATGGATGATTATGACTTGTTATATTGGAATTGCTTATTTGTTTTGGAAATAATCAAAACCTTATTTATTTTAAAAATGTCAAGATATGAGTAGTACAAAAATTTATATAAATGAGTTTTTTAAACAAATACAATTTTATTAAATAATATAATAGTATTAAAAATAAAAGATTTGTCCAAAGGACTTAGATAATTATTAAAATATCATTAATGAACCACATGTGGTTCTATTGTAATTATATAGTAACTATATTAACCATGTAGTATTAATATGCAATAAGACATGGTAAGAGTTAAATTAGTTAACTAAAGGATAAAACTAAACGATAATGTCAAATTTTTGACATAGAATTGTATAAAACCAGTTGGTTGAAATTTTTTTGACCCAAAATAATATTTTATAATAAATAAAATATTTTGGGATGATTTGAAACCGAAAATATTTCTACAATAAAATAATATTTCAGTACATTCCTAAAGTGCCCCTCCTACCGCTTATAAAAGAAAATCACATATACTCATTTAGTCATATATCTCCATCTCCATTCCTCACCCAAAATCTGCATAAATATTCTAAAGAAATACTTATATTCTTCATAGAGTCCATAACATGGGCAGAAGGCTTCTAAATAAATCCATTTGGTTCAAATCAAAGTAGTCACCAGATTTAGAGGTAATATCTTCTCTCATGTTCTTTTCTTTTATTTTCCTTCCCCACTCACTATTTTATTATTACTCATTTATTAAATAACAAAAAAAGTTTCCTAAATATACTTGTTTTTTGTTATGATAATCTTTAGAGATACATTACACACACCTTCATCTAATTAATACGAACAGACTGTTTCTGTGTACGGTGAACTAATTCCTTATGAAACAATGATTATTTAAATTTTTCATACCACCTCTCATAGTGGAAATTATAATGGAACTATATTTATATATTATATTTATTATATTTATATGTTCTCTGATTATTTTATATTTATATCATACCTTTATGCTTTCCATAATGTGTAAATGTACTAATTTTATTTGAGGATGTGCGGACTACCGCCCCCTCAAAGTGATATGACGCATTTATGCCATACATGGAACGTATAAAGATAGAGTTGATAAACATATGTAAGGTATTTAGAATATGATACTAAATTTGGATTACAATATACCTATGTATCATACTGTTTTCATTATTTTGAATTTAAAAAATAAATTCTAGTAGCGGTCATGTGTACATACGGCTCACTGTCTCCATGAACAGAGAATTTCATTTCTTATCTCCAAATATTATGTAATATTATAAATACATATATATACTGTATATATATATATATATGATATATATGATGTCTAAATCAGGAAAAATATTTAGTGGATGATGTGATTTTGACCATATAGAAAATTTGTAATTATAACACATTCATTTTTTACTCAAGTATCGAATTTCGAAAAACTGACCGATATTAACTTAAATAATAATATAATATTTATAACATGGTAATAAGTGATATAAATGGAATAAATAACATGAAAAATGTTATGAAGCAAGTATAAATTAACTTATGATTATTATTTAGGATGAACACAGATCTTACGTGACGAGTCAGACTCAAGGTAAGGGACATCATCTCAATATACTTTTATTGAGGCATGTTTTGGTTTATACACGACATTATTTTATATGGTGTATATCTATATCCTTTTAATTTCATTTAATTTTTTTCAAAAGGAATCATATTTTTATGACGTCTTTTACTAAACTATAATTTGGTGGTTTCTTTCTAACAAAGGTGGTGACAATGCTCTTTCTGCCGCCACGACCATTATTTGATATTTGGCTTCCTTAACAATTAATAATGTTTTTAAAAGGAAACTAAATACCATATACCCTTTTCATGTATTTTAGTATTTTATATGATTTTGGTAAAAATATGATTATTTCAATATCATTAAATGTTATTTTGTGATTGGAAAGTGGAATTTTTATCTTTCTAATATGCTTTTTTTCTATGTTATGATTTTGTTATGGTTCATGAGAATTGATTACGTATATTATTGGTTCTATTATAAAATAAGTCCGGGTGAGAAGGAGATAGTTCTCCAATGCACTGGGTAACATGAAATAGGTAAATTTTACTATTTATTCAAAATTATTTAAGGAATATACTATGATGGGTATTGTAAACATTCCTCCCTATGTAGTAGTGAAAGCTACAACGTACGTATGTTTTGGATGCCACATCTTAGCATTATGATTTATGAAATATCTATGTTATTCACAAATAATATTATTTAATGAATTATGTTAAAGATCCTATGTTTAATTACTGAAAGGTTTTATTTCATTTATTGGTATTTATTGATGGTATCATGTTTTATTTTCTTATTTAATAACCCTTTATGAGATTTTTATACTCACCCCATGTTTTTGAAATGTTTTTCACATGGTATAAGTAAGGGTATGAGAAATTAATAATTCAAGAAAATTTATATCATGTAATGAATTAATTTTTTATTTTATTGAGTTTTATTATTTTGAAAAAAATGGATTGTGAATAAGTGTGTACTTTTTAATTTTTGAGATGTCATGTAACATTAATGGCCTAATTCTCTAAAACTATAAACCTGAAAATATCCTAAATGTCTAATAATTGACTTAACTCAAGATTATGTAATTTATAAGGCAATGGAATTATATATATTCTCTTAAAAATCATGTTCCAAACAAAGAAATTGAATATTTCTCCACCACATGATCATTATAGGAAGTCTATAGTACTAGGCATAACATCCCTATAGAAGTAAAATTTACATGGTGTACTATAGTAATAAGAATCATTTTTCGTTCCATGTAAGGTGTAAAAATTATCCAATATGAATTAGGAATGAATTATGACACTAATGAGGTAATTCTATACAATCCATAACAATAAAAAAAAATTAACCCCATGTGGAAATCATGAGTGTGATATTTTTCTCAGGCTCCCTGAAAATATATTGGATGCCATTCAACGAGACTAATTATCATAAGGTGTCATATCCAAACCTAAAGTGGTTATCATGAGTGTTACCATTTAAATTATCCCCTAATAAGAACACAAGTTGGTAAATCGAGTGTTATATAGTAATAATTTATAATTATGATGCCAAATGGTATAACACTTTTTAGTTCATCTTTATCGCCATCAAACTATGAACATAATACAATTATCCCAAGGATCCCATAAATGAAAAACAATCATGGTGGGTAGTATATATTCTTATAACATCTCATCTGTGTTTTCAATCTCCAGGATCCAAACTATCAAATACATTATCATCCCATCATGTTCATGAACAATTACCCTAAAAATTACATGCTCAAATAATAAATATGGGTTTTACGATGAAACGATCAATTATCACAGCATATATTATTATTAAACCCTCTTATTATGGTAAATATATAACTTTTAATATTAAAATTTTAAATGGGTGATTTACCAATTCCCACTATCATTATATCTTAGGATTAAATTGTATATCGGAGGGCATTGAATCCATCGATATCATTAAATTTGCATTGAGTCCTCGATAGCCTCATATATATTTCTAAAAAAGTATATGTCCTTAATCCCCATTCAAATTTGAGTTATATAGGTTCTTGCAAACACTATAAACATATATTAGTATCCTTTGGTATACCCAAAAATGTAATCATGTCTTCGTAGGGGAGGTACATTCACCCAACATATATCTCATCAACTAATGGATATAAAGAATATTAAGGGTTTTTTTTGGTCTATTAGGGCCACTTATTCTGATCGTATCAAATCTATCCCCTCGGATATAATGTCTTATCCACAATACTTTCATAATATTGAGTTTCATTAATGCATTCACCTTCGTTAACTTAGAGGTTAATTTATAATTTATAGATTTAGGGAATTATTTGCTAACTTTTACAAACCAAAACACTATAATTAAAATTTAAAAATTTATATTTGTATACATTTTTCTCATAATATAAATCTTTTAAAATGATGAATTATTGATTTCCATCTAAAATGTTGATGAAATTAAACATGAAATACTCATTACCATTACACATCATTAAACCCTATGAAAAAACCATTTAATAACATGGGATAATCCGAAGAAGGCACTGTAATGATTAGAAAATAAACTCTTAGCCCACTTAAAAACCTAAAAACTCTTTTATTTATAACATTTTGTTTTATTTTTTTTAGGATGTCAAATAAAAAATATTTAAAAGAATAATAAACACAATTATTTCTGAAATAAAACTATTAGATTCATAGAGAGAAAATTTAATTATTTTTAATGTGAACATATAGAATCATATTCATAAATCCATTTATAATAACTTTTTATTAGTGTAAATTTATATTTTACATCCAATGTAATCATTAAAAAATGAATTGGAGATCAATAATGGTGATCAAACATTTTATAATCTATATAAGTATAACATTTTTTTAACAATCCATAATGTAACTCACCCCATTATATAATCTATATTAGGCTCACATTTGAGCTAAAATTGGGATAAACACATAGAATAATCTATATCGAGATCACTTTTGATCTATAATGCGGCTCCATGTATTGTATAATCTATATTTACCACACCCGTTATTCATATAGTTCTCAAGAACCACAAATTAAAAAAAAACATTTTATGCTACCACATTTTTAACATAAAACACTTTTTTTAAACACTTTTCAACTCATAATGATTACTTTTTTGAATATCAAGGTGCCCCTAAATTAATTCCCCTATCTCAATACCAATATACAGAGAAAAATTGAAATTATTTTTTTCCTTATAGCACACATGAATGATTTCTACAGAATCTTAAAATCAAATAATACTTGTGGAAGGTTGAAAGATGTTGTTTTCACATTTATTAAAACTAATTTTTTTTAATATTCCCTATAAACATATAAAAAATATACCTTTGAAAACAATTACAATATAGAAAAAAGATACATAAAATTAAATTTATAAATTTTTTATGTCCATAAAAATGCATTCATAAAATTATTGTAAAACATAGACATAGAATATAAAGAGTTGGAAGGATGAATATTTTAAATGAAATTCACATAACACATTAACTACATTTCAATCATAATCCCCATGGAATAATTACATTTAAAAAATTAAAATATCAAGAAAATAAATGAATTCATTATATAACATTATATTATCCCAAAGGGAATTTTTATTTTATACAGGTCTAATCAAAATAAAATTTTCTAAAACCCAGATAAATACTATGTAATTAGTAAAAATGAAATTAGTTGTAGATCAATATTGATCTAACAGATTTGATGAAATTAGTTTTATTACATTTTTTATATTATTTTTTTATTTTATTTGTTTGGATTAAATAGTATATGAAAATAAAGTATTTGGTTGGGTTTTGTAAACAATTATGGTAAAGAAGAAGATTAAATAAAAGAATAAAATATTGTTCTATTTGAAATCAGATTTGAAACAATAACATTGCATGATAGTATCAGGATTAAATAGGAATTTGATTTTAGAGGACCAATATATTAATACATGTTCAGTGTCAGAGTCCAGATTAGGGGGATGCGCTAGTCTGGGTATTGTCTCCCCAATGTGTCGATACCCTATTTACCATGGTACGATAAAATAACATTCTTCAAATAAATTTTGTCAAGATAAAATATTTCAACTTTGATTCCAGTAATATCAAAATGGTTATGCCACAATTTACTATTACATGAGGAGAAATAATTATTTTCCTATATGATCGAAATAATGATGTAGATGCTCAATATAGAAGAGTGGGGGTGAATTGTACACTTTACAAATTTCAATAAACAAGGAAAGATCTAATTTTAACAAAGTTAATCTAAGTAAATTCACAACTCCACTACTCACCAATGAAAGATTGGGGCAATGTATAAAGTTACAATCTTCTAGTTCTATGAACTTCCTTGAATCTGGAATGTGATTCCGAAAAAAAGGTTCTAGAAATATGGATCCGGAAATTGAAACTTTACCAAAGTTTACAATATGAGATTCTACCATAAAGTGTATAGAATCTAACTGAATTAGAGTACAAGTGTAAGGAAATATAAGAATATTATACTTTCCTTAGAATACACAATCCATCTTAAAAACAAGTAGTAAAACTACAAGTAACAAGATATAAATCTTCTAACACAAAGAAGAGGGTATCCAACAACCTTCGATAAAGGACCCTTGATTTATACTTTCAATAAATTCTAACTTTCCCACACCAGGGTAAGCCCTCAATACGAAGATTGGAGTCTCTGTATTGCTATCCCCGCAAGCCGTCAACTTCAAGGTAGTTAGAACCTCTGTCTACCTCATCAAGGAAGCCCTCGAACATCAAGCTAGTCGGTATCTCTATCTTCTTACCCCTGGAAGCCCTTGAATATAATCACCAACATCCGGAGTCGCACTAATAAATCTGAATGAGTATTTCAGTATGCACTAGGCATAAAAATATTCTCTCTCTAGAAATCACATTAACAGTGTGTGGTCTTTAGAGTGATCAACTTCAGTTCTTAGCTCTTTCAAATGAGCTCCTATTTATAGGATCAATTGGAACGGTCAACTCTATCCTCCAACAGTCATATTTTCCTTAAATTTTAGAGGGACCTATACATGTGTCACTAAACCGACTGTAAGTTAGAAACAGAATGGACTACATCAATTTATAACAAAACATGTGTAACTGAAAGCACAACATCGTTTTATAATGAAACAACTGTAAGTATAAAAAAACTGATGTTCAGAATTTATAAAAATAAAATTTCGGAGTCTAACCAAAATGGAATTCAGATTCTATAATAATAGTATATCCATATTCGGATATATTGGAATTCAGAACCTGAATTCTGTAGAAAACTGGATTCGGAATTTCTATGGAAATTCAGAGTCTGGTTTCATCAGTGTTCAGAATATGAACATACATAATTCGAAGACGAGCTTGTAGAAGTTCATAGTCAAACTAATAAAATTTCAGATTAGAACTGTAAAAATTTCGTAGTCGATCTTATAAATTTTCGGAGACAAAATCATAAAATTTCAGATTCGAACTCAAAAAATTTTGGAGTCGAACTCATAAAATTTCGGAGTCAAACTCATAAATTTTCAGATTCGAACTTATAAAAGTTCGCAGTCAAACTTATAAAATTTCAGAGTCGAACTCTTAAATGATCGGAGTCCAGAATTCGATGATGAACTTCATTAAAGTTCGTATCCAGAATTCGGAATGGAACTCTGTCAGAGATCATATCCAGAATACTGAATGGAACTTCATTACAGTTCATATCCAGAATTTGGAGTGGAACATCATTATAGTTCATATTCAGAATTCGGAGTGGAAATTCATTACAGTTCACATCCAAAATTTGGATCCTGAAATAGAATGCTTCATATCATAGCATTATATGATTATGAGGTTTTGGGTATGAATCTGATTATTAAACTTAAAAAAATATTGAAATGTATATAGAAATCTATGTTAGGGTAAATTTCCTTAAGTAATAAAATTTTCCTTATAAAAGTAAAATATATATTTTCTTAAGTATAAGGTGTTTGTGATTTTCAAAATAAGAAGGAATGGAAATGTCATAAGGAAAATTTTATTGAATCAACAATATCCCCCTTTTTGGAAAGCGGAAACATCTTTACGAAAAAGAAAATAAGGACATTGAAAAATTTCATTAGAATTTGAAATTAAAACTTATCTCCCTTTGTACATAGATAATAGTGAATACAAATAACTCCCCAATAGGAATTGAAACTCTAAGGATTGTGTTATGAATTTTTGGAGTGGAGTTTTCATTATTAAGGGAATGAAAAAACTCTGTAATGGGAAACTCACCCTTACATTATAGATATCTTCATGTAGAAATTTTTCTTCTACATTTTAAATTTTCCTTCTCCCCTTTTGAGTAGTTCTTTTTTCTTCTCCCCCTTCATGATTTTCAAAAAGAATTTAAGGGAATAGAAAAGATATAGAGTACCTAAAACATTATTATATAACAACACAAGATAAAACTAACCAAAAAATTTATTATAGTTGAGAAAATTTTTACAAGGAACGGTAAATACAACAAAAGATCAGAGTGGGTTTATTTGTCTTCTTTTTCCTTCGGGGTCAGCTTCTTCAACATGGCTTTCATTTTCTTCAAATATCTTTGATCCTCCTCATCTTTCCTCTCCAAAGCTTTTATCCTTTCATCTTGAGCTTTTAAACCTTCTTCCTGAGCCTTCATGTCCACTTCCTACATCTTTACTAACTCATCTTTCTTTAAAAGTATTTTATAAAGCTCAATCCGGAGATCTTTATCCCTTAAAAAATTTTGATCAAGAGAGTTTGCCTTATCATTCAGTTCCATCACTTGTTGACTATAAGAACTTTTCTCAATGATCAGATCATCCTAAATATTATTAATCTTTTTATCCTTGGTTTCAACGGCATCTTTTACTACATTCTGAAAATTATCACACTCAGCCATGTCTTTTTAAACATTATTAGACCACAAAGTGATTTTTCTGCATGATTTATTGTTTACATCATAATTAATAAGAAAAATTCTATGGTTAGCTTCAATCTTCACACACTTATCCATCACCATGGATAAGGATTATGACTTCTGATTCAATATATGTTGTAGAATCCGGAATCGGAAGTCTATAGTGGGAAATATCCGAATGGTGTCCACCAACATTTTAAATATTCAACAACAAAGTCATGACCATTTACTGATGACTCCGAATCTGATAACTTGATTTGAGATTGTTCTTATTCAATTTGCACCAGCTTTCTTTTATAAGAACCACCAACCTCTTTCTTACTGAAGATTTATTTTGTTAGTGTATCCATGAGCACTTTCTTACCCTTATCAGTTTTCATAATAGGTTGATCATCTGGAGATTGTTCCTCACTTTATGATAGTTATACAATATTGTCTTCATCTATTTTCTCCTTTTCTACTCCTTCAAGAAAATTACTCTCATAGGATTCTTCCTCATCATTCAAAACATTTTCCTTCTCTTCCTCTTGCTTATCATCAAACTTCCTACTTTCATTCTCAAGTCCCTTTCCTGGAGTGACTAATTTTTCGAATTCAGAATTTTCATGATAATATTCTATTTGCTTGATCAAGTCATCCAGATCATTAGTTCCTTCTTCTTATTCTTATTCTTCTTCTTCTACATCTAATCTCTAAACAACTTCTATACTTTGTACATTTCCGAATTGGGGTATTTCTTTCAAGGGTTTTCTGGTAAAGATTGGATATTAGAGGTTTCCAGAATGGGAATCTTCTAAGAGGATATCTCTGTTGCTTTCAAAAGAGATTGAACGATATCTTATTTTGACATGTTTTTCTTCAACTTATTCTATTTTGAATGTTTTTATAACTCATCATTAGCTCTTTCTATTAAGGCCTTATCCTCAGTAGGGTCCAATCTGAACTGTGGATCCCCTTCTTTTCTCTCATATTTGTAGTCTCTACACATAGCAGCCAATTCATCTGGGTAGGCTTTTTGTTTCTTTGTCTTGGGTGGTGCAGATTGAGTTTCTTTACCTTTAGGGTTTATGTCTTCAGAAACCACTTACTTGATCTTTCTCTTCATAGTAACTTTCATTGTTGGTTCATCCCTCTAGAAATTTACCGGAACGGTCTCAGCCTCTTCCTCTGGTAAAGGGTTGAATTCTCTAGATTCATCAGAAAAATGCATTTTCATCCTCTTTAAAGTATAATCACATACTAGAATTACCTTTTAATTTCATTTCTTGGAAGTGCAAGAAACATTGAATGAATCACGACATTTGATGATAAGTTTAGAAATCAGGGTCTGATACATTATGATGTGAGCTTTCAGATTCCCTTCTTTGACATTCTTAACTGTAATCAAAACATGCCTCATCAGATTTATCTTCCTTATAATTACCAAGAAATCTAGGATGTTAATATCACACTTCATTAGATTATCCTTATCACCCCTTCTTAGTATGATAAAACATTGTACCCACAGCTGTAGAATCCAATTATTCAGAGAAAGATGAGAAATCTTAGTAGTCCTTGCATCTTTAAGTCCTATACATTTCAATGCCTTCACATTGTTGAAAGTTCCTTGCTCATACGGAAGCATATGTGAACAAAAAACAGCTTCACCTTCATACGTTAAACCCACCAAACATGCATCCTTTGGGTAGGATAATTTGTAATCCATCCCATAAGACTTGAAAGAAAAGAATTATCTGAAATCTTCCTCAAGGAAGGGAACATAATCGTAGAACTCAATAAGAAACTCTGTATAAAACGGATCATGTTTCTTTGGCTTTGATAAGCGAACCTCCTCCCATCCATTTAATTTGATATTCCTATTTATAAGAGAATCATACTTGACGAAACTCGAATGTACTAACCTCTCCCTGTAAACTAAACACTTAGAGAGTGGCTTTGAGGTAGACATGTATTGGGAAGTATCTTCAACCGTCATTTGGAATGTTGATTTCTGGAGGATTCAGAACGAGATTAAGAAAGATCGGAATGGTCCTTAAGAAGAGATTCAGGGCTTCGAGATGTGAAAGCTTTGAGAACCTAATGTGGGACAACCCTCGGGGGTCCCCTTTATATAGGCGTTGAGACTACGATTCAGTTTCCATGGCTGATCGAATGGTTGAGATACATTGAGATTTGATCTGACGGTTGAGATACAAACTGCAAGGAAAACTTGAATCCGATCATTTGAGGATTTAAGAAAAACATTCAGATTTAAGAAAACCAGAATACGAAAATTTTTAAAACTCATAAGAAAACACTAGCTAGTAAAATATGATTATAAAGACTTAATTAAGGAAGTCATACCTTTTGGATTTGCTAGAACGATTGTTCTTCATTGTTAAAATTATTCTTGAGGAAAGTTTAACTAAGAATAACTCACTACGAAAAAAATCATTATCAAAATTCACATTACACAAATTTCAGTTCTGGAAATTTACATTATGAAAATTTCAGTTCTGGAAATTTTCATTATGAAAATTTCAGTTCCGAAAAGTTTCATTATGAAAATTTCAGTTTAGGAATTTTTCATTACAGAAATTTCAGTTCCAAAAATTTTGAAATACTCATTACGAAAATTTTAGTTACAAAAGTTTGAAATACTGACTACGAAAATTTTTTTTAGAAAAGATTGGAATGGAAAAAAACTGACTATGAAAATTTTGATTATAAAATATTGAAAAAAAATAACTACTAAATTTTTTATGACAAAACCCTGGAAAAAAATTAAATACGAAAATTTTGATCATGCTAACATACAAATGTACTTCCCTTATGAAAAGAAGTTTATTACTGTAAGGAGAATTTTTCAACAAGAAGTTAATGAAAAAGGATTACCTCACGGTTATCATTCATAACTTTTATTTAATGTATTCAAATTTATAGGAAGGTAAATATTTTGTAAAAATGTCAGCAAGTTGATCATACGTTCCGATAAACTGGAAGATAATATTAACATTTTGTGTGTGATCTCTAAGAAAGTGATGCCTAATATCTAATTGTTTTGCACGAGAGTGTTGTGTAGGGTTTTTTCTAAGGGAAATGGCACTTGTTCTATCAAAAAAAAATTTAATCTTGGTGGATCATAAGCCATTGACTGTGAGTGTGTTTTTCATCCACAACATTTGAGCACAACAACTTCCAACTGCTACATATTCAGCATCAGCAGTGGGGAGTGCTACAGAATATTGATTTTTGAAGGACCAAGAAACTAATTAATCTCTTAAGAAAGGACAAGTTCTAGATGTACTTTTTATATCCATTCTACATCCACCAAAGTCAGCATCCAAAAATATTTTTAAGCAAAAATCATTTCGAGAAGTTAAAATAATCTTAGATCCATGTTTCCCATTATGTATCAAAAAATTCTGTTCACTTCCATTAAATGAGATTCCTTAGGATTGGATTGATATCTTGAACATAAGCAGACTGAAAAAATTAACTCTATCTGACTGGATGTCATGTATAGTAGGCATCCTATCAAACCCCTAAAAGATGTTCGATCTACTGGCTTCCTAGCTTCATCATGATCATGTGTGTTTGAGGTACCAATGGGAGTACCAACGCTTTTAGTGTTGTCAAATCCATACTTTTTAAGAAGATATTTAATATACTTATGTTGATAAATATAGGTTCCTTCTGGTATTTTGAGAAATTTTAAAACCAAGGAAAAATGTTATCTCACCCATCATACTCATTTCAAACCCAGATTTCATTAGACATGCAAATGAATCAGTTAAAGATTGATGAGTTGAACCAAATATAATGTAATCAGCATAAATTTGAACAATCCAAATATTTTTCTAATCATTATTTATAAAAAGGGTTCGATCTGCATTTCCCTTAACATAGTTATTTTGATGAAAAAATCATGTAAGCCTATAATACCAGGCTTGTGGGGGTTTTTTAATTCCATACAAAGCTTTGAAAATTCTAAAAACATGATTAGGATGTTTTGTATCTTCAATGCCAAGAGGTTGTTCAACAAAAACTTCATCTTGAACATAAAAGTTAAGAAAAGCACATTTCACATCCATTTGAAATAGTTTAAAATTGAAGAATGGTGAAAAGGCAAGTATGATACGAATAGATTCATGTCTAGCTACTGGAGAATAGGTTTCTTCATAGTCTATTACCTCTTGTTGATTATAGCCTTTAGCAACTAGTGTAGATTTATTTCTAACAATGACTCCATTTTCATCACACTTTTTTCTGAAGAACCACATTACTCTAATAACAGAAGTTTCCTTAGGTCTTTCAACCAAGGTCCAGACTTTATTCCTTTCGAATTCATTTAGTTCATCTGGAATGGTTGTGATACAATCATCGTCACCTAAAGCTTCACCATTGCTTTGTGGTTCTAATTGGAAATGAAATGCTAGATGTTCTACTTCATTCTTTAAGGAACATCTAGTCTTTACAGGATGATTGACATCACCAATGATACTATCAATGAGATGATTCTTATGAAACACCTGATTTGGGTTTTGTAATACATGATCATCAACATAGGGTAGAAAGTCTTCCGGGGTTAATGATTCAAAAGTATCTTCTTGAACATTTTACTTATCAGAAGGATTTTCTATCAAAGGTTGATAATCAGTTTTTGAATACACATCTAAGGATATAGGTTGATATGTTATATTTAGTATTCTAGATGAATACCTTGCAACCAAAAACTTTGAAGTATTAATGTCTAGGTTTTCAACCATTCCATTACTCATAAATAGTTTTATTAAGAAAAGGTTTAATCAAAACTCGATTTATAGTATAACAAGTAGTACTTACATCTTCATCCCAAAAATGTATAGCTATAGAATATTCACTCAACATCATTCTAGTTATCTATTGAAGAATTATATTTCTTCTTTCAACTAAACCATTTTGTTAAGGAGTTCTAGGTGCTGAAAAGTTATGAGTAATACCTTTTCTACTACAATAGGTATCAAAATTAGAATTTTTGAAATTCTCCTCCATGATCACTATGAATAGTTTTCAGTGGAAGGTTTTTATCATTTTTAACGTGGGTTCTAAAACATTTTAAATAAGAAAACGCTTCATACTTTTTTGCTAGAAAATAGTCCCATGTAAATATAGTGTAATCATCAACTAGAACAAACACATAGTATTTTCCTCTAATACTTCTAGTTTGTGATGGACCGAAATGATCCATGTGCACCAACTATAATGCATCAGTTGTTGAGACTTCACCAATTGATTTAAAAGTAGATTTATGTTGCTTTCCATATTGACAAGGATCGCAAACTTTAGAAGAATCAAATCTAAGCTTCGGAAGATCCTTAACTAGATTTTTCTTAGATAGTTCACATAATTTTATAAGGTTAAAATTACTTAGTCTTCTATTCTATAACCAAGAATGATCTTCCATTTCACTTAGGCAAGTTAAATCATGGCTACTAAGGTCTTCTATGTTAAATGTGTAAATATTCCCTTGCATGTTGGCAGAGAGAATAAATTCATCATTGGAATTGTGTACTATGCATTTATCGTTCCTGAAATTCACAATGTATCCTTCATCACATAATTAACTTTTGATAATGAGGTTGTTCTTAAGACCCTTAACAAACAAAACATTTGAAATAAATGTTTTACCAAGAAGAACAATATTACCTATACCAACAATTTCTCCCTGAGCATTATCTCTGAAATATAATTTTCCTCCTTTCATCAGGATAATCTTCTCCAAATAGTTTTTGTTACCAGGCATATGCTGGGAACATCTACTATCCTTGTACCACGTATTGATGTTGGTAATTCTTTTATCTTCCTAAAAATAAGAAAAGAATAAGACTTTCATAATCCAAACTTGTTTGGAACCGAGATTTTCAGATAACAAAATTTTGTGAATCCACATTTGTTTAGAAAAATAACGTTTATGAATCCCAAGAGATTGAAATTTATTCAAAGAACAGTTTTTCTTCCAATGACCACCACTTTGACAGATACTGAAAAAAGGTGTTTTAGAAGGAAAAAAAATAGTTTTTTCTGAAAACTGGTTTTTGGTGAGTATAACCCACTCCAGTAGTTTTTCCTTGAGGTTTAATTTGAGAATACATCTTTTCAAAATTTTCGTTCCCAGAGGTAAATTTTTCAAGTAGCTTCTTTAGAGAAAATATTTCATATTTTAGTCTAATGACTAAATCTCTATCCTCATGTATCATTTCCATAGAGTTATATTTTTCCTCAACAATTTTTATTTTTAAAATAGCATTTTTAAGATCATTAGAAAGTTCTTCCTTATCCGAATTTTCTTTCTCATGGTCTTTTGAATGTTTTTTTAAGATCTTATTTATCATTATGATCTAAAGAAATATCTGAAATCCATTTTTTAAGAATTTCTTCCTTAGTATTTTCGTTGTCTAATTTCTTAGAAATTTTACAATTTTTTGATTCATGTAACATGCAAAATATAGATACTTTTTCAGATAAAGGTTCTTCATTTTATGAAGATGAAGTATCTTCATTAGGAGTACAATTTTCGGAATAGTAATTCTTATCAGGAGATTAATTTTTTAAATCCTCGTCAAAGCGTACCTTGGTCATAAGACATGTATGTGGAAAAGAAGTATTAAAAATGAATTCCATATTCTTCTGAGCTGATGAATCATATTCTGAAGATTCACATTTTTAGGAGACTCCACAGCTAGCACTCCAAGTAATATTAGCCTTCAGACTTTTCTTAGATTTAGCTTTGTAGAACTTCTTCTTGTTCCTTTCAGAATGTCTCTCTTTTATTTCGTTCTTTTTAAGCATAGGGATATCAGGTCGTATGTGTCCACTTCTCTTGCATTCATATCATGTGACCTCTGAATCATTCTTATCTTTTCCTTCCTTCTACTTATACTTGGATTTGAAATTTATTTGTCTAGATATCTTGTTCATCCTTCGAGCAAGATTTGCTAACTCATTCTCTGAGACTTCACTCTCACTAAATTCGGATTGGATAGTAACATTCTTGGAGTGGGATACAGTTACTCTCTCAAGAGTCATTTCTTTCATATGATTTGATGTTGTAGTAAAAGCAACAATACCCTTCCCATTCTTCTTTTTGATGTTTTCATCATCCTTTTTCATTCTGGTTTCCTGTTGGAGAAGTGTTCCAAACAGCTTGTCTAAGGAGATTTGAGTGACCTTCATGTTCTCATAAATTGTTGTTCTCTTTGATTCCCACTCATTGGGAATAATATCAATAAACTTGTCCATAAGAGATTCCTCATCCCAACCTTTTTCACCAATATATTGTAAACTATTTACGGTAGTCATAAATCTTTGTTGCACTTTATAAATTGGTTCTCCATAAGGAATGTTAAAACCCTGATATTCTGCTCTCAACATAGCTCTTCTTGTATCTATGACATTGGATGTACCAAAATCACTAACTTCAAGTTTCATCAATATACAGTTATCTGTTTCACAATAAGATATTAGGATATATATGTTCCTAGTCATTGAACATAATAGAGTACTCTGTACCTTATATTTTAATTGATAATAATGATTCTCTTGGTTTGTGAAAGTACTAACTTCCTTATCCGGAATTTGATAACCTCCGATAAGCATAACAAAGTTATCTACCCTCGTATTGATAATGAAAGTCTTTATTCGATCTCTCCAGTATTCATAATCATTTCCATAAAAAATTGGTGGTCTTGTGGGATTTAAGTTGTCGATGGAACTAACTTTCAGTCATGTCATCCTAAAATCCTTCTAAACAAAACGTGTAAAAAACTAAATTTAGGATTCAAGGAAAGTATTCCTAATCAAGAAAAATATGCCTAAGAAAGAAAAATATAGAAAAATGAAAAAAAATATCAAGAAAAAACTTATATGTGAGTATAAGTATTTCAGAGACCTCATTTGATACCAATTGTAGGATCGAAATAATGATGTAGATCTCAATATATAATATGGGGTGAATTGTACACATAAACAATTTCCTTAAACTAGGAAAGATATACGTTTAACAATGTTAAACTAATCAAATTCACAACACCTCTAATCCCCAATGAATGATTGGGACAAAATATGAAGTTACAAACTTCAAGTTCTATGCACTTGCTTGAATATGGAATGTGATTCCTGAAAATAGGTTCGGAAAATATGGATCCAGAAATTGAAACATAACCAAATATTACAATATGAGATTCTACCTTAAAGTGTATAGAATCTATCTAAATCAATGTACAAGTTTAAGCAAATATACGATTATTATACTTTCCCTACAATACACAATGCAGTGAAAAGACAAGTACTAAAACTACAAGTAACAACATATAAATCTTTTAACCCAATGAAAAGGGTATGCAACAACCATGGATAAAGGTCCCTTGATAAATACTTTCCAGAAATTCTATCTTATCCACACAATGGTAAGACCTCGATATTAAGATCAGATTATCTGACTTGCTATCCCCGCAAGCCCTCAACTTCAAGGTAGTTGGAACCTCTGTCTTCCTCAGCAAGTAAGCCCTCAAACTTCAAGGTAGTCAGCACCTATGTCTTCCTATCCCCAGAAGTCCTTTAATGTAATCACCAACATTCGGATTCTCCCTAAGAAATATGAACGACCAGTTCAGTACACACAAGGCACGAAAATCTTCTCTATCTGGAAATCAACTTACCAACGTGTGGTCTCTATGGTAATCAAATTCAGTTCTGAGCTCTTTTAAATGAGCTTCAATTTATAGGCTCGGTTAGAAGGGTCGGCTTCCTCCTCGAATGGTCATGTTTTTCTTAAATTTAGAAGGTCCCTTTACACGTATCACTAAACCAACTGTTAGTTAGAAACAGAATAGAGGACATGATTTTATAAAAAACATGTCTAACTGAAAGCACGACATCATTTTATAATGAAACGAGTGTAAGTATAAGAAAAACATAAGTTCGGAATGTATGAAAATAAAATTTTGGTGTCTAACCAAAATGGAATTCAGAGTCTATAATAAAACGATATTAGGATTCTATTTTATAAGAATTCAGAACCTGAATTCTGAAGAAATCTAGTGTCTAAATTTATAAGGAAATTCGGAGTCTAGTTTCATCAGAGTTCATAATCTGAAATTATAGAATTCAGAGTTGAGCTTGTAGAAGTTCAGAGTCGAACTTGTAAAAGTTCGGATTTGAAATTTTTAAAGTTTGGAGTCGATCTCATAAATGTTTGGAGTCAAACTCATAAATGTTCGGAGTCGAACTCATAAATGTTCGGTCTCAAACTCATAAAAGTTTTTATTCGAAATCATAAAAGTTAGGAGTCGAACTTATAAAAGTTTGGAGTCAAACATATAAAATTTTGGAGTCGAACTCTTAGAAGTTTGGAGTCCATAATTCGGAGTTGAACTTTGTTAGTATTTCTATCTAGAATTCGGAATGGAACTTTGTCAGAGTTCATATCCAGAATACGGAATTGAACTTCCTTACAGTTCATATCCAGAATTCGGTGTGGAACTTAATTATTGTTCACATTCAGAATTTGGAGTGGTATTTCATTACAATACACATCCAGAATTCGGATCCTGAAACAGAATGCTTCATAGCTTACCATTATATGACTCTGAGGTTTTGGGTATGAATCTGATTTCTACACTTAAGAAAAATATTGATATGTATAAGGAAATATTGGTTAGGGTAAATTTCTTTAAGTTAGAAAATTTTCCTTATAGAATGAAAATATAGATTTTCTTATGTATAAGGTGTTTGTAATTTTCAAAAAAAGAAGGAATGGAAAAGTCATAAGGAAAACCTTATTGACTCAACATTTCCATCCCAAAAAATCACTCAATGATCATAAGAAAATTATAAATAAAGAGTTGTGAAATTATATAAATAAATTTCAGTAATATATAACATTAAAAAAAATACATCTAAAAAAACCTCAACACTTCACTTATATAACCCCAATATAAGGAGAGTATTACCCCCTGTTCCTAGTGTTGAGTGAGTAAGGGAAGGATTAAAAAAGTGAATAAAAAAAGAAATCAAAAGATAAAGAGGTGGAGGGTGATGCAGTAGCAATTCTTCTGACCCTAGAAATTGATCTCCAGACACTCACAAGGTGTAGTAGCTCAGACCACTATTTATAAAGTCCCTCTGGGGCTCAGACATCATTCAACTATGTTATATGAGTCAACATATGCTCATGGGTGGTCAAAAGTACCTAAAAATAGACTTCATATCCCAAAACCATTTTAGAGTCTAAAAAATACACAGTTTCAAATGGTTTCACATCATGTAATATTTAAATTTCATAAAATATAAAACAAATGTGTCCTTTCCCAAACATCAATCTATGAAAAAAATTCAAGTCATATATTTTTTATGGGGTATGTAATGTTATATTCCATCAATCTATATTACATTTCCTGATATGTCAATACTACTCCAAATTCATGGATGAAAATAATATATCATAATTTTATAGGTGTGGTATATACTCATTAAATATGGATATACGTGCATAACATCAAATTATTCCTCAACTAGAGGAAATTGAGAAAAATTCTCTTTCCTCCAGTTGGATTCTCCATACTCATTAAACTTTTTCTAGAATAATAAACTTTTGTTATTTTTTAATTTTCATAAGAAAAAATTTTAATTTTATTTTACCTTTTATTTCACCTTGTACCATGTTATATACAATTTCTCAATCAATTAATTTTAGGTAATATTTTTATGATATTTTTATTTTGTGTTGAAATGACTTTGGTAGTTTGTGTATTGGTAAAAGGGGACATTAGTTCAACATGTTGAGAATAAAAATCTAGAAAAAATTACCATATTTAATCATAAATTATACTTTTTGAACTAATATTGATTTATTCTTATGAAAAATGAGCTATATTCTGATCATGGAGATGGTGGGTCATATTTATGAAAGAGTAACATTTCAATTATCAATAATAATTATGGAATGGATATATGTAATAATTTATCTTTACAGAATTATAATAATAGTATATATACTATATTATTTTTGATACATACTTATATATTTTATTCTTATGAATTGGGGATGAAAAAAATAATCGCATCTCTTCATGGAGGCTATAGTCCTCACATACATGGAGGACATTACAATGTTCCACTGTAACAATGAAAATGATATTTTATCTTTTAATGAAGATAAATATATCATTAATATCATTAAAATATTATTTATATCAAATCATTTCAATAATTTTATCATTATTTCCTTCCATTAAAAAAATTATTGAAAAGATAATCACATTACTTCTCAAGGTGGTAGTTCGTCGTACACAAGAGTGATGTCATCGTGTCCTACATGGAAAATAAATTAAGAATAATTACATTATATTGTAAACCTATAAGTATAAATATGTCACAAAAATCATATGTGTAAATTAAATCAATCATTACACCAACCCATGAGAGATTATGATGGAGAATAAATGACATCGTTTCGCAAGGTCATAGTCTACCATATACATAAATGATGATTTTGTATCCCAATTTAATTGAATTAGTTAGTTATTTATTTTATTCAATTAACATAATAACATATCAGTGTATGGGATATTGTTTTTTATTACATAATTATAATTTATTAATATTTTAATAAGGTGAAAGAAGAAATAAAATAAAGATGTTATGGTAAGGAAAATTCCTCTTTTATAGATTCTGCAATTAGGTATGAATCATAATAATTTATATGGTAGATTTATAATAAAAAAAACAATTTAGATTGTGGTTATGGAAATAAGAAAATTATTAGGTAGGTCTTTGATGACTAAAATAGGTTTAACGGTGTGAAGTATAGTGGATAAGAGGTGGCATTTTATAACGTTTGAGGAGGGGTATTTGTGTAAATACCCAAAAATAACCAATCATGGGATGTCACTCATAACTCATGTTCCTCAAAAACTAAAAAATAATGACTCATGGGGAAGTTACGGTCATCAAAAACATCCATCTCACACAAATATCATGTTTTGTAAACACATAGTTTCTTAACATATATGATTTTGTGCATTTATAGTTTTAGTATTCACTATGACAAATAGCCTTTACCTCTAGGTAATTTATCATTTAAGAATAGATATATTATGCGACAAATAATATAATATATACCCAATGGTCATAAATATTAAATTATCTTTTAAAAAATATTTTCAATGCAAATAATTATTCTAACACAGGCTTAGTAAATTCACAAAAACCCATTTTACACTTTACCATAGAAATATAGTTTTTCACTATATATATTGGTCAATATAATTATTATAAAAGGATAATCATTACATTAATGATATATGATTAATATTTTTTAACATATACAGAAATATTTTTATATGATATGATTTTTTAGAGTTTCAAGTCATCTGATAAATTATTAGTTATCGTATAATGATATTAATGTCAATTTTGACCATAATAATTCAATTTGACATTAAAAACATCTAGAAATGGATGAATTCAAAAAATATGTTTTCATATATTTATGTTGTGCTATATTTATAAAGATAAGACATTTAATAATTTTTATCTTCTGATCCAATTAGGTTACTTGTTTTAGAGGTTGAATGTGTTTGGGGGAGGTTCTAGGTGTTTTTTTGTGGAGGATGGAGCTATAACGGTGTTGTAGTAGGAAATTGACACTATTTTTATATGAAATATAAATAATGTTCATGTCTTGTGAATCCAAATAGTACATGTATTGTTTTTAAGACACTGGTAAAAAATGAGATGGATTACACAATGTGTCAACCAAATTCCTAATGTATAATAAATAAATTCCAAGGTACCTTAATATTCAATGAAAATGTAAAATTATTTAAAACTTTTGTATTACATGTTCTATAAATCATACACTATGTAAACTAGGAAGGGATCCATGTTCTATGTTATTTTTTTAGTTATTTATCATTCATTTTGAAAAAACATTTCCACTCTCATTCTAGAAAAACTCTAGGCACCTCAAACTATATTTTTAACCCTCTTCTCCCATCATTGATTTACGGCTTCTAGTGGACGAATAGTGGGGATATGTCATGATTCCTTTGACCTTTATTGTTAGTTTAATGTTTTAATTATCTCAGGTATTAACTTTTTCAATGCATAGTTGGGTTTTTTAATGTTTTGGAATCAATTCTGACAACCCATTGATGTGGTGTATGCTAACTCATGGGTTTTGTGATTAGTTGTTCTTTTCAAGTAGTTTCTTCTCTTCCATGTGGTTCACTGTGAGATTGGATTTATTTTTTGAGGTAGTGGAAGACCATTATCACCCATATATGTTATATGTGGTGTATATACATGCTTTTTCATTTCTTTTGGTGGATATTAATGTTCAAAATAATCATATAATTAATTGGCTTGTCTAAAATTTATGGGTATGGGGAGTTATCACATGATTTATTACATTGAAAAATGTTGTAGATGTTATTATTCATATCAATTTCCAATTATACAAATTATTCTAGTTGGTATCCTTTATTTTCTTTTAGTTGTTTTATTTTGTTGTACCTTTCAATTTTGTTGTGTGATCACACCCCAAAAAATATTTTATGGAATGTACATTTGGTGAATAATTGGTGACCACTAGATTGGGGTTTATGTGACAATACCCAATCTTATATAAATTAGTAATGTTATTTAACATTGATTAAATGTGATTTTGTTGAGTTTTTTTGCTGTTTGGTGACGTTTTTATGTTGATAATTTTCATGGTTTGGGGTGTTGTGTTGTGATTTTACTGGTCACATGGTTTGTGTGGTGTGTAGAGATGTGATACAGTGAATTGATGGTAGAAATCAGATGTAGTTAGTTTGTAATTCATGAAATGTGGTTGTGGGGAAATGGATATGGAATGGTTGATATGGAGAAGAGGTTGTGGCACAGAGGTTGTGGCTTAGTGTTCTTGGCATAGTGCTTGTGTTATAGTGGTTGTGGTGTATAGTTTTTGGATTTGTGGTTGTCTAATAGTGGTTGTGGTTTGTATTATTTGTGGTTTTGGGATGGCTTGGGTGATGTGGAACAGTGAAGATGTTGTTAATTCGTGTTGTGACATTGGGTATTGTGTATTGGGGTTGTTGGTTGTTGTGGTTGTGCTAGATTCGTGGATAACAGTGGAATAAATTATGTTGTTTGATTAAATGAATAAATTAATGGTTTGGTAATTGAATATAATGGAAATGGATATACATTGTAAATGGATAATTAAAATAACGTGTTCAAAATTTTATGTTGAATGTTTTAAATGTTGAGTGTCTTGTATCATAGTTTATTTTGATGTTTCATAGAGTGGAGGTACTGGTCGAGACTGTTGGTGTGTGTTACATGGTTGTGATGTAGTGTGAGATACTGTTGTTTATGGGAACTCTAATGTTTGGTATTGCGTTCTATATATATAATGTATGTTTATATAATTTTATACACTCCCCACATGAGATGGATAAAGATAATAATGCTCCAAGGTTTTGAGTCCTAGGTGTTTCTAAAACATACTGGATTGTAGTGACTTGGGTACCTAGATACCCCATATCTCTATTATTCCATTAGTACTGATGTGTGACCAAGGCTTCTACGGGAATTGTGTGATTTGTTGGGCAATTTGTATATGGGAAAGATTTGATGTGTTGGCTTGGGTGTTTATTGGAGAGATACGTGGTGTTCACCTAGCCTTCTATGGGTGACATGTAATGTGTTGACCTAGGTTTCAGTAAGAGTGGCGTGATGTGATATGATGTGATATATGGTGTGGGACATGAATGGTTGGAGGAAAGAATGAGTTTTATGTCCTATATAACCAGGATACACTACTGTTCTAGTTCTTATTTTGATCTGTGGTTTATGGGGTGGATGTGATGTGATGTGATGTGATGTGATTTGATGTGATGTGTGGCCTATGTGTTTGTGAGTGAGATGGGACGTGATTTGATGTGATAGGTATATAGGGGATGGGAGCATGTGACATTTGATGTCAAAGAGTGAGAGTAGAAACATAGTGATGAAGAGGTATAGGGGTTCCATTATTTTTTATGATCTTGAAGTTATATTATTATATTGGATGTATGACTTAGTGAGTGATCCATGGTTATGATGGTTTTGGATATATTACTTATGTTGGTGTTTGTTCGTTCTGATGTTTTTTAACTAGTGAATTATTAAAATCCTTTCACATATGCACTTGTGTCCTTGGTTAGGCCCCTACTAAGTATAACTATTACACCTATCCTATTTATGAAAACAATCCTCAAATTTATTAGATAACATTGGGGACTGATCTAGTAATTACTAAAAGATTTGGAGTTATTATTTATTTTCATCCATGGACTTTTATTTTTTTGTTAATTTATATCAGATACTTTTATTGGTATCAATTATACTTATTCATGCATATGGGATGGTTTTTTTTCATTATTTTTTGTCTGGAGTTTTTTGGGTTTTATTTATCCAATATCTCAATCATGATTCATTAGTAGAGGTTAATTCCTCTCTAATGTGATATTTTTATAACCCATATGGTAGAATCCAGCCGTTGGAAAACTAGAGGTGGGACTCATGCATCATTGTCTTTCCCCATTCATTATAGTATCATTGGAGGGGGGGTGTTTGTGATTTATTAGTATCATAGAAAATGGTTGAGATATGATTCTTTTTTTTGGATTTAGGATCAATTAGGACATCTTTGGTTGGTTTTACAGTACTCCTAGTGGAAATTGGATAATGACATAGTCTAGAGAGATGGTTAATCAACCAATATTTTCTAGACCCCATGATTGAGTGCATAGAATCTGATCTTATCTAATGACCTTGTTAGGTGGACCTATTTTCATGGTAAATACCTATGATAGGTAGATGAATACTAATGACTTGTTTTCATGTTTTAATTGGGTTTTTTGGGAAAATAAAATGATTGAATTAAATAATATTTGATACAATTCTGTTCTACTTGGAAAATGATGTTCTCCGTGTTTTCTTGAATTGTTCTTGTTCATCATTTTTTATTGACATAGGATGTTGAGTTTTAGAATTATTATCTTGTTTCCCATTACAGGGTAGATCCAATACAGTAGTATGAGGAAAGGTAGCGGGCTTTGCACAACATTCAACTATATTTTTTGGGTATGTATAAGTTGAATATCTGATCTAGAGAGGGAGTAATAAATAGAGAATCTTGAGATCTCTTTTTTTTTTCTGGGAACGAGCATAGTTTTGGGTACTCATGACATTTAGTCATATGTGGGGAGCTACAACACAATGATTGATGATGTCTTATGGTGATCTCATTGTGAAATATGTGATATGGACCAACTATTAGAGAATGTTTTGGGTAGAAGTTATATTATTGATGATGAGGGAAACCAAGGGGCAAGAGATGTTATTTCTTTAGTAGGGGAGTCTATGTGTGTGGGATAATGGGATCATGTTCAATGACCTCTTTCACAATAATCTAGATGTTTTCCCAGATGATTTTTCTATAGTTTAGTATTGGGAGGAGGCTATATGTACAATGGTCTGGTAAGCCATCACACTGTAAATTACCTTAATGTATCCAGAGTTGTATAAAAAGGATGAAATTATTGAGTCGAATCATTCCATGAAATTTAAGCTACATCATGGTGGATTATAGGTTTTTTCATAGACCTTAACCTCTCGTATTGGGTTGTAGATGATCACGTAGTCATGGATCCATTTAGGGGACCAACGACTATAGCGGTTTATTTCCCGACCATCAGGGATAGGTAATATCAAAGAACATTGTAGGGGTTGTACATTTGTGTTCTATATATAAGAGAGATATGGGCACATCCTAGCCCAATTTATATCCTCCTAGAGGGTCTAGTTTTATATGGATGGTCAGGCCCCCTTCCATCAATAGCAGTTCCCTTCGATATAGTTTTAGTAGAAGGGACCACATGTTATTTTTTGTAGATGAGATTAGGAAAGTTTTCATATAGTATAATTGTTATTGTCTCTATCTATGCGGACCATGTTCAGTGCCCACCCATGGAGGCCAACGACATAGCGGTAGAGAAGCTGATGATTTTTTAATACATGATTTAGAGGAAGAAACACCAATAGAAAGGAATGGTTTATAGGTATGTTGAGTTTATCACCTATCCTTGAGATTGATTAAATTTATTTTAATGACTCTCAATACATTATTGCTACTATGTTGTTCTATATGTTAGTGCAAAACATGGAGAGGCTTTCAAATCATCTGATGTTATCTACACTGGTTAGAGGCTAGGATTTCTTTGATTTTTTCCAACAACATAGAATGATGATTGGAAGCCCAAGACAATGTGGGCATATTCTTTTTATAGTTACACTCATAATTTATTATCCTTTTATGGATTTTTAAATTATATGAATTCATTCATTTTCTATATTCAGATAAGAGTCTTGTTTTCTGATGTGGCGTGCAAGTGAGTGTAATTTGTTGGTGAGAATTTTTTTCATTTAGGTGGTAGGAGAGTGGAGTGACAATTTTCATAGTTCGTGGATATGATAGTAAAATCTCATGTTAGGGATGCTATTTGAGTTTTGGGGAAGTTCCTAGATGTTTTTCCGAAGACGATTATAACATTAAATCCTCAACATGATGTCGAGTTTGAGGTATAGTCATAGTCTAGTGTATCTCCAATTTCGATGTCACCCTATTTAATAATTACGGTGGATCTTTTTTGGAGTTGAGGAAATTGTTGGATGATATGATCCATATGCTTTTCATCAGACCTAGTGTTACATTATTGGGTGGTTTTCTCCAAGAAGTGGATTTTTTGTTTGAGATTGTGTATAAATAACTAGAGGTTAAATTCAGTAATGAAAAAAATCACATAAAATACCCAATGTAAAGTAATAAGGGTGTAAATATGTCCATAAAATATAATATATACATCTTTTTAATCATTTTAATTATTATTGTTTCAGTTTTAAATCCCATTAAACTTGTTTTAACCTAAATCATGGTAAATGGTTTTTATAGTTTGGAAAATTCATTAAAAAAAATCTGGTTTACTATATTAGATAATAAAAATTGTTTTCATTAATAAAATATTATCTATTAAACCAAATCAAATAATATAAATGTATAAATATAATTTCAAACTATACTCATTAATGCGATAAGAAGGTTTCCAAAAAGTGCATTTTCTGAGAAAAAAATTCATTTTATATTATCTATTTGAATAATAAAAATAATTGAATGAATATCAATTACGATTTATTGATATATAATATATTAATTTAATTTAAAAAAATTCATTAATTATTTTTTAAAATAATAAATATGGAGAAACATTACGCCCTTCCAAACAGCTTTTATAAAAATCCCTTTTTATCCAAAAAATATGATTATACAAAAATAAAATAAAAATATGTTTAAAACTTAATTACATGGATAAAATATGAGTAAATAATATTTATCTTACATTATATCGTACAGAAAAAATAATTGGGCATTTAAATTTCTTAATTTAATGAAAATAAATGATAACTCTTCAACATTTGTTATTTCTACTATTCATAAAAAATGGGTAATTCTAAAAAAATCCGAAAATTTCACCATAATGTAAATTTTATTTCATGATTTCAGAAAAAATAATATTAATTTTTGTTAAAATTTTATATTTTATAAAATGAATAATTATATTTCTTTTCACATAGAAATAAATAACAAATTTTGAACAAAACTAATTGCTAACGAATAAAATAAAAATAGCAAAGTATGTATCTATAATTCATATTGAGGTAATATATATATATATGTATACAAAGATTTTAATAATTTCCATAACATAAAACATAATGGTTATTTTATAATAGTTATATATTTTACATGCCTCTTAAGCCCAATGTTTCTTATCGAAGACGCTGTCAAACAAAATTTTGTATTCTAAACTCTAAGGGTGCTCCATCGACCCCGTAATAAAAATTTATTTAATCCAAAATAAATGAATATTTTATTGATTATAAAGGGTTGTATATTTTAATATCTTGTTTTATAAGGGCATATTATAAAAAGGTTTAATACGTATTTCTTTAAAAAAGAGGAAATTGTAATATGATTGTCATCGCATAACTGGATTTCTTCATAGGATAACATTCGTGGAAGGTGAAGATATGGAAAAGGGAGAAAAGTGAAAATAATTATGGAGAGACATATAGATAATTGATCATATGAATTTTAATTATAAATACAATGTTAAGGACATGAAAACTATAAATATTCGACTACATAAAATAATATTTGATTTAATAGAAATATACATAATAGGTTACAATTTTAATTTTGAATATTTTTACATTATATTTTTGGAGTTAAATTACCATCTTGAATAAAATAATAAACAAATATATATAATTTTATATTATAATTTTATCAATTAATGAATATCCATTGCACGCTCATATTTTTTCTTATAATTCATATCCATGATGAATTTTTCATGCCTAATGTACTAAAAAACATATGAAGGATATTATAGTCCCAAAAAGGATATACATATATTCCTCATATATATTTATATTAACCACAATAAGAATTATGCACACAATTTATGATGCTTCTCATATTAATAGTAATCCTTTTCTGAAGAAACAGTAATCACCTAACCCCTAACTAACTTCTCAAACATATTTTTTGAAAAACAAATCTCATTTTCTTTCAAACTGTTTAATTTAAAATAATTATTTTATATTAAAGAGCACATCACATAGGCTAGTGGTATGTGTTAGACCCTTCTCACCCTTTGATATTGGGTTCATGCCCAGTGGCCAGACTAATTATGACGGGTTTTCACCTAGCCTTTGTGATTTCATTTTTTATATAATTTTATCCACATAAAGTTACAAGAAATAAGATAAAAATACACAAAAATAACCATAATAAACTATGTATATAAAAACGAAAAAGTTTTTCAATACATTTAAACACATTTCCATTGATGTTACTGTGTATATCACGTTAAACAAATGCATTGCATTTATATAAAACCAATATAACATCACTAAAACGATAATTAATCTTTTTAAGATCAATTTACTTAAAAAATATAATGTAATGTATAAATAACTCATCATATGATTAAAATTAAGAAAATATAGAGATCCCTATTATTTTAACCACTAAAAAAGATAGCTCAATGTAAACAGTATTATTAGTTAATGATTTTCCACACCATTCTATTTTTAATCATTATTGTTTTCACCATGAGTAAGAGACTTCTGAAAAACATTACCATACTTTCCAAAATTTTGGGATTCTAATATTTCCCACCATTTCATAGATATTTATTATCACATTATTTTATTTTCCAAGAGACTTTTAATAATATCCATGATTTTTATTTCAAATATTACCTCACTACTAACATTTTCCAAATGCAAATAAATATTCCTCAAAATGGAATTCATTACACATGGAACATGTCTTGGGATTACCTCAAGATTTGTCAGTTAATTTCTTATCCATTTCAGGCCACCTTGACAATTTTTCTCTCTTGTTATCTCATTGTAAATGACAATCGAAAATTCAAAACCAACTTTCATAGTGCAATGAAAAACATTATCCTATGATTAAAATTACCATGAATTCAAAAAACTTCAAAAAAATAACTTTGATAACAAAAAAATAAATTAATTTTACTATCAAGATCCTATATATAATTTGGAAGATTTCTATCCAATCATGTAAAATTGGATACATAATTATACAATAATATTCCTATTTTCCCCAATACATTGAATTTTTCTCTATCTAGAGCTGGACAACCATAGGGATATATGACTCGAGGAATAGATTCATAAATGGGTCACATTCCATGAAGTCATTTCCATCTCTCTATTTTGTATTCTAAACAAAATATCAACATCTATCACTATCTCATTACTCATAATAAATGTAAGGGTTTTCCTTTTGTTGGACTCTCCATGATATTGTATTTTTCATAATCACAACTTATTTCAATATAAAGATTATATTCTTTCAAAAAAAATTAATATCTCTATGTGAGTCAATTCTTTCAAACAACAACATATACTGAAAAAAGTCCATAACCTATATTCATGAATAAATATGATTACAAGTATATTTTTTCAGGTACTTTTTATTAAAACATCGTCTTATAATGTTATATTCAAGAGAGAATCTTCATAACTGTTTTGGATTCTACGACACACCAAAGATCGACATAACAATTTCAACACATCGAAATCGAAGTCGACACACCGAAACCAATGTCGACACACTGAAACCGATGTCGACAAACTGAAACTAAAGTCGACACACCAAAACCAAAATTTACACGCTGCATCCAAAGAATGATAGACCGAAGTATGACAAACTGAAGCCAACACACCGAAACTGAAGTATGAAAAACCGAAGTATGACACACCAATGTTCGACAGACCGAAGTCGACACACTGAATATGACATACCAAAGATGATAGTCTAATGTTTTCATAATTATGACAACGGACCAAAGATGAAAAACAAATATCCATAAACAAATGTTTCCATTTATTAAATATCATTTTTTTTCTAACGGTCATATTTAGAAAAATTTATATTTCTGACATTATTTAATGTTTTCTGTAGGAAAATCCATAGACAGTACGAGGTGCATGCACGTGAGAAGATCTGTATGCCTAGAGGATCCTGGATTATAATAGGGCCTTATCTTTCACGTTAAAGATATGGCAGTACCAGTACATGCAGAGACACATACTATGGGAATACCAAAAGAAAAGAACTAAGAACATGAGATTACAAGAATACTCAAACAAGCAATATTCACCAAAAAGCCTCAATATACATTAAGACATCAATGAGCTGAACCTTTTCATTCCTCAATGCTAGATTACAAATACCGTGATACTAGTTTTTGAATAAAACTTCCAAATGAATGCTCAAATACCATTTTCTCAACATTCATTGAGTCTAGAGCCTTACTTCACAACACACAGAGAATTCATAACTCTATTCTCTTTCATAACTATGATTTGTTTTATATTCAATATTTGAGCAGTGTGTATTTTTTTTTCACACACTATCTCCTCAGAATAACTGGAGGATATCAAACCATCTCCTTACTCAATCAATTATTTCATTGGTTTCCCATGAATAACTATAGTAGAGGTCATGTATGACCAGGATAGTCAGGTGTGCTGTTGTAAACCCCGATCCAGGCTGTGGATTAAAAGTTTAATTATATAAAAAGAATAGTGGTAGGTGATCACCATGTAGAGAGGATTGAGTCTTTTCATGAGATTGAACAAATTGTTTACATTGTTGTGCAAATCTTCAAATAATTTTTTTTGATTTTATCTACTGAATATATTTTCTAAAACATAAAATTGTTTTTGCTTACACATTGAGAGTTAGTTTTGGTTATTGTGTGTATTCGTTTAATTCTTTATACTTGTTTCAAAAGTTGAATTATTGTTCTACACTGATTCATCTGAGGACTAATCAACATTTGAGAAACCTGTTGAACAATTGAACATTTACATTTCTATTTCCTTAATTAACTGTGTTGTTTTTAAAATTGGGGGTTTTCTTAACCATAAATTTTTCAACATAAATTTTAATTGGATATAAATACACCCCCCTCTTGAGTATCCACACTTACCAATATTTGGTATCCGAGGATTATTTATATTCAATATTTTCAAATTATTTTCAACTATGATTTTAGTTGTATCTTAAATATCTTAATATTTCAGTCATATCTAAATTTTCAGTTCTTTAAATTCTAAGTAACTATGGTAACTAGACTTGAGGGTGCTGCTTCTAATAAGCCCCCTTTCATTAATGGTAATAACTATACTCATTGGAAATTAAAAATGAATATGTATCTAGATAGTATGGGACCAAAAATCTGGGACACAATTGAAGAACAACATACATTACCCACTACTCTAAAGGACGCATGGTCTTAGTTGACAAAAGATACATATAATAATAACTATAAAGAAATAAATTCCTTATAATGTTCCCTAAGTGATGATGGATTCAATAGAATATCTTCTTGTAAAACTGAATATGAAATTTGGGATACTTTATATGTTTCCCATGAAGGAATAACTAATGTTAACAAAATGAGACTAAATACAAACACTATTTAATATGACAATTGTAAAATGAAGCTTGATTAACTTATCTATGAAATGTATCTTAGGTTATAATAAATAGTGAACACTATGAGCCTTCTTGGAAAACCGGTGGACTACAATGACAAAATCATGTGACTGCTTCGATGCCAACTTGAAAAATGGAGGGGAACTTCTATTTCTATCTGAGAATCGTATAACATAAGCAACCTACCAGTAAAAGAGCTAATTGGAAAACTTATGATGTATAAGGAAGAACATATGGAGAATCATGAAGTAGATGAGGAACCAATTAAGTAATCAATAGCATTCAAGACTACTACCTCTAAGAGAAAAAACTGAGAAAAAGCTCAAGTTCCTATAGATAGCATTACTAGTGAAGAGTCAGAATCAGATAGTGATGAGGAAATGGCTCATCTTGAAAGAAGGTTCAAAAAGATCTACCGAAAGAATAAATTCATTAGGATTTTAAAATAAAAGGGAAAGTATGACAGTAATGGAAAATTGATGAAAGACAAAAAATTGTATGACAACTCAAATGAAATAATCTACTATGAGTGCAAACAAAAAGGTCATGTGAAGGAAGACTACCCCATGTTGAAATTTTGGAATAAGTATGAAGACAATGGACAAGGATAAAAAAGGCTATGAAATCTACCTCGAGTGCTTCCAAAGACAGCTCCAGTGGATATGATGCTTCAGATAGTGAATAGAACAATCATGCCAACTTATGTTTCATGACATAAACATATGAGGTAACACATAACTCTCCTATAAATAAATTATATTATTTTGAGAATAAGTGTGAGTCACATAATTATGATGATTTTACTAAGGATGAACTATTTTAATATTGTTAAATCCTTGAGTATACCTTTAATGAGCTCATGTACAAGAATAAATCATTATAGAGACATCATTCTATAAATGAAAATTATAGGTCAAGTCTAGATATTGAAAAAGTGAAACACTCCCATCTTTTAAAGGAAAACACTAAACTTATATTATCAAATGAGTAATTAAGTAGATATCTTGAGAAGTTTACTGCAGGTAGTGATACCTTGAAATAGTTTCTATAAAAATATATTTCCCTAAAATATACAAACTGGTCTAGGATATCAACTATGAAAGAAAATGATTATTAAATCTAAATTTAATCCAAAATATGTAAAATTCACTACTAGTTCATGTTCTGGGAAATTTAATGAAAAAAACAATTATCCAAAAGACCATGAAAAGTTTTTATGTTTGAAAATTAATCTTCTGATTATACGAAATATATGAGACAAGTATGGGTCCTCAAAATAATACATTCTAACCTCTCAGGACCCAAGAAAATCTAGGTACCAATGTTACCACATGTCTAATCTGTTTTGTAGGGATTTTTCCAAAAGAGTTCTTTTAAGACTCTGTGGTACATGGATAGTGGATGTTCAAGAAGTATGATAGGAGACTACTCATGATTTTGGAGCCTCATCAATGTTGATGGTGTACACATAACATTTGGTGACAATGATGAGGGAAATATCCTCGGCTTAGGCCAAATTGGTAACCCTAATACAATACTAACTTCATAAGTACTTTTTGTAGATGGATTAAAGTACAATTTACATAGCATCTCTTTTTTGTGTGATCATGGTTTCAAAGTCAAATTTGAAAATGATGCATGTTTTGTTTTTAATTCCAAAAATGGTTTTATATTTACTACTTTTAGTAATGTGAATGTGCTTGTTGTTGACTTAAATTCTTTAGCTAAGAAAAATGTTTCTTGATTAAATGATTTTCATAAGGAATCATGGTTGTGGCATAGAAGACTAGGACACTGAAATGTTCACTCTCTTAGGAAACTGACTAAGAATGGTTTAGTTAGAGACTTACCTAAACTTGAATTCCCACATGACAAAGCGTGAAATCCCTGTGAAAAGGGAAAGCAACACAATGTTTCTTTCAAACCAAAGAAAAAAGTTTCTAGTTCTCAACTTCTTGAGTTTGTTCACATGGATTTGTTTATACCATCAAGAGTTTCATGTTTGAATGGGAAGAACTATGTAAATGTAATCATAGATGATTTTCCTAGATACCCTTGGGTATACTTTCTAGATCAGGAATGTGAATCTTGTTCTTATTTTATCAAACACTCAATGTCTATAGAATAACATAGTGGAAATAAAATTTTGACCCTGATAAGTGACCATGGTCGTGAGTTAGAAAATCAAGAGTTTGAATCTTATTCCTTATACAATGGCTATAGTCACAGTTTCTCTGCTCCTATAACACCTCATCAAAACGGAGTCCTGAAAAGAAGAAATAAGACCCTTGAAGAAATTTCTAGGATTATGCTTAGTGAATAAAATTATCCTATTTATTTTTGGGTTTATTCTTTAAATACAACTTGTTATACTATTAATAGAGTCTTGATAAGACATGTCATTTAGAATAACCCTTATGAACATTGGAACAATTGGTCTCATATGGTTAACTACTTCAGTGTTTTTGGTTGCAAAGTCTTTATCCACAAAACATAGGGAAATGCTAAAAAGTTTTCCTCTAAGAGTGATGAATGAAATTTCCAAGGTTACTAAATCTCGAGTAAAGCCTATAGAGTATTCAATAAGAAAATAAAATGAGTGGAAGAGTGTGTTCATTTAAAATTTGATGAGACTAATCCACATGAACCCAAAACCTCTCTTTAGTATAATGAGGAAGATATGTCAATTCTGAACCTCAATGATAATGATAGTGAATCCCCCTATAAAAGTAACCAACTCAGGATATCTTCAGATTCTGCACCTGTTGAGTATGAACGAATAGAAAATCATGAGGAGTCCAGTTTATTTCTTTCTATAGGTATTCGAACTCTCAATAATCTTCCATTAGATTCTATAGTAGGTGATTTAAATGAAGGAACACAAACTAGAGCTTCTCGGAGAAACCAGCTTGAACATCATGCTTTTCATTCACATATTGAACCCAAAAATATTAATGATGCTATAAATTTCACATGAGCCTCAGCCCAGTTGGTGAGGTATCCGTAAGTGAATCTAGTAGAACTAGATTCAACACTAGGTGGATGAATATTTTAGGGGGTAGTGTAGCAGTACTGTAGCATTACTGTACATTGTGCGCATACTGTAGCAGAATTGTACTCTATATAGGTACTATGTAGAGCTGTACACAGTGCGGGCACTATAGGAAGCACTGTAGTAGTAACGGTTGCAGGTATTGTTCGGTACTGTAGCAGCTGGAACTATTCACCTAGGGCCACCGGTTTGGGCTTAGGTTCCTTAAGGCTTCCATACCACCCAGGCCCTCAGTTCAGTAGTGATTTTGGGCCACCTTTAAGGTCCTCATGCCTTCTCAAGGCCTTCGGGCCACATTTAGTATCCCCAGACGCACTACAAAAATGGATCAGCCCTAGAAGAGGATTCAGAGAAGGTGAACTCACCAGAGTAGAGCCAAATGGATTTTTCGGAATGAGAGGGTATGTCTATGCCATCGGGAGCAGCCTGTGCATGCACAGGAAGCCTAGCTAGACGACCATGCAATGGTGGAGAGCTACTATCATGACACATAAGTTGGGGAGGGGCAGTTCCTTGTAGATAGTCTGGTTGAATTCCTTAAGACCTTCAGGTCATGTAATCTCCTAAGCCTACGGGCCATGTAATATAGGAGCCTATGGACCTTGTAAGGGTTCTCTCTCAACCCTTGAAAAGGTGGTTTTCAAAAATCAATAAAAATATAGACCTTCGGGTCATTCAGGCTTAATGATGCTATCAATGATGAATTTTGGGTGATGGCTATGCATGAGGAATTAAATCAAATTTTATGAAACAATAACTGGGAACTAGTTGAAAGACCTAAGGGAAATTTAACCATAGGAACTAAATGGGTTTTTAGAAAAAAAAGATGATTTGTCTTGTAATGTAGTTAGAATCAAAGCTAGACTAGTTTCACAATGGTATAGTCAAGAAGAAGGAATAAACTACCAGGAAACCTTGTCTCCTATAACTATACTAGAATCCATTTGGATACTACTTGCTTATTAAACTCATATTAATTTCAATCATTATCAAATGGATGTCAAAAATTAATTTATAAATGAATATATAATTAAAGATTTATTTGTTGAACAACCCCCTGTATTTAAAAATCCCCATTTTCCAAATCATGTTTTTAATGATTCTAAAGCATTATATGGTTTAAAGTAGGCTCTACGAGCTAGGTATTATAGACTTAGTTCCTTTCTAATTTCAAAAGGATTTACTAAAGGAATATCAGATCGTACATTGATTATTAAAAGGATTTCCAATGATGACTTGATAGTACAAATTTAGGTAGATGATATAATTTTTGGATCTTCTAGAAATTATTTATTTACATATTTTTTTAAAATAATTCAAAAATAATTTTAAATGAGTTAAATGGGAGAACATAAATTTTTCTTTGGATTTCATATTTTTTCAAATAAATATGGTATTATTTTAAATCAATATAAATATACTAGATATCTTTTAAAACATTTTGGTTTGGATGGTAGTAAAGTTAGTGATACAACTATGAGTACTACTTGTATGTTGGATAGTGATGAATCTGGGGAGCCAGTGGATTAAACCAACTATAGATGTATGATAAGATGTCTTCTCTACCCTAGTGTTAGTAGACCTGATATTATGTTCAGTGTATGTATGTGTGCTCTCTTTCAAGATAATCCAAATGAATATCATTTAAATGTTGTTAAATGTATTTTCAAATATATCAAATATACTCACAACTTAGGACTTTTTATCCAAGAGGAGAACCATTTGATTCACTATTCTATTCAATTGCTGACTTTGCTGGTTTTATGCTAGTTAGAAAAATCACCTCTGTGTCATATCACATGTTTGGAAAATCGCAGGTATCATGGAGATGAAGTGATCAGTGCCTGTAGTGGTTTTTGTCATCACAAATACATTTGTAAAAGGATGAAAATATTCTGGTACCCATGGATGAGATGTTGGGTATGAGATATAGAAATGATATATGAGGAGTTAAATCTAGTTGACCGTCCTTTTAAACCAAAGGATCAAGTTGATCCAGGTCTAAAACTAGGAGAAGTTCCTATTTATTCTGATGAGGAAGATGAGGCTAAAGTGCCTTGGGAAAAAGGATCTCCTTTTAATGATAGTAGTGCTCCTGATATTGAAGAATTTCTAAGGAATACAGGACCTTCTAGTCCACCTATGGAACTACCTTCACGAGAAACTATTCTAGGTGATGAAGAAGAGGAAGAAACTGAAGTTATCGGAGTTGAAGGTTATGTTATAAAATTAGTTAAGGAATCTAATGATGATTATGAGGAGGAGGAGGATGATGATGATGATGGTGATAATGGTGATGAAGGAAAAATTGTTGAGCATGCAAGTGACTATATTAAAGTAGGACAATATGTGGTTGATAGATCCAGCGAGGAATCTATTCCTTGAGCTGGTGATGGAATTGAGTGTGCTAATCAACAAGCTGATGATCCTAGAAATTCTAGACATAATGATAGACTAATCAATCCTAATGGGGAAAAACAAGAGCTCATTCTGTAATTGAATGATATTATGGCTTCTGGGAAAGTGGAAGAAGATGTAGTTCCAGTGCCTCAAATTGATGAAGTACCTGGTCAAGTTGAAATAGAAGGAGCTGAGGCAGAACCCGATGTTTGGTTGGTTCCTGTCCCCAGAAAAGGTGTTATAACCAGATAAGAGGATGATGAAATTAATGATATTGTTGTTATTCTTAGGCCTCATGGAAAAAATGGTAAGAATTGATATCATTGAGCCAAGAGATTGGACTTGTGCTATAGAGTGGAATAGTAATCCACACTACATTATTTTCAGTTTAGATTATGTCTATGGGGAGAAAATTGTGCTTCCTCTTCCTATTCCTCAAGTCCATGCTAATCTCGAACATGTTGCATCTATTCCTCTAGTCGAACCTCCACCTCAACAACCTATAGCTCAACCAGTTCCTAGGGACTATGTCACTCTGTATTATTTGAAAAAGTTTAAGAATGAGATATGTGAGTCTATGCTAGCCTCAATGGGATCCAGAAATGAAGTCTCGACCTCAATAAGTATCTCATATGTCAATGCTACAAAAATTTCAAGAATCACAATTCAGGAGATTTAAAGGAATCTTATTACAACCATATAAAATATTATTAGACAGAACACTTTGCGGAGAGAAGAAGTAAGAATGATGAGAGTTGAGCTGAATTCCTTAACATCTATCTTCAATACCTTCTTTAGCGGTGTTATAGAAGTTCTTTTATACATGGTAACTCATCTAATGATTGTAGATTAGAAAAGGTTGAAAGAAGATCTTGGAAAAATGATGACTGGCACATACAGTTCCAGGAGTGGATGATGTGTTGCTACTGATATGGAGTCTCTCAGGCGCTTAATAAGAGAGGAAATTCAAAAAATCCAGCTTTCTTCAGACAAAGAAACTCTAGAAATAGTTCATCGAAATATTGATCTTGTATACAATCAGGTGAGATAGTATACAAATAAAGCCACAATAGCTCATAAGGAAATTCAGGAGAAGGTGGATATGTATTTCACTACGATATATACTAAGAATGACCTCATCAATAACTTCATGTTTCCAGATGAAAATCTTCTAATTCCTCCAGTCATAGAAACTTTCAAAAATAAAGTTATCCAATTGAAAGAGTTTACCCCTTTTCTGAGTAAATTTGTGGAGAATAAGGATGAATTAGAGAAGGTAATGCCTTATGAAGGAGAAATCATTAATGACTTCATTAACCTACTCAAACCATATTTGTATGTCCAGGCAGAGGCTATTGTGGTTCCCTTAGCTGCATTAATTGGTACTTCCTCTCAACCTCCTGCTCCAATGACTGTCTTTGAAGCTCTTACTTAGACCCGACCGGTCATTACTGAGTAGTCTCCAAGTTGTGTGTTGTCAGAGAGAAGGCATACCCTTGCATCTACAGTTCCTACTGGTGTTGTCGTGCCTGGTATTGTAATCTGATCACCTCTATCCTCTACCACTACAAAAACTTCTCTGTCACCGTTGGATCCTTCAGACAAAGGCATAGCTCCTCTGTATCAAAAAACAATAGTGATTAATTGTTTCTTTTTTATAGGTATTTTCTCTTTTTGTTTATATTGTACTCTTATGATTTTGAATGAAAATTCTTGTGGTGTCTTTATTTTATCTTATTTCTCCTTCCTTCTTTTCTCTTTTTGTTAATCCAAAAATGGGGAGAATGTAAGGCTAGTATAGGAGAAAGTAAGGATGAAATATGAGAAACTAAGGATGCCATATACTCTCATTAATCCATTTAGTGAGGGGAGATTTGTATTAAATACATTCTGTCACGAACCAATCTGGGTTGACCCTAAACCAGTCACCCGAGTTGGGCCGCGACATGTCCCGAGAGGCGTTCTCGATCCTCCCAGGCGGGCGACAAGCACCAGGGCATCAAATGAGAGAAAGAGGGAATGATTTCCCCCGATAAATTAAATAAACCAGTGGAAGGAATATAAAACACAAAGTGAATAAAAAAACAAAAAGAAAGAACGACCAACAACAATAAACTAAAATGACCACAACTAAAACCCCTTAGGATCTCAAGAGTCGCCCAATAAACCACAACTAACTCTCGCCCACGGCAAGAAAGCTTCGGTCAAACCTGCAACAGAAACTAAAAACATGATAATAGTATAGGCTTGAGTATTAAAACTCAATAGGTAGGCCCGACTAATTCTATTCCCAATTCACATTCCATTAAATAAAGAATTCATTAATTTAAAGTTTGAAGTACATTGTAAAAAATATGGGTTTTTGCACACTTTCATTTCTAAACCAAGTAACATTCAATTTCCCTTTTTAATTTAGAACAATTTCAATGTTGAAAGAAACAGGTGCATTGAATTTTAAAACATGTTGGGAACAATTTAGAAATCCAAACCATAATTGTTAGTCAAAAGGTGAATCACACAAAACACAAAACACACACTAAGGGAAATGGAAAAAATTGGCACACCGGGGTCAGCAACCGAACTCGACGTCTCAATCGTCTACCACATACAAATAAACTCTATATATGATATTGTATCTATTACATTATATTGGAAACAGTACATAATAATAAGTATAAAAACTGAACTTGGATGTGTTTGTAAAAACGATTACCTCTTTTTTAGTGGGCTTCCTTTAGATAAATTATTAATAGTCTAGGGTCGGTATTTTGGTAGAAAAAACCTATAGAACTTTTATACAGATTTTGGGAGGAGAAATTTTCTGGAATTAGTTGATCTAGAATACTCATAGTTGAGTGAGAAAGTGAGGGAGGATGTTCCCTTTTATAGTTGAGGGGATAGACACCTTTTGAAAATCTAAAAATATTAAATTAATATAAAATTAATTTTCACCTAAAAATGTCTCTAAAATGACTTATTTAAAAGATAGCATTCTTATGTGTTGAAATCCATTCATCCAATGAGAATGAGATGTTTTTTTATTTTTATTTTTAATCCTTATATTTTTTACCCTCATTTAAACCTTTAACTATTTTATTGATATCATCTAAGCTAAATTTTGAGGATTAATATATTTACAATAAAATATACAATAATAATTAAATGAGTCGTTTATGACATATTTAACTTCATTGAAATTATTTTTCTCAATATTATAGTTTATTAACTTTTTATCATGTAATAAAATATTATTTATTTTAAAATATCATTAGATTTAATTTTGACACTATTCATTACTTGTCTATTTAATGAATCATAAGAATATGATATTTTATAAAAAAAACTCATTTATGTTAATAAGAATATGTAAAACTAATATATGAATTTTTTTTATGAAATTAATTATATAATATTATATATATTTTATCATTTTTAATATCATATTTTTGATTATTCCATTAATTTATCAGTTACTGTTTTACTATTATGTCACAATTTATGGTCATTATTTTATCACTAAAAATTATAAATTACTTATCATGATATGTTTGAGAAATTTTTATTTCTAAATAATATTTATACTATAAAATATCCCTTATATAACCCCATATTAAATATAATTCTGTTTTTTAAAACAATTTTTTTCCAAAATTCGATTTCCTCTAGATATAATACTAATAAGGTTATATACTAATCCAAAATGAAATAAATTGTATCATAAATGATAATTTAATTCTTATGGATGAAAAATAATGATCTAGTAAATATAAAACAAATTACAGGGTAGTTATAAAATATTTATAATATAGAGACCTTCTCTTTTCATACAGTAACATTACATAACATTTTTGGAATACATAAAACATTATACAAAAATACACCCAATCACTATATTGGTTTGGTTGCTTTGAAAACAAAGAAATGTAAAAATTGGTACTTGATAAAGCTACATTATCACCCACTAGGATCTCTAATACTATCCCCCCTATTATACATATCATACAAGAAATATATTTTCATAACCATGGGAAGGAAACATAAAAATGGGTTAGCTGAAATGCTTAGTAAGGAAGTTCAATTTGTGACTAAATAGTTGATAAAGTAGATTTTTCTTAAAAAACACATTATTAACTAAATTATTTACTTCAGATTATAAAAATATTAAAAATAAATGAATAAATCATGAATAACCATAGGTTATGAAAATGCATCAATGTTATTCAGAGATAGATCATAATATATCATCAATGGGAGTATATAAATAAGAAGTCATAGAAAGCGATGACATTGTTTCAAAAATCTCTTACAACTTTGTAACATCGAACTATACTCCGCATATAAGAATTTTAAACTACATTAAGCATATAAATTTCATTAAAATAATGATAATAATTAAAAAACATTTCAATTGTACTATATACACATTTTTTAAAACATATATGTACATAAAATTCCATGTGTCTCAACGTAAGAAAATTGATAATAAATTACTTTACCAATTTGATAACTTTTGAAACATAAAGTCCATTATAGAAATATAGTAAAATGGATATGTTATTTCAAATAATTTTATTTTTAATAATTATATTATACATCCATTATTGGTATACACTGTACCAAAAATTAATGGATGGTGAATAAAACATGTATCTCACAGAAATAAAAAGTGAGATGAAATTCACTGAACTTGTTTCATGAATCTCATCATACTCGTTAAAACCTTATTTATAATAAATATAAATTCATTATTAATATATCACATAGAAATATGATCATATATAATAACATATATTTTTTTATTATGAAATTATATTACCCTCTTATTAACAATTCCATGTTAAGGGTACACTTTGAGGAATCTCCACTCTGTTTTTTTCATGTGCCTTAAATTGTTATATCAATTTGGTACATATAATTTTTTCATGATTTCAATAATTTAATGAATTATATAAATAAAATTCAAATTAATTATATGTGTATTATAATAATATTTAAAATACAGAAGTATGAAATAGATTTCAATGTTCATGGAGATATTAGACCGTATATATGCATGAATGTGTTTTCTATCTAATTTTTGTATTGAAAGAAATAAAATAAATGAAATATATGTATATATATATAATTATTAAAATAAAATTATTATATCATATAATTTATATAATTTCACTGAATTTTTCCTTAATACATTCTATTTATGGTGTGAATTAATCACATCGCTTTGAGGGGGTGGTTGTGCACACATCCACAAATGAAATTGTTGTATTTCATCCAAATGAAATGTATAAATATATGTGAATAAAAAAATTTAAAATTTTTAAATACATAATTAATATTATATATATCATATATAAATATATATTACATCATAAGGACCACCATGAGAGGAGGTAATGCATGAATGAACAATCATATTTATATGAGGTAGTAGTTCCTCGTACACAAAAAAAGTATGTTCATCATCCATTAGATGGAACTATGTGTATGATTAGGTCAAAAACATATAAAAAACAAAAAAGAATATTTTGAATAGTTTTTTATTTATACAATATTTAAATAAGTACAGTTGAAAGAGTTGACATAGAAAATAGAATAATGTAGCTTTAGGGAGGGTGTTACCTTTTAATTAGGTAAATTGATTTTGTATGCACCAAAGTCCTTAAAGGGGAGGATTTAGGACCAAAGGGATGTTTAATGGATAATGGGATGATTTTTAGAGTATAATTATAATATATATATATATATATATATATATTTAGAACCTAAGAGTTTTTTGGGGTTTGAATAAGTGGAGTTCAGGAGGCCTTTTTATAGTTGATGATGAGTGGCACTCTTGTAATATTCTGAAAAAGGAATGCCATAAATTTTTTCCACATTTCAACTGGATCCAATAATGGACCAAATTAAATCCAAGGGAAATTTTGGTAGAAATATTTCCATGCAATTGATCATTGTTAAGTTTAAAGAACATTTTGTGTCTTAACATTAAGGTTTAGCCTATAGTTAATCTATATTTTACCTTAATTGATGTAGTTAATTTTATTTATGTTCATTGATTTTTGGTTGAAAAACTATGTAGAATTTACACAAAATAATAAATTATTCTTATGTCTAATTTTTAATACTTATTTCAAAATTACATCAATATATGTGGATGCAATAAATTTAAAGTTAATCCCGCAAATGGAACAACACTGTGGGGTTTTAATGTAAAAAATATCAAATGTTTATTATGTTTTTATATTAAATTTCAATGTGATATTAGTTACAATGAAATAAATTATATTAATAAGTAAAAAAATATGTAATTAAACTTATAATATATTTTCAAATATAATTATAAATTTTAAATTAATTTGAAGAAAAAGTAATTTTGAATTAAAATTCAGTACTTTTAACTATTCAATAAAAATTGAAACATCATATAAAAATACAAAAATTTTATCCTAACATAATTTATATGTTTATATTACCAAAATAAAATTTATTTTTACATATTAAATCTATAAAATTTCCAATATTTGAATTTAAAATGGTTACTCCATTAAAATGAAGTATAACTACAAATATAAAAAATAGGTTTTAAGAATAAAATTTTGTTTTCCCTTTTATTTTTCTATAAAACCTAATTTATAAATAATACAAATAAATTATTGAATTTATAAAATATTTATTATATTAATATCACTCCTTAATGGTAATTAATTTAATATAATACTTTAAAATATTTTTATGACCATAAAAATATTAATATTTATCTTTTATTTTCAATTGGTTTTCATATTAATTTATAAATATTTCATATCATGTGAATTCATATTATATTTTTAAAAACCATTTATTTTCATAATTTAGTTAATAATTTTCAATTACATTAATTTAATGTCAAGGTTATATCATATTATATTAAAAAAATAAATTTTATTAATATTTTATTTTATTTTTTGAACTCAGTCATGCGTGTAATGCAGGCCATCAAGGAAAGTCATTATTTCATGTAATGCCAGCTTACCTTGGTGTAAGATGTAGAGAAAGATAAAATTTAAGCAGGGTCTAGTGCATATTTAACTGGGTGTTGCATATAACACATTCCAAATATAGTTCATTAATATAAAATAATCTATTTTCACTATTGTGTGAATTAAAAATAGTTAAAAATAATAAACTAATGAGAAAAAAAAGTCACAAAATATCTGGGTTTTACATTCTACCCCCCCCCCCCCCATAAATCTAATTTCACCCTTAAAATTAATTTGGGTTATCAAATGTTTAAAACCGGAAATTTTAATTCATAGACACCGACAAAATTAAAATGAATACTAAAACAAACCATATAAGGGGAAAGTTGGAACCATAATAGTTACCCAATGTGACATATAAATATGATTACACGTAAGAGAACATTTGTGGGAATTGGAAACATGGATATATAAGAGAAATTGAACTATCATGTTTTGATGGATAGTGATAGAGAACATGGTTAGGATAAAGTTAACAGTCAAAATGACATAAATCATTGATGATCTAAGGGACCATTAGAGTAATCAGAGACAAAGGTACTAGGAACCCATTTTTAGATTCACGATATTTTTTCTTATGTCGAAGAATTTTTATGAAAATATATATTGTTGTTGTTTCAAGAAAATATAAACCTTTGTTATCTGTTGATCGAATTCACCATTTAATGTAAAAACAATTATGAATTTTTCATTCATGAAGTACCAAAAATTCATGAGATCAGTGATATGTCAGCCCATTTATAATTAGTTTTCATCAACGCAATGTAGTTAGAATGGGATCTCCAATATTCCTGAATCCTCATATGGAGAGATAACACTTTATTCATATAGACTTCCTTTGAAGTTAAACATAAACTTTCTATAAATAATAGTCATTATAAATGTTAAAAAATATGAAAATTCAAATATTTAAAATGAAGGTCATGAAATTAGATGAACACTAATCCCCAAATATCACAAAGATCAAATTTCTTGTAAAATTCAAAAAAATTGAATACCTAAATCATATATTTCTTTAATTTCCGAAATTCCATTGGGAAAACATGCATTCTTCTTTATTGAAAGGATTGCTGGATATATTCTTTAAATTCAAGAAGTTTTAAACTACATTATAGATGAAAAAGAACATAGTGTCAATAATAAATTATTGGGTAATCTATTTTGTCCAATTTCCTTGTTCATATCTATTATATATATATCCAAACATCATGATCTCAATGTCAAAAATTGATTATGGGTTACCTTGAGTTAATCAAAATATCACTTTTCTATTATATAATTTTTCTATGTCTTCATCAACATTAAAAAAAAATTTCTCAATCCTCAATGAAAACATATACTAAAAATATTTATATATTTCATGATTTGTATAACATAATATTTAAATTCTATGACATAAACTAATTTATTCTTCGAACATTATTCTTGAACCATTACATATTCTACATAACTTTTAACTTATTAAAAAATTCCTATAATATTAAATATGAATAATGTTTTTGGGTTCCTCAACCTCAATCTATTCATGCTTCTTATTTAAAAATCACTCAATGAAAATCACATAACTTTTACATGCCATTTGTGGTCTCTTTATCTTCAGAAGTATACCCAATACTCGTACCAACATCCTGATTCTCGTTATGATATTTGTAGTTGTGAAATTGATTCACATATTTCCCATTCTTTCCACATCTGAAACATTAGATGTCAACCGTGTTTCTTACAGTTCTCTCAATTTACAAAAACCATATGGCATAGAGCGAGAAACATGTATCATATAAGGATACCATATAATAAAGAAATATTACTTATAGGGTGCCTAAATCATGGCTCTTGCTTCTTTAATCTGTATCACCTATTGATTATCATAGATTAATCATTGTCATACTATATTTAAATCCTTCATCATGGTTCAAAAATATATTTTTAATTCCAAAAGAATATCTTTTGGGACTATCAAACCTTGTGTGCACTAATGACTATTTTTGTGTTCCAGATTACAACGATTCAAACCTGTAACATCTTGTTAGAGTTTTTACTCTTAGGTACATAGGTGCTAGATCCAAATCCAATTGTTTTATTCAAAAAGGGATTTATCACTAGGAAACCACTTACTCGATCTGTTACCAATATTTCAGTATATTTTATAAAATGTTAACTCATCCTTATACTTATCCTATGACACATCCTTAGAAATATCCTTTTAAATTTATATATATGGAACTAAATCATGTTTTCTTCATCCTTGTTTCTAGTTATTAACAAAACCTTTATTATGATACCCAATATAGTGACCCTCACTTTTCATGCAATAACATTACATAACATATGTGGAACACATATAAAATTATAAAAACATAGGCCTAATGACTGTATTGGTTTACTACCGTGGAAAACATTGAAATGTAAACACTAGTACAAGAGCGACTTACACTACCTCCCAATAGTTTCTCCATGACTAACACCACTCTTATACATATCATACTAGAGATATTTGTTCATAATCTAAGGAGGGAAACATAAAAAGGGGTAAACAAGTGAGACATGTAATCATAACTATGAGCAATGGGTTATAAGATTATGATCATAAGAATAAAAGATCATACCCTGAATATAAAGATCATATAAATTAATTATGGAAGAAATATTATTAGTTAATATGACATGAATCATAAGGAAATAAATAACTAAATCAATGAAACCATAATATAGTAATAAAACTGGGACTTGTGGAAAACAGAAAATTTTATAATATGAGTTTCACAGTGTCTGAGCTATAACTACAAAGACTTTATTAGTATTATAGGTTCAATCCCCATACCATATTTTTTGTAATGGTTCACTCCCATGGCCATATTAGCTACATGATTTCACTCCTAATATCATAATGGTTGTCATGGTTCACTATCATATCCACATTTGATGTTATGGTTTACTCCCATTATTATCTTAGTCAATCTCATATGATATAGATCATTATATAATTAATTATTGGTATATATTGGTCCCACATATCTCAAAATGAAATCATACAAACATGTTCCCAAAAATCATAAACAGTCATATGATAACCCATAAAATAAAATGGTTATCATAAACTAGTAATCTTATCATATCTATGGAAAGTGATAGGTTTCATAATTATTTCATCAAATTAATACTCAAGAAATGAATGAGGATTCGTAGACATACTTTCCATGTAAATGAAAAATATTTCATAAACCTAAAACCCGTGAATGTGAAATAGGATTGATAAACATATAACCAGTGAAAGAGAATAATGTTTCATAAACATCATAACATCAAAATATAACCCAAATAGTGAAATAATATGAATGGTACATTTAAATAATTTCCCATAAATTCATGAATAACATCAACAGATGTCATATTAGATGTGAAATAATTCCAATATATCTTCTCAAAACATTTCATGAGGAAAATATCCATTATTGTTTGGAAAACACTATTTAAAACTGTAAAACCTTTGGATAACCATTTTCTTCAAATTAATCCTGAATTTTTTAAATAACTCTTTAAAACATTTTCCAGGAAAAAATTTAATATAACTTCAAATCCATTTGGAAAACCATTTTCCTTGAAATCTTAAAAAATAAGGCTGAAATAATTTTGAAGGCCATTTTCCATGAAAATTTATAAAATAAGATTGAAGTCATTTTGAAACCCATTTCTTATTAAAACATTTAAAATAATATTAAAAACAATTTGAAAACAATTTCACTTGAAAATACAAAATGGAATCCTATTATCCTTTTGAAAAACACATTCTTAAAAAAACATTTAAAATTTATGAACAAATACAGAAAATATATATTAAAAAAATTTGATTGAGTATTATTTTTAAAAAAATTTCTTAAAAATTATCCTTTTAAACATAAAATGTAATCTTCATAGAAATGAAAGTGGTAAAATCAACATATGTCATAGATGGTTAAAATAATTTCTATTTTATATAGAAAATTGATAAAATATATTATTTGTTAGAATATGAAAAAGAGATGTCCTTGAAAATATTATAAAAAGGAAAAAAGGAAAGAAATTATTTTAATTATTATTGGAGAATATTTGAATATTCTTTGAATCCATTTTTAGGAAACATGGTTTCGAAGTTACATAGATTTCCCACCAAAGAGTGGGTAAAGACCGGATTTCTTGAAAACACAGTCATAACTATTTTATGTTCCCAATAGATGGAAACTTGCACCGATACATGAATAAATTAAGGAAAACCATAGGTGAATAAAATTTGGAAATTTATTTTAGATATGGATCATAATATTCATCAAATGGATAATAAACATAAATAGTCTCCAATGTAGTGAGATTGTTTCAATAATCTCTTTCCACATAGAAATTTTAAAACATACTCCCCATATAAGAACATGAAATTAAATGAATGTTAAAATATCATGGAACAGATCAGATTCATTATATAAAATATAAAAGGCAGTATATACACCTCATGGAAAATAATATAGGTGCATAAATTGGAATGTTTCTCAATGTAAATTGGGACAAAATTACATTTTCGATTTTTTAACTTTTGAAACATAAATCTCCTATAATAAATATCATAAAATTTATATCAAAATACAAAAAATATTAATTATAATAATCATATAATACATCAATGTTTTTTATACACACCACATTATAGAAATCGATGGTGATTAAAGCATGTATCTCATAAAAAAAGTGAGATGAAATTCAATTAACATCTATATTGAATCTCATAGTACTCATTAAAATATGATTTATAATAACAATAAATTTATTATACTTATATAAAACAACCGTAATCTTATATATAATATTATATATATTTTGATTATGACTTTCTATTACCTTCTTGTTTACAATTCCATTTTAATTTTACGCTTCGGGTAATATTCACTTTCAATTTTGTATGAGTTTAATTGTTTATATATATTTGGTCCTTATACATATATAATAATTTATAGAATTTAAATATATATTTATATATATAATATTATATTATATATATTTGTATTATAGTAATCTATACAATATTGATGTATGAAATGGAATACAACATTTATGGAGATGGTAAGATGTAGTTACGCATGAATGTTGTTTCCATCAAATTTTTGTATTTAAAGAAATAATGTAAATGAAATAAAAGTATACATATATATTTATTTATATCATTATAAAATTATAATTATTATTCCATATATCTCATATAAGATCACTAAAAACATCCTTATTTCATTCTATGTAATGGGTAAACGAATCAAATCACTTTGAGTGGGACATAGTCCACACTTCCTCAAAAAAAATTTATTACATCCAAACCAAATGGAATGTATCAGGATATTTGATGAAAAATGATTAAAAAAGTAAAAATAAAAAATTAATATAATATATAACATATATCAGTTGAGTTTCCAACATTATTTCCCCCATGATATGTAGTAATGTTAAAAATGAACATTCATCGTTTTGTGAGGCGATAGTTCTCCAAACAGGTAAGTAGTATGTTTGTTACCCATTACATCAAATTGTGTGTACTTTTCGGTTGAAATATTAGAATAAAAATATCCCATTATGTTTATTATACTGGTTATTTTATTCAATCGTTGAATAATAATATTTTAGGGGGTGAAGAAATAAAAAAAATAATGTTTTTTGAGGGAGGGTGTTATAAATTAATCGTGTAAATCCTTTTGGTTTACACCAAATGGAATCCATGGAAGTCTTTCTTCCCAAAGTGGGGCTTATAAGAGGAATGGATGGATTTTGGTAGGATATTTTAATAGATATTGGCCTATTATAAGTGGTTTTATAGGTGTTAGGAAGTGGAGGAGAGAAGGTCTCTTTATAGTGGATGAGGAGTGGCACACTAGTTATATTTTGGAAATGGAAATCCAAACATATTTATAACATCTCAAGTGGATAAAATAATAATAATAATTAGATAAAAATGAATATATGGTCAAAATATGGCCAAAATGGTTCTTGAAAAATATTATGTCTTTTTAGGTCTTACATTTAAGGTTTAGTTTGTAGTCAATTATTGTTTTACATTAAGCGATGTAATTATTTTTAATTAAATTCCCAAATTATTTTGGTCAAAAACTTTTTTTACATCAATAGATATTATAAATTATTCTTACTCAAAATATTGAATCCATTTTTTCAAATTTAAAAAAATAAGTGGAATTAGTTAATATAAAATTAATCCTGTGGACGGGACGACACTACAGGTTTTTAAAGAAAATATAATCAAAATATTGTTAATATTTATATACAATTTTAAAGGAAAATTGGTTCTAATGACATAAATTTGATTAATATATATTCATATTATCTAATGAAATTTATAAACTAGTTTACAATTTAATTTATCCTTATAAATTTATTTTTTGAAAAGTAGTTTTGAAATAAATTTCAATATATTTCCTATTCATTTATAAATGAAACATTATATAAAAATAAAAAAATATTATAACCAGAATTTTTTGTTTCTATTTTTAATATGATGTTCATTTTGACACATTAAATCTATTATTGTACCATGGTTTGGATTTAAAATTTATTCTCCATTAAAAGGTGGTTAATCTACTATTATAAAAATATAGGTTTTAAGGATCAAATTGGGTTTGTTCTTATCTTATGTCAAAAAAATCTATTGTATAAATATAAAATACATTTTATTGAATGTATAAAATATATTTATATAATTAATATCACTCAATAATGGTTATAAATTTAATTTAATTGGGTAAAATGGATTTTTGACCTTATAAATATTAATATTTTCGTTTATATTCAATAGATTTTCATATTCATTTCTAATTAACTGTTAACATTTGAATACATCTCATAAAATAATATTTAACGGCTAGTTTATATCATGTTATATTAAATACATGTATTTTAATAATATATTATTGTTTGGTAAAACACGCTCATTAATTCTATACAAGAAATTGAGGAAATTAATTGTTTTGTGTAATGCAATCTAACCATAGTGATCCATGTATAGAAATATAATATTTATGTTTTTTGAGATGAAAAATTAATTTGTTTTTATGTATAATGTAATCCAAACGTAGTGGTTTTGTATAAAATAAACTATTTTTAGTGGTAGGTGAAATTAAAAATATCAAAAAAAAACATTAATTAATTCTAAAAAATAATGCAAAAAATATTGGGGTCTTACATATAATTTTATTTTTACCACTAATTAAATGAGTTACCGTTAACTATGGTAATTATAATATAACTAAATTTACAATTCATGTTTATAATAAATACCTATTTATGTAATATGGAAACAGTAATTATAAATATGGAATCCATTCTTTGAAAATTTAAAACACGGAACATTCAGTAATTAATTTATAATTAATCCCATTGATAGAATGATAAAAATGTATATTAATTTGAAAACATACAAAAGATGGTAATGTATTTATATTCCTATTCATTGTAAAATTTATTTCATTGACCTAAATTATATTATCTAATATAAACTCAACCTATTTATTAATTAAAACAAATTAAAAATATAGTTTTTCACTAAAAATTTCTTAGATGAAAAAGATATTTTCAATTAAAAATTAATATTTTATCAATATTCATCGAAACACGAAACTTATCAAAAAATAAAGAAAAAATTCAGTAAATATAAATGTTTATATTATTATTTAAAATAAGAAGTTTATATTTTTCAAATTGAATATCTAAAATTGAAAAAAATTCGAATTAAAATAGGTTATTCATTAAAAAAATTTAATGCAATTTGTATAAAAAGGTAGGGTTTTAGGTGTAATATTAGTATTGTTCTTATCTTATTCATATCAAATATATTTGATTAATATAAAAATGTTCAATTGAATATATAAAAAATAAATTTACAAGATAAATTATCTAAATGTGTTATAATTTAATTAACTAAGAAAAATATAACTAAATATTGTTTTCTTGAAACCCCTTGGTGCATGCATTATAAGCTATCAAGAAAATTAAATTTATTATAAAATTAAAATATGGTAATGTATTGGGGTGCTATATTTTCCCCCTATAAAAATTTCATCATTGATATTTTTGGTGTGTTACCATCTAAAAATGATGTGGGTAGTTCTCCTTCATAAAATCCTCTGGGTCCCATGTTGCTTCTTCCATATTGAGTTTTTTCCCAATTACCTTTACCAGTTGAGTCATTTGATTACTTTACACTTTTTATCTAGTATAATGAATATGGATGGGTTCTTCATAATATGAAATTTCATTTCCCATCTCTATTTTATCATAGGTGAGCACATGTTTTGGGTGAGGCATGTACTTCCTTAGTAGAGATACATGAAACCCATCATGAAATTTTTAGATATTTGGAGGCATTTCAAATGGTAAGAATTAAATCAAACCCTTTCAAGATTTTCAAAGGGTATGATGTACCAATGTCTCAGTTTCACATTCTTACCAAACCTTATAGTACACTTTAATTTAGATACAATCAATTTGACTAGATGTTTCACTTGGAAATCTAAATCATTCTTCCAATTACAAGTATAACTATTTTTCTTAAATGATGCTTCTTTAATATGATCCTGAATAGCCAATAACATTAATGTCATCTCTTCAACATTTTTTGGGACTACAATTTTTCTTTCACATCCTTCATCGAATCAAGTTAGAGTATGACACCTCTTTCCATATAGTGTGTCATACATCACTATTAGTATACTTAAATGGAAACTATTATTGTAGGAAAAAATATACTAATCAAATGTATTAATACAATATACCATGAAAATTGAGTGATCATTATCTCAATATGGCTTCCATTTTTTGAATTGTTCTTTCATACTGTCCATTAGATTTAGGATGAGAGGAAGTGCTCAGTTGAAGCTCAATAACTAGAGCCTTCTGATTATTTTTTGGGAATTTTGATGTAAAATGGGGATCAATATCAGAACCAATTGATTGGGTTTCACCATGAATCATTAATAATTATGTAATATAGAATCTTTCTAGGAGTATAAGAAGTAAATATTCTTTTATAGAAAGAAAATGTGAACATTAGGTTAGGAAATCAATGATAACCCATATCGCATCGTTATATCCATGATTCATTGGTTGTCCCGTGACAATGTCTATTGTAATTTCATCCAATATCAACATATGAAAAGGTTTTTTAGTAGGTATCCTTTAGGATGCTTCCTCCCAACTGTCATATATTTAAAAAAACCAATCATCAAGACAAATAATTATAAATACCCCACTTCATGTTATCTCATCAATTTTTTTTAAGTACCTATAAATTAATTTACAATGAGGGTATATAGAGATATTTAATCTATGAAATTAATCCAAATAATCCCATTTCAGTTCATGTATATATGGAACACAAATCTACATTATGAATTCTAGAATGCAAACTTTACAACAAAAGTCTCCAAAACTTCATTCCGTCGCACCTTAAATTTTATTCTTATGGTTCTCAACATCAGATTGATAATTAGTTAACATCTATAATAAATGTGATTTTACAATCATTTAAAAAATTATTGATGTAACTCCTTTCTCATTAATTGTTATATCCATATTTACTAGACACATGAACATATAATCCTTTCCAATCATAATTTAGGATATAACTATAGTATCATTCTTAATTAATCCATCATTTACCTCAGTTTCCTTCCCGAGGTATTACTGCATTGAGAAATCAAAGTCCCCGAGTAACAAGAAAAAAGAATTTATTTCATGTTTAGATATTTCTATGAGAATATATATTTCATACATTTATAATTTGTGTATATATCACATCATTCACCCAAGTGATAATGACTCCATATTTACAAAGATATTATTATAGCTGCTAGCTCAAGATAAAGGGTTGTTTAGTTCAATTCATATGTCTTCAATTTAATTGAATCATATGTGATAACATTATAATTTTTCATTAGGATATAACTAAGTCCTTTATTCAATACACAGCTATATATGATAAACCAATCACAACAACAAGGTACAGACAAAATCTATTCACTGACTAATATTCTCTTTAGTTCATAAAAACATTATTCACCTTCCTCTTCCAAAAAAACATATCCCCATTATGTGTAATCATAGTTAACAGGCTTTCCAATTGGGAAATTGTTTTAATGAACTGCCGATAATGACCTACCAATACAATGAAACTATGTACCTTGGTTATGTTTTTTGTTTTATGTAATTATTTGAATTCCATTGTCTTTGTAGGATGTAAACATATTCCATCCATTGAGATAAATTCCTAGAAAAATGTACATCTTGAAACTAGAAGTAATACTTATTAAATTTTACATATATCTCACCATTTATTAGTGTCTTAATAATGATACACAATGGATTCTCATGATCGTCATTGATTTTTTAATACACCATAATATCATAAATAAATACCATGGAAAATCATCAAGATATTACTTTAAAAAAATGATCATTATGTCTATAAAAATATACGATGCATTAGTCAATTCAAATGGAATTACTGTAATATAATAACGCTTATACCTCTTCTAAAAAGGTACCTTTAATATGTATTCCATCTTTTTCCGGAATTGTTGATACCCAGAGTGCAGAACAACATTGGAAAAATATAGTGCTTTGTAAATATGATCAAATGAGTAAACAATTAAAGGTATAATATACTTGTTCATTGTTTTAATAGAAATTATTTTTCTATATTAAATGAAAAACCACAACGATCCATCATTCTTATTAATGAAGAGAACATGGGCTCCCCATGGAGAAACTCTAGTGTAAATAAATCCCTTATTACTCAAATAATATGTTTTCTTATTCAACTAAACTAATTACACATTATCTATTATATAAGGAGTCTTTGATTTTATCTATCATTCTTGGATTAAATTAATGAAAAATTAAACATCATGATGTGGGGGATGACTATGTAATTCCCAAAAAATATGTTAATTTAATCTTAAACAATTGGTATTTCCTCAATTTTATGATTACTTCTCCATACCAAGATGTTATTTTCCTTCCACCTAAAAGTTTCATTTTGTAGAGATGATTGGGGTAGATCTATGTAATAATCATAAGGTGATGTTTCTTCTTTAAAGATAAGGTATTATTATTTTTCCTCACAAATTGTAATATTTTTCTTCTTAAAATAATTTTTTATATGATATTTTGAAATCCAATCCATACCAAGGATTATATCAAATTCCACTATAGTTATGATGACAATATCAGTAATAAAATCACATTTATGTGTAACAAATCGGACATCCTGACTCAACTTTTTTGCAATCGTACATCCCTTAGGAGTTTTTACTAACAAATACTTTGTTAAATTAAAAGGTAAATGTCTAATTTACATGGAAAATTGGGATTATATAAAAGAATTGTATATTACAAAATATGAAAAAGAATTGTATAAGTTTAAAGAGATGATTAATGTACCTTCTTACACATCATAAGGAACTAAAACCTCCAATGTTGTGATTTCATAAGCTTGGCCTGGTTCCCATATCCTTTTTTGGGGTTGGATTCTTTGAGACATTGAAAAATAATTTTCCTAATGTCCATCACTTTTCAATATAACACTGAAGATTGGTCAATTCATTATACCCCTTATATTCACAAGCTTAAAGGACTTTTTCACCACACTTGTAACGAACTCTATTTCCCAATAGGAATGTTCCATTATATGTTTTTACACATTTATTATATGATGTAATGTCCACTCATCTCTACTTACCCTTTTACTTTTTCCATTTCTAGAGTATTAAGCGACCCTTACCTTCTCTTTCATTCCGTTAAGGTCATAAGACTGAGATGATTTTTTCTTATCATGATAACATATGAGATTATATCTCCATATGAGGAGAATTTTTTGGAAAATAGTTCCCTTTATTGTAGTGGTTTTAACCCATCAAAGAATCATTCAATTATTCTATTTTGATTATGTACATAATCTAAATCATGATTTTTTAATCTTTTAATGTTTTTCTTCTATATAGAAACATTCTCAACCACTTTTCCCATCAGATTCAAGAATTGTCTCTATGTATCATATTGATGTTCATGAGGAATATACTTTTCCAAGAAAAGTTCTATAAAATCATTCCTTTCTTGGTTATCTATATATTCCTCCTCCATCATGTTTTTAATAATTGTCCACCAATTATCTCCATATTCTAAGAACAGATAAACTACCATGACAATATTCACTCTTTCATTTCTCCCCAAATAAAGAAATAATATCTCCAAATAAGTGATCAAGTATTCATCAATATATGGTTTTGTAGTCCAATTGAATGTTGGAGGTTGTTGTCAAATGGATAATTATAACATGGTTCCTCCATGTTGTAGATCAGGATGCTTTATATGACTAAGGTTGTTGTTCATAACATGAGTAATCTATTATAGTATAGTTATCTGTTTCTCAGTACTACTTGAAGCTCCAGTTCCAACATCATTGTCTTGTATAGGAGAGGAATCCCTAAATGAATTATGTGGGTTGATAGGGTTTCAATTCATTCTACTATGTGCCATTTTAAAAAATATGAAAACATTTTATTAGGTTATAAATCATAATGCATAATTTTTAAATAATTACACTTATATTTATAAAATATTTTCATAGATAATCTCATAATCACTAGAATAGTTTCTTTAGAGACAAATATATTTTTAAAACCTTTATAATGCTTTGTAAATAAATTTTTAAATATTAAAAGAAAATCCCCCAATAGTTTTGAAACATCTACATAGTAAGGCAAGTTGTCGTGTACCAGGTTACACTATATTAGATTAATACACCTCGTAAGAGTTTTTACCCATAGTTACATCTGTTCCAAAACCATGTCAACTTATAGTATCCAAACAATGATATATATCTAAGAACACACACATAATCTATACCATACTATAATTCTAGGTTCTTCTTCTAGACATATCCTTAATGTATATCTTAGTGGTATTTTCCCCAATCCATGTTTTGTAAATCTAGTTTCTAATGTTTCTACTAAACATTCTCTGATTCCAACTATAATGACACCATCTATAGTAGCCCAAATCATGTTCCTTAATTTATTATTTTGGAAAATATAAAATACTTGAATCTCAATGTACTGGTCAATTTATATTTTTTGGTGTTATACTATATACATTAACATTACATTACAATTGAATCTATAGCATTCAATATATAAAATCCTTTTTGAGAATCAGTATTATCCTAAATTAAACCACGTATCAGTCTTAATACACCTCTATTAATCCAAAGGAAAATAAAACATAATGATGGGGTGATTTTATATTTTTCGTAATTGTAAAATTACAGTGGAAGCTATTATGAATAAATATGAATAATCATTATGGAAAGGTGTACAAAAGAAACACAATCCATTCAAACCTAATATTGAGAATAATATGAAAATAATAAATAAAAAATTAATTTAAAATAAATAATCACATGAATTTTATAATAATATATTAATCACATGAAATATCAATTAGTGATCTTATAATGATGAATTTCATTATTATGAACATCATAGACATATCTTCAAGGTTTGGCCAATACACCACACATAAACATGTAAGGACACATCCAATACCCAAGCTTGATTGTCTCATGTGACCTACTGATGAATTGAGGGGCTATAAAAGGCCCCTCCCATCACTTTCTAAGTCCAATGCATTCCACATTTTAAAAGGGTGAATCATAAACAACATAAATATTCATATTTATTGACATGAATACAAAATGTGAATACTTTAACTATAAGTCATGAATGGTATCAAAATATAACATCTACAATCAAACATATCATGAACCCTCCAATGAAATAAGGCAGATAATATCATAAGTTATTGGCCTCAATAAAACATAATATAAAAAAATATTTTGACAATGTTGAAATTAATCCAATAAAATTATTATCAATTTTAGACACATACTCATTTTTTACATTGAAATAATATATTTAAAAGGTTGTGAAAATTTACAAGAAAAATTTTTCATTGAAAATAACATATTAATATTGTAAATTAAGCATCCAAATAATAATGGGTCATGATTGAATAAAAATATACCCATGACGTATAAGTTAAAAACATTCTTGTTGTATTATTTTAAAAAATTCATATATTACATCATTTAGAAAATAAAAAAAAGATTCCTTACAAGCTGTTTTATTTAAAGTAAAACATAGTATAAAAGTCATTAAAATTTTTATGGAAATTATAAAAAATCTTATATAACATTTAAATGATAAATTTACGTGGATGATTAACCTGACCTTGTAGATACTGATATATAATAAATCATTGATAATAATGATATTGTTAAATTAACCACTACCTTGTACTTTTAATTTGTGGAATGTGACGTATCTTCTTGTATAAGGGAATAAATGAGGTTATTAATTTATACCATAACCATGTACATGATTATAATAACATATATTATCTTCTTATATCATTTTCCCTATAAAATTCTATTATTGGTATTGTATTGGGTGTAAACAGTTTTATTTTCCTTTGCATGTTTTGTCGTGTGAGTGTTGTATCATATACATTAGATTTATATAATTCATAAAAGGAATGGTATTATGTTCATATAAAATATATATACTCATTATATTATTTTTTATAATCATTCCTAAATGGTTAATGTGGAATGTAGATCTCATCACATCGTGATGATGGTAGGTCGTAGGCATGCATGAGCACCTGTATCAGTCTCTTAATGGTGAAAGGGTATGGAATTGGATAGTATTTCAATTATATATAACCAATATATATTCGTGTTTGTTATTTAAATACCTTATTTCAATCATTATACCCATCCAAAATAAGTGGTGATGAAAAAACATACACCGCATCGTAGAGACATTAAGTCGTACATCTGCATATGTTGTGATTTCATTTGTTTATAGGGTGGATAAAAGGTAGAATATAGTTATCCTATAATCATAATAAAATCTAATTATATAGATTATATTGGTTTTATTACATTATATTGGGAATAACACATAAATAGGAAAAGAAATATGAAATTATATTGGATGAGTTAGTAAGAATGATTACCACTTATTAAGTGGACTACCATTGGATCTCTTCTTAAGAGATCTAGGGTTGGAATCTTTTTAGAGTTGTACCTATAAAACATGTATAAGGATGTTGGGATAAGAAATAGACTGGACATAATTGACCTATAATGATTAAATTGGGGTGAATAATTGAGGTAGGAGTTTACCTTTTATAACTGAGGTGAGGCTCACCTTGTGAAACTCCCAAAATATTAAATTAATATAAATTACTTTTCAATTTAAAATGGGTAAAAAATTACTTATTTAGAATATAAAATGATGGAGGGCGTAAATGCATTCATCAATTGAAAGTTATACATGTTTTGATTGTTTTTAATCATTCCCTATTTTAACCCTTTTTTATCCCTTTTAACTATTATTTTAATATCATGTATGTTTCAATTTGAGGGTTAATATAAATATATTAACATAAAAATGGATAATTTAAGAAATATTTACCTTATTTTCAATAATTTTGAAGAATTTTATATTTTTATGAATTTTATATCGTTTAATGATAAATTATTTATTTTAAAATATCATTACTATCAATTATGACACTATTCATTACATGACTTTTGGAAAATATCATAAAAACAATAAATTTTTTAAAACAACTTTTTAATAATAAATACTATGTCAATGTAATATATAAAATTCCTATAAAAAAATAATTATAAAAAACATCTTTATTTTAATATTTTTCATTTTGTTTGTTTGATTCTCCCATCAACAATACAGTATCAAAATATTCATTGTGTCACCACATAAAGTGATAATTTGATAATAATAATTATAAATAAATTACCATGACATAGACAAATATTTTATGATTATACATACTATTTATAATCAAATATATCCCTTATATAATCACATATTAAAAATATTTGTCTTGTTAAAAACATAAATATGACAAAACTGAAATTTATTTGAATATAATACTAATAACGTTATGTTATTATCCAAAAATGACATAAATTGTATTGTAAGTGATCATTGAATAATATGGTATAAAAATTTCTCTTCCATTAAAATTAACACAAGTGTTTGGGTAACATTATAAAACTTATAATATATAAAATTACACCAATGTAAATTTTTATAATATAATTTAAAAAATATTTTTTTTTTCAAAATAAATAAATATAATTTTACAAAATTGATTTAAAATAGGTTTTCCATTAAATGTCGGTAAAACTTCTTTTATAAAAATATATAATTTTATGTTTAATATTGGTTTTATTCTTATCTATTCCAATAAGATATAATGGATAAATGTAAAAAAATTGATTGGATATATTAATTATATATTAATTATATAATTTCTCTAAAAGTGTTATAATTTAATTAACAGGGAAAAATAAGACCAAATAGTGTTTTGTTCAAAACTGTTGTTGTGTGAACTGTAAGCTATCAAAAAAATTATTTTACTTCTAAATATGAAATATGGTAATGTCTCGGGGTTCTATATAACTACTCTCCCAAATATTCCCAACATTTAAGGGAACAATATATTATCCTAAAATCACATAGAAACAATTATCTAAGTCTTATGGATTTGAAGGGAAGAATGAGAAGAAGTTGATGGTAGGGTAAAATATAGATATCGAGAAGAAGTGAAATATAGATTTCCCTACATGTTATAACTATATAAATATACACTATAGTTCTTACTGAAAAGTAACAGTAGTTTAATATGATTTTTTAGGGAAATGCCACTAGTTTTTTCATTGTAGTGGTAATAAAAAAGTTTCCAATGTTCAATGATTTAACTATAAGAAGATGGGTTATGATGCAAATCAATGTCTCATGCACCAAAGTAATATACCATTATAGGAGATAATTGATCATGATAAATATTATTTTATTACATTAAATGAAGTGGAGTTATTAATGAACTTGTTTTTGGAATCTATAATTACGTCATTTGTGTATTTTATCAATGATAGAATGGTTGTAGAATTTATGAAATGTTCAAGGATTGTAATATAGTAATTTTTCATTAATGTTTTGAAAGAGTTTGTAAAATGGTACCTATGGATAAGAAAAAAAATTCATAGGTATGATGATATTGTTGTAAAACACAAGATTGAGGGAAATTAAACCCTTAATATGTTCATAATAATGAGGTAATGATTTTAGGATGATGTGATAATTTATATGGATAAATTTTGTTTGATAATACTGACTAAATTGTTACAGATTAATAATTTTTTTAAAAATTGTTTTATTATATAATTTATGTATTTTACAACATTTTTTATTAGATTAATGTATCTGATAATCCACCGTTTATATAATGAATAATGAATTATGCATGCTTTCAATACGGTTTTTTTTAATTCATGTCATTACATTATTTCAAGAGAACAAATGTAGAGGGTATTCACAAGTTTGGTATTTTATAATTAAGAGAAACTTAAATTTTTTGGTGGATTTGGGATAGGTTATGTTTGGGAATATAGTGAAATTATTTATAAATTTATGTATCTTAATATTTTCTATGCATCATAATTCTAACAATTTATTAAATATATTGAAATTAAATTTGGATGAGGTTTTAGATATTAATTTATTTCTTCACCAATAGAATTTTATTCATATTTGATGACCTATGAATACTATTGTATCATAATAATAACTAAAGGTCCAAAGAATGAATTATCATTCTATTATGAATATTATGTCCCATTAAAAGTGTAATTTTCTACTTCAATAATAAAAATACATTTTTTGGATACTCATTTCTTCAAATAATTGATAAATTGAAAAGTGATCTAAGCACAACCAAATGATGAAATTGTGATTATGAAATATAAATATATCATTTAAGTATATTTCCTTATATTATTACATCGTAAAATAATTCCTAAACATTATGAAAAGGGATTTCGAAAAAAATATCATATTCCCTTCATATCTCGTGAATAAAATGGTATTAAAACTGTCATAAGTTTATGGATTCATTGTCCTTAACGTTCCATTGATCAGTCAATTTAATGTAAATAATTTCCTCAATCACTCCATATTATTATTTATTCATTTCTTATATTATAATATATTAACTCTTCACTAATCTTCACTAATCGCGCTGTCAATCATGTCCAATTAGTTGTTTGATTTTAAGTATAATTTCTGAAGTATAACAACATCCCTAAGTAATATCTCGAAAAAAATTATTTCATTAAGTCTAAAAATAGGTTATGATTAAAAAACTAAAAAATTAATTGGTATTTAGAAAACATTGGGTTTTTATATTTTAAAACACTAATCGAATCTATTCTACTATGTAAGGGAACCAAGATAGAGAAATCGTGATCAACCTAGGAAAGTGTCTCTTGATGCTCATTCTTTCATTGGTACCAAGGGAATGGAAGGATTATTGATTCCTTGATGTATAAAAATTGAAACCAGTATGGTATGTGACTTCTTACTATGTTACCACTTAGTATTTGATCTATCAACTATATTGATTATCGACGACCGCTCAAAATCTACAAACTTGAATCGATGTAAAAGAGGAAAAAAATCACATAATCGAATCAACAATGTGATGAGATTACCATATTTGTGTCAATGATAAAATACTCCAAAAGGAAAAATCATTCATATTAATAGTTTCATTTTCCTAGGATTTATCAAAAGACATAATCCATTCGAACAATCATGAAAGTGAAGGGGTGAGAAAAGAGGCAATCACACTAAAATCATTACAAGAACTAGGTTATACATGGAATCAGGAGGATTATTATCCTTTTGATTATATTTTATTATACCATAATAAACACAAATTAAGAAGTAATAAATGAAGAAAATTGAGAAAAAACATGGGAAATCAATTACCTTGTTAATATTACACGCGTGGAGCTCGGGATTACAACAATGGACACCCCCCCCCCTCAAATTAAACTCTAGAGGATTAGAAGTACATGAGGGATAAGAGGTAGAGGATGGGTGAATAAGGCACTCTAATTCTAATATCTCTTGCACCCTGTCATGCCACCTGAGATAATAATGGTGAGGATTGATTTTAGGGGAAAATACATAACAAATTTCATTATAATGTGGTCAATTATCTAATGGCCTAGGTTACTATTCAACGATGAATTTTTTGTCTATATTTATCGAATTTGTTGACTGACCAAAACATGTGAAATTTACTTGATATTTGGTGGATAGTCGGGGAGTCGAGATATCTATCAAAGGGAGGTGGAATCATCCCAACAGGATCTCTATGTCCATTGTTGTTTCCCAAATACAAGAGGGTGGTCCAATCCCGCTCGCCCAGGATTTATTAACATTGTGGGGCTATTTTGGGCCTCTAAATGGATGGATTTTGATTAATGATATTCTAAAAAAATATCTTCCACCTATTTTTGAATTAATAGACCCATTTTAACCTAATTGGATTCACTTATTATCCACAGTACATATTAATGTCTACATGCATGCTTGGGATCTTGTGAAGTTGGGCCCATTTTTCTTGATTTACAGCAAGGTCTCTCCAAACCCCCACTTCCTACAATTTAAACATCGAAACAATTAAAATGATCTATTAAAATAGAGATAAACATTAATTAATTGAATCAAATATAAAGTTCAATCTATTAATATATTTTTTATATCAATTAAAAAGCATGTTTAAAACAATGGTGTAATGGTGGAATTGAATATTTAATCGCTATGCGATCACACCCCCACACCTAAACATTTCCACACATGGGTAAAGACACATATCCAAAAATTGATGCATGTATATATTACCCACATCATTATGTTTTAAAATTTTAGGAAATTTAAATTCATTAATGTAATGTTTTTAATGCACAAACTACACTAAGGAGTTCATCCAAGTGAAAATGAAAAAAAATGTCACATAAGTAATATCACAATAAAATTCTAATAGATTCATGATACCAAATTGAACCGGGAATTCAAAATTTAACCATGCCAATAACTCTCCATGTGTGTGTGAAAACCATTCCTTTCTATTCTTTCCACCTTCTATCCAATAAGTATAGGTTATTATAACATTATTCAACATAAATGATGGATTCCACCGAACATTCCCCACATTCGTTGCAATAACATTTCAAGACCCCCTCATATAATAATTACCAGAAGTTAAACCACTATATCTTGACCTAGATTTCCCCATATGTTGCATATTTAATGACTCCCCTCATTTGTTATTTTTGTTTTTTAGAATATTTATTTTGGAAAAAATTTCAAAATTATCTCTCAACCTTTGTTTGATATCCGGATGACACTAATTAAAATAGTTATAGCTAGATTAAAGGTTAAGGAGGGGTGTTTTTTGACCTTCCCAAGACACAAATGATTTTTTTTTTATTTTTTTATGGTGTACAATAGTTAGATATTAGGTACACACATATGTCAATACGGTATAGTAATGAAACAGATCGGATATGTAACGAATATATGGAAATTTCATTTATTTTTGAAATATATTAACCTAAAATATATGTACCTTCTCTTAAGTAATAAATATTTACACTTTTTGGTCTAGTGAAAAAATGTGTATAGGGATTAGTTACACAGTTTTCCCAGGAACTACTCACACAAGGGAATCAATCATATCCAATGTTTCACTGAGATACAACCATTTATATCATTGATAGAAAACCAAATCCCTAAAAATCACACCCTCATGTTAAATTAATACATATAATCATTCTATAACAGAGACAAGTTTTCATTAAATGTTCAAACAATATGGAATAAAAAATTTCAACTTGAATTTTTAGTACGTTCCATGATTTGGTGACCTTATGGGGAGAGGAAAGTAAAAATACCAATAAGAAGGAGAAAAATGGAAGAAATATGATGAAAATCCTAATGAACCCCGAAACTTGGGGAAAAGAGAATATACCATAAAGAAGGTGATAGATATAATAAATAAAAAAATTTAATATTCTAATCGACCCTGGAATTTATCCATGCCCCCCCACACCTTGAATTTGTAGAGTCCTCACGGAAATAATCGAGAATATGACAAGGTAGGATAAAACATGGTGTGTTTCACTGGTATGTTGCTTCTAGAAGGTGTATTTCATCCACCAGATTCTTTTCCAATCCTCACGGAAGTGTTTAAGTCGATTTCCATTGACTATAATACTTCCTCTTCTCTGATCATGAAAAATCTATATTGCACCAAAAGGGTAAACATTAGTAATAGTGTAAAGTCGAAGCCATCAGGAACGAAGCATACCTAGGTAGAGAATAAACCTAAAATTATATATGAAAATATTCTCACAAATATGGATCTTCTGCTGATGAATATTGCAATAATGGATACCATTTTTCTTCACTTTATATATCTGGAAGTTCTCATATGCATCATGTCATGTTTCTTCCAACTCATGAATCTACAGCTTCCTATGCTCACCTGAATATGAAAGATTCATATTACTATCTTTAATAGCCTAAAATACATGGTGTTCTACCTATATCAAAATGTGAAAAGACATTCCAAACACAATTTTTTACGCTGACATTCTGATGGGGGTTTTAAAAGTTTTACAATACGCCAAAAGTGCATCATCCAATGGAAAACTACAATCATTTATGTTGGGTTGTGACATTTTTTCCATAATTCCATTAACATACCAATATGATATTTCTACTTGTCCATTAATTTTGGGGTGATATGTAGTGGATACTTTATGATCAACCCCATAATTAGGAAGCAAAATTTTCGTGTTGCGATTGAAAAAATGGGAACCCTAATCACTAATGATGAATCTTAGAAAACCATACTAATAAAAAATTTGGGATCTCACAAGATCAACACAAACACTAGAGTCATCATTGCTAGTAGATTTTACATCCACCCATTTAGACATATAGTCGACAGATAAAATATGTACATGAAGCCAAATGAATTTGGAAAAGGCCCCATGTAGTCAATTCCCCATGAATCAATGATTTCATAGAATAACATGGGCTGTTGGGGCATTTTATTCCTCTGGGAGATATTCCTTAGGAATTGAAAACGACTACATGACATGGAAAATCAACGGGCATCCCTATACTATGTTTTCCAATGGAGTCTGGAGTTAAGGACATTTCGAGTTGTACGTTGAGAGCCAAAGTTACACCCATGAGCTAATGTGTGATCGAATGTCCAAATAGAGGTGAACTCATAGTCATGGAAACATCAACGAACTACTTGGTCTCTATAAATTCTCCACAAGTATGGGTCATCTCAAATGTACCACCAATAATCATGATTATTTCTATAGGATTGGGAATTGATGAAATTAGTGGGGACCCTAGATGTTACTAGAAAATTAATATTTTCCCCATACCAGGGGGTATGGTCCACAACATCATAAATGATTTCATGAGGAAAGAATTCACTAATACCGAGGGATGAGTCAACCCAATGGCACAATGGTGGAAAAATCCTAATAATTTGGTTAGCTACAACATTTTCTACTCCCCAATTATCTCTAATCTCATGGTCAAACTCTTTGAGAAGGAGTATCCACCATACGAGGTTGGGCTTAGCTCTAGGTTTCATTAACGAAAAATGAAGGGAAACATGATTAGAAAAGATAATTACTTTGGACCCAAGAAGATATTAATGAATTATTTTGAAGGAAAATAAAATATAAAGGGGTTTTTTAGTGGTTGTGTAGTTTACCTTGGAAGGCTCATGGGTACATGATACATACACAATTATATAAGGAGGTTTCTCAACCCTGTTTAGTAAATCTTCCCCAAATACAATGTTAGAGGCATCACACATAAGATTGAATGGGATATCAATCCTTGGTTCTTGGATGAAGGGAGGAGATGTGAGACTTCTTTTTTTGTGAATTTAATGTATCATCAAAGTTTTTATAAAATTCCAAATCAGAATTTTTTGTAATAACTGCGATAATGGAAGTGTGGTATTACTAAAGACTATAAAGAATCAATGGAAAAACTGGCATGATCCAATAAAGATCACACCTCACAAACAGTATTTGGATATGGAATGGATAAAATTAATTCATTTTTAGATTTATCAACATCAATTACCATATTTTAAATTACATTCCCAAAAACTATCCACCAATCAACCAAGAAATAGAGTTCCTCATAATTTAAAAAGACTCTATTTCAATGCAGTGGGGGAGGACAAAACCTTGGTGTTACAAATAATAATAAAAAATAAGAGCCATACACTTTGAAATCATCCATAAATACTTTCATTCAACATATTTTGTACTCATATAATATACTCAACAAATAATACTGAAATGTACAAAGATCATTACAATGACCAAAAGGCATCCTTCTATATGAATATGTTCTACATGGACAGATAAATTTTTTCATTTCTTGATCCTTATAGGCTATATAGATTTTAAAATAACAAGAATATCCATCAAGGAAACAATAATGGGACTTACCAAACAATTATTATAACATTTGGTCAATGAAATTTAGATGAATGTGGTCCTTCTGTGTGGCTTGATTAAATCGACGGTACTCAATACAGACTCACCAATTTTTTTTCACACGTGTTGGATCCAATTCATTTCATTCATTTGAAACAATTGTTAATCTAGTTTTTTGGGCACAATTTTCATAGGGCTAACCCATCTACTATAAGATATTGGATAAGTGATCCCTACACAAGTAATTTACCACCATCCAATTTTACCGCCTCCTAGAGAGTGGGATTCAATCAGCATTGGGATTGTCTTACGAGCCTAGCCTAATAATCCCAAAGAATATGGTTCAGAAATATAGATGGGAAAATATCGGGAATATCAGTCAATGTCTATCCAATCTCTTTTTTACACTCTAAAAAATGGTTGATCAGTTTTGATTCCTATTGTGGAGAGAGGTTATTGGAAATAATGACAAGAAATTGGTTAATACCTTCAATATCCATATATTTTAAATTAGAAGGAATTGTTTTAAATTCCAACACCTGTGGTTTTTTGATTGAGGGATGGTGATTAGGGGGAGTGAGTTCTATGAAACTGTCTATATGCTCATGTTTATTCTCTATGGATAGAGAATCTATAGAAATGAGATTATAAGAATCATCGACGATCATGTGTACCTCATAATGAACACACTATTCAATTAAAGAAAAAATATTCACTTTTAAGGACCCACACTATACAAAAAATAGTAATCAAGACTCAAATAATCCAAGGGTGAAGAAGAGGAAAATTAATCAACGTATAGATTGAGGATTGAATTATGTGTGTGTAAATAATTTGAGATCACTTCCATTTAATAGATAAAAAGAGTGTAGTACACCTAAATTGGTTGTTTCATATCCTCAAGGATATTAAAACTTACCTTTCCTACACCAAACACCATGGATAGTGTATCATTATGAACGTTGATGATCATATTTTCTTTTTTTAGGAATATACTCGCATGTAAGAGAGGGGAATGTTCTTGAGTTCCAATAGTATCCATCCCAAAAATATTTAAGTCCACAGGGAAGATGAGATTCTTCACTTTAACAAGGACATCCTCGACCACTCTTGATTGGTGTGTTGAGTTCTGGTTGGAAAGTTACACTAGGACTCATTTTAGTTGAAGCTTTCCGAACTCTAGTGAAGTATACAAAGAGTATGTCATTACATTAATTGAATCTCCTAAATCAAGCATTTCATCTGAAAAGAATGTCTCCCCAATGTTTTAAGGTATTGTGAAAGTTCCCAGATCCTTTCACTTGGTTGGCATTACTGGTTGAATCAAGGATGATACATTTTTTCCCAGGTTAACTCTCTCATTCCCCTTGATCCTCCTCATATGGGTGCAATGCAGTTTATGAAATTTGTAATATCGAGTGATTTTTTTACTGTATCCAATAAAGGAATATTATGATCTACCTTTTTAAATGTATCCTATATTTCTTTATCAATTTAATTATCAAAATTCTTCATATATTTAGAGAGTCTTTTGGGAAAGGATGAGGAATGCATTGTTCAGTTGAATCATCAATGATAATTTGATTACACTTTTATATTTATTTTCTTCAATATAATATTATATGGGTTAAAAACTAGTGTTTTCAAGAGGGGGAAATACATGTTTCATAGAATAATTATAAGGAGAAACTTATTTACCACTATGAAGTGTAACTGTATATACATTATGCTTGTAATTTCAATTTGAAATGGGTTGGGATGGTAGTTTTCCAGATCCTTGCATCTAAAGCTCACTGATGGTGTCTGCCAATTTCCCCACTTGAGTTTGTAGGTCTTGAATAGCTGATTGTGTTGTTTGATGGAATTGTAGGTTCTGGGTTTCTATTTTCCTCACCACATCCTCAAGGCATGGATCATATTTGGGAGGGGATGGATAACTATTTTGAGAATATTAAGGATAAGAAGGTTTCATACTTGGACTTGTTGAAACCAATTCTTCTTGGGGTAGCATGAGTTTACCCCTTTTCTGTACTGGGGTTGTTCTTTCCACTCGGGGATTGGATTTGGCCTGAATGGTTCATTCTTGAAGGGATGTTCTTGTTGGTATGGACACCCTGGGAACACTGATGCACAATACTCAGGTGAATCGTGATGTTGTGGGATCTTGTATGAAATATGAGTATTGTTAGAGTGAATACCACAATGTAATGGAAGTAGAGAAGAATGTGAGTTACCTTGTGTTTGTGATAATTTCCTTAGAATGGTATGAATCCTATCATGTTTATTATCTACTTTTTTTCTAAGGATTACTAACTTACTTCATGAACTCCTCTTGTTGCTGCAATAGCTTGTGTTCCAAATTTTTGGGCATTTTGAGCCATATTAGTATTTAAGTCATGAGTAGCGGAATGAGTTTTATCAACCAAGGAACCACTAGATGTTTCATCAATAATTCCATGATCCATGGGGATAAGTCCTTTATAGAAGTATTGGATTAATAGTTTTTCACTAATCTGGTGGTGGGGGAAGCATGTGCAATGTCATATGAATCCCACCCATTATTCATGAAGGATCTCTAATTGTGATCGGGTAATTCCAAAAAGTTCATTCCAAAATGATTTAGTTTGGGAGGTAGTGAAGAAATTCTCTAAAAATAGTATTTTCAAGTCATTATATCCCACAATTGTGGTTGGTAAATAGTATATCCAAACATTGGCTAAACCATAAAGGGAGAATGAAAAGGCCCTAAACTTAATTAAGTCCACAGAAACATTTTGGGGTTTCATAGTGAAGCACACTATATGAAACTCCATTAGGAGTTTGTAAGGGGTTTCACTAGGAAGACCATGGAATTTAAGATTAATTTTGATGAGTCATGATCTTATCTCAATGTTGGCAGCTTCCTCGATATATTGGATGCACACATCTGGGTACTCCATATCTAGGGTGGTTAGTTCATTTAGGGTTTGATTATTTTCAGCCATGTATTCATGTGATTTATTGGGATATATTTTGGATTGGTTTCATTAAATTAGAATTTTCACAAGGGTTTACTCAGTGTTACTTGATTGACCTTCTCTAGATTCCTTGATTTGTGTGTTATGTGACATTTAAATTTCATGGTCCAATTCAAGCAGTGTTTATTTTTATGATCAGGTCATGAAAATAAGTTGTAATGTTTTCTAATGATTGAATATGGATAAAATCACTTAAAAAGGGGGATGGAGAATATAATTTTATATTACAGAATTATAAAGAGTGATATGGAGAATAATAAGAAGAGAGAGATAGGGAAAGATACAGTGAGTAAGAACACACAAAAAAACCAAAAATAGAAATAGAAAACCAAAACCAAAACAATAAAATGGGGGGGAGAAAGGAATAAAAATTAAGAAGTAAAATACATAAATAATTTTAAATAAAGAAAAAAAATGATCTTATATCCCAGTAAACAGCAACAAAATTTGATCTCATTTTCAAGCACATCAAATTAATGTTAATTTTTTACTATCATTTCGGTAATATAACAGCAACACTTGGTCATCACTCCCTATAGCCATATATCATTCAGTTTAAAATGAGGTTTCTATTAATAATTTAACAGTGTAATGGGGATTTATAACACTTAATGCTTTTTATTTTAAAAAACTAATTGAAATTATACAACTAAGTTAGGTAAATAAGATAGAGAAATTGTTATCAACCCGGGAAAGTGTCCCATGATGGTCAATCCATCATCACTCTCAAGGGAATGGGAAGGATCATTGATTAATTAATTTATATACACTGAAACAATTATGGTATGTGAGTTTTTACTAGGTTACCACTATGTATTTTATTGATTAATGATATTGATTATCGGCGACCACTCATAATCCACAAACTTGAATCGATTTAAAATCAGATCTCAATAAAGGAATCACATCAACAACATGATGAGAGGACCAGATTTTTTTCAATGATAAAATATTCCACATGGCAATAAAATTCATATTTATGGGTTCAAGTTCCTTGAATTTATATAAAGACATAATCCATTCAGACACTCATGGAAGGGAAGTGGTGAGAAAATAGGCAACCACACTCAAATCATCACAAGATCAGGGTTATGCAAGGAAGCATTAGGATCCTTTTTCATTTGATTTGTATTCTATCATACTATAGTAAACTAAAATACGAAGGTTTCAATGAATAATAGTTGACCGCAAACTAGGAAAATAATTTACCTAATGAAGACTAAAATCATTGATCTCGAGATTAAAACAAAGGACACCCCCCAAATCGATCATTTGAGGTTTAGGAGTACATGGGGGATAAGAGGGAGATAATGGATGAAGAAGTCTCTCTAATTCGAATCATCATTACTGTTGGTAAGGAGCACGAGGAGTGGTTTTATGGTCAATTATCTCAAAATGTTTACATAAAGTGTTCAAATATCTCAGGTCAAGGTGACTTTTCAAGGGAGAATTTTATCTCCCTATTTATCTGAATGGTTTATCGTCCAAAAAGCTTTAGACTGACTATAAATTAGGTGGAGAGTTGGGGAAGAGATTTATCTATCGAATGAAGGTGAAATTTTCCGAACTGATTCTTTGAGACTCAAGTTATTTCCCAAATACAGAAGGGTGGTCCACTCTGGCCCCCCATAATTTTTCACATTGTGGGCTTATTTTGGGCCTCCAAATGGAAAAATTTGGCTCCATGATCTTCTAGAGAAATGTATCCCATATTGTTTTCATTCGTACACCCATTTATATTCCAATTAGATTCATATATTATCCACAGTTCATATTAATGTCCACATGCACGGTTGGTATCTCACGCAATTTGGCCCATTTTAGAAGAATTACATAACGGGATCTCCAAACCACCTCCTACAATGTAAACACCGAAACATGTAAAAATACCCTATTAAATAGTGATAACCATTTATTCATTGAATAAAACATAAAGAGAATTTATTCTTATATTTTGAATATTCATTATAATGAAATTTTAAAACAGCGATGTAAGGGTGGAATTTAATACTGAATCTTTATGCGGTCATTCTCTATGGTAGAAACCAAGTTATGTAATATAACATATGAACATAATATTTCCACTTATCCTTTATTGATTTTATATTTAATTAACCATTATTATGATCTGGGTTTTTAAATAATGGTATTTCTATACATTAAATCATTGATTATTGAGATCAAATATAAATTGAGATGTTGAAATTTATATAAGGTGGGGCTGATGAAACCACTCTCTATGAAATAATAAAATTTAATTTGATCAAGTATTCGATACACAACACCAAGTGCAAAAAACATAAAATAATTTTTTTATTGATATTTGGTTTGATATATTGCGAAACATATAACATTGGTTCAAAATAAACCAATATATAGTGTAAAATAATAACCTACTCATTAAATTCATTAGTATTAATAGTAATAATAACATATAAAAGTTATGGTTATATATTAATTTTAAACAAAATAAGAATCATTAAAATGAAAAATGAATTTTTTTCTAAAAAATGTATTTTTTCTAAAAGATAGTTTAATCACATTTTGAGCAGGTAATTTTAAATTAATTGATAAAAAATATAAAAAAATTTATTTGTTGAAATGAAATTTATTTATAAAATCATAATATCAAAATTATTGTCGAATCGTTTTTTGGTATTTTAGAGAAATGTTTTATTTTTTATGAATGGTGAATAATATAGAAATTTAACTGAAAAATGCCTTTTCATTTAAATTATTTATAAAGTCAAATTATATTTTTAATGGGTTTTAATATAAAATATGTTCAATTATATATCATATATTTCAATTTAGGCCTGTTTAATCTTTTGAAATTTTGATTATGGCAACAAAACATTGTAAACTTTTTTAACACTCTCTCTTAAAAATACTTTATTATCATGTCTACGAGAATAAATTTAAATTAAATATTATCACTTATGTGAATGGAATTAGTAAAAAATTATATGAAATATTTTTAATCATAATATTTTATATTATTTATTAAGGATAACTTAATTTTCTATGTTAATGAATAGAGAAAAAATAAAAAATTTATACGACAAATAAAAATGAAATTGATTAATATGGGGTTAAAATAAAAACATAATGGTTAATATGAATTAATTGGTAATAAAAAATATTATATAGAAATATATGTATTAACAATATATATTTCTTTATAATAATTCATTTGGAACCCTTTTTCTGTCTGAAAAATGTTGGTATACCCTTTTCTTGTAATACATTACAGGTGGGACATGCACCACACTTATAAAATACCACCACATATACTCTCTTATTCACACTATAAAACACTTTTAGTTCAACCATGACAAGTATATATAACATTCTAATTCCCTACAATTATCCTAGAAAATATATTTTTCTCATAAATAAAACCTATGGCGTATTTGGGTTAAAACGTATCGGTTGCAAGAAAAAGAGTTAACGTTATTCAATTAGTGTTTTTATTTTATTTATTCCACCAAGAAAATTAATTAATACTAAACTACTATAATATAATACCCTAATTAGATTTAATATACTTATCTATTTTTATGTTATGGTCATGACCTATATCCATCTTCACTTTCAACAAATGTATTAAAAAATCATCATTCATTTGTATGATGGACAATCACCTCACAAATCTATGACATTCATTAAATTACCACCTATGACTATGGATTAAGATGAAGTATATAATGTTATATAGGATAATAATAACATAATTAAACCTCAGGATTCATTCTATCATATATACCCTTTTAATTTTCATTCTGTAGGGAACATGATAACATCACCTGTGTGTACAACTAACTACCACCTCGTGAAGCGATGCGATTCATTATTGCTTTACATTTAACGTAATCAATAGATCGTTAATAAATTTATCTGAAATAAGTGACATATTTCTTATCTTCATCAAATACTTATCATTTTGAAAATTTAATATATGAAATTTCATTTCTTAGACAAAAAAATGATTACACTGTTCGTGTACAAATGGACTATTACCTTTACAAATGGATGTTACACAATTTTCATCATTAAAAAATGTGGTTTATATATATAAATATATTTAATTAATTTATATGATATATATTATATTATCAAAATTTTGGAAAGATAAATTATTACTCACTAACTATTCATAATGATCCTTGGAATTTTAAATGTTTCTCATATATACATACGACCTCTGATTGGAACAAAGGTATTTTTTCATAAAAGACTGTCATGATTGGTTATAAAATTAAATTTGATATAGAATTATGATAATTATTTCATGTTTTTTAATCCAGAGATGATATACGTATATAATGTCGACATGAATTGGATCTTTCTTGATAAATAATGAATATAAAAACAATCCCATTAACAGCCAAAACAATGAAAATAATTATTTATTATTAACAAAATGGGGATTACATGTTATAAAATTATCATATATGATGATTGAGATAATTGATTTCTTCTCAATTTCCCATCATTGAAGCATATTATAATGGAATGCACCTATTTTATCTTATACGGTGTATACACTACCAAATTTATTTTTAGTATCAGGAATAATTCATCCATCGGGGAAAATTATGTTTCAATTTGAAATATTTCATTCAAGGGGACATGACTTAAAAATTACCATATCGTAAAGAATTTCATAAATCTATTTTCTTTCATTAGGTTATATTAATTATTAATTTTCATTTATATTAGAATATTATGTTTGTAATGGTTTTTTTATAATCATATATTGAATTTCCTTTTATTATATTTGGATTTAAATTTAATACAAAAAATTATATTCATTTAATAATTCTCCCTATAATTTTACCATCTTTTTAGGTTTTATTTCACAATCTCATTTTTATCTAGATTTTTTATGCTTAAATTTCCCTAAAAAAGAAATAATTCAATAATTTTATAATAAACCCATTATGTTTTATTCTATTCTTTCTATTCATGAATTTGTTTTCAATGTTACAATTTTTTCTCTCTTTGAACTTTAAAATAATTGAGATTGCGTTTTTATGAAAAATTCTGCTTCATTTATCTCTTAAATCAGAAATCTAATTTATTCTAAAAAAAATTTCTAAAAAAAATTGAAAACCATTTTCAATATTTTCTAGATTATTTTTAAAGGTAATTCGATTAATTTTTAATTTTTTAATTTTTAATAGGGAATCCTCACGCCATTTTGAAATAATAACCAATTGGTTATTTCGCAAAAAAGTAAAATGGATATTTTTTCATGTGTATGACATAAACAAATAATTCAATCATCATAAAAAATAAATGATTTAAAACACCGTATTATATGTTTCAAATTTTATTTCAAAATAAAATTTTATTAATGCAATTTGTATACCTTTAGTTCTCAAAGTGTATTTTTAAAATTAAATGGATATTTTCATGAAGAATGTTTTTAAAAACCATTTTATGGTATTTATATTAATCAATTGAAACATACCATTATTTTATAGATACCCCACCATAAATTTCGGGTATTCATATTATAATAGTTATTATTTTTCACAATTTACCATGATTTTGACAAAAAATATTATTGGTATTCAATATCATGATTTATTTTTATAGTCTTTAAATTTTACTTTTATATTCACATTTGTATGGTCATTAGTGATTTAATTTTCCCTAAATATCTATATTATAGACCATGGATTTTATTTCTTGTTAGACCATATGTCAATTTACTATATGCGGGTATTATATTGACTGTCATTGGATTTAAAGGGGAAATATTGTTAATATTTATTATTTATTCAATACAGATATTCAATGATAAGGCACATTATTCTTTAATTAAATGAATTCTTCCATATATTAGGAAAGATTTATATATTTACATATAGGTGGGTCTAGATTATTGATTTCCCCTTTATGCATCGGTAGGTCCCATGATACAAATCATTAAGAAAGAATTTATAGTTTTTTACACATAGTTTTGAACCATCTTATGGATGTTCATGTAGTTGTAGGAATCATGTGACTATAACATGATGTGAAATAATTAAATATTTTAATCATAAAAAATTTAGTAATAATTATCCATGATATTTTCTCAATGATATATCCCCTAGATTAATTTCATTCTCAATTCTCGATTAAATGGAATTTGTTTTTAGTTATTTACATTTTCATATTGATTATGATCACTAATTTATGGTATATTTTGTTGTACATAACCTTTACTGAGAATTTGATCTCACTCTTATTTTTTCCATTCTAAAGAAAACATGAAGTTTACTTTGTTTTATATGAAAAATATTTTATAGGGAATAATTTTATTCTCAATAAAAATCTTGTAATTTGTTTTTTCAAATTTAATATCGGAATCATGTATGGATAATGTTTACGAAGACTACATAACAATTTACTCCTTAAAGATGTGGTTTCATGAATTTTATTCGAGTGTAATCATATAAGACACTGGCTATATGGTACTAGGTTTGGTGACATTACATGGAATTCCCAATTGAAATGGTTTATGTGAAGCACCAGTACATGTAATATCACAATACCATACACATAAATATATCGTGCGTGTACCATTGTAACATCCCGACTCAAACTATAGTGTCCTCTATAGAATTCTACATGGCCTCTTGTGTGCCTCCCCATATGAAAGTGGATTTTAAATTTCATTAAGAGTCTCAAGTGAATCCAGGTTGATATTATACGATCTTTATCATGTCATAAGATTGATAATAATGAATAAACTACATAATGAATGGTCAGAGTAAATGATGAAACAGAATAATTACTTCAATATAAGATCTCACAATATAGTAAGTCTATCTAGAGTATAAATTATTATAAAAATAAAAGATAAATGTAAATAGAAAAACTATTTATGGTGTACTCCGGTGTGTTTTCAGGTTTAATCCATCTTCATGCTCAACTGATCAACCATTTACTATTGGGCCTTTTCCCTCTGTTGGATCTCTGGTCACAAAATATTTTAGTGTATTGAAATTCCGAATTGGGTTGTGTGTACAAGACTCATTAGAAAAAAAACATACTAATATTGATGTGATAAAAATAAAAGTGATATCTATAAATAATAATGTGAAGTAAACACACAATCCAAAACAGTACGGCTTTTTACTAACCAAGATGCCACAACCCCTGATTGTACCTTCTTCGGAACTCTACTAGATGGATAACCAATGTCTTATATGACATAATGATCAGCCACAGATATAATGAGTCATGTTTCTTGGTTTCATCCAATAATAAATTATCAAATATATGAAAAAGATATGTACTCTATTAGTGTAAGGTAAAAGAGAGATAATCATTTTCCTTTAGTCTTTGATTTGACATACAGCGGATTGGGAGCTAATCAGCTTCCTCTAGTCATCTATGCACACTATATAGTAATATACTAGGGACCTAGACTTAATAAGAAACCCCTATACATTAATTAAATCCTAAGGAATCATTGTGTTCTGTCCTCATGTATTTTACCATCGTTGTCTATCATGTGAATCCCTCCTACAATGGCTAACACAAGTCTTGGTGGTCCAGTACAAGGAATCCCTTAGGAATCATAATGTGCCAACCCCATGAATCAAACCATCATCACTAGTCATGCACATTCCTCTTCAAAATAACAACATAAGTCATAATGTTCCACTACATAGCATCGGCTAGGCATCATCATTTTCATAACCCATGCATTAGACCCTCTTCATCAGTCATGTGCATCCCTCCTCCAAAGGATAATCCAAGTTAATGGACCCCTGGTCCAGGCTCCATAAACAAAACCAAAAGGTATACTTTTCCTGGAATGATATATATATATATATATATATGAAAGAATAAAACATCATCATGAGTAAATTATCACACAATGTACAAATAATCACACATTAATGTTAATAAATAGCTACAAGTACTCACAACATCAAGCGTAATACCATGTTTGCAAGGCTACACACGTACCCACAAGAATTTTATTTTTAGAATGGTCATTAAACAAGTATACACAGAATAATATTAATGGAAATAATTTTTAAACTAGACCAAAATGATAATTAACTTCTAACATCATAGTTTTAAAAGCCATCAATGGGGTTTTCAGAGGTGTTATTCACCAAAACCATGCTCACATCTGACCGGAAGATGATATCATGACAAAGAATCCTTCAACCATGCTCACTTTATAATTATTGAGAATTATCATTATATTTGATAATTATAAATATTTAATTAAATCTGATCAAAATTATTCAATGTATTCCAAAAAATCATAGGAATAAATTTCTACTAATCGAGATGATTCTAATGGAACTGATGATGCATCAATCCTATTATTATCGAAGATTATATTTAGGATATAAATTTAGAAGAATACAATATATTTTGAAACATAAGTTAAGTTAGAGGGGAGTGGTGTGAAAAATAACCAAATTCTTACCCATGCCATGTGCTCCTTCCAAAATCCAATTTATAATACTATTTCACCAATCAAATTAGAAAAATTTATTAATTGTATAAACTATTTATTACATTCTCCAATTAATTACATGTGACTATGATTCATCATATTGGGTGTTTCATGGACCTGTACATGAGACCGAAATAAATACTCATCACTGGTCCTGAACTGAAAACATCAAATTTATGGTCACAATTCCACAGACGACAAGTCAATCTGATATCGTACAATGACGTTACAATATAAATGAGATTTTGACAACAACAAAAATAATAATAGTAATTTAATATTATTAATATATATATATATATATATTAATCAGTATCCTAGACACGTTGGGCTCTCCACGAGTGTTACACCCATTTACAGTTTAATTGATATAATATTATCACTTCTTCATTTATTATGGTATTATCATATGAATGGGATATTAAATCCCCACATATATGGTCAGTCATTACTGAGTTAGATCCCCTTCATGTTAGTTTTATGCTCATTCTATCTCCAGGTACCTCTTCATCCCCATTTAATTTATTAACACCAAAATTTAATAAAAATGACAATAATAACAAAACATTTTTATTATTCTGAAAAACAATAATAATAACAACCCATTAAAATATAATCATTCAAAAATAATTATAATCTTAATAATTTGTTTATTACTTTTATTATTTTTTATCTCTAATCATTGTCACCATTTACATTTCATGAAAAATTATCATTAAATATCATAAATTTTAAACACCCATTTAAATCCATGATTAAATGTTAATTCAATGGTAGAGTGCCTGAATTCATTGATTAATGGCATTATATATTTTAAATAGGCCAAACCATTGTAAACTTATGGTTTGAAAAATATTTGGTGGGAAATAAAGGAGTTTACTGAATAAGTATAGAGAAGAGTGAAATTAATTTTAAAAAATTAAATAAAATTCAATATTTAACACAAAAAACAAATAATACATAACATCCATTGGGTATTGAATTTACTTCTTGTATAGGGTAATCTACCCTTTCTGGATCTAACAGTGGTCTTCTATTTCTAAAATGATGCATCATTTGAGAGATATTAATTATTTAATATTTAAAAATCTGGTTAAATAATAAATTAAGATTAAAAACAATTTTATCAAATTAGATTTTTCCAACAGAAAAATATTATAAAATATATACCCCACATAAGATAAAACCCAATATCAAAACCTAACAGTGTTCTATGATTTTTCATATGACACACCATTTTGGAGATAATAATTATGTAATATTATAAACATGAATGAAAATTAATTATATATAAAATTGTTTTCATTGCGATAGAGACAACCAAATGTCTGATGATTACAACTGTTAAACACTTCCTTGTGTAAAAACCACATTTCAGACCCATTTGTTTTCTCATATTTCCCATACAATGAACCAATTGAGAGATATTGAATTATTTTCAATAAAATAAAATATTAGATATTATTTAAAAACATTATCACACTAGTGAGTCATCAAAATGCCCAACAACATCAAATTTTGTACTCATCATATGGTAAAAACTATTTTTCAGACCAAAATGTGGTCTCATATTTCTCATATGTTTCCCCGTTTTGGTGTTATTAAATTACTTTGAAAAACTTTTTTGCACTTAAAATAATATATTTAATTTTTTTTCTATCTTCATTGTGGCATTACAAGCATCATAATATGACCCAACTCAGTATATAACTTGAAAAATAATCCAAATAAATCAAATTGTTAATTGTGTTTTTTCTCTTATATACACCCTTTGTCTACTTATTATGTTATTTCAATAACTAATCATTTTCCCCACCTGAGTTATTAATGATGTATCAAAATATTAATTTTATTATCATTATAAAAGCTGGGATATTTCAATTATCCCCCTCTATTCACTTCTTATCCTAGACAAGCCTATCTAGTTGTCTTCATCAATCAATTTAGACAACTATGCTTGAATGTGAGACTCATGTTTTAACATCTCTTGATGGATCATTCTACTGAAACCAGAATAGTAGTATCATTTTTTCTAGATTTATTCCTCGCCTTGATTCATAATCCACACGGGGAACTCATCATAAAACAAAACAGGTTCCAACTCAACAACCTTTCAATCATTAATAGGCATAGGATCAACCATGTACCTCTGAAGCTGAAAAACATGAAACACATCATGAGTACCTCGATAGAGAGAAGGGATGTCTAGATGCTACACTACATCCCATATCCCTTGAGAACTCTCTCATCAATATCCCACAAAAAGAAAAAATGACTGTCACTATCTTATATACTATGATTTTTTGTCAACATTCAATGACAAATAAGAGTAAAGTACGTAAGGGAAACATAACTCTTTCATTAAATCATATCCAGAAAAGGCTCGCATATATAAGGAAAACAATAGCATTAAAATAAGTAAGAAGATCAAATATATACTCGAGTCCATACCACATATAGTAATATGTTCCTTATCATAATCTATTGGTGAAAGTTACATTTCGTTGAAATGGTCTTCCTCAGCTCCAGGATTATATTTGTGACTTTCCTAAGATATCGTCATTAGGGGATTCTATAACCTCTACTAGGGTTTTCCATTCCCAGCCTATCCTAACATCCTGGAACTCCCCTGGTAATGATTCAACCAAAAATTCCAAAGATGGAAAGTAATTCCACCTAGGTGGAATTACACAATTGGGTGCCTATAAATTCTACTAAAAATGCCATCATAGCCCACAATTGTAGCACTTGTCTGATGAATTTCTATCCTGAACTAATTTTCGAATGCTCCACCACTCATGTTATTCCTTTCACCTCCTAATATCATAAGGGAGTCATGTAGATGTAAGGGAAACAATAGTGACTGGTCTACTATAGGTCAGATGTACGACTACTACCTTATCCTCCTCTAGCCCCATCTTAAGGGTTAGATCCTTGTGAAGCACCTGAGAGTATATCATTAGGTCAAACCCTCTAGCCATATGTCTAATCTCTGGTCATAGACTTATCTTGATATTCTGATCTTTATGTTCCTTATTCCAAGATAACAATGGATAAATGAAAAAAAAATCTTTGTTAAATGTTTAATGTAATCATAGATAGTCACATACCCTTACCATATTTCCAGGAAGTTCTAAGAATAATCTAGAATCATCATTCCTGGGAAGTACTATTTTAAAAATAAATTCTTAACGGTCATCCGTGAGAGACCTTACCAAAACCCAAATCGATTCATAGTAGTTGACCATCTCATGTTAGGACCTTGAGCAATAAAGTTTGACAAAACTACTCACTATTCGATTTTGATCTAGACTATCTCATAAAGTCATTCAATATAGTCTAGTAAATCATCTGCATCATATGGCCCACTAATAACCTAAAATGTTAGAGTATGTTGAAGCTGTAAATTTCTCACATGGTTGGTCATTTTTCTCTTAATAGCCCCACCCTGGATAGGAACCAGCCATAAAATTCATTATTGAGAAGGCCCTATAGTCTGGATTACCAATAAATGGTACATGATAATATTTGGGTACATCCCCATGGACCATTGGTGGTGGCATGGGAACATTCATGGATTCCATAACTAGTGATTCCATCAAGGCCTCTAAGGAAACATCTCTGTATGAAAAGGCGAATTAAGAACATGGTACACCCTCATAATATATGGGATAAAATAGTTTTTCCTAGGAGTCTACCATTAACCCAAGGTATACACATCTTAGAACTAACCCATGTTTTCATCCCGGCATGTTAGTCATAACCATCATATATATACTAACACAACAACATCATATATTCAAATTATTATATCCAAATAGGATATATCTCAAAACATGGAAACAAAAATAGATCATAAAAATAAATTTTACCATGTAGATAGCATAAATCAAGGAATTTAATTAATGAACAAATAAGTACCAAAAAAATAGGTATATATATTGAATCTGAACCTATGTTCCTTGTCATGATGAATTAACATATAAAAAATCATATAATTTATATATAACAGAATGTGCGTCTCCAAAGGTGAATCAATTGTAACAATATAACGTAAATTCCTTACATTATGGGAACTTTGAGGTCCACTATTTAGTATTGGCTTGGAGAATTCATAGTTCCCCTGTCCGAGTACCAATTTCCTTTCTCCTGTCTAACCTGTCCCAACCAAAAATAAGAGAAGAATAATGTTCGGGAGTCCTAACCTAGATGGCCCAAATACCATTTTGTTACATCACAACTCGAACCACTAAGTTCGAGTCGAAATTCTACATGACCTCATGTGTGCCTACCTATACGAAAAAGGTTTCTGACTAGCAGTTATAGTCTAATGTGAATCCTTGGTGGGATAGTTCCCTTTGTATCAATTCATAGGATCAATAATTATTAATAAAGAAAATAATAAACAATCATAGTAACTGTATAAATAAAATAATGACATACAAGTAAGATCTCCCAATTATGTATGATGTTCTATAGTATAAATAAGTAGACAAATACTAGATAAAGTTAAATAAACAACTATCTTCGAGGTACTCAACTGTCAGTCTCGGTCCTCTAAAGCACCATGCCAAACTACTCAACCATCTTTCATAAGGCCCTTACCCTCATCTGGATCTTTGGTCATCAAATTTTCAAGTGCACTGAAAATACCATGTAGGGTTTTAGTAAATGATTCAGTAGGACACCACCAATGTTTCCAAAATCAGAAGTGCTCAAAATAAAAGTTTCATCCATAATAAATAATGTGATGTAAACCCATAACCCGAATTTGAGTGGTTGTGTACTGACCATGCTGCCCTAAACCCCAGTCATAACTGATTCAGCTCTTTGATGGATGGATAACAAAGGTGTCATATGAATCAATGATTATCCACTAGTATAATGAATCATGTTTCCTCTCGTCATTTTGAATCACAGTAACAAGGATCTATAAGAAGATATGTACTCTGTGTGTGTAATGGAAACGAGAGCTAATCAGCTTCCCTAAATCATCGACTTGACATACTGAGGACCAAGAGATAATTGGCACCCTTTAGTCCTTAATGCTCACCATTGAGTAAAATACTAGGGACATATAGACAATCATCATCTAATTTTCATTGAGTTCATCCCATGGCAACATCATGAGCCTTCATCACTTTTTATACACTCATCATCAACCATGTTCGTCCCTCCTATAAAGGATATCACAAGTCCCGGTGTTCTACTACATTGCATCCCCTAGGAATCTTCATCTGCCTACCCCATGAATCGGACCATCTTGGCCAGTAATGCAAATCCATCATCCAAAGGATAACAAATTTCAAGGTGGTCCACTAGATATAATCTCCTAGACATCTTCACATGCCTACCTCATGTGTCAGACCCTCATCTCAATAATGTGCATCCCTCCCCCAATGGATAACGCATGTTTATTATTAATATATCATGGCTCAAAGAACCAAAAAACAAGGTAGACATGGAATGTAAGTATATATATATATATATATGAAATAATAACACTTCATCATGACTAAAGTAGCATAGAATATACACGCAATCACACGATACAAGTAATAAAGAACAATATGTACTCATGACATCAAGTGTAATATAGAGTTTCCAGGGCTACACACATACCTACATGAATTCACTATCTAGTATGTTCATTAATCATGTATGTGCATAACCATTATTATGGAAATCATTTTTTAATTATCCCAAAAGGTTAAATAAATTCCTAACTCATATTTTTCAAAGTCGACATTGAGTTTTACAAAGGTTTTCATCAATTGATCCACACTCACACCTAACCGGAAGATGATCACATGTGAAAGAATCCAGGAACCATCCCCACTTACACATTTATTAGAATTATTATTATCTTCAATAATTAAAAATATATAATTAAATTTGAATAAAATACCTCATATCCTTCAAAAAAATCATAGGAAGAAATTTCTAATTAGCGAGATGAATCCACCAGAAATGACAACGCATCTATCTAATCCATATCGAAGAAGATATTGAGGAAAAAAATTTATAAGAATAAAATAGATTAGAAGAGGGAGACTAAGAGATAGAGGAGTGATATGATAAATAATGGAGTTGTTAGCCATGCTGTGTGCACCTCCAAAGATCCAATTTATAATACTATTTCATCATTCATTTTGGAAACATTTATTAATTGTATCCCCTATTCATTACTTTCTACAATTAATTTCATGCACCAACCCATCATCATATTTGGTTTTTGTGTAAATGTACCATGAGACTGAATTAAATATTGATCACTAGTCTTGAAATAATCGCATCAATTTTAGGGTAACATTATCGTAGATGGAGTGTCAACTCAAAACCATACAAAGAAGTTAGAGTGAAAATGTGATTTATAAAACAATAATAATAAAAATTTAATATAATTACTAATATATATTTTTAATACGCTATCCAATCCATTCTTGGATCTCCATATGCACTAGACTCATTTACAAATTGATTTATTTTATATTATGATTTTTCATTTATTATGACATTATTATATTAATGGGATATTATATCCCCACATCTTCAAGTTGTCATGAAGGATGTGACTCCCCATCATAATGTTTTATGTGCAATCAATCTCCAGGTTCCTATTCATCCCCATTTTATTTATTAACTAAAAATTTTATAAATAATAATAAAAATAACACAACTTTATAATTATTACTATAAACTATAATAACTACACATCATTAAAATATTATCTTTTATAATTAAGTATAATTATAAAATCAATAATTATTATATTTATTAATACTTATCTCTAATCATTTTCACAATTTAAATGTCAACAATAAACTATTCGTGAATACCATAAATTTAAAACACTCATTTAATTCCATGACTCAATGTAAATGCTATGAATGAGTGTCTAAATTCATCCATTAATGGTGTGGAATATTTTAAATTTTTCAAAATGGGTAAAATTGAAGGTTTGAAAAATAATTCTGGGAAATAATGGAGTTTGAATCATATGGTCAGAGTTGTGTGAAATTACTATTAAATAATTAAATAATCTTAATAATTTAATACAAAAATATGTAACACAAAATGTATGATGTGCATAAAATTTGTATCCCATCTACGGTAAACCCCTCGTTCCAGATCTAACTGTCAAAACCTATCCTCCAGGGCTAGTGTCGTGACTACCCCAAGACCACCTTCCATAGGCCAGGGGTTGGCGACTAGCACCGAATAGACATATCCCAAAAAATGAAGGAATTTTCTTTAAAACTTGTACACATGTACAATGATCGGAATATGGAAATAAAAACAGAGTAAACTACAACTATCATTGAGAAGATTACAGAGATCACAAATCAAATTGAACATATAGACGGTAAATAATACAAGTCCATAACCAAACAAAAAAGTATAATTGCAATAATCTATCCGGTCAAGACCCCACCTCAAGGGTAGTTGAAGGGTAGCAGCTAGTAGCAAGAGAATTACACTCATTTATATTGTCCCACTGATCACGGCCTAGTCTCTCACCACCCATGTCTCCATCGATGCATTTTTCTGTCACATCATAATAAAACACCACCTGGTCCTTGACCATGATGATCTCCATAGAAGCGTCAATCACCTACACGAGACATGGCACGTGGATGCGAAGCCCATGCTGGGTTTAGAAACACTACAATCCGTAGGGACCCAAACCACAAAGTTATTATCACAAATGTGAGTATGAACACGGTATAATTAGTACACTACTGAGGAGAGTACAATAAGTACACCACAAATGTTAGGACACCCATTACACTAAGTATTCCACTGAGGTGAGCACACCAAATACACAAAGTACACCACTGAGGAGAGTACACCAAGAGTCATCTACTGCATGTATAATACAGATTATGTATCAAAAACCATAAGTCTTATAACTAAACTTATTGGGATGTTGGGTTAATCCTCCCTGATGAGTACCATGTGTATATGGGGTCACATAGAGCTACTCTCCACTATGGGCCTATCAAGTCAAATAGAATCACTTCCCACTAGCCTTGGACTATTGTGGTACTCATACCTGATGAGTACTGTGGGTATTCTAGGTCACATAGTATGTCCCCCCACCATGGGAATGCTTGGTCACAAAGTGTCATTTCCCCCTTTGGCCATCATACTTAGGTACTTCTTCCCGATGAGCACTATGGGTCTTCTGGGTCACACAAAGCATCTCCCCACCATTGGCCTACTGGGTCATACAGAGCCTCTTCCCACTAATCCATCTTGGCTGATTAACATAGGGTCAATTGTAAGAAATCATCATGTCTTTGACATTCATAGGGTCTCCAAACATAGTGTACTATATTTCAAGATAAACTACTCCTTAATCCATTTTTTCTATTACAACACCCTAAAATCATCTTTCGAGTATTCCAAAATATCTACCTTTCTATGAGGGGTTCGACACCACAAATGACACGTCAATCACACGTCGGGATTGAGAGATATTCCCGTTTTAGTAAACAATGTGTCAGTTGTGTATGAGGCCAGCTCGACCCAACCAACCCTGACCTTGAATCTAGCATGACCCATCCCAGTTAGACTAGCCTAACCCTACCCATTTAATGTCTGGGATGGCCTACTCTATCCTCACTATGGGTCCAGGACCATTGGGCCTTACTGGACCCAGCCCGATTCTGCTGGAGGTATAGCCCGATTTAGCCAGTGGTCAAGCCCACTCAGTTTCCTGGTGACCCGGTCCTATCTAGCCCAGCCCGTAACTGGTGGTTCGGTTTGTTCCCAGTGCAGTCAACCCAGTAGCCCGGTATTATGTTGCCGGCCTGGACAACAGAAGTTATCCCCATTGTTTTCGGCAAGGGCCTTATAGTGTTCTGAAATGCATGCCTTGGTCTGGCCCACAACCAGTGGGCTTACCTCCCTCATCCTGGATGCCTAATGGAATCCGGTTCAGTACGCTGCAGCCAACTAAGCGAGTCACATTTGTTCCCTACATGTGGTCATTGGAGTGCATTCCTATGGAGAACTATAACATGAATGGTGCCTCCCACCCACAGATGCGAGCGATTGGCCGCATCCCAAGTCCTCTTACAACCGGCCATTTCTGGAGACTTCTACCTCTTAACCATGCCCTCAGCTAGCCATAGCATCCAACTCCAACATGGCATTGTGGCATGACACCACCATCACGTGGCCATTTCCAGTCACCCTCCAATAGTCATCGGTGTCGGTGTGCTTGTGGTGCCTTCCACGGACCACCGGGTTCACTTCATAGTTATGTCCCTCATGGAATATGCACCTCTATAGTCCATGGGGCGTCGCCATCCATGTTAAGACCTAAAAACCTTCTTGCCTCAATTTTGATCTTTCAACCACAAAGAAAACATAAGTCAGAGGGGCTCAATCCTTGTTCATGTAGGCCCACACCCTCTATATTAGACTTAAATATTGGGGAGGTTTAGGGTTGATGTTATATCAAGAAAATAATTAATAATAATATAATAATCTCAAAGAAATGGTACCCTCCCTGGAGAATGAGGGATCCAGGGATCAATATTTTTTTGGGTTGATCTGTGTTCTTCCTTTAAGAAAAAAGAATGAGAATATGGAATTCAAATCAAAACAACCCCAACCTATGGGAGAGTTCATCGTTTGATCGATCCATCTACAAGAATCCATGTTCCGATATTCGTAGTCATTAGCATTCAGTGTGAACTGATCCAATTCTTTAAGGCATTCCAATGTCTCTAGAAATTCACTAACATTCTTCATTGGAGAGAAAAAACTTCACCGTCCATCACAGAAATTCCTCCTTCTGATTCTATAACCTTTTATATCATTAATAGAGAAAGACATCACATCATTTTTGTTATGATGTGTCGTCAGGTCGTTATGCTATTTCATTGATAAAATAGAGTATCTATAATACTTCAGTTAGAGAGTATCATTAAATTTGTTTTTACACTGCCTCGTCGTCACACCATAGTGTTGGCGTGCAAACGCTCAATGGTGGAGAGAAACACATAAAAATACATTAATGTTAATTTATTTTTCTTTAGAAAAGTATGAAAACTATCATTCCGGGTTGATCCTCACCGGTCTATGTTAGCTCCTTTCTAAGAGAATCCCTACATTTTGAGTTCAACGGATCCCTTTGATATTTGATCTAGGAACTAGTTTAAAAAATATAAAATTCCGCTCACACATTTATTTAAATGAAAATAAAAAATTTAAAACATTTAGTTCACCCTCAACCCATGCCAGTTGAATTTATGCTCTGAATAAAGGAAACGTACCCTATCTTGCTCAAAGAAACTCCCATATTTCCAATTCGAGTTACTGTTTAGTAGTTATGAGGATTTAAAAAAAAATAAGTGTTAATTTTTTTATTTATGGCCAAAAACAAACTTCTATTGTTGGATTTCACTGACCAATGTTAGGCTCTGAATAATGAAATAATACAATCATGATATCAATAGTGGTCAAGGATTTTCAATCAGAATCACCATTATTGATTTATAAGAATTTGAAAAATAAAATAATTTTATTCAATTATATTATTTACCATTATTCCATTTTCTGGTTTTCTCAAAGGAGGCTTACACTGATGAAAAATAATTCACTCGTAGGGTAAATATACCTTCTTGATTGCAATGGTGCACTTATATTTATGATATGGGAAACCTTTTAATAGTTATTCACCTTTTCTAGGAAAACTACTATTGTTCACTTTTTGTAACATAAAATGTTTTTATAGATCATTTCGGGAAATCCTAGCCTTAGAATAAAATATTATCTTAGCGCCTAGTCTTGAAATAATCTGATTTTATTTTAAAAAAATTCATCAAATCATGGTGTATTACATTACTCCACACCTTTAGGGATTTACATCCTCATAAACTAAAACATGGTTTAATCAAACAAAATGGGTTACTGGGAAGGAATCTGATACACCCACTCTCATAGACTCTATTGAGTATCCCTATGTTTCCAAAAAACAGGCACTAGAGTAATCGACTATCCACGAAGGATACTCCCCTATCAATCCTTTATCTTCACTAGGAACTCTGAAAAAATCTCCCTACCGTTAAATCTATAGCACGTGGAGGCATCCTGATTCCTCTACTACACTCTTCTCTTTACTAGTTAGAATCTGGGATGACTCAATGAGTCAGTAAATGATAACCCATATGGTATTATGACTCCTTGATGTACATGGTAAAAACATGATTAAGTTCATCAATATTTAATCCCACATCCACATCGGTACCCCGATGGGTTCTTTCAAACATGCAGGAACCTGGTGCCCAGCCTTCACTAGTTGACAAGTGAGGCATCTGGAAACAAACTCTACCACTACCTTATTCATCACTAGCCACCAGTACAGACATCATAGGTCTTGGTATATCTTCTCTTAACCTGGAAGAACCTATAATTTGTATGTATGAAACTCCATCAACACCTACTCCCACAACTCTATTGGAACTATGATGTGTCCTTTGAAAAAAATGATGTGCTCCCTACCATTCTAATATCCATCAGGGGAAAGCCATGTGGACATCTGGGAAGGTGTAGTCTTACAGCTAGCTTCTCTGATTTCTGACTCTCTAACTTGTTGTTAAAAGGGAAGGAAAACGTCTATCAACTAATGATATGTGACCTCATATATATCCTAAAAGGATATATTAATCAAGGACAACTCTTCTAAGGCCTCATTCAGTAGCTGTGAACTCGATCACCTACTGATAGCTGCAGCAACCACGTTCCCCTTCCCAGGAGTATGTACTATCTCTAAGTCATATTCCTATAAGAACACAATATAACTTCGCTATATAAAATTCTTATCCTCATGAGATATGATATACTTGAGACTTTTGGGGCCAGAGTAGACAATGAATCGGTCACTCCTAATGTAGTGTCACTATACCTTCAGTGTGAATACCACTTCTACCAAATCAATTTCATGAGTTGTATAGTTCTACTCATGTTCTCTCAATTTTCATGATCCCTTATCAATCAATAATTTCCCCACTATCAGTACATAACTAAAATTGGTTCGTGAAGCATCACAGAACACCATGTAGTAAGTGCCCTCCTCTGGATGCCTCATTATAGTGGAACTCGTCAAGATCTGCCACAGCTACTGAAATATCTACTGGCATCATTCATTCCATTCATAGGGTATTCCCTTCTTCTTCAATGTCTTCATGGGTGTTGCTACTCTAGAAAAGTCTAGTACAAACCTCAGAAAGTACCCATCCAACCCAAGGAAACTATGCTCCTCGGTGACGCCCTTGGGTGGATCCCAAGCAATTACCAGATCTATATTTGATGGATCCACTGTAACATCAGATTCTGAGATGACATGTCCAAGGAAGATGACCTTTAGTATCTAGAACTCACAATTTTAGAGCTTACCGTAGAGCCGATGCACTAGAAGTGTGTTGAGAAACAGCATTAGTTGTATCTCATGCTTCTCTACCAATGCTGAAAACACTAATATTTCATTAATGGAGACCACTAGAATCTGGTCTAGGTAAGGTAGGAAGACCCATTTTTTGAGTCCCATGAATATATCTCAGTAGTTCATCCAGAAAAATGGCATCCCAAAGTATATGTAGTGGTTTTAGTGACATCTGAAATCCATCTTCGAGAAATCCACATCTCAAAATTGAATCTAGTGATTGATTAATCTAAAGTCCATATTTTAGATGATTCTATATCCCTTTCAACAAGTCCATGAGGTCATCCATCCTCAGTAGATGATAAATGTTCATCGTGGTCACTTGGTTTTGGTGCCAATTGTCCACACATAACCTCATGTTTCAGTTTTCCTTCTTGGAAAAGAACAGCAGTGTTACCCTATGGTGAAATGTCAAGCCTTTTGAACCCATACCTCTCCATGTCTTCCTAAAATTCCCTCAGCTCCTGGAGCTCTAAGAATTACATCTGATATGCAGGTGTAGATATTTGTGCAGTATCATGGTATAGATCCATTCAGAACTCTACCTCTCTGAAATGAGGTAGTCTGGGAAAATTCTCTGGAAAGACGTCCTCTTATTCATCCAAGTCTCTAAAACTAATGTTGGTTTTCTGCATTCCCACTGCGATCATCCACTTTCTATATCAGATCATTTAATGAAAATTCAAATACAATGATTCTATCTAGCAACCTAAAATAAAAGGACTTATACATTGGAATAGTGATATCTCAGATTTCCCTAAACACGTATCTCACAGAGCTCCGAGCCTTGAGCACTTGTCACATCATATTCATCAAGTATCTCGAAGGGTCAGCACACCTCGATTAATATTCATCTATAGACATGTTTTCCCACCAATTATGTAGAAGATCGTGAGAATTCATTTCCATTAGCTTTAATGGTACGATACCCTTATAAGGGAGAGGTTATCATGCTCTTTCCATGGAAAGGACACCTGATTGTATGATCAGGTATTCTAATCCCCATCATCGCCTGGCTATGAAATGTAGAAGGCCCAATATCAGGACTAATATCTGATCAAATGATGCCCTGACTAGACCATAATCTCATTCATCACCTCAATATAGTCCTTAACCGCCTACGATTATTTCTCACCTCAGAACTTGTGGGATCTTTGTCACTGAAACTCGGGTAAGGAACAGATCCATGATGGGTCCTCTACTGGTATCCCAGGTAGTAACTACTGAACAACAGGCAGTGGTAAAGCTTGGGCACTGCCTGATGGTTCCACCTAAGGTAACAGTTCATGTACTGATGCCTCATCACTCTTTGGACCATCCTCGTTGTCACATAATGGAATCCTGGATTGCTGGCTGTGTGGAAGCATCCTGAAAGATAATCAAGATGAACCACAATAAACATATTATACCTAGTCAGCTGACTATGAATCAAAATATCATGGGAGAACACACAAATATGCATATATATATATTTTCATGTATCAGGTTAGAAAATAGAATTTTGGGTCCTAGTTTGTGGATATGTCGGTCGTCACACCAACAACATGCTCCCTGTCCTTAAATCTGAACTAGAAAGACTTATCACTTTATCCCCATAAAAAATTTATAGACACATAGATAATCTAGTTGAATCAACTTCCTCTGATACCACATTTTCACAACCCGTCTACCAGGGCTCATGTCATGACTACCCCATGCCCACCTTATATAGGCTAGGGGATAGTAACTATCACCATATATGAATACACCAAAAATGGAAGGCATTTTTCTTTAAACATATACACACATACAAAGATAAAACTACAGAAAGTAAACATGTAGTAAACCACAACTGTCACTGAGACATCTATAGAGAGTACATTACAAACTGAAAGTATAATGGGGCCAGAAACTAAGAAAAAACCAAAGAGAAAGTAAAACTGCCTCGGTCCATCCGATCGAGATGACTCCTGAAGGGAAGGTGTTTGGTTGTTTCATGTAGCAGAAGAAGTACGCATGTATGTCCGGTCTCACAGAGCACCACCTAGTCCCGGACCACTAAGATCTATGTTGAACCGTCTGTTTATCCCATCCCACATAGAACCACCTGGTCTTCGACCACCAAGGTCTCCGTCGAAGTGTCAATCACCTACACATGAAATGACACATGTGGGCGTAGCCTGTGCCAAGTGATGTAACAAAATACTTGGTAGGGACCACAAAAAACAAAGGAGATCCCATAAAGGAGATTATTCACAACGTACTGTCAATACCCAATAGAGAAGAGTACCCCAAGTACACTATGTACAACACTGAGGTGAGTACAAAATGTACAGCACGTACTTCACAGAGGTGAGTACACAAAGTAAACCACTAAGGTGAGTACCCAAAGGGTCACCTCACATAGGTATAATATATAGTAGGAATTTTTGTCCATCAGTCATATCACTAAACACCTTATGTTCCAAGGGAACTCCACCCTAATCAGTACCGTGGTTATGTTGGGTCACACAAAGTCACTCCCCACTGTGGTATTTCCATGTCACATATATATTCATTCCACAATCCTTGGACTGTTGTGGTACTCATCCCTACTTATTATAATGTGTATTCTGGGTCACATAGAGCAGTTCCCCACCGTGGGCCTATCGGGTCACATAGAACCACATCCCAATTTGGTCATCATATTGGGGAACTCCTTCTCGATGAGTATCATGGGTATGTTGGGTCACAATGATTAACTCCCCACCGTGGGCATGTCAGGTCACATTGATACACATCCCACTAGGCCATCGTAGCTTCTCTACAAAGGATTTCATGTCAGTAGTCTTTGGGTCTCAGTTAGGTGTAAGGTCTCTTCAAATAGTGTACTTGTTGTTGGGAGAAACTTCTCCTCAAGACATTCTTCATATTCCAACATCCATAAAATTCCCCTTAGACGATTCCAAAATATCTGCCACACTGTGAGGGTTTTAACACCACAAAAAACTCATCAATTAGATGCCCAATTTGAGAGATATTTTCATTTTAGTAAATAGGGGTTGGTTGCATTAGGGCCTGATCCGACCTAGTCGGACCAAACCAACCAACCCGATTCATGGGTCCCACATGACCCTCCCTAGTTCGAATGGACCGACCTGACCTGGTTCGGGCCTCGACTGGCCACGTCCAGCCTGACCAGCAGTCCAAGACCATTTGGCCTTGCTGGACCCATCCCAGTTCGGTTGGGGGTCCAACCCGTAGGTTCGCACAGAAACCCCATACCATCCATCCCCACCCACAATTTGCAGGCTAGTCATTTCCCATTCTAGACTACCCAGGGGCCCATTGTATTGTCAACAAATCAGCCTGCAGATGTGTGTCATCTTGGATTCTAGCCCAGTCCGCGTAGCGTCCCACCTTAAGGACCGCCATCCAGCCCACAACCGGTGGGATGAAGTCCCTCATCCAGGATTCCTAATGGAGTCTAGTTTGGTTTTACATAACCCGAAATGACGGCCTAATTTCATTCCCCAACCATGGATGTAGGAAATAGTGCAACGGGTGAACTACGGCCTTTGCATCGCGGGCCACTCACTGACGTGGTCGAGGGGTTATATCCCTTGTCTCCTAGCCTCTGGCCTTTTCTAGTGGCTCATGACACTTCGCCACTACCCTATTCATCCACATCTACCACCTCTGGTGTGCAATCATAGTGTGGCACCACCCTCCTATGGTTACTGCCATGGCCCGCCACCAATGGTCGATGGTGCCGGCGCACTAGTGGCACCTTATGTAGACTATTGGGTTTGCTGCGATGGTCAGCTCTTCATATTGTCTATTCTTCTGGCCTCCATGGGGTACTTCCTTCCCTAATAATGCATCAAGTCATTCTTTCTTCCATTTTGATGGTTCTTCCATGTTGAACAAAAAAGGATGAGGGGATCATTCCCTGTTTTTGTCTGCTCGCACCCTCTCCAATATAGATTAATCATGGGGAGATTTAGTATTGATGTTTTATCAAACAAATAATTAATCCTGATAAAATAATCTCAAAAAAGGCACCCTTGCACAAGAACGAGCGATCCACAGATCAACATGACCTTGGGTTGATCTACTATCATCATTTTAGAATATAGAATGGAAAAAAGAAATTCAAATAAAAAAACCCTATCTGCGGTTGAGTTCATCACTGGTGTGATCCATCCGTAGAAATCCACGTTCCATTCTTCAAATCCATTTTCATTTGTCGCACACGGATTCTGTTCATCAAGGTGTTCTGATGTCACTAGTGACTTACTGGTAATCTAAATTAGACAAAAATTCCCTTCTCCATCCAGAAGAGAAATTCCACCTTCTGATTCTCCAACATGTTATCTCATTAAAATAGAAACATGTTGTAATGTTTCTATTACCTATGTGGCCATGTCATTACACTATTTCATTAATGAAACAACGTATTTGTTACACTTTAGTTAGACAATATCAATAATGTGGTTCGTCTCCACCTCATCATTACACCACTATGCTAGCATGCCACCTCTAAAAAGAGGAGTTAAAATATTAAACTAAATTTTATGTTTTTTTTTTGAAAATTCTGAAAACTATCATTTTTAATCGGAACTTTCCTGTAAATGTTAGGTCCTTTCTAGGAAAATCCCAACATTCTGATATTATCACTGCCCTCAGATTTTTAAGTTTGGAACTAGTTTACATGTTATAAAAACATTCTCACATGTCTATTTAAATGAAGTTAAAAAAATTTAATGAACTATCTCTCACCCTCAACCCATGCCAATCAAGGTTATGCTCTACCTAAGGGTAACACTTCATCAGAAGCTCAGTGGTACTCTAAGATTTTGAATTTGAGTTACCATTCATGTGTTATGAGGATTTAAAAATAAAATAATTGTTGCTCAGTTATATTATATACGGCCAAAAGCTAACTTCCACTATTGGCCCACACAGTCTAACGTTAGGCTCTGTCTAATGAAATTATACCCTCACGAGATCAATGGGGGTTTGTATATATTTGTCACATCTCCCCAAAGTTACAATGCCACTACATTATCAATGAAAATGTCACATCTACCAAGTCAATATCATGCATGGGATAATTTTTCTCATTACATTCAAATTCCTTAAGATGTCGACAATGAGTTTGTCAATTTGCCACAAATTCCATTAAATGGATACTTATAATATTTTCATGATGAAAATGCCTCCAAATTTAATCATGTGATACAACACTTATATAATTTTTCCCTAATGACTTAATATCATTTTTTGGGGGGACTCTATGTTCTTACAAAACATAAAAGATATACTATTATGACATGAATTGAAATTTCTAATGACATACAATACCTTGATGTAATTGTTACATGTAATTCATTCATCATTATCAATCTTTGAAATGGAATTTTCACACTCCCATGACCATGGTGATGGTTTATTATCACCATGATTCTCATCCAATATAATAGAGCATTGTCTTAAACAAAGTCTCAGTTCTCTACATTCATGACATAGAATTATGTAATATATATTAGATGGAACTATGTTTCCATCCATCACATTATCCAATTTTTCACGAAAATTTGATACATGGTGACCTTCCATTCCCCACATAAAACATATCCATGTCCCTTGGTGACAATTCCCTTGGTTCATCATTCCACACTTGTTGCGTGAATGAAATTGGGTCTTATTTCCTATATCACGTTTATTAGAAGAACAGTCCTGAGATGTCATCTTCCTCTTCCTTGATGTCCTTGGGAATTCAAAATTGTACCAATTATTTATAATTGTTTTTGATAGATGGGTTTTCATTGTCATGATATGTCATACTTTAGCTCTGATTTTATTTGGAATCTCGTTTGGTCATTCATCACATTTCCTTTCGCATTGGTCGTTATCCTGATTCTTCTTATTACTGGCCATTTTCCAGAATAAAAGGAAAATTACGTATAAGTATCATACATAGTTTGACACATAAATGAGTAAAAAATGGGATTAAATGAAGAAATTATAAAGTAAATGTATATCATTAACTTATAAATTTACATGCTTTAGTATAAGTTATCCATGATCTATCATGTATTGTATATTCTTATGGGCTTTTTCTCCCCCTTAAAAATGTTCCATAAAAATCTTGTAAATTTACCAAAGATTATCCCTCGTGAGTGATAAACTTAAAGTGAAGAAAAGAGCATTTTTAAGATCCAAATCCAATTTATGTCTAGCTAAAAGTAGTGTTTCTGTGTCTTACCCCTACATAAATCACATCTGGAGCCACATCTATTTGTTCCTATCCGAAAAGGGATGTATTTTCAGGATAAACAAAATAATCTATAATAACCAATATTCTGGTGTGTTTTTTCCTATACGAAGACTTATCCCTAAGGATTTCACTCGTGTTTTCGAATCTAAATCCCAATAATAAATGAACATATCCTATGAAACCAACTATAACAATCATGCTCTTTATTTCACATTTAGACATGATTTATTACATAAACATTCACTTGATACAACCCAAAATAGGGTGACATATAGTATCATTGGTGCTTAGGAACATTACTTGACAAATTGTGACATAAAATTCAACATTATTGTTGAAAATATCTTTTAAATGACCACAACATTAATTGGTACTTAGCATTGCATGTGATTACCTATGGAATACATAAGAAAATAACGAGTTATAAAGTACAATAAGGGAGTAAACAAGGCATAACAAGAATAATACCATAAATTTTAGGAAATAATTATATCAATTGAGAACAATAGAAACATGACCATAAAGGCATGATATAGCATGTTTATTATGACAAGGAAATGTGGCAATAAATTAAATCACTACATCATAAATATAAAATAATCATGAAAAACCATGTCCCAACGTGGTGGAAAAATGTTCTAAAAGGAATATATTAAAACCCTATACAATCATGATGTATCGTGATACTAAACATTACCTAATGAATTGGAGCGCTATCAAGGGGAACCCTTCATGATCATTTTGATCTCATGCTTAAGTGTTCCACATAAATTATATTATAGGGATTCATTAAAAATCTTAATTTATTCCATGAAAAAACAATATGGAGTATATATATTAAATTCTATAAGCATGAAGTATTTGTTAATAATTTTGTATACCCTTGATAAAGAAATGTGCATGGTCTTCATTACACTCTGATTTTGGCATGGAAAATCATGGTGCAATTTCCGATGAAATACGTCATCACATGGGGATTCAAAAAAGGGGGTGATGTGAGAGAAAAGGGTATATAATCATGTAGTAATGAAATGGGATATAAGTGGATGATGGATCATAATATCCCAACATATGAAATGGATTATGAGATGCATAATATAAGACAAATTCTTGAATAGATATGAGGAGAGGCAAATCCCTTACGAAATTTCGGCACGGTAACATGTGTACATGGGAGGGATTAATGAGAGTTAAAGGAGAATATCATAATTAAAAACTATTAATGGAGGTATGGGGGAGGTTTGAAAACATACCCCATCATTTTTAATTAAAATTTAAAGGGTTTAACATTTTAAGTAAATTGGGATTAAAAAGGGAAAGAAAGAAAAGTTAGTATCCCATACTTGGATGTGTGATACCAATGGATTGGGAGAGGCTTCATTGGACATTGGGAGTGCCTTAGGTGGAATATAGGGAGTATAGAGAAGAAGTTGGTAGAGATAAAAAAAATTAGAGATCATTTATTGGATATTGTGTTAGTTTAAATAGGAAAGGACAGAGAATTCTTTATTATTTAGATTGTGGACACTACACTCTAAAATTTTCAAAATCACAAACCAACCATTGGTTTCTGCCCATGGTTTTTGTCTAAAGGGAGTGAAAAAATAAATTTTAAAATGGAAAGAGGCAAAAATTATAAAATATTTCCCTTCCATATGTAGAGGTGAGTCACACTTTCAATGAAATTAATTAAATATCATAAAATATTTTATAATTCTTGGAAAATCGACTAAGGTATTATAAAATAAATCAAAAATTATTGACTCACATTATTTTAAAGTTAAAAAATTTATTTCTTGAAGATACCATTTTATAGTATTCATCACATTAATATTAGGACATTATGATGTCATAAAACACACTATATTGTTTTTGCATTTTATTTTTACCAAAAAATTTTACTGGCTCAAACAATTATGAAAAATTCACCATTAGATAATTTAAACATCCTTGTTCCAAAAATTATGTTCATTTTATTAAAATAATTTTCTAAATATGTGAAATTTATCTTATTAAAATAAAAACTGGCATTTTTTCAAATTGATGGGTTTTTGACAAAACAATTTTCAAGCCTTAATAAAAAATACATTTTAGATCATAAAAATCATATGATCATTTATATTTAATAAAAGTAACATAATAATAATATTTTATTGAGATATTGTTTATTTAAAATATAAATTATTTCATCGAAATAGATTCTTTAATTGACTTTCAATGTTATTCAAAAATACTATTTAAGCTTTAGAATACTTTTACAATGTAATGTTAGAAATAATTAAAGTATATTATTTATTATATAAAAAATTAATATGCATAATCATAATTCTGGAGTCCTGATACATATCCATTTATTACCCCAGAATATGTCATATGTTTAAGGTTCATGAGGGGTTGGATTTCATGGGGTTGTTCGGTGAAAAAGGTTTTGGACATGATCTTGATATGCTTGAACTTATCCCATAAGCGGTTCCACTCATTATTAAGTTGTTGGATCTCATCTTGGGATTAGTCTAGATAAAATCCTTGAAACTCTATCTCCTTAGGAATCATTGATAAATGGGATTCATAGGGAACAATCCTACTAGATGAGTCAATTACATTCATTTTTAGAGTCAGAAGGATTTTTTTAATACCCTATATTTATACAGGTCATGTTCTCACTATTAAATAGCTATATTATTAAAGGTAATGATAAAAAAAGTTCATTTAAATCCAATTTGAAGTAGCAGTACATGTGTTTTCAATATCCATAATACAATATAATGAAGGATGATTTTATTCACAAATGTTTGGGTCATTCAAACCTTCTCCCATTAATAAATTTCACCCACGAAATTATCTTTTCCCACATTAAAATAGATGAGGATAACTCTAATTCATGACCTCCTATGTTCCCACATTGCTTCTTCAAACATGTTGTTTCTCCACTACACATTGATTAGGTCCATTTTCTTATTTTGTGGAACTTTTTCTCTAATATCTATGATATTAACCGACTTATCTTCATAGGATGGTCATTATCTAGGGGTACCACCTCTAGATTGCATACATGTGATGGAAACGTTATGTATTTCCTCAATAGTGAAACTTGGAATACATAATTTACATGAGATATATATGGTGGGAGTGTTAGTCAATAGGTCTCTTCTCCGATGAGATCAGGGATATCAAAATATCCAATGTACCTTGGAATAATCTTTCCATTCTTCCTAATTTTTTTATATCTTCCCTAGAGATAAACAATGGAATACCAAGTCTCAAACATCAAACTCTAAGACATGTCGATGATTGTCAGCGTAACTCTTTTGTCGACTATGAGTATCTTTAATGTGTTGATGGATGGTCTTATCCTTCTCCACCATTTCTTCAAAAAATTTAGGACCTCAAGAATTTCACTCCCCAACTTCATCACAACATGCTAGTGCTATTCCCCTCTTATAAAAAAGGGATTAATAATGAGCCATTTCTATTCTTGATTGGAAAGTATTATCGTAGGAGTACTCAACCAGAAAAATATGTTGATCTCATCCTCTATTGAAGTCCATTTAATATTCTCTCAACATGACCTCAACTATTTGGATAATCCACTCAGATTGGCCATCAGTTTGAGGATGATACATCGTACAAATGTTTAGAACAGTATTCATAGATTGTAAGAGAATTTTTAAAAATTTAGAGGTAAATATAGGATCTTGATTAGATACAATCGATAGTGGTATACCATGTATCCTTACCAATTATCTCATGTATATCTATTCCAGATGATCCAATGAGAAATACTCACAACTTGAAATTAAGTGTACAATCATTGTATGATGGTCCACAACTATATAGACATCATTTTTTTAATTGGATGTCTTTTGAAGTCCGGTGACAATGTCCATGGTGATGTTTTTCTATTTCCAGGTTGGTATGCATATTGGTTGCATCATCCCCTTAGACTTAATTCTATCAGCCTTCACATTATGATATACTAGGAACATTAATTTTTATTCAAATATATCTTTATTCTTCCTATCCCACTAGTAATTCAATCGTTTATCCTAAAACATCATTCTTTTTCCTAGTAGAATGGATAAATTTGAACTATGTGTATCATATTAAATATCTTTATTCAACTCTTGATTTGATGGAACACATGGTATTGACCAAAATCTCCTAATTCCTTCTTCATTAACATTTAACTATAATTATTTCCCTTTTTGATAGCTTACATAATCTTATGAATTCTTGAATAATCTTTTTGATCATCTTTTGAACTTTCCAAAAGAGACATTTGAGAAATCATTGGTGAAAGGATTGTTATTGATCTCTTCATTATAATTCCCATGTCTGTATTCACTAAATCGTAGAAGATTGGATCTTTTTAAATTCTCATCAATGATATAATCTCAGGGTCCTTTCTACATAGATCATCTGCCACCTTGATCACTTTCCCAGGGTGGTAATGGATTGAGGATTTGTAAACCTTGATGATCTATAACAATATTTGTTGGAACATGTTCATCACATTCTATGTGAATATATATTTTAGATCCTTTTGATCCATATATATTTAAAACTTTTCCACTAAATGATAATTTATCCATATTTTCGATGAAAAATCACAGTTTCCAACCCTAGATTATGCATGGGATGGTTTTGATCATGAAATTTAATGTGCCTTGAGACATAGGAAATTATTATTTTCATTTTTCCAAAAATTTCATCAAAGTGAGACATCAAATATATTCTAGAATAACATTACCATAATGTCCATAATGTTATATGACACTTATAGAAGGTTTCCCTAATGATTTAGAACACATTGGAAATGATTTGAAATACATTGTGACATAAACTACATTGACGTAGTGGTTACATGTAATTCCTTAAACATTACCCAACTAAGAAAAGGAATTTTCATTATCCCTTGATCATGGAGATTTTTGATTATCATCATAATTTTCATCCCTTACAATAGATCATTTTCAAGGAAAATGACCGAATTCTCCACATTTATGACATAGAATTTTATGTGATTCCTTATATGGAACTTTGTTTACATCCATCACATTATCCATTTTTTCATGGAAATTGTACAACTTCTACCCTTAATTTCAACAATTAAAACATCTCATAATCCCTTTGTTACATTTCCCTTACTGCATCATTCCACAATTTTTTGTATGAAAAAAATTGGGTTTTATTTCACTTATCACGTCTATTAGAAGGACTTTCAGGAGATGTCATCATTATCTCCCTTGTTGTACTTGGGTATTCAAAAAAGTATCAAATTTTTATCCTGATTTTTGATAGAATGTTTTTACAATTCATGATATGTCTTACTTGAGCTCCAATTTGATTTGGAATCTCATTGATACATTCACAACATTGCCCTTCGCATCAGTTTTATGCCTGATTCCTTATATTCCCAGCCATTGGCTATAATAAAATGCAAATTTGGGATGAGTATCTTAAGCAGTTTAACACATAAAAAGAAATCCAATGAAATTAATGAAATAACTTATAAAATAAATTTATATCATTAATATATAAATTTATAGGCATCAATCTATGTTATACACGATCTATCTCATAATGTATATTCATATTTGATTTTTTTTTCTCCCTTCATAATGGTTCATACTATGATTGTGAATTTACCAAAGCATATCCCATGGGAGTGTTGAACCCTAAGTGTAGAAAGTATTGTTGTCGTGCACCAGTTCGCATTCGAGTCTCGATCAAATTGGACTTTCTGGGTTTTACCACAAGATACATTTGTTCTAAAGTCACCTCTACTGGTTAGTTTCAAGACAAGGATGTATTTTCTTGAAAAACCACTTACACTACAATACCAAAAAAATGGGGATGTTTTTCTTTTACACAGTCATATCCCTATGGATTTCACTATGGTTTTATAATCTTAATCCCACAAATAACTAAACCTATCCTCTGATACCTACTATTATACCAATTCTTTTAATTTAATATTTAGACATTATTTACTACATAAACATGCACTTAATAAAACCCATGAGATCGCAAGGTCTAGTTATTTTGTGGATTAAGAAAAATACATGTCAAATTAAGACATAAAATCCAACATCATTATTGAAAAATTATTTTACATTACCACAACATTCCATCATACATAACATTTCATGGGATAAACTAGGGAATACATAAGAAAAAAATGATATATAAATCCAAGTAAGGGAGTAAACAAGGAATAACAAGATTCATATAATACATGTTAGGAAATATGCATTTAATGGACCATAAGAGAAACTAGAACCTAAAGGCATGATATGGCATGATTATCAGAATATGAAAATATGGAATGAACTTAAAAAATTTCATCATAAACATACAAAATAAGGTAAATACATGTCCCAACATGGTGGAAAAATTTCCAAAATGCAATCTGGTAAAACACATTCACAACATGACATATCATGATACTAAACATTACCTGATGTAATGAAGATCTATTAGGGAGCATTCTTCATGAATATTTTGATCTCAGGATTAAGTGTTCCTCATAAATCATATAACATGGATTCCTTCAACATCATCATTTATTCCATGAAAAATGAATGTGGAAAACATCTTTTAAATTCTATATTCAACAAGTATATGTCCATTAATTTGAATATCATTGATCAAAAAATGGGCATAGTATTTGCTACACCATGATTTTGGTATGGAAAATCACGATGCAATTTTAGAAGCATAAGAACATCACATAGGGATCCATAAAATGGGTTGACGATATGGGATGTGGAATATAATAATTTAGAGTTGATATTGGAAGTAAGGGGATCATGGATCATAATATCCAAAAGATATGAAATGGAATTTCAGATGCATGATATAAGAGAAATTCATGGATGGAAATGAGGAGGGAGAAATCTGTTACAGAATTTGGACATAGTAACAGGTGTAGATGGGAGGGATTAGTGAGAGATAAAGGGGTCTATCATCATTAAAATATTATAAGAGAAGTATAGAGTTGGTGATAAATCATTCCCAATCATTTTAATTAAATGTAAAATGGTGTAACAATATATGAAAATTCATATAAAAAAGAGAAAGGTTGGAATGTGAAGATACCTTAAATTGATATGTGATCCCCAAAGGCCTGAGAGAGGCTTCTTGGGAGCTTGGGGGGACTTGGGAGTAATCTATGGAGTATGGGGAAGAGGTTGGTTGAGATACAAATGGTTTGAGTGAAGATAAATGGGAGATTGGGTGGGTTTATATTGAAATGTAGGGGAATTCTGTATTATTTATGTTTTGGACACTACACACTAAAATATTCAAAACCAAAAACTACCCCATGGATTGTGACCATGGTGTCTAGCCAACTGGAGTGGAAAAAATTACATTGGAAAGGGAAGATCTTAATAAAATATTACCCTTCCTTATGTGGAGTTGAGTCACACATTCAACGAAATGAATTTATTATATTAAAAAAATTTATAAGACTTGGAGGGTCCACTATGGTATTATAAAATTAATAAAATAAATTTAAAATCACATTATATTAAAGGTAAAACATATATTTGCCGAATATACCCTTTTATAGTATTTAGTAAATCAATATTGTGTCATTATGAATTGATAAATCACAATATATATTTATTTTGCATTTAATTTTTACCCAAAAATTCAACTCTCTCAAAAAAATAAGAAAAATTCACCGTTGGATAATTTTGACATCCTGTTTTCAAAAATAACTTTAAATATATTTCTATAATTTTCTAGACATGGGAATTTTGAAATTTATAATTAAAAATGTCATTTATTGGAAATTGATTGTTTTATGACAAAACAATTTTCATGCTTTAATAAAAACAATGATAGAATTCCTGAAAATTATATGATCATCTATTTTTAATAAATGAACATTAATAATAATATTTTATTAAAATATTAATTATTTCAAAAATACATTAATTCATCATAATATATTTCATAATTGAATTTGAATATTGACAAAAAATATTATTTATTCTTTAAAAATCATTTAAAAATTAATATAAATAGAATGAAAGTATATTCATTATTCCATAAAAAATAATATATATAATAATAATTATAGGGACTTGATACATATCCATTTATTACACCATCCAACTCCCTATGTGTAAGTTGTGTGATGGTGGGGATTTTATGGGGCCATTTAGGGAACATGGTTTGGGTCATGATCTCGATGAGATTGAACTTCTCTCGTAAGCGGTATTGCTCATGCTTATGTTTTTGGATCATGGCTTGGGATTGGTCTTGGAAAAATGCACATAAATTTTATCTCCCTCAGAAACACCAATAAATGGGCTTTATAGGAAATTATCTGATTGGTTGAGGCCATTACATCCTTTCTCTATGTCAAAAATATTTTTTAAGACCGTATATTTATACTGGTCATGTAATCAATGTTCAGTGGATATATTATTAAATGTAATGATACTTAACGCTCATTTGAATACAATTGGACAAAATGAGTTAATGTGTTTTCTATATCCATAAGACATTTAAATTAATGGGATTTCATTCATAAATTTTTTTGTTGTTATTAGCTTCACCCCTTAATAAATTTTACCCTTGAAATTTAATTTTCCAATAATAAAATAGATGATGGTGACTCAGCTTCATGACCTCCCCTGGATCCCATGTTGCTTCTTCAATCATGTGGTTTCCCCACAACATTGTGATGATGGGTATTCACTGATTTTGTATAAATTTTACTCTAAGGTAAATGAACATCACTGAATTATCTTCATAGTATAGTTCATTCTCTAATGGTACCACCTCTAGATTGAGTATATGTGATGTTTCAGGTATGTACTTCCTCAATAGTGATACATAGAGTACATCAGGTTCTTGAGATAGGATCGGTGGGAGTTCTAGTGGAAAGGTTTCTGCTCCAATGTGATCAAGGATCTCAAAATGGATTATTTACCATGGGATAATCATTCCCTTCTTCCTAAATATCATTATTGTCTTCATATTCGATATGTGGAGGAAAGACATGTCTCTAACATTAAACTCTAGCTCACGTCGATGACTATTAGTATTGCTCTTTCATTGACTCTGAGTAGCATTATTGTCTTTTTGGATGTTCTTAACCTTATCCACCATTTCATCGACTATTTTTGGTCCTATTAGTTTTCACTCCCCAACTACATCCCAACATTTGGGTGTTCTACACCACTTCCCATAAAGAGCTTAATATGGAGACATTTGGATGCTTGAGTTGAAACAGCAGTTGTAAGAGAACTCAACCAGAGAGAGATGTTTATCCCATCCACCAGTGAATTCAATTGATCATGTTCTCATTATATCCTCATGTGTTTGGACAGTACTCTAATATTAGACAATATATTGAGTATGATGGTCCATATTGACGTTCATCTCAGTGTTTAGAGCATGTTTGAGACTCTTCCAGAATGTAGAGGTGAATCATTGATCTTAGTCAGATACAATCGATAGTTGTGCCACATGCAACCTTACCACTTCCCTAATTTATATCCATGCATGTTGATCCAATGTTAAATCCTCTATAATTTCAATTAAGTGTTCAGTCTTTGTAAGATGATCCACAATTACCCAGAAAACATAATTTCTTTTGGATATCTTCAGAAGTCCTGTAAAAAAGTCCACGGTGATGTTTTTCTATTTCCATGTTAGTATCGGTAATGGTTACATCATCCCCTTATATTTTTTCCTCTCATTCGTCACTTTCTAACATACCATGCACATTGATTAATATTTAGACATATCCTTTTCATGTTATCCGACCAATAATTCTCTCAAAGTTCTCGATAAACCGTTTTTTTCATGGATGAATAGAGAAATTTAAACATTGTGTTTCATCAGAAATTTTTCTATTTATCCCTAGTATTGATGGAACACATATTCTTGACACAAATATCACAATTCATTTTTCATTAACATTGAATCTTAGGATTTCCCTTTTCTTATCGCTTCCACTTTCTTCTGAATTCCCACATCATCTTTTGAGAATCCTTTAACCCTACCAAAAGATAATGTTAAGAAATAATTTGTAAAGGATTGATGATTTTCCCTTATTAATTATTCAAATTTCCATATTCAAAAAATATATGAATATTGGATACTTTTCAATTCTCATAAATGATAGAATCATTGGGTCCTTTCTACTTAGAGCATCATTCACCATGTTCATTTTCCAAGTGAGGTAATGGATTGAGCAATCATAATCATTGATAAAATCAAACCATCATCATAGGGGAATGTTAATCTTTGTATATGTGAATATATTTTTGAGACTTTTTTGATTCATATATATTTATCACTTTTCCCCAAAAAGATAATTAGACATATTTTCAATGCAAAGATCACATCTACCAACTCCATATCATGCATGGGATTTTTTTGATCATGAAATTTCAAATGCATTGATACATATGAAATGAGTTTGTCATTTTACCTCAAATTCCATAAAGATGAGACATATAATATTTTCAAGAAGAACATTACCAAAACGTTCTTCAGGTGATACAACACTTATATAACGTTTCATTAATGATTGAATATCATTTCTGGTGGGGACTCAATGTTCATAGATAACATAAAAGATTTACTAATAGGACATTAATTGAAACAAATTATGATGTAAACATCATTGAAGTAGTGGTTACATGTAATTTATTCACCGTTATCCATATTAGCATAAGGCTCTTCATTATCCCTTTATCATGGAGATTGTTAACGCTCATCATACTTCTTAACCCTTATAATAGATTATTGTCTTGGATATTGCTAGACTTCTCTACATTTATTACATAGAACTATGTAAGATTCTTTATATAGAACACTGTACATATCAATCAAATTATACATTTATTTGTTCCAATTGGATACATTGTGCCCTTACTTTATACACATAAAACATCACCTAGTCCCTTTGTAAAATTTCCCTTATCCCCTCTTTCGACACTTGTTTCACGAAGGAAATTGTGTCTTCTTCCCTTATCACCTTTATCTGAAGGAATTTCATGATATTACATCTTCAAATTCCTTGATGTCCTTAGGAAATCAAAAAATTTCCAATTTTGAATATTAATTTTTATAGTTGTTTTGGGATAATCAGGTTATATCCTACTTGATCTCCCATTTGATTGAGAATCTAATTCGGACATTCACCACATCACTATTATCTTCAGTTATTATCCCAATTCTGTATATTATCAGTGAACGGAAAGAATAAAATGAAAATTAGGGATATGTATCCTAAAAAATTTAACCCATAAAGGGAAATCCAATGACATTAAATTAATAACATATAAATTAAATTTAACTCCTTAACATAATAATTTATAGGCTTCAATCTATGTTATCCATGATATATCTCCTAACTTATATTCATATGGTCTTTTAATCCTACCATTATACTTTTTTAAACTAATCTTGTTAGTTAAATAAATTATAACCTATAAGAGTGTTGAACCAAGAAAGTTGGAAGGTCTATTATGGTGCACTAGTACCCATTTGATTATAACTCACTGCGTTGTTTTCAGGTTTTACCCATATACACATTTGTGCCAGAGCAACCTCTACATGTTCATATCCAAGAAGGGACATATTTTTTTGATAACCCGTGTACACTATAATCCCAAAAATTTAGGGATGTTTTTCTTATACATAGTCTTATCCCTAAGTCTTTCACTATGGTCTTATAATCATAATTCCAAAAAATAACTAAACATATTTGCTGATAAAAACTACAATAACCCTTCTCTTTATTTCAAATTTAGACATGATTTATTACATAATAATGCACTTAATACAACCCAGAAGATCAGCATGACATGTGTATATTGGGAATAGGAAAATTATATGATAACTTAAGACATAAAATATAATATTTTTATTAAGTACATATATTACATGTCCATAACATTCCATCATACATAGAATTGTATGGGATAACCTAAGGGATACATAAGAAAAGGGTGAGCTATAAATCCTATTAAAGGAGTAACTGAGGTGTAACATGAAGAATAAAATAAAATTTAGGTAATTGAAATATCAATGGATAAAAATAGAAATATGAACATAAAGGGATGACATAAAAAGATTATCATAACTTGAAAATGTTGTAACAACATAAAACATGTCATCATAATAATAAAGGAATCTGATAAACCCCTGTCCATACAATGTGGACAAATTTCGAAAAAGGAATCATGTAAAACTATATCCCAACATGACTTATCATGATCCTAAACATTATCCAATGCTTTAGAGTGGTATCAGGGTGCACCCTTTATGAACATTTCGATCAAATTCTTAAGTGTTCCACAGAGATCATATTACATGGATTCATTCAACATCATAATTCATTCCATGATAAAGGAATGTGGAATATATATATATATATATATATATATATATATGAAATTATATAATAAATAAGTATATTTTCATAAAGGTAAATATATGGGATAGATAAATGGACATTGTATTCACTATATGATTATTTTGGCATGGAAAATCGTTGTGCAATTTGGGAAGCATAACGACATCACATAGGGATTCATAAAATGGGTTCATTAGAGAGAAAGGGGACTCTCATAATTAAGACATGAAATGGTTAGTAATTATATCATGGATTATAATATCCCCACATATTAAGGGTAATTTGATATTTATAATATAACAGAAATGCATGCATGGAAATGATGAGAGTGAAATCCCTTACGTAATTTTTGTGGGGTAACATGTGTACATGGAAGGAATTAATGAGAGATAAAGGGGTATCTCAGAATCAAAAAAATAATAAGGGAAGTATGGGGGTGGTGATAAAACATACCCCATCATTTTAATTGAAATATAAATCTTATATCTATATAAGGAAACATGGATAAAATGAGAATGGAAGGAATGTGAGGATAATTTGAGTGGATGTGTGATCACAAAGACATTTAAGAGTCTTCTTGGGAGCTTGGGCGATCCTTAAGAGGACTATATAAAGCATGGGGAAGAGGTATGTAGATCTCCAAATAGATTTAGTGAAGAGGAATGGTATTTTGGGGGGTTTATATAGAAATAGAGGGGAAATTCATAATTATTTAAGTTTTTGACACTACACACTAAAATATTCAAAACCACAAACAAACCCAAGGTTTTTTCCCATAGTTTCTGTTCAAGAGTAGTTGAGAAAATATTTTATAAGGAAAATGGACGAAAATTATTAAATATTTTCTTTCTTATGATATGGTGAGTCATACTTTTGAAGAAATAAATTTAATATCTTAAATATTTTATAAGACATGGAGGGTCCAATAAGATATTATAAAAATGATAAAAAAAATATAAAATCACCTAGTTATATAAGTAAAAAATATATTGGCCAAATATTCCATTTTAAATTATTTATTACATCAATATTGGGTCATTATGATCTTATAAAATACACTATATATTTATTTTTCATTTAATTTTTACAAAAAAAATTTATTACCTCATAAAATTATAACAAACTCACTATGGGATAACGTAAAAATCCTAATTCAAAAAATAATATTCATTTGATCTAAATAATTTTATAAATATTTTAATTTTATCTTTTAAAATATGATCTGACATTTATTGAAAATTGATGAGTTTTTGAAAAAAATTGTTATTAATCCTTGATAAATTGTACATTGGACTTCATAAAAATTATATTTTCATTCATTTTTAACATAAGTAACTTAAATATAATATTATATTCAAATATAATATATTTTAAATTTACATTAATTCATAAAAATTGATTTCTTAATTAACATTGAATATGAAAAATACTATTTAGGATTTAAAAATAATTTACAATGTGATGTTAATAGAATAAAAGTATATTAATTATTTTATACAAAAATAATGCACATAATCATATTAACAACGTCTTGATATATATCCATTTATTAAACCATCATACACCTTATGTGTAATGTGTGTTATGATGGGGCTTTTATTGGGTTGTTCGGGGAACATGGTTTGGGTCGTGATCTCGATGAGCTTGAACTTCTCCCATAAGCAGTTTTTCCCATTATTATGTTTCTGTATCTCATCTTGGGATTGGTATTGGGGAAATACCAAAATTCTATCCCCATAAGAAGATCCGATAAAATGAATTCATAGGGAATGACGCAAGATGTTGATGCCATTACTTCCTTTTTTTATTGTCAAAATGATTTATTAAGACCCTAAATTCATACAAGTCATGTGATCACAATTCAATGTCTATATTAATAATGGTAATAAATCTTAATATTCTTTTAAATAGAATTACCATAGAGTAGTGCATGTTTTTCTATATCCATAAGGTCACTACTGGAAAGATGATATTTCCCAACACTTCTATACCAACGGTTTGTAAAAACCGTTGGTATAGCTACCATTTCCCAACGGTTCACCAAAACTGTTGGGAAATCTATAGATTTCCCCACCCTTTCCCAATGGTTCACCAAAACCGTTGGGAAAGAGGGACCCTTTCCCAACGGTTCACCAAAACCGTTGGGAGAGGCTGTCTTTTGAGCCTCTTTCCCAACGGTTTTGGTGAACCGTTGGGAAAGAGGGACCCTTTACCAACGATTCACCAAAATCGTTGGGAAAGGCAGTCTTTTGAGCCTCTTTCCCAAAGGTTTTGGTGAACCGTTGGGAAAGGTAACTCTTTCCCAATGGTTCACCAAAACCGTTGGGAAAAAACACCCAGAAAACCAACCTTCGATCTAAAGAACTCAACCCACCTTTAAGCTATCCCAACGGTTTTGAAAACCGTTGGGATAGGTTCTTTATTTTTTTTCTAGATCTACTAACCGAGAACATTATATAAATAAAAATATTAAATAATTATGATAATATATATATATTTATGAAATTATGTTTACAAAATTGATGTTAGCTTAGTGGTTAAGTCGTTCGATTATAAACGAGGGGTCCTGGGAACAAATCCCACCGGATTTTTTATTTTTGAAATTTATATACCCACGGTTCCATTACCGTTTGTATAGATTTCATATTACCTATACCAACGGTTTCCAAAACCGTTGGTATAGACCTATCCCAACGGCTCACTTGGCTACGGTTCTTCAAACCGTTGGTATAGGCTATACCAACTGTTTGGAGGCCTATACCAACGGTTCCAAACAGTTGGTAAAGGTTTGTTTTCCAGTAGTGGGTATTTAAATAATTTGGATTTTATTCACAAATGTTTAGGTCATTACAATAACAATCATCATTACATCTAAACATAAACCATTGAAGAAATAATATGAATGTAATGTGTAAAGGATTTCCAATAAGGGAATTATTAACTTCAAAAAATTTAATTTTTGATAGAAATTAATTTTGGAATATCTTTAAAAATCATTCCATGAAGAAAATGTCCATTTTTATTTGAAAAGTTCTTTTAAAACCTATCCTTTATAAACCCATTTTCTTTGAGAAATCAAGTAAATGTTATAAATAACTCCGAAAATGATTTTTAAAACCATTATCCGATGAAAACAAATAAAATAATTGTGAAAAAATTTTAAAAACCATTTCCTTCAAAACATATATTAAATTATTGAAAACATTTTGAAACACATTTTACTTCAAAACATTTAAAAGAATCATGAAAATATTTTAAATAAAATTTTCCATTAAAATAATATGAAAAATTATAAAATTATCTTTTATATTATTCAGATATAATTCATTGTAATAAACCATTTTGAAAAAATATAATGGATTCTTCTAAAATATATTCAATTAATTTTTTTCATGAAAAGAATTTTGAAAAACATTTTTATTTTAAATCCATATTAAAATTAAAGATTATCCAAAATACTTGGAAATAATTATATTTTAGAAAATATTTCCTTATAATAAATGAAAATAATCATCATGTAAATGATGGTCAATATGGTGGGTAGGTCTGTACATGTCAAACATTCTTTTATCACCATAAAATTTCAAAAACAAATCCATGATCTGAAAATGAATAAAAGATTCCTTTATAACCCAGTTTTTTAAAATGTAAATATATGGGTAAACATTTCATTAAACATCATAGGATAATAGTAAAACATTTTAGAAATCTTTTTTAGAAAACATAGTTTCGAAAGAATGTATATTTTTTACTGAGAGAATATATAATGATATATTTTCATAAAAACATTATGTTAATTATATAATGAAAAAATGCTAGGACACTAGTAATATTACATGGATATTAAAGTAATTTCTTGAGGGTAAGAAAATTCTTTAGAGTTCATGAGATATGGATCCTAAGACTTCATCAATGGAAGCATAATTTTAAGCAATATCTATAAACAATGAGATTGAAGTTATAATCTGTTACAACATTGGTATGTTTAAATAATAATAAAATTGAAAGAATAAAATAAATTAAGATTACAATATCATAAAAAATTAGTATATTAATGATATAATACATCATAGAAATATAATTTTGTGTAACATGTCATATGTCTCAATGAAGGTAATTGAGAAAATATTACTTTAGTGATTTGGTAACTTTTGAAACATAAACACCATGAAAGAGAAATCATAAAGTGGATATGTAAATACCTATAAATTTATGTATAATAATTGTAGAATACATAATTAGGTAGTAAAAACACCACACAAATGAAATTATTTTTGAATAAGGCATATATCTTACAGAAATTAATAAAATATGAAACTCCCTTATATTAAATCTTGAATTTTATTGTAGAAAATAAAACATATTTTATAATAAATAAAATTCTTTTATAAATATAAAATATAAAAAAACTAATATATCTAATACCCTATATTATTTTTCATCAATTCATCTTACACATTTATTAGTTACTACATGTATATTTTACATTTCGGGTAATATCCATTTTAATTTTCTTCTTTGTTTTGACTTGTTATTCTTGATCCTCTAACATAGATCAAGATTAAATTATTTACAGAATGTAGAACATTTTATAAATAACATATATATTCCAGAAATATGTTTTTATAATAATATATATAATTTATAAATATTAAACAAAATATATTGTTCATAGAGACGGTAGTCTATACGTACGCATGAACGGTGCTTCTGTTTTATTATCATATTTAATGTACGAAAGTAAATGAAATAAATATATTTATAAAATATTATTATGACATATTTTTTATTTAATATATACCATAAAATTTTCTAAACAAAACCTTAATAAATCCCACCCAATATTTGAATTAATTACAGAACTTTGAGGAGGATATAGCCCACACTTCCAGAAACGAAGTTATCAAAGTTACAAAAATTGGAAAGCATAAAGTTGGTTATATAGAAAAATTACATAAGAATAAACATATTATTAATATCACATATATCATATATAAATATTTTTTACATCATAATTACCAACCATGATAGGTGGTAAAGAAAAAATGAGCAACATCAATTTGTGAGGCAGTAGTTTGACGTACAAAAGAACGGCAACTTTGTTACCCATTAGATAGAAGTGTTTGTAATTGTTGGTAGAATGAATATAAAAAAATATTAGTATATTTAGGACACTTTTTATTATTATTTAATAATGTTATAGAACAATTTTAGGTGGTGTATAATGAAAATAAAACAAAGGAGCTTGATGTAGGATGTTACCTCTTATTTGAGTACCTCCTTTTAGATTTCACCAAAGAGATTACTTTGATGGATTACAGAACAAGGGGAGGAATATAGGTTCAGGTGAGGGATGTTTAGGAGGTATTATTTCAATGTCTAGTCAAGACAATGTGTCTTGAGAGGTGTGAGTTATTTGGAGGGTTGACTACCATTTTATAATGGGGGGAGAAGTTCTATTTTTGAAAAGTTTTGGAAAGGGAATTCCACCCATGTTTCTTCTATGAAAAGTGGATCATATAATATAAAATGTTCTATAAAAGGTATTATTGGGTCTAAATATATCCGTAAAATGTATTTTGGACAATTTTCATGGTTATTTTGGGCCTTGTGTTTAAGTTTCAGTCCTTTATAATCTTAATTTAAATCTTAATAGTAGTAATTAATTTTAATTACATTTACTAATATTTTTTTAAAAAAATGGGCCATAGAAGTTATTATAAAGTATTATTATTCCTAATTGGGAATCCATGTCTCCAAATTAGAATCACAGAAGTGTTTTAAATTATTTTAAATTTAATATCATAGAAATAATGAAAAATATGATTTTTAATGTAAAAATGTTCAAATGTTTGGTAGATTTTTATATCCCATTTCTAATTGAAATTGATTCCAATGATAGAAAATTTATTAATTTTCATACATGTTATCTAATTAACTTTTAATAATAATTAAAAACGTAATTTATCCCTATAGATAAATTAAATGAAAAAATAGTTTTGAATTAAAATCCAGTATTTCCCACTTTTCATCAACAAATAATACTTCAAGGAATGATTTACAAAATCATGATAAACTAATTTTTATGATTATACAAGAAAATTGTAGTTTATTTTTGCATAAAAATTTTATAATTGTTTTGAAATTTATATTCAAAAAATCTTCTCCATTAAATGCCAGTGAAACTACTTCTATAAAAATGTAGTTTTGTGTGTGTAATATTTGGTTTGTTTTTATCTTAAGCCTATAAAATATATTTGATGAAATTAAAAAGTATTCTATTGACTATATAAAATATAAATTTTATTACTATAATTTCCAACGGTTATTAATTTTATTTATTAGTTTAAAATTCACTTATGATCTTAAAAGTATTTTTATAAAAAAGAATTCACTTTCTATGCAATTGATACTTATTTTCATTCCTAATTATTATTTAAACAATGAATCCAACCGTGTATTTCCATAAACTAGTTAATCCTATTCCTAAACACCAATATAATAGCTATGTTATATATTCTTATATTAAATAATAATATTTTTAATAATATAATAATGTTTTGTAAAACTCTATCTTCTGTGTTATAGATGCCATCGATGAAAGTTGATCTTAAATATAATGTAAGATATAATTTTTGTTCAATGTAGAGCCTGTTGAGATTTATATTTCATTTTCTGTACGATTAACTTTTTTTCATATAATTTAATCCAAACATAGTACCTTAATATAAAATATACTATATACAATGTTTCATGAAATGAAAAATATCATAAAATTAAATTAATTCAAAAAAAAACTATTTCACAAAATCTCAGGTTATTATGCTCTACCATCCATAAAATGAATTCCTCCATTAAAATTCTCTTGGTATCAATGTTTTAATATTTTATATTTACATTCCTGTAAACCCACATGGTAAAAATAAATAATTAAACATCTTTTAAAAAATGATGAAAACATTAATGTTATCCAAAGTGACACATAACTAGGTTTCCAAATAGATAAACACAAGTGGAATAATAAAATATGGAAATAAAAGAAAAGTGAAATCATTTATAATGAGATATTTATTTCATCAATTAAAAACAAGTGAATGATAAATGTATGGATGAGGTCCACAAATTCCTAAATCTGTGCTATAATAAATGGACATTAGTTAAAAAAATTAATGTATTTGGATAAATACTATTCAATAAAATTTTTCTAGAGTTGGTGAATTATTTTTAATTTCCATGAGAATAATGAAATATAGGTATTTTATTTTAATCCTTTTACATATCAACAATCTCACACATTTTTTATTCCTTACTCTATTTCTACTTCATCTATAACTATACAAAATGAAGTCGAATTTTTCATTCATGAAGCATTAACAGATCATGAGATTCATAAGTAGAGTGATAGGAAATTCTATATATATTTATAAAAACAGTGGTTATCACATGTTATCCAATATGAATAAATACTCATATTTTAAGATAATAACTTAAATCTATAAAACATCAAATGATAGTTTCCATATATAATTCCACAATTGGTTAAACCTATAACCATTTTAAAATATAATTCGTTTTATCTCCTTAAAATATATTCTTCTCTGATATCAAAAACATATTAATTTGAAACTTGGATTTATCCATGCACTGATAGAACATTATATATGTTTTCATTATTATAAAAATCCTTGAAGAAACATATAATCATAAAAAAATTCACTAAAGGATGAATAATAATAATATCATAGATTTTATTCATACAAAACCAAGCATGATCTTCTCATCTAATGGGGAAGGATAAGTTTTTCCCTAACTATCATTATTCACTTCATCCATTTTTATTGCATAAGATTTCCCCTTAACCTTTTTCCTTTGAGGTTGTTATGTATTTTCATCGATATTGGCCCCTGTATTGGGTCATTAATTTTCATAATTCCAAAACTCCACACACTTAAAGCACTAAAGTGTGGATGGTTAATTGTTTTGATATATCCCTCTATTCATTCCATTGAATTTATTATTGAAATCACAGGTACAATATTTTCCTTTTTATCTAGGTAACCCACACATGAAACACCTTATTATTTCAACCAAGAAGTCTCCTAAGTTCACTTTCCCATAGTTTTGGAATGTTTGAGTTTTAACATTCTCTTCTCTATATGGATTTTAGTTTTTCCTTTATACTCTAGTATATTATTCTTTTAAAACCCATGAGATTGAAATGTAACTCCCACCAATATATCAACATTGATTTCTTAGAACATAATCTCTTCATATCTACTGGAGTATATTAAAGTAAATAAACTAATGTGCCTTGGTATTAATCCACTGAATAACCTATCAACATTAATTTCAAGTTAGATAATAATATATAAAGCATACGTCACACATCTTGTGAAATTATCCACATAGGTGCTATCACGACCCGTCCACAGGACCCATGCCGTGACTACCCCAAGCCCGCTTCCTATAGGCCAGGGGCTGGCGACTAGAACCAAGTCGTAAATTCCAAAAAAGGGGAAGTCATTGCCTTTCTAAAGTAAACAAACACCACAGATTAAGAAAGCAAGAGTAAACACTAAGTAAAGATGGGTACACAAGTAGTGCGGAAAAGAAAGTGGTCCAGAATACAAACCCAAACTAAAATAAAAGTAAAACTGGAAAGAAAGTACAGCAGCTGAAAGTAAAGCAGCAATGTCGAGTCGTCCACTGGAAGTCCCACCTGAAGGGTGGGTATAGATAGCTTCCTTAGCTCCTCGGGTCCAGCCGTCCACTCCGTGTACGTCCCGCCTAGTGGTCCACCTCCAGGTACCGACTTCCTCCACAAGTCTCAACCACGATCAGCACTGTCTGTTGTCTGCATCCAACACAACGTAGTGCGGGAATAGTCTGTGCAGCGGTGAGTATACAGTACTTAGTAGGGACCCCAAGACCCCCGAATGTATCCCAGAATCAACATAGGATAATCCACAAAGGAAAGATACAATCACGAAGTAACAACCAACACTACTTAGGTATATGACCATACATATACCTATGTCATCAATTCCCGTTCGGCTCCAACATCCGAGTCCAAGTTCAATCACGTCTGCATAGTAGTACAACCCAATCCACACAGGATAACACAACCCAATCCACATAGGAAAGCAATTCAATCATATCGAAGATATTTATTGAAGTCAATACTCAACTCACAAAGGTATACTTATTCAGTGACAGAGACGATCAGATATAGCCACTGATTCATCTATGATGGGACCCACATAGGATACTAAACCAGCTAAGCTGTCGGACCCACATAGGATACATACCAACTACTCTGCTAGACCGACTTAGAATAGCAAGAACAGAGTCACACACTACTAGACCCACGTAGGATACAATAACAGTAGTCATTTCCGTCGAACCCATGGAGAATTTCAGTACTGTATACATCGCTGTCGAACCCACATAGGATTTCAATGAAGTCTTCATTTCCATCGAACCCATGGAGAATTTTAGTACGGTCTTCATCACTGCCAAACCCACATAGGATTTCAGTGCAGTCTTCATCGCCATCGAACCCACGGAGGATTTCATTATGGTATTCATCTTTGTCGAACCAACATATTATTTCAGTGTAGTCTTCATCGCTGTCAAACCCACAGAGGATTACAGTACGGTCGTCGTAATCGAAATCGCAGCCAGCTCTAGGGTTCTCGCACATAGCATGCTCATTTTTGGGAGGGTCCGCTCCACAAGCCAGGGGATCGATACATCAACTAACACGTATTATAGATTTGATGTGTCTCAATGTTCTGGGTCGACAATAGGAACTCAACGTGACAGACAGTGCGTCAATCGGACGCCCTGTCTGAGAGTTATTGGCTTTTTCGTTCCAGGGGCCCGGTTGGTCTTTAAGTAAAAACCAACGTGATTGCACTCCATATGTGTCCAACCCTAGAGCGTAGTAATCCAAAAGGTTTGTCTCACTAAGAGGAATCCAACAATGTCGATGGCACATCAATCGGTCATCCAGAGCTCAATTTATAAGTGTTTTCGCTCCGAGGGCATGGTTGGTTTCATGTTCGAACCAACCCGACCATACCGAATGTTCTCCAAAACCATGAGTGTAATATACCGAAATGACCGCCTCGATCCAAGGATCAAATTTCAACAGATGGTGTGTTAATCGGAGGTCCGTAGACCATGATATAGGAAAACGAACGAACCTTTCCAGTTTTTAGTGGGTTTCGGGCCGGGACTGACCCGGCCCGAGACACCCTGGGTCAGCCCAAACTGGGTCCGGGTCTGGCCCATTTGGGCGTGGCCCAGCCCGGCCTGGCGTTCTCACGTAGACCGCATGGCCAGCTCGGCCAGTGCCAAGTTGAGCGGACGGGGGGGGGGGGGGGGGAGGGAGGGGGTGCTGCTCCCCTAATTGTGTAACTGCAGCCCCACGTGGGGGCCGCTCCCTTGCCAGCAGACGTGGCGCTGGGCGCCGCCTCTACTCTGGGACCCGCGTGGCTGCGGGATCTGTCACTTGCAGCCGCGGTGTTCCCTCCAGGCGGTGCGCCGGGACGCCCCCGCCTCCGGGCGGCCGGCCAGTGCCAGTCGACGCCTCTGGCCATCAGTGCCACCGCGCTGGTGACCCACGCAGCCGGTGTAGTCCGCGATCCACCGGAGCTGTTCCAGTGGTCCATTCATGCTCTCGTCTACGCTTGGGACTGTATCGAGACCCTTAGATTACCACGATGGCCTTGAATCTCTCAACGATCCCGTTTCATCAACGCCCAACGTTCCGCGCATCCAGAACAGAGAATCAGTGGGTTCAGACTTGTTTGTTGGTCCGCACCCACCGTGTTAGTTGTTCAAACGACATACAACTATTTAATTATATGCCAAGGATATAATCCAGATAAATTAAATTAAACCAAACCCCTTACCTCGATAAATCCGTCGAACGAGGATTGTCGCGGTAGAGGGACGTCGCAGAAGACAGCGTCACGGAATGAGGATCGTCGTCGTCACGGTACATGGCATCGTGGAAAAGAGGATCATCAGTGTCGTGGTACATGGAGTCGCATCGTTGATCTCCAAGGAACTCACGTTTTTCGTCATCTTTCATCGGCGGTTGGCATTCTTCGTCATTCTTCGCATTCTTCAACGAGGAAGGATGTTCTTCAAGACTAGAGAAAATACTCTCCAATCCTTCTCGCACAACCCAAACACCCATAATGAAATAAGACTTGTCTTATTTAAATAACTCTCACAAGCCACCAATCAATTCGAAAATCAAAATTGAATTCTCAAAATAATTAAATTGAATAACATAAATATTTAATTAAAAGAGAGTTGACTTACAAATTAATTGGGGTTTGGGTGAGTTACAGAAATAAATGCAAGTGGGAGGTAAAAAAGAATAAAGGGGGTGGGGCTCGTGTGGGCCCCACCTCACTAATATCCTACCAAGGAGTTATGGTATTAGTGTTTCCTACTCCAACCACCATGACTAGGTTATCATTACTTAGAATAAAAATAAAATTGTAGCACAAGATCTTATTTTTATTCTTTAGTTAACCCAATTAATTAATAACCTCACCTGAGCAAACGCATCTCCGGAAAAGGTGTTCTTAATCAATTACCAGCTCTGAGATTCCATCAGTGCCCTCAGAATTCGATTCCGAGCACCGGTTCAAAAGTTAGGAAACCCCGCTCATTCGTTCACTGAATGTACACGAGCTAAACTTTGGAAAATGATTTCGAGCACACCGGGCCTCAGAATCTGGTGTTGTGAGAAACAACATTCTTGTAAAATCATAAAGAACATTAAGAAGAAATTTCCCTTGAAATTTACGCGTCTTTACATTACTCCCACCTCAGGTCTCTACGTCCCCATAAAGATACATGACAAACTAGGGGAACAAATGGGGGTATTGAGCATGCATATGAGCCTCCCTCTCCAAAGTTCTCTCCTGGAGGTTCTCGTGCTTCCATATGATGCACACTAGAGGAATCGACCATCCACATAGGACCTGGTCGTGTCGATCCTCAATATCCACTGGGACCTCCACAAAATTCTCCCCTTCGTCAATGTCCAACACCCCATAGACGATGATATGCATCGGGTCATGCACGTATCTCCTCAGCTGAGATATGTGAAATACGTCGTGCACCAGGTGAAACTGAGGTGTTTGAGCCAGGAAATTAGCCACCTATCCTATCCTGATGTGTATTTGAAAAGGTCCGATGAAGAACGGAGACAACAAGTCACCTCAGCCAAATCTCTGTAATCCACATCTAGGTGAGACCCGCAAGAAGACGTGGTCTCCTTCCTCGAACTCCTGTGGCCTTCGCCTCCTGTCAGCATAAGACTTATGCCGGCTCTGAGCTATCCTCATCTTCTCCTGGATGACCTGGACCTTCCCTATCATGGCCTAGACCATCTCCGGTCCCACAAGTGATGACTCCCCAAGGTCTGTCTAGCACAGAGGTGATCTACAAGGTCAGTCGTACAATGCCTCGTATGGTGCCATCCCGATGGTGGAGTTGTAGTTGTTGTTGTACGCGAACTCCACCAAGGGAAGGTGGTCCTCCGAGATGCGACCAAAGCTGATGACACATGCACGGAGCATGTCCTCAAGAGTCTTAATGGTCCTATGCATCTGACCATCCATTTGAGGGTGAAAGGCGGTGCTCAGACATAGCTGTGTCCCGAATGCCTCCTATAACCCCTTCCAAAGCTGGGAAGTAAAGCAAGCATCTCGATCGAAGATGATATATTATGGTACACCATGAAGCCGTATGATCTCCTGAATGTAGAGACATCCCAAGCTCTCTACTGAGCCATACTCCCTGATGGGTAAAAAGTGAGCAGACTTGGTGAGTCGGTCGACAATCACCCAAATAGAGTTGTGACTTCTAGAAGTACGTGGAATTCCAGTCACGAAATCCATAGATATCCCATCCCACTTCCACTCAGGGACCTCTAAAGGTTGTACCAAAGCCTGCTGGTACCTAGTGCTCTACCTTCACCTGCTGGCAGGTGAGGCATCAAGAAATGAACTCTGCCACAACCTTTTTTATACCCGACCACCAGTCCTGTCATCAGAGATCCTGATACATCTTTACCACTCCTGGATGTACCGCTAAAGGGGAAGTGTGAAACTCTCTCAGCACCTCGTCATGTAAAGCAACTTGTACCATGGTACGTCCTCTGAAAAAGATGATGTTCTATCCTCCTACAGACAATCCACCAGGTTCATGTCCTGAGGATATCTGTGCATGCCGCGTCTCACAGTATGTGTCCCCACGATGTGCCTCTCTAACCCACTGCAGTAGTGGAGGAGTGACTGTGAGTGACTGAAGAAAGGTTTCACCATCTCTATCCACGAAGGATATCTGCAAAGCAGCTAGCTGCTCCGTCGCCTCCCCGAGTAGCTGGATGCCTGTCCTCCTGCGGAGAGCATCGGCTACTACGTTCCGCATTCCAAGAGTATATACTATCTCAAAGTCATAGTCACGGAGGAACTCGATCCATCACTGGTGTCTCAGATTCATGTCCTTCTGCAAGAATATGTACCTATTACTCTGGTGGCCAGAGTAGACTGTAAAGAGATCGCCAATCAGATAGTGTCGCCACATCATCAGAGCGAAGACCACTACTGCTAACTCCAGGTCATGGGTAGTGTAGTTCTGTGCATGCTTCTTCAACTGAAATGATCCATAGGCAATCACTACCCTCTCTTGCTTTAGGACAAAATCGAGTCTGGTACCTGATGCATCGTAGTAGACTATATACCCCACTCCCTCTTCCTATATCCTCAAGATAGGTGTACTGGTCAATCTCTATCTCAGCTCCTAGAAGCTCTGCTGACATCTGTCTGACCACACGAAGGTTTTCCCCTTCTTCATCAAAGATGATAGTGGTGTCGAAACACTGGAGAAGTCTAGTATAAACCTTCAGTATTACCCAGCTTGCCCCAAGAAACTCTGCACCTCCGTCATGCTCCTGGGTGGCTCCCAATCTAGCACTGCATCGATCTTCTTAGGATCCACCACAACTCCCTTCTCAGAGATGACGTGTCCCAAGAAGTGGACCTCACGTAACCAGAACTGACAATTCGAGAGCATTCCATAAATCTGGTGATCTCGGAGTGTGTCTAGTATAACCCGCAAGTGGTTGGCGTGCTCCTCCTTATTTGTTGAGTATATCAATATGTTTTTGATGAAGACCACGAAAAATGGATTGAGTTATGGATGAAAGATCATGTTCATGGGACCCATGAACACTACTGGAGCGTTGGTTACGCCGAAAGGCATAACCAAGAACTCATAGTGGCCATACCAACATCTGAAGGCCGTCTTTTGCATGTCCTCATCTCGATCTATGAGCTGATGATAGCCTGATCTAAGGTCTATCTTCGGGAACCACCGTGCTCCCTTGAGATGATTGAAGAGGTCTTCAATCCTCGGTAGCAGATACGTATTCCTCATGGTCACCTGGTTCAGGTGAAGATAGTCGACACAAAGTCGCAAACTCCCGTCCGCCTTCTTGGCGAACAATATCGGGGATGGCCAGGGTGAAACACTAGGTCGGATGAATCCCTTACCCTACAAGTCCTCCAACTATACCCGTAGATCTCAATGATTAGTGGGGTCCATCCGATATGGACGAGTAGATATCGGTGTTGTACTGTGGTACATGTTAATATAATAGTCTACTTCTCTGCAAGGAGGTAGTCCTAGAACGTCGTCAGGGAAAACGTCCGCATACTGATCCACCACTATAGGAAAACTAGGACTCTGCACGTCAAATGCTCCTAGGATGAGGCAAGCCAACTTATGAGTGATGGGATTTCCTCTCCTCTGCGAGAGTACATCCTATGCTGCAAAGGCTCCCATCTAGCCGGTGAGGGTAAACCTGCTCCCGTCGGTGCGTACACACCACACCTTGCGCCTAATACAGTCGATTTAAGCTTGGACTGTAGATAACAAATTCATGCCCAAGATGACGTCGTAAGGCCTCGACACCGCTATGAGAAGATCCCAGCCAAAGCTCTCACCTCCTAGAGTAAGCGCACACTGCCGGCACCAGTGCGTAGTCATCGAGGCTGCTCCTATAGGAGTATCTAGCTGTAAGGATCGAGCCAACAACCCCGTCGGAATCTCCGAGCTCCGAAAAAGGGCAGCAGAAATAAATGAATGACTCACTCCTATGTCTATAAAAACTACAACAAGGGTGGAGTAGAAAAATATAGTACCTCAAATCATCTCTGTCGCACCGTGGTCGTAGGCCTCTGCTCCCTGAAGTTGAGCCTGTCTTTGCCCGCCAGCTCCCTGTGGTCGGGGTTGACCTACTAGTGGTGGTGGTGGTGGTAAAACCACAATGTGCCGCCCACCACCTACTCCGCGGCCGCTCCCCTGCCTTGTCCGCCTGCTCTCGGCGGACCTCCACGGTCGACCCTCTGCCTCTTCTTGGGTGGCCCCTCAACCGTCTACTACTGCTCTTCACGGTGGGTTGGGAAAACACAAGCCATGTGGCCCTGCCCGCCGCATGCTTAAAACTGCCTACACCTCAGAAGGCTGGCTCTGTGCCCTATGCCCCGCACCTCTGATACCAATTTGTCATGACCCGTCCTGAGGACCCGTTCATTGACTACCCCAAGGCTGCCTCCCATATGCCAGGGGATGGAGACTAGAACCAAGGAATAACTTCCGACAAGGGGGAAGGCATTGCCTTTATAATGTAAACAAACACCATAGAGAAATACAGTGTCCTCAGGTCGTCTTCCTGATGGTCTGGTCCACCCAGACCCATGTTACATCCGTCGACTGCCAGTTGCAGACGACTCTGCTACGTGCCGCCCTATGGTAGGTCTCGCTGCTGGCGTAGGCTCAGCAAGAAATCTCTCTATGAGAAGAGCTCTCTCCAGTACTCCTACCTATATCATAATGCTGATGGAGATCATCGATGCCCAAATCTCATGCCTCAGTCCCTGCCTCGAAGGCCCGTGCCCGGATGAATAGGTCACGTACCATGTCCGTCGAATAGCGCGAGAGATCGGTAAATCTCGCTGAGTACTTGGTGACAGTCATGCTGCCCTACCGTAGCTGTTGAAGCTCCTGGATGTGCACTGCATAGAGGGTGGTTGGGACAAACTCTGAGTGAAAGGGGCTCTCAATGTCCGTCCAAAGGAGTGATGCCTCGTCATGCACCTGGAGCATCATGCTCCACCATCTGCCTTCTGCCGCGTGCAAGAGGCTCGCCGCGAGGATCACCATGAGGTTAGCTGGTGTCCCCACATACCTAAAAACATGAAAAACTACCTCCAACCAATCCTCGGCTACCTGAGGCTCTGTATCCCTAAGAGGAATCCAACAAAGTTGACGGCACATCAATTGGACGTCTGGAGCTGAAGTTATAAGCGTTTCCGCTCCGAGGGCCCGGTTGGTTTCGTGTTCGAACCAACCCGGTCATACCCAAAGATCTTTGAATTATTTAGTGTAATATACTAAAACGACCGCCTCGATCCAAGTATCGCATTGAAACTGATGGTGCATCGATCGTAGGTCCTTAACCCAAGATATGGTCAAATGAATGAACATGTCCGGTCTTTTAGGGGGTTTTTGGCCAGGACCGACTCGGCCCGAGATCCCCTGGGTTGGCCCAAACCGAATCAAACCAAACCGGGGCCAGGTCTGGCCTATTAGGGTGCAGCCCGACCCTACCAGGCATGCTCGTGCGGCCCGCGTGGCCAGCTCGGCCAGCGCCGAGCTGAGCAGACAGTGGGGTGGGGGGGCACTGCCCCCCTGATTGAGTAATCGCGGCCCCACGTGGGGGGCCACTCCCTTGCCAGCGGTCACGGCACTGGGCACCGCGTCTCCCCCAGGACCCGCACGGCCGCGTGATCGGTCTCTTGCCAAGGAGGCTTCTGCCGCAGCTGTCCCTCCTTGCGTCACGCTGGGATGCCGCCGCCTCCTGGCGGTCGGCAGGTGCCGGACGCCGCCTCCGGCCGCCGCGCTGGTGACCCGCGCCACCAGTGTAGTCTGTGGGCCACCGGAGTCGCTCTGGTGGTCCGCTATTTCTCCTGTCTACTCCTGGGGTCATCTCGAGACCCGTAGATTACTGCGACGGCCTCCAATCTCTCAACGGTCCCGTTTCATCACAGCCCAATGTTCTGCGCATCAAGAACAGAGAATCGGTGGGTTTGGACTTGTTCGTTGGTCTGCACCCACCGCGTTAGTGGTCCAAATGACTTCCAACAAATTAATTATATACGAGTATATAATCCAGATAAATTAAATTAAACCAAACCCCCTAACTCGATGAATTAGTTGAACGATGTTTGTCACGGGAAAGGGACGTCGTGGAAGACGGCGTCGCGGAAGGAGGATCGTCAGCATCACGGTACACGGCGTCACAGAAAAGAATATTTTCGGCATTGTGGTACATGGCGTCGCATTGTCGATCTCCGAAGAACTCGCGTTATTAGTCGTATTTCGTCGGAGGTTGGCGTTCTTCATCGTTGTTCGCGTTCTTCAACGAGGAAGGACATTCTTCAAGACTAGAGCAAATCCTCTCCAATCCTTCTCGCACAACCCAAAAACCCTTAATGATATAAGAGTTGTTTTATTTAATTAACTCGCACAAGACACAAATCAATTAGAAATTCAAAATAGAATTCTCGTATTAATTATATTGAATAACTTAAATTGTTCATTAAAAGAGAGTTGACTTACAAATTAATTGGGGTGTGGGTGATTTACAGAAATAAATTCACGTGGGAGGTAAAAAGGAATAAAGGGGGTGGGGCTGATGTGGGCCCCGCATCACTAATATCCTACCTAGGAATTAGGGTATTAGTGGGTCCCACTCCAACCGCCATGCCTAGGATATCATTACTTAGAATAAAAATAAAATTGTAGCACAAGATTTTATTTTTATTCATCAGTTAACCCAATTAATTAATAACCTCACACGAGAAAACGCAACTCCGGAAAAAGTATTCTTAAGAAATTACTGGTGCTACAATTCCATTAGTGCCCTTGGAATTTGATTCTATGTACCAGTTCAAAAGTTAGGAAAACACACTCGTTTGTTCATTGAATGTACCCGAGCTAAGCTTTGGAAAAAGATTCTGGGCACACCGGGCCTCGGAATCAGGTTCCGTCAGAAACTGCGTTCTTTTAAAATTCCACAGAAAAATAAGAAAAATTTTCCCTTGAAATTTACAGGTCTTTAAAGGTTCCAAAAGATTCATTATCCTTTTTCTAATACTCAATGAACTTATTTTCCATTAGCGAATGAAGAACTAGATTAAATTACTTATTAAAGAATAATTTCTTGAACTCATCTCATTCTGTGGATTCAATTTTATCATTCTTCCTTGTATTACAAATTAGATTCCACCACTGGTTTTCTTCACCTTCAAACTGATAAGTTACCATAATGTCTTTCTCATGATCTAAACACTAGAGAATAGATAATATCATTTTAGTGGTACTAATCCAATGTTAATAAAAAATTGGATCACAAGACCCCCTGAAATATTGTATACCATTCAACCTAAAGGACTCAAAAGAATGTTGTACCATCCTTTGCTTATTTGGAAGCTTATCATGATTCACAGCTTTAGAAAACTATGTAAGCATAGAAACTTGGTTTTTCATTCCAACTCCCTTAGAATTTGGATTATCATGAGAACAATTGTTGCATTTTCTATCATAGTCACCATTTACGTAGTTCCCTCAAGTTACAACCATTCACTAAATCCCAAAATCATAGATTAAGAAATAGTAATTATAACGAGGAACCACATAATAATGAAAAAACACTTACAGGATTCCTAAATTATGAAACCTCCCTTTATCTATGATACAAAAGGTTTATACTGGGTTATTTGTTGACAAATTATTTTTAAATCATTCATGTTGTTCCTTGAAAATTTTTCAAATTCCTGAAGCATATCCCCAGGGAGTGCCAAATAAGGCGTGTAAAAAGAACCATTGTCATGTACTAGGTTACACTCGAGTCTAGAAAAACATACTATGTCAGTATTGTTACCCCTAGATACATCTATTCCAAATACAAATCCACTTTTAGTATCAATACAGGTTTTTAAATCTTGTAAACCAATCACTCTATCCTTTTCCAATATTTTATTACATTTTCTTAAACAATAACTCTCCCTTATTATTATCCTTAGAGACACCCATATACATATCCTTATAAATATCCCTTGAGATGTCACTAAATATTTCACATCCTAGTTTCTAAAGGACGACTAAAACTTTTCCATGATACCAACTATAATGACCCATTATTATCTTATATAGGAACTTCTTAAAATATATAGAATATATAGTACATTACTCAAAAATATACCCAAATACCATATATTTTTAGTTCCTTTGAAAACATTGAAACATAAAAACTGGTATGTATGTGATATACACTATATCCCACATGTTTCATTAGGGCTAGAACACTTCATAAACACATCATTAATAAAACATATCTTCATAACCTTATTGAAGGAAACATAAATATAGGTGAGCTCAGATACTCAGTAAGGGTTAAAAAGAAAGATATTTAAGAATAGAATGTGCATAATGTCATGGAAACAATGTCGAATTATTTCAGGATCATACCATGAATATAAAATATCATAAACATTAATCATGTCAAAATTATTTGGTGTTTATAAGGAATGAATCATAATATAATTAGGAACGTAAGGAATCAAATATTTACATATGAATAAGACTTGTAATTGAGGCACACAAATAAACATATAACCTCATGAACATGAATAAGTAGAAAAAAGTTCACTTCTTATGTTAAGGAAAATAAATTAGGACCACTCATAAAATTATGTACATACAACCTGATTTATACAAATTGTTGTGAATATGAAATCTACTTAATGTGTAACATTGTGAACATGTAAGTAGGATCACACACAACATTTGGACATGCAACCAGGTCCATGCTTAACATTGCAAACATATAATTAGTTCCACACAGAACATTATAGACACAAAATTAGGTTCACACATAAAATTGGGAACATGTATTCAGTTTCATCCATAAACTTGTGGAATGAAACCATTTCCATGCATTACATTTTGATAATTTAATTAGGTTATGTATAACCATTTATATTCATGAGTCATCCATCATTACCTAATACACTAGAGAAAGATATAAGTCCCACCCTTCATATAATACCTATAGCATAATATTATAAAAAACCATCATATAATTTCCATTTAAATGAAATGGGTATCCTAAAATTTTAATAAAATCAATACCTGTGGAAATTAGATATGTCTCATAACAATTTCATCAAATCATGACCCATTAAAAGAAGTGGGTTTCAAAAGAATATAACCCATTGAAGAGAAATGGGTGTCACAAGATTAATATCATCAAAACATAATTAATTAAAGAAATAATATCAATGTAACCTTTAGATCATTTCCCATAAGGGCATGCGTAACTTCAATGGATGTCATTCTAAATGGAAAATAATTTAAAAATATTTTTTAAAAAAATTTACTGAGGAAAATATACTTCCTTGTCTGAGAAGGATATTTACAACATAAAAACATTAGAAACCCATTTACATTGAAAATAAATAGAATACATTGAAGGAATTCTTGAACTTATTTAAAACCTTTTCTAATTCATATTTATAAAATAATATTGAAATGTTATGGAAAACATTTTTCCATCAAATAATTTTGAGATTTTTTTATTTGAAAACATATAAAATAAGCCCTAAAACATGTTGAAAGCTATTTTCAATAAAAATAAAATGAAAAAAATTTAACCTTGATATTATTTAAATCAATTTCTTTGAATACAACATTATTTAAAAATATAATCGAATATTTAAAAATTATTTACAACATTTTTTATGTAAAATAATTTTAAAACCACTTTTTATTATAAATCTATTTTAAAATAAAAAAAATTCACAATATTGGGAAAATATTTTATATTACTAATAATAAGGTTTTCAATGTAAAAATTAAGCATCATGTAAATGACTGTCATGAAGGAGGGTAGGTTCATACATGTAGAACAACCCTTTTGCACCATATAATTTCAAAAAAATATGTTAATCAGAAAAAGATAAGAATATTTCATTTTTTATTGTATTAAAATGGTAAAAATATACATTAAACATAATAGGATAATATTAAAACGTTTTTTTAAAACATTTTATACAAATCACAGGTTTTAATGAAAATGGATTTTTGACCGAAAAGAGATATGAAGTCATAGTTTCATAAAAACAATTTCTTAATTATCTTATTTATCAAAGACTGAAAAAATTGTTCTATTACTTATATATAGAATAAATATCCATAAGGTATGAAATATTATAAGATTTATATAGATATTGATCATAGTATTTCATAACTTGTTCCATAATATTAAACAATCTTGATAAACGATGAGATTGAAGTTATATATTGTTACCACTTTGGTAACATTAAATCAAAAAAATGTTAAATGGAAATTAACATATTAGGAAAATAATTATATTAATGTTACAATTTTCCCAAAGAATTATATACAATTAATATAAATATACAAGTTCATAACAATGAATATTTCTCAAATGAGGAAATTGAGACTAATTTACTCTACCGATTTGGTATCTTCAGTAACATAACCCCCATGAAAGAAAGATAAAAAAAATAGATATGTAAATACCCCTAAAGATATTTATAATAATCACATAATACATAAATTGTATTTAAACACACAATTAAAACTAAATTAGTGGTGAATAATATATGTATTTCACCGAAACAAAAGTGATATAAAACTCCATCACCTTAAGTCTTGACGTTGTTCATATACATTAAAACCACATGTATAATAAATATAAGTCTATTATACAAAATAAAAGAATAATGTTATTATATATTCTACCATATGTAATTTTTTATGGATTATATTACCCATTTATTAACTATTCTATCTTAATGTTTTGTTTTAAGTGTTATCTACTTTATTTTTCATAGGTGTTTTGACTTGTTATTCTTGATCCGAAAACATAGATCCTGAAAAATTTATTTCCAAATATAAAACGTGGTATAAATATCATATATATTATGTATATATGTATTTATAATAATCATTAAATGAAATAAATATTGAATTAAACATACCATTCAGGGAGATGGTAGTCCATACGTACACATGAACACAACTTTAATTTTTTTATCATATTGAAATAAATAATTAAAATTAATTATATATATATATTATATTAGTTTTGTAATATATGACATATAATATAACTAAAAAATCTTTAATACATCCAACGAAATATTTGAGGAATCACATCTCTTTGAGGTGGTGGTAGACAACACTTCCACAAATGAAGTTAACGTCGTTACTCTAAATTGAAATCATTAAGTTACATAATATATAATAATTATGGAATCAAAAAGATATTATAATTATAACATATATCATATATAAATATATTTTTCATCATAATTCCCAACTATGAAAGGTGGTAATGTAAAAACAAACAACATTGTTTCTGAAGTCGGCTGTTCCCCGTACACAAGAATGGTTTGTCTGTTACCCATTATATTGAGGTGTTTGTAAGTGAAGGTATATCATGTAGAATAAAATATATAAGTACATATGGTATATTTGTTTTATTATATATACATGTAATAAGAATATTTCAAGTGGTGGAGAATGAAAATAAAACGAACAAGCATGAGGGAGGATGTTACCTCATATTCAAGTAACTCTTTTTGGTTTTCACCAAAAGGCTCCCTTGGATAGATTTTTTCCCGAGTATTGTATTAATTTGTTATGGGATGTAGGTTTAGGACCTATTTGGGTATTATCTATTAGATCCAAATTATCTTCAGATGTGTAATTAAGTGGGTTGGGTGAGTTCCTTTTTATAGTGGAGGAGGAGTTTCATTCTTATAAATTATTGGAATGTGAATTCCGCCAACGTTTTTCATATAAAAAGTTGATCCAATAATGGATAAAATAAATAATTTTTTTTATTAGTTCCATATATTAAAAAAAAGTATTTTTCAAAACTTTTTAGCTCATTTGTTTCCTAAATTTTACAGTTTGTTCCTTTATTATGCTAATTTTCATATTAATTGTTCTAATTTATTATAATTACTTTCACTAATAGTTTTGGTATAAAAACTAATTTTAACTTATTATTACATATAAATTTTATTGAGTCCAAATATAGAATCAAATTTTCAAATTTATAATCACATAATTGGTAGAAATGACATAATACTTATTCCCATGGAGGGAACAACAAAGAGGGTTTTTAATTAAAAATGATCATATGATTGTTATGTTTTTATATGAAAATGAAAAGAAATATTTATTCCAATGACCTAAATTGGATTAATAGGCTTATATGATATCTAATTGAATAAGAAAACCAAACAAAAACATTACTTAACAATTTAATTAAATAATATGAAATCAGAGTTTTGAATTAAATTCCAGTATTTTTTTTATTCATCAAAAAATGAAAAATCATAGAAAAATATAAAAAATTAACCATAACATTGATTTTGTTTTTATATTTCAAAAATGAATTATTTATACATATAAATTTTATAAAATTTCGAAAATTAATATTTAAAACTGATTCTTCATTAAATGTTGATAAAACTACATTTATAAAAATTTGGCTTTTATGTGTAGTATTAGGTTTGATCCTATTTTATATGTATAAAATTTATATAATTAATTTAAAAAATATTTAACTGAATATATAAAATATATTTTTCATGACTATAATTATCCAATAATAATTAATTTAATTTATTAGGAAAATATTCTTTTATCATCCTAAATATTGTTTTAATAAAAACATTACATTTATATCTGGTTGGTTCTTATATTCATTTGTAATTAATTATTAATCATTGAATTAAAATATTTATTTTCATAAGAAAGGTTATAATATTCATAATATATAACTTAATTTCTATTTAATATCTTATTATATTATATAATTCCATCTTTAGTAATATGTTATTGGTTTGTAAAACACATTTTTTCATGTTACGGAAGCCATCACAGAAGGTCCTTATTGAATGTTATGTAATATTACATCAAGTTTCCATATATATAAGCCTAAAATTAATGTTTTATGCAGGGAACAATAGAATTGCTGTTTTTTATAACTCAATCCAAATATAGTGGTTTATTATAAAATAAACAATTTTCATTGTTTCATGAAATGAAAAATATCCAAATGATTAAATTAATTTTAAAATATTTACATCACAAAATATTTGGCTGTTAATTTTTTTAAAATTATTTAATTTTCATATTATATAAATTTATTTCTATGCCTCAATTATTTTACAGAAAAAAGTTTTTCTAAAATGTAAACTTGGTCTTATTTTTCTATTAAAATTTATTCCAAACTATAATTTAGAAGTTATGATTAATTTTTATTGTATAAATTTTTGTAATAATAAAATCCTCCCCATGTAAGAAATTTTCTTCCCATATACATAATGAATCTGAATTAATTTATTTTGACAATTTGAAATTCATTCCATGTGTTCATGTTTAAAAAAATATGGATGATTATATTATTACTCAATTACAATAACCAAAAATGATTTGAAAATATTTTGGAATTAATATTTTAAAGATAATTAAAACATATATTTCTAATAACTATATCAATTATTAGGATGAAATTTTTAATCCAACTAAACATTCTCTTTAGATATGCCTACATTATTATTAATATTATTGTATATATTTTTGAAATTTTTTTGGGGAACCGCATGAAATATCACATTTGTTCTATTTGGATTTTTTAAAATAACATAAGAGTACATTATTTATTTACCTTATTTAATTATAGGGTTAATTCATTGGTTATATTAATTTACTCTGCGGATATTTTGGATTCGTTGAATTTATTTAAAAAGATAAAATATAAAACATTCAACATTTCATGATATCTCTAGTTTCATTATATAGTAAAAAAGAAATATTATAAAAAGGTATACTACTAAATCTGGTTGTATAGTTATAGGTAGTTATTTATCATAGATTTTATATAAAGAACAATCATAACAATATTTTAGATTTGATTTCCAATATGTAACCATAACATTTTACTAAAAATATTCTACTAACATATATAAGAATCAAGTAACTAATTATAGGAGCACACACATTTTAAGTAACCCACAAATAGTGAGACAACCATTCATGAAGGATAGCATTTCTTTTGAATTTATAAAAAAATATTTTAATTTATTTAATAAAATTTATAATTCTTTGTATCTTTAGATAACCAATTATATCATAAATGAATTAATAATGATAAATTATTCATTAAATATCATTTAATTCATTGTATTATTATTTAACTTCAAATATATACATTAAAATTTTCATTGAGTTGTAGAAGGTTAAATGTAGTTTTTTTCTTTTCTTATCATATATACCTTTTTATTCAGTTCTATTCAAATGAATGACTAATATACCCCAACTATATCTAATTATTGATATATATATATATATGACTATTTTTCAATAACGTTTAATATTAATATAAAACATTATTATTTTCAATTGAATATAAAATCATATAAGGCACATGGATATTTAAATTGTCAATGACTTTTTATTTACATTCCTTGATCATTTAATTTATAAAATTTTATAAAAATTTATTTCAAAATTCAATTTATTTTAGGAACTAATGCCAATATTATTATTAATAATACATAATTTACTTTAAATTCAATTGTATTTATAATATGATGATACTTTACATATATAAAAATTGATACACAAAATATGTAAATAAATCAATAGAATATTAGGGATAACCTATTTCTTACACTCCTATTTTGAACAATCATCCATGTGTCTAAATCATTTATATTACAAAATCTCTATAATAATTCCATGACTTAAGATATCAACATCACAAAATAATCATTAAATAATGATTCTAAACTACTAAAGATATTTAAATAGAATACATATGCATAAATATTTGTGAGGAATCATTATTAATGAGATAGATACATAGATCATGTAAATAAACTATATATTAATTTTTAAAAATATTCAAAAATTGTTTCATAGATACTTTTATGAGATCTGGGATAGAATAAGACATAAAAATTAAAAAAATTAAACATAATTCCATGTAATTTTTATATAATACAAAGATATTGAATTAAATAATCAATGGAGACTTATTCAACTAAATATTTAAAAAAATGAAATTTGAATTTAAAATACCATTCAAATGATATTACAAGAATTATTACAACACCTATATTTTTGGGAATCACACTATAATAATAGCCATGGCATGTGGTTTTTGATAGGTAATTCTAAAACATGAAGAAAAAATATCTATTATCTAAATGGTGGTTATCAAATTATTTTAATGATTACACAATATTGAATTCATTCCCAAATGGGGTGATTTAGTTTACGGAGATCACATGGCCAATTTTGAAATTTTTTTCTATTCATATGATGAATTATTAACATTAATATATTCTTTTTGATTGATAAGGAAGAATTAAGAAATACTATTTGAATGCTTAATAAATAAAAATATCTATATTTTCATCCATTTGTTGTAAGATAATGTATTGGTATATTGAGGTATATTATGAGTAAAAACATCAAAGGGAATATTTATTTAGTAGAGTTTTTTATATAGATTTAGATCAAGGAGAATACATAGATAAATTATATCATATATAAATACAATTGTATTTATGATTTTATTATCCTTTGAATGATTACACTATATCTAAAGGTTTGAAAGTTCATTTCCATTGGAATTATATTGTTATTAAAGGATATTATTAACAAGCTAATTGATTTGGGGTTAAGGTTTTCCACGGTGAAGAGGATAAATAAGAGGAATCTACAAATGTAATCAAATAATAATTAAATATTACATTTGATACAACCCATTTGATATTATATTAAATATTTTATTATATTTTATTCATAGTGAAAATTTTAATTCTAGATTATATCATTCTGAAAAGTATTCATAATGATTTTGGAGTATAGTGAGATACATTTATTTGGAAAATCGAGACATCATAAATAATCTCCAGAAGTATAATATTTTTTACATGATAATATTTCCCAATATATTATTAAACCATTAATGGAATCTCATGGATATATCCATAAATAAATTAATAAATTTAATAATATGGTTGAATAGGTTTCAAGTGTATTTATATGGGAAAATTGGATTATTCTTGAAAATATGTTCATATTATCTATAATAGTTACTTCAGCTGATTTCATTGAGTCTATAGAAGATGGAAGGATATTTCATTTAATTTATATACTTTCCTATAATTTTTTATGAACTCTTTTCATTATTATATATATGATGGAATATAAATATTAGAAGAAGAAGAATCAGGTAATATTCCTATATTTAATCAAGAAATATGTCTTATAACTAATGTTTAGATAAACCATTTTCCAAGTTGTTGTGTTAATACTTTTATTATTAAGGATGAATAGAGTCCATATCATTCTATTGAAGATAAGATTGAAAAATTGTTTTTTTAATAGATTAAAAATCTATATGACATATAATTAAAATTAATGGGTTATATAAGGTATAGAAAGGTTAAATTATATGAAACGTTTTATCTTTGGGAAATGAAAAATTGGGCTCGAGATAGAGCATGAAATTTAATCATGCACACTTACTTATATACAATATTTTATTGACTAGCAGTGATGGTTTAATATCCACTACTGGCGAAATTATAACATCGATATCAACAAATGCATTCAAAAATTCTAACATAGTGGAATAAAAATAAATATATTTTAACAAATTACATGGTTCATATATCAAGTTATATAGAAAAATACCAAGGAACCCGAATGTGGAATGTCCACCTATGTATGATGAAGACCAAAAAAATTATTTTTTTCGTATAACTGGCGAGTTCATAAAAGCCACCTTTTTTCACCATGCTCCACCTGTTAGATCTCTATTTCAGGGGAATTTCCAAATATTGTATCCCATATCATAAAAAATTCATGTGCATTGAAATTCCCATGAAGGGTATGATTATAACCCTATATGAAACTAGAAATTCATCCTTAACATAAGTGCTGATGAATAATAGTGAATGTGAATATAATATAAAAACACTCAAGAAACAATATACAATCACGTAATACGAAGTCATGTACTAACCATGCCTCTAAAAACCACCCAACATACCACTTTATATCCTTTCTGGAAAATTTATCCTAGTAGATTTCATGAATATATTCAACATAAGGTCACTATATGTATCCCATGGAATTCAAAAGGACATGATTATTTATGTACGGGTCAAAATCGCAAATCCTTGCCACTCTCACTATATTTAAACAAGTCTATTATACCTAGAGACTACATTGAGTTAGTCCACATGGTTTTTAGGTCCTCACACTACATCTTATGTCAAGAATCAATAATTCTGTTCCACTACTTGTGTATCATTCCAACATTGACACATCCCATGACGTATCTGAATCATCCCCCTATGATAATAACCCATGAAATGACATTGAACCTGATATATGAATCTAGAAGAGAATCCTTAAAATGAAATACATTAAATATACCATTTATAATGAACAATGGAAAATCCTATTAATAATAAGTATCAGTATCCATATACACACACAAGTGTTCATTCCTAATTATTTGTCCCATGGGATTTGAATGCCTGCATATTTGATTAAATACAAAATATAGTCCCACAGTTCCCATAGGAACATAAATGATATTAACATAATAATAGCAACAGAATATATTCATAGAATAGTATATCATTCATATAATCATATACATGACCTCTATAAGCTAATGAAATTCTCATCTCAATCTTATTTTCAATGTCAATATCAATATCTATCAAGAGTTTCGTCACCCAAGAAACATTCCCTTACCGACTAGAGTAAGATCTCATGGAATGTGTTCTTATAACCAATTCCAATAATCAGTCAAATGTGTTCTAGATTTTTGATTCACCAAGTTGAGTATAAAGGAAACAATTCATCAGTCTCACAAATGAAATTTCTCCAAAATAATCACACCCAAGATGAAGTATAATTCATATTATCTTCATGAAAGACACTCCAATTCATTGAATCATCAAGATATTCAACATATCATTATAGTCTATGCTAATTAAACTAATATTATTCAATATAAAAAAGAATATCTCATATAGAATAATTACTACTCACTAAAATCATCCCACAAAAACATCTAAATCCATATATAGTAAAATTGGAGGATGAATCTATGATTTAGATCAATCAATGGATATGTAGGATTGATGATAATGTGCAATAAAAAATGGCTCATATGATGTCGATAAAAAAATAAAACATATCTTAATTCATCTACCAAATTCATTAATCACTCATATGTAATAATAAATGAGTAGTTTTATCATCATAAAATGAGTGAGGGTGTAATTATACATTCCCTTTTTTAGTAAATATTTCATTTGATGACCTAATTAGTTCATTGATCAAGATATAAGGAAATCTGAAGAAATTTAGATGATTTGAAAAAAAAATATATTGGAGTTCCCTCATAACGACCCATACATTACATACATTGTTATTACTTCAGAATTGAAGCACACTTATTACAACATATAACAAAACCAAGAAAAGACCGTATAGGTATAGTGTCTTTAGAATCTGGGAAATATAAACAACTGGTTCATAAAGCATCTACTTTTCCTCCCATTTATTTCATCATATCTAGAGTCCCTTTTTTGCATATTCTACTTAATAACCTTCGTCCTGACCTGGGGAAATAAAACATACATAAGGGTGAGCTCAAATGCTCAGTAAGGGGAAACAAAAGAAATATCAATCACCTCATATATATAAGCACATAACATTTGGAAATCGTAACCTGCAAAAGAGATCATAATTTCATAACATGGGATAAATCATAGTAGTAATATATAATCCCAATAATCATAACATAAAACATGATACTTTGTGGAATACACATATAATCATATAGAATCATTCCTTATTAGTCAAGACTCATTGCCAAGACTTTCTTAGTGGACAAAGTCCCTTTCTGAAGTGAGTTCACTCCTTGTTTCAGTCATGTTTCACTGAACCGGTATAACCTACCGTTGCAGCCATGTCTATCTCATGAGATATAAAATATTTACCCAATGCATTGGAGGTAGATATAGGTCCCACCCATCTCATAATGATACCATTATTACGTGTTCCACAAAATCATAAACCATACATCATAGAATAACCTATGTAATAAAAATGGGATTCTTAAACATCGTGACATCATAAAACAATTCATATAAGATAAAGGAATACATAAAAATAATTCCATCACAACATAATCAAATCAATGTAATAATAGGGATAAAAACAGAACCCTTTTATTATCTTAGATGGAAAATAATTTTGATAAAACACTTGAACTCCATTCTTGAGGAAAATATCCTTTCTACTTCAAAAACACTTTTCCTTTCTTAACATGTCATACAATTTTAAAAGAAGTTGATTAAAAATAAACTCAAAAACATGTAATGGAAGATTCTTGTAAATAATGTTTTAAAAATCCATTTATGCCGTATAAGTTAAAAAAACATTCTTGGTACATTTGTCAGAAAATTCAAAAAGTAACTCGTACGAAAAATGACAAAAGATTCCTTTCATATCCTTTACTAAAAACTCACCGAAGGGTAAAATTGGATTTAAACAATTGTAGGTGTATGGAAATAATATTACATATTGAGGAAACATGGATGTGGATGATAAAATACACCCTAGTAAAGTATAAACAATCTCAGATAAAAATGAGATTGTGATATTTCCCTTACCTTAGGTCTGATATACATTATACGTGTTCGAACATCCTATATAATGATTTAAATAATGTTATTGACTTATTACAGAATCATACATATTTTTATGATATCATATATGGTCATATTCTTAGCTTCTTAGTAGTAATATTTCATTGCTACTCGTTATTCGGGTGTTTATAAATTTTTGATCGTATGCGTGTTTTGTCGAATAAATTCCTATTATTCTCTTTATGTTATAGATACCTCATTTCCATAATGGTATTAGTGTAATATATATCATATTTATTCACTAAATTCATTTATGTAATCATTATTCAATGAAAATCATGTAGAACGAGTCACATCACATCGTGGAGACGGTATTTCGTACGTACGCACGAGCGATGATATCATTCCCATGATCGTGGAATTGTATTGGAGTGTATGTATACTATTTCAGAATCAGTATCACTTTAAAATAGTCATATATAGTCATTATTTACACCATTATACCCATCCAAGTAAGGTGGTGGTGGAAAATAGATCACACCACCGCGTGGAGACGGTATTCTGTACGTACGCACGCGCGGTGATTTCTTTTTCCGTAGGATGGATAGATGGTGAAATAGGGTTGTTTCATACTTATAATAACATATAATTATATGAGTGATACTGATGTTATTACTAAATAATGAAATAACTAAAGAAGAAGAAGTGGAAGAACAAATAAAGATGAAATAATCGGTAAAAGACATTACCTCTTCTTTGAAGTGCTTCCTTGAGACCTCCTTTTAGGGCACTAAAATAGGTCTTTGAAGAAGAAAAGAACCTCTAGGATGTTTCTAGGGAAGTGTATAGAATAAATTGGAAGGGTTTTTCCAAGCTTGAAGGCTCACAGTGGTGTGAGTAAGAGGGGGAGGAGGTGACCTTTTATAAAGGAGGAGAGGGGCTCCTTTGGAAAAACTAAAAATATTATTTTATTATAAAGTCAAGTTCGGTTTTAAATAGCTCCAAATTGATTTATATCGAAGATAAGGTGGGGATGGGTCGAAATCCTCTCATATAATAGAATTTAGACAAGTTTAGGTTCTATTATATCCTTATCATTTAGATTTAACATTAAGTTAAATATTTTTACTTTTACGGTGTCTTCTTGTGTTCTTATACTATTAGGTTAATAAACATACTATAAGAAGCCAAACGAACCCCAAGTTGTTTATTATTAATATATATAACCTTATCTAAGTCATTTTGCCGAACCATAGATTTTTAGGAATAAAATAACAATTACTAATATAATATTTGTTTTTAAAACTATTTTATGTCGAATTTGACACTATTTAGTAATTAATTTTTGTGAAAATCTTAACAGAATGATTAGTTCTAATAAAGTTAATTAAATAAATACTAACATGTCATATTAATCTAGAAAATTAGTTTAATTCATAAAAAGTCTCAAATTACATTTATTTTTGTGTTTATAACATTAATTATATCAATATTTCATTAATAAGATAATTAATGCATCATCATTGTGTCATAAATAAATTACATTATTTAATGTCTAAAATTTAAAAATAAAATACAATTATGTAGGAAATCATTTTATCTTTCTAATTAATATTTATAGTCGAATTTATCCTATGTATAACCCCATATTAAAAATGATTTACTTATTAAACTTTGATTTTAACTATTTAAACCCCTCTTTAAATAAATTAATAATAAATGTCCTAATCTAATCCATGTGGGCCTAAATGGTCATATTTTATTCCTAAGATTGTTTTAGGTCGAATTAAAATTGTCCAATAGAAATAGGACATGTGTTAGGGTAATAATAATATCATTTATACCCTTAATTACACTATTTACTTTTAACTGTGGTAAAAAAAGTAAAAGTTACTATTCATCAAAAAATTATTTTCATCTCATTGAACCACATTTTACTTACTGAAATCAACCGTGTCTCTCGGATTTTCGAAATTCCACTCACAGAAGTGGTAAAATTAAGTTTTATGAAAAATTTAGTTTTTTAACTACCACTTAGTGGTTTCACTATTAATCAAAAATTGAAAGTTTTCGGAAAAATACCAAAATTTCACCCTAGGATAAATTCGATATTCCGAATCCAAAAATGAAGTCCATTTTGAAAAATAAAATTTATAAAATTTCAAAAAGTGGTTATTACTATTCATAACGGCTAGTTTTAATAATATTTTATTAGCATATCATTGTTTAGTGAAACTCGGTATTGCGTACGATGCAAGCTATCGAGGAAGGATGTGATTTCGTGTAAAGCAAGCCTAGAAAGTGTTGTGTGTAGAAAGAGATTCCATTGATGATATATATAACACAAAAGTCTCAGGTGTTACTTTCAACCCCCCTTAAAATGAATTTCTCCCTCGAAATTTGTCACTTTGTAACAAACAGATGAGGATACCTCTCCCTCATCATATCCTCAAGCTCCCATGTAGCTTCTTCAAATTGGTGGTTCCTCCATAAAACTTTTACCAATCGAGTGGTCTTGTTTCATAGGACTTTTTCGCTACGATCCAGAATCTCTATCGGCTGTTCTTTATAAGAAAGATCATGCTCTAGTGGTACAACTTATGAGCTGAGTACATGTGAAGGATCATGTATGTACTTTCTCAGGAGAGATACATGGAACACATCATGAACTTGAGAGAGATTAGGTGGAAGAACCAATCGGTAAGCTGCCTTCCCAACACGATCCTGTTTTTCAAAAGGACCAATATATCTAGGGCTTAACTTCCCCTTCTTTCCAAGTCTCATGACCCTCTTCCAGGGCGATATTCGTAAGAACACTTTATCACCCACCTCAAACTCTAGGTCTTTTCTTCGGTTGTCAGCATAACTTTTCTGTCGACTCTGAGCATCTCTTATGTGTTGTTGAATAGATCTGACCTTTTCTACCATTTCATCAACGAGATCAGGTCCTAATAGCTTTCTTTCCCCAACTTCATCCAAGAAAGTTGGAGTCCTGCATTTCTTTCCATAGAATGCTTCATAAGGAGCCATCTGAATACTGGAGTGAAAGCTATTATTATAATAAAATTCCACCAAATGTAGGTGTTGATACCAACCACCTTTGAAATCCATAGAGCAAGATCTCAACATATCTTCTAGAGTTTGAATTGTTCTCTCAGACTGACCGTCTGTCTGAGGATGATAAGCAGTGCTGAAACTCAACTCTATATCCAGTGTATGCTGAAGACTTCGCCAGAACTTTGAGGTAAATCTCGGATCCCGATCAGATATAATAGAAAGTGGTACTCCATGCAATCTTACCACTTCCTTTACATATATCCTGGAAAGGTGATCCAGAGAGAAATCCTGTCTAATAGCAATGAAGTGTGCATACTTTGTAATATGATCAACTATGACCCCGAAAGCATTATTGCCTTTGGATGTTTTAGGAAGTCCTGTGACAAAGTCCATAGTGATGTTCTCCCTTTTCCATTCGGGTATGGGTAATGGTTGTAACATCCCCTTAGACTTCTGTCTCTCAGCTTTAACTTGTTGACAAACCAAGCATCGAGAGACATATTCATCAACATCTCTTCTCATTCCATCCAACCAGAAGTACTCTTTCAAGTCCCTATACATCTTCGTGCTTCCAGGATGAAGATTGAATGAAGAACTATGAGCCTCATCCATCAGCTCCTTCTTTAATTCAGGGATGGGAGGAACACAAACCCGATTCTTGAACTTTATTATCCCATCACAATCAAGGTTGAATTCAGGAACATTTCACACCTTCTTTTGTAACTCTACATCTTCTTTCTATGCCTCTTTAATCTTCACATGTATAGATGGTTGAACATTCATTTGAGAAATATACGATTTTCCCCTTTCATTATAATTCCAAGATCCATCCTTTGTAAATCCATAAACATTGGATCTTTTTTGATCCTCATCATGGATAAAATAGCATGGTATTGTCGAATTAATGCATCTGCCACCTTGTTTTCATTCCCAGGGTGGTAATGGATTGAGCAGTCATAATCCTTAATCAGCTCCAACCATCTTCTTTGGCGCATATTCAGCTCCTTTTGTGTGAAAATTTACTTTAAACTTTTATGATCATTATAAATATCACACCTTTCACCATAAAGGTAATGCCTCCAAATCTTTAATGCAAAGATTACTGCAGCTAACTCCAAATCCTGAGTTGGGTAATTTTTCTCATGTATTTTCAACTTTCGTGAGGCATAAGCTATCACCATATCATTTTTCATAAGAAAACACCCCAATCCCTTCTTGGATGCATCACTGTAGATCACAAACCTTTCTCCACTACAAGGCAGTGTGAGCATAGGTGCACTGGATAACCTTCTTTTCAACTCCTTGAAATTCTCTTCACATTCCTCCATCCAAACAAACATAACTCCTTTCCGAGTCAACTTGGTTAGTGGATTAGATAATCGTGAAAAATATTTCACAAAACGTCTATAATATCCAGCCAAACCAAGAAAACATCGGATCTCGGTTACTGTTGTTGGTATCGACCATCTTTCGATAACCTCTGTTTTTACTGGATCCACAGATATCCCTTATTTTGAGATTATGTGACCCAAAAATGAATCTTTTTGAAGCCAAAATTCACACTTGGTAAATTTGGCATAAAGATTCTCCTTTCTTAGGGTCTTCAATATAACTCTCAAGTGATCTTCATGTTCTTCCTTGCTCTTTGAATAGACATGAATATTGTCTATAAAGACTACCACAAACTGATCAAGATAGTCTCTAAAGACTCTATTCATTAGACCCATGAAGATAGCAGGGGCATTAGTAAGACCAAATGGCATCACTATAAATTCATAGTGTCCATACCTTGTACGGAAAGTCGTCTTTGGTATATCCTCCCTTTTGACCCTTAATTGATGATACCCTGAACAAAGATCAATCTTGGAAAAGTATTGAGCTCCTCGTAGTTGGTCAAATAAGTCATCAATGCATGGTAGAGGATATTTGTTCTTGATAGTGATCTTGTTAAGTTCTCGATAATCAATGCAGAGTCTCATTGATCCATCTTTATTCTTAACACACAGAATAGGTGCTCCCCAAGGTGGCACACTAGGGCGTATGAACCCCTTATAAAGATTCTCTTGGAGTTGCTTCTTCAATTCCTGTAACTCAATTGGGGCCATTCTATAAGGTGTCTTCGAAATAGGCAAACCACCAGGTACGAGTACTATTGAAAACTCAACTTCACGATTCGGTGGAAGACCCAGTAATTCCTCTGGAAAGACGTGGTCAAACTCCCATACAATGGGCATATTTTTAATCATGAGTTTCTCACCAACCATTTGAGATAAATAACCTTCATTTAGTGGAATAAATACCCAAAAAATGGATGAAATTTCCATTGGAAGGTTATGTTCATCCTTTCATTAACAGACGATCATAGATTGATCTGGAATATGAAATGTGACTTCCCTTCTTTGGCAATTGATATGAGATCTATGTAGAGAAAGCCAATACATTCCAAGAATCACACCAAATTCCACTATAGGAAGGATCTCAAGATTTTTAGGAAGCACATTCCCACAAACTTCAATCAGAGAAGCATGATAAACTTTTGATGTGACTGTTGTTCCATTAGGGGTTCTCACAGCTAACTCAACATATAACTGTTGAGGTAATACGGTGATATCCTTAGAAAATTCTTCAGAAATAAAGGAGTGGGTGGATCCAGAATCAAATAAAACATTTTCTAGTTTAGAGTGGATGTTAAGTGTACCTTTCACCACATCGTTATCGTACTCCACATCACTGATAGAAATTGTATGTGACTTTCCTTTGCCTTTAGCCTTAAGAGTTTGTTGACGTCGACCATCATCATCAACCCTTGGATTAGGGAATTTATTGACATAATGTCCCATCTCCATGCACATGAAACATTGAAGTGTACTAGGTTCATTCTCTGTATCCCTTCCTTTGTTTGCATCATTAGACATCTTCTTCCCATCATCACGACTATCAAATGCCTGATGACCTTCCTTTTCACATTTGAAACATTTACTTGTCCCTTTAAGACAACTCCCTCCATGTTTCTTTCCACACTTTGAGCATAAGGTAAATCTCTTCTTCTTTTTAGTGTGCTCTTTATATTTTCCTTTGAATTCCATTTTCTTCTTCTTGTCAAACCCATATGACTGATGGGTTACTCCAATCTCCATCTCAACTTTCGGAGCACATCAAAAGATTTCCTCATAGCTATTGAAGTCCCTTATGTCTAAGGCCCTTCAAAGACTTGGTTTTAAGCCACTAATGAATTAATCGATCTTAATCTCAGGTTGGATAATAATACCACAAGCGTACCTTGCAATTCTTGTAAAATTGGCTTCATAGGTACCAACAGATTCATCATCCTTTTGCTTCAGTTCAAGAAACTCTTTCTCCATATTTGTTCAGAGAATACGAGGGAAGTACTTATTGAAAAATAAGTTCTTGAACTCATCCCATTACATGGAATCAATTTCATCCCATTGCCTCATATTATTAATAAGATTCCACCATTGATCAGCATCACCTTCCAAACGATACACTGCTAAGATGAATTTATCATGCTCAAAACATTGAAGAACTGAACATATCTTTTCAGTAGTACTAATCTATTTTTCAGCAACTAATGGATCAGTAGACCCGCTGAATGAAGTTGGATGCTGTCTCATGAAGGATTCAACAGAATGTTTCTCCTTCCTTTTCTCATTTGGAAGTCCTCCATGATTCATAGCTTGAGGAAGTTGTGTGAGAATGGCTACAATATTTTGCATTCCAGCTCCCATAACATTTGGTTTCTCAGGGGGACAATCATTGCATTTCCCGTTGCATTCTGCATTAACATTGTTCCTTCTTGTTCCAGCCATTGACTAAAACCAAGAAGAATAGTGTGAGAAACACTAATTGTAATAGAAAAACCACATAATCAAGAATAAAATTTCACACTTAAGTTCTTTCCCTAGGTTATTCAAGGCCATTTCTAAAACACTGTGATTGTGTTCTATGCTTAGACTTATCCTTAGGGTTCTTACTAAGGATTTCACATCCCAGTTTCGAAAGGTTGACTATACCTTTCCTCTGATACCAAAAATAACGACCCATACTTTACATACATTATTATTACTTCATAATTGAATCACACTTATTACAACATATAACAAAACCAAGAAAGGACTGTATAGGTATATTGTCTTTAGAAACTGGGAAACATAAACAATTGGTTCATAAAGCATCTACATTTCCTCCCATTTATTTCATCATATCTAGAGTCCCTTTTTGGAATATTATACTCAATAACCTTCTTCCTGACCTGTGGAAATAAAACATACAAAAGGGTGAGCTCAAATACTCAGTAAGGGTAAACAAAAGAAATATCAATCACATCATATAAATAAGCACATAAGTTTTGGAAATCTTAACCTGCAAAAGAGATCATAATTTCATAACATGGGATAAATCATAGTAGTGAAATGTAATCCCAATTATCATAACGTAAAACATGAAACTTTGTGTCATACACACATAATCATTGATAATAATTTCTTATTAGTCAAGACTCATTGCCAAGACTATCTTAGTGGACAAAGTCCCTTTCTGAACTGAGTTCACTCCTCGTTTCAGTCCTGTTTCACTGAACCGGTATAACCTACCATTCCAGCCATGTCTATCTCATGAGATATAAAATCTTTACCCAATGCATTGGAGGAAGATATAGGTCCCACCCATCTCATAATGATACCATTCTTATGTGTGCCACAAAATCATAAACCATACATCATTGAATAACCAATGTAATAAAAATGGGATTCTTAAACATCGTGACATCGAAAAACAATTCTTATAAGATAAAGGAATTCATAAAAATAATTCCATCACAACATAATCAAATCAATGTAATAATAGGGATAAAAAGAGAACCCTTTTATTATCTTAGATGGAAAATAATTTTGATAAAACACTTGAACTCCATTCTCGAGGAAAATATCATTTCTACTTCAAAAACTCTTTTCCTTTCTTAACATTTCATACAATTTTAAAATAAGTTGATTAAAAAAACTTGAAAATCTTGTAAAGGATGCTTCTTCTAAATAATGATTCAAAAATCCATTCATGCCGTATATGTTAAAAAAAATTCTTGGTACACTTGTCTGAAAAGTCAAAAAGTACCTCGTAGGAAAAACGACAAAAGATTCCTTTCATATCCTATACTAAAAACTCACTGAAGGGTAAAATTGGATTTAAACAATTTTAGGTGTATAGAAATTATATTACATATTGAGGAAACATGGATGTGGATGATAAAATACACCCCATTAATGTATAAACAATCTCGGATAAAAATGAGATTGTGATATTTCCCTTACCTTCGGTCTGATATGTTTTGTACATGTCTGAACCTCCTGTATAATGATTTAAATAATATTATTTAATTATTACAGAATCATACTTATTTTTATGATCTCATATATGGTCATATTCTTAGCTTCTTAGTAGTAATATTTCATTGCTACTTGTTATTCGGGTGTTTATAACTTTTTGTTCTTATGCGTGTTTTGTAGAATAAATTCTTATTCTTCTCTTTAGGATATAGATACCTCATTTCCAGAATGGTATTGGTGTAATATATATCATATTTATTCACTAAATTCATTTATGTAATCATTATTCAATGAAAAACATGTAGAACGAGTCACATCACATCGTGGAGACAGTATTCCGTACGTACGCACGAGCGATGATATCATTCCCATGATCGTGGAATTGTATTGGAGTGTATGTATACTATTTTAGAATCAGTATCACTTTATAATAGTCATATATAGTCATTATTTACACCATTATAACCTTCCAAGTAAGGTGGTGGTGGAAAATAGATTACACCATGGTGTGGAGACGGTATTCCGTACGTACGCACGCGCAGTGATTTCTTTTTCCATAGGATGGATAGATGGTGAAATAGGGTTGTTTCATACTTATAATAACATATCAGTATATGAGTGATACTGATGTAATTACTTCATAATGAAACAACTAATGAAGAAGTAGTGGAAGAAGAAATAAAGATGAAAGAATCGGTAACAGACATTACCTCTTCTTTGAAGTGCTTCTTTGAGACCTCCTTTTAGGGCACTAAAATAGGTATTTGAATAAGACCAGAACCTCTAGGATGTTTCTAGGGAAGTGGAGAGAAGCAATTGTCAGGGGTTGGCCGAGCTTGAAGGCTCAAAGTGGTGTGAGGAAGAGGGGGAGGAGGTGCCCTTTTATAAGGGAGGAGAGGGGCTCCTTTGGAAAAACTAAAAATATTATTTTATTATAAAGTCGAGTTCAGTTTTAAATAGCTCCAAATTGATTTATTTAGAATCTAAAGTGGGGATGGGTCTAATTCCTCTCATCCAATAGAATTTAGACAAGTTTAGGTTTCTATATTAACCTTATCATTTACATTTAGCATTAAATTAAATATTTTTACTTTTACCGTGTCGTCTTGTGATCTTATACTATAAGGTTAATAAACATACTATAAGTAGCCAAAAGAACCCCATGTTGTTTATTATTAATATATATAACCTTATCTAAGTCATTTGGCCGATCCTTAGATTTTTAGGAATAAAATAACAATTACTAATATAATATTTGTTTTAAAAACTATTTTATGTCAATTTTGACACTATTTAGTAATTAATTTTTGTGAAAATCATAACAGAATGATTAGTTCGAAAAAAGTTAATTAAATCAATACTAAAATGTCATATTAATCTAGAAAATTATTGGAATTCATAAAAAGTCTCAAATTACATTTATTTTGGTGTTTATAACATTAATTATGTCAATATTTCATTAAAAAGATAATTACTGCATCATCTTTGTGTTATAAATAAATAAAATTATTTAATGTCTAAAAATTACAAATAGGAAATCATTTTATCTTTCTAATGAATATTTATAGTCTAATTTATCTTATGAATAACCCCATATTAAAAATTATTTACTTATTAAACCTTGATTTTAACTATTTTAACCCTTCTTTAAATAAATTAATAATAAATGTCCTAATCTAATCCATGTGGGCCTAAATGGTCATATGTTATTCCTAAGTTTGTTTTTGGTCGAATTATACTTGTCCAATAGAATTAAAACATGTGTTAGGGTAATAATAATAACATTTTTACCCTTAATTAACCTATTTACTTTTAACCGTGGTAAAAAAAGTAAAAAGTTACTATTCACCAAAAAATTATTTTCATCTCATTAAACCACATTTTACTTACTGACATCAACTGTGTCTCTCGGATTTTCGAAATTCCACTCACAGAAGCGGTAAAATTATGTTTTATGAAAAATTCATTTTTTTTGACTACCACTTAGTGGTTTCACTATTCATCAAAAATTGAATGTTTTCAGAAAAATACCAAAATTTCACCCTAGGATAATTTTGATATTCCGAATCCAAAAATGAAGTCCATTTTGAAACAAAATTTATAAAATTTCAAAAGTGGTTATTACTATTCATAACGGCTAGTTTTAATAATATTTTACTATCATATCATTGTTTAGTGAAACTCGGTATTGCGTACGACGCAAGCTATCGAGGAAGGTTTTGATTTCATGTAAAGAAAGACAAGAAAGTGTTGTGTGTAGAAAAAGATTCCTTTGATTATTTATATAACATAAAAGTCTCGGGTGTTACATCCCTCCCCAACTACCTAATAATGGTTGTGGAGTTCTTGAGAAACATCAAATTCACTAGACCACCAATTCCATATGGTAGAGATATGGTCATTTTTGTTCACCATTCCCTCCAAAAAGGGCATGGTGAGGTCACCCAAATCACCATTCCCCGATCACTATCAAAAGGCCCTGCCATAGCTGCCATGTATTGGTCTATAATTTCTATCAAAAGGACCACTAAGGATGAAACCAATCCCTTTTAATTTATGATTTTGGTAAAAAATTATTCAACTCACATTTTATATCCTCATGCTACCCAAATACTAGAATAGTTTAACAAAACATTTCACCATGTAAAAATGAAAATAAAAAAATAAAAAAAAATTTATATTGAATGTAAAATTAAATTATAAAGCTTTATAATATCTCTAACATGGGATTATTTTCCCATAGAATAATATCTAAATTTTGTGATGAAATAAATTAGGATAATGATAAAAAAATTCAAACACCCAATCCAACATTTCTTAATGGATTCGTCCATGGAAAAATAATACATGAAAAACTTGCACCATATTCTTCAACAAAAACATATCGCTCCAGCCTCTAATATGAACTATATACTCAATAAATGATTCTTCTACATACAACTAATGGTACTTGCATTTTATCACATGAATAGTATTTCAAATATATATTTAGATTAATGAAATGTGAAAAACATCAAGAATTCCTTAATAATATAGAGGATGTTATAGTCATTTTACAAGTTATTTTGAACATTCAGTGATCTCAAATAGTCCCAAAACCACTTTACTATCTTCACCTACTTTAGAAAATGATGATTCCAAAAAAAATAAGAAAACCCCATTGATAGTAGGTTTCAAATAGTGAACACCAAAGGTTTTCTTCCTCAATATGTATATAATCCCCACCAAATCAAAGTGGTAACCATCCAATTCTTATTTAACTTCATTCTATCTACGGTCACCTACACCATACTCAACCAAAATTCATCTACCTCAACCACCTCATTCCAAAATAGTGGTGATTATAATGACCATCCAAAAAAGAACCAAAAAAGGTTCAAACTAAATACAGTCCTGGAAACTATTCTTGTACATGATCCCCACCAATTATTGGTTCTCATCTCATACAAAATTAAAGACCTAAACGCATTATTGAAACACATAATATAGGATCTAAATCATCCAGTTTGAATGTCAGTCAGTACCCTTATTTTATATTGTACTTAGAAACAAATGAGTCCCCAAAAACATATAAAATACTTTTCAAAACCTTGAGCTATAATTAATTTCCATTTTCTAATGTTATTTTTGAAATAACTCAATTATGTCATAAAATATCTTGAACATACAACATTCCAAACTCATATATAGATCATGCCTATTATATTAGTAAAATAAATTATTTTTTTCAACTAATCACCAATTACCACAACAGAATCCTAACCCATGAGGGTAATTGGAAACCATATAATGATTTTCATCATAAAATTAACCCAACATCAACATTGTCATCGGATGTGTAAGGATGAAACCACATAAAAATGATTCATGGACTTTACCCAATGGATAGTAAATCATCATGAAACAAATATAGTGATGTATCCCTCTATACCTAAGTATAAAAACTAACATTATTTTTTATGGAACATCTTCATCCACCTTTGATGAACTACACATTAATTATCATAAACGTATCTCAAAACTATATATTTAATTGATTATTCCACAACTAATATCTTGTGGATATAGATCCCATCATATTCATCTATGTAACACCATGGAATATAATCCCACCCCCACTACGAATTCTTATATCCCCACTGACTCAGGGAGTGAATCCTGGATCACATTCACATGATGCACCGAAGAAGATGTGACCAATAAGGGTACACATTTCATCACACCATGATTATCTAATGTATCTACATTACACTCCACTAGCATTTTCATAAGACTCAATCCGTCTTGTGGAGACCAATAAATATTCTCATATATCCTTGATGTCTTCATGTTATGATCATCTACAATTTAATTACCTTTCCCTAGATCACATGCCTTTATAGAGTCCAATCACTATATGTATTCTATCCAATTCCATTCTCTCATTTTTGATCCAGTAGAGTGAATGTATATGAAAGTCTCTTATGGTATTTGTAAATAAAAAAAATCACACCAAATTGATAATGTATCTATAAAGTAAAATCATAGACCATAGATACTAAATATCAGTCATTCATGAGATAGTTTTTTGTGTGGAATCATAGATAACGTGACACATAAGTAACTACCGGAACTCTCTATATCAACGCAACACCCCACAAAAATCCGGAGGCTTCAAAATACATTGTGTATCCACTTCAATTCTCTTGTTACATCATAATTAGTAAAGACAACTATATTTTTTTTATTTATCAGAACACCTCTTCACACTGGTTTATGAACTCAGAATTTATCCCTTTCATTGGGATCCTATTCATATTTACATTCAAACAACATATGTCTTATATAAACCATCTATAGCACCTTGTTACACGAAGAAGGCTAATGATTTAAGAAAAATTATGATGTTGAACCTAAGATATCACTACTTTAACCATCTTGGTGTCTATAAAGGTCAATGTTTTTGAAATCACATGCCCACGGAACTATACATCCTCAATCAATAAGTGACCCATTGATATTAAGGTATGATGATCTTGAAGTGCGATCAATTAAATTTAATGGTGATATTCATGTATTTATGAGATACATGAGTATATGAGGACATATTCAGTATAATTCAAAATGTAGGAGTTCCTCATAGAAATATTATTGCCTCCATATATTCAACAGGATTCCATAGAGAAGTGAGAGTCTAATTACCATCAGTGTTTTGAAAATAACATCATTTAAAATAAAGAAAAAGAAAAAATAATAATGAATCGGGATAAATAAAATATGATAATAAATGTCATGGAATGTATCTTATGTAATTAGGAATGATAACTTAGATTACCCAATGTTCCATGTCAGTAAATTTTTAGCAAGTCATGAAATAAATAAAATTCTACTACATCATGTCAGAATCTATTCCAACACCTCCTCTGATCACCATTATTTGCTTCCAAGATCCATGTAATTGGGTCATATCCCTTTTAGGTATTTGTAATAATGAAATCTAAATATGCATTGCCACTACCAAATAGTGTGTGAGTGTAACTATTTTTGAATCCCAAAAAATATCATTATCATGATTTCAAATGCATAATACAGAATTTAATGGTCATACATGAACATGAAATCAACACCATACAGTTAGGTAAAATGATTTAATGTACTGACCAAGGTTCCAAAAGTCCTTAACTATACCTTCTTTAATCTATACAATAAAGGTATTTTTAGTAGATATCATGAATATAGTAGAATAAAATGCTACAATTTATATCTCAAGATAATCAAAAGGCACTGGGTCTCATGTCAGTCCAATTGGATATCAAGTCATGTCTCCCTCATTCTCAGTCCATATTTACACCATATAATTATATTACACAGTGTTAGGACCAAAGTGAACATGTTATGAAACTATTTCATAGGTGAATCCTCAAATCAATCTTACCTTTTCTTTTGTCTTAGTACATTTTAAATGCATCACCATAAAAATTTTAATTCTCCCACTCTATGGGCTAACAAAGAAACCATGACGCACCTATCTTTCACTAAAAAAATTGAAACATACAAAATCTATACATCACACAATAAAAAAATTTTCTATACATTAGCAAAAATTATAAAAATAATGAGTATAAATTTCCATATACACATAGATTTTATAATACTCAGGAATGGTTCACATGGGAAACACCAATATACACATGTGATGAAGCATCAAATATGTTCACCTGGGTTACCCACTCACACATGTGTTCAAATCAATAATGGTATATTGATATAATCTAAAAAGAATTACCATAATAAAAATAAAATAAACTATAACTATTTGGTAAAAAACTATCTACATCATGCATGGAATCGATGTAAATGTCAACGCTTTTCAAGAGCATCATCACTCGTTCCACATTCACAAAACAATCAAAAATATATATAATTAAAGGAGTTATTATATTCCATTCTAATAAATAAGGATATTTTTTATAAAATGGAAATTTCATTATAAGATAATATCTTCAAAAAATCAACATACTCAATATGGAAGATTCACTAGGATAATAACCACCAAGATGATACAAAATTCCAATAATCCTCAACAAAGTCCATTATTACATTAATGAATGAAATCCCCAACCTAGAATACATAACCAAAAAATTATAATCTGTAATATAAATATTCAAATATATAATAATATGAAAATAAGAATACATAAAGAATAAAAAACTACACACAGAAAGGATTCCATTGAAAAATACCAATCTAGAAGCACAAAAAATGGAGGATAAATTGAGTATTAAATATATCAAATGAAAATAAATATTGAACTGAAAGAGGAAGAAAAATTTTCTAAGATGATGTCCGCAACATGAATTATACCTCTCTCAAGAGAGATATAACAATCATATATATCTATGAGGGGTAAATAAATTAGTATTTTAGTGAGAGGAAACTGAGTGTGAAAGGTATTAGATATCCACTCTTTATATTCAAAAACAATTTAAAGAGTAAACATGGATAATTGATTGATATTAGTTGAAAAAGATTCATTTTGGAAAGTATTAAATAGGTCAACACCCATATTCCAACCACCATAGAAATGCCAAGGCTGTAAGGCTCTTGAGACACAATGAAATGGGATTAGCATCATGGTCATGTTCTATAGATTTGGTTGTTTTCCCTCACTACTACCTCTAAATCTAGAATGGTGAGTTCACCTTAATTGTATCCCAAATAAAATTTCCCAGAGATCCATTAATAGGTTAATCTATGACCTCGCTATTTTTCCTTGTCATTTCACTCACAAGTACCACCCCGACTGGCACCACGACCATAGTGTTTCCAATTTTGGAATAAACAAATCTCACATGTTATCTTCAATAAGATATATAAATCTCATAAGACAATACCCAAACATTTACCCACCCCAAAAATAAATGAATATGATGGGAACAATTTCTATTTATGAAATTAATTTTTTGATGTATAAGAATTTATTCAAATGAATGAAAAATATTTTAACACATTTTTAGATTTTGTTCTTGAAACAAAAATTGAAACACATTATGTTGATCCTTGGGTTATGGGTCTATTTTTTAGCAGCATTATTAGATACGGATATCATGTACACCAATTCTAATTTTATGAATGAAATTTTCATTGTTATAACAGAATGGGAAGGAATATTAAATTACTCTTTTGACATAAAGGGATAGAAACTAGTTTAATATTTTATTAGAAATTATACTTACTATAATGATAATAAGTGACTAAGGCATTTTCTGAAATGATTGTTTTCAAAATGTACAAAATAAAAAATAAGATTTTTCCCACTATCCAACCATCCATGTTCACAGACATAGATAACATGATATTTGGGGCACAAATAATATCTATAATGATTTATAATAATTCAAAACATATAGAATATGGTTTCTGATGTATTTCCCAATATGTGGAGATAATTTGGTAAATTTTTCACGATTCTCTTGAAACACCACATTAATTATCTTTATTTTTGATAATTTAATTACATTTTTAAATGAGGTGATTCAAAAAACGTTAACCACTAGAAATACTACTAAAATAAAATTTCCATTACCTATATTAAACCATATTTAGTTGAGACATAAAAATTTAATGTGACTACCGCATTGGTATAACTGGTAAAATATGATTTCTCTATTTTATATTTATATAAATATTAAATGAGGGTAAATGTGCTCTGATTTCATGATGAAAAATAATATCAATATTCAAATTTATCACTCTAGAGTTCCAAAATTTATTGTATAATTGATTGAGAGAAAAGTTGTTTAATTTCAATATCAATATTAAAATATTGATGACATTGAGATAATAATATCTAAAATTATTCTTATATTATATTTCAATGAAATTATGAGATGTTAATCTATTTATAATAGATAGGGCAGGGAGATAACGAAACATTATAAACCATTAAATATATATATTGATCGGAATTTACAAATATTTGTCATACTCAAAAAAATATACTAAAGAAGATCTTATGAGAGTAATGAAGTATATCACATATATCATACAATATTGAATTGTGAATATTTAACTATTATTTTGTTAAAGGCCATAGATGAGAGGAGGTGAACTTGATACTCTTTGAAACCAACCATCAACATTTATAGTTTCATCAAAAGAACCATCTAGACTATCTTCTTGGATAAATAAATTATTGAAAATTATCATTATCCAATTTAATAAAATATTTTCAATGAATGTATATAAAAATTGAATATTGATGAGTATAGTGGTTGTGAGAGATAAAGAGAACAACATTTCTTATCAAAAAGTAGGATAAATAAATAAAAATATTTTTTAGTTTTACTTATTATTAGTATTCATTATTATAAACATGAATCTATGTACTAATTTTTTTGAAATTTGTTTTTCCATTTTTTAAATCTTGTTTTTATTTTCACTTTATATGAATTTATGAAATTATTATAAATTTATCAATTTTTCAATATGTATTATTTATAATTAAATTTAGGTTTATAAAATATCACAGATCATTATTCTGTTTCTTACAACTTTGGAGTGCTGATTTATCAAAAATATGTCTAACTGATATTTCTTTCAAACAATAATTACAATCATTGAAAAAGATATTTTTATTAATCTAGCAAGGTCAATTATTATAAAAACGTGGAAGATTTATGGTCCATGACGATTAATACCAATATTTTGATAATTTCTTAATAATTATGACATTGAATTTCAAATAGTTAATTTAAAATAATGGTATATTATTTATAGTCAAATGATATTGAATTCACTTAGTAGAAAAATATGATATGAATTTCATATTTTGTTTAATATAATATGATTGAGTAATTTCTAATAATAACATCATTAAGAAAAAATGAAATATATATCAGATACTATTGAGTGTTATCACAAATTACCTATAAGTTATTTATTTTAATTTTGACTATCCATGAAATAAATACATAACCAATTAGAATTTATTTTATAGCATTGGACATTTTATTTCAATGGCCATATTCATGGGAAATGAGTCTTGAAGATGAAACATTATAGTAAAATATTTTATTATTATATAATTGGTCATAAATTTAAAAAGGCCATCTATTTGATATATTAATAATTAAATTAATATATAAATGTGAAATATATTTATATCTATATATACAAGTAAATCCTAGAGTTACGGGGCTACGGATGTTATAATGTAGCTCACCGTTAGTTTTATTTACAATGATTTAATGTTAATGCAACCATTATTTAGAAATTAAATACCATTTAAATTGTACTTATTGATTTTGGTCTTAAGTATTACAATATAAAATTAAAGGAATATAATTTTGTTTACTTCAACGATATAGATAGAATATTAAAGAAAACAATTATGTTATTTTTAAAAAAATATTCATAAGGATTTCATAAAATCATATCAATTGAAAATGCATTTATATGAAGACCAAAATTTTATTAAATATAGATAATTTACTGAATTTTTCCTTGTTCTATGTATTTTTGAAATTCTTTATATTTTTGAATACGTTAAGAGTGGTTATATAACATCAGGCCGATACAAAATCATTTTGTCCATAAAACTGTGACTTCTTGGGATGAATCATTTTAACATCCCAAGTAATTAATGAATAGTAGATATTTTTATCTATGCCTATTAATGAATTAGATAGTGTATTAGAGGCTTAAAATGAAAATAAATCCAATCTTAAGCATGAAATACACTAATATTTGTAAAAGATTATTTTACTGCCTTTTTATGGAAAACCATTGTAAATCTATCATTTGACAATTTTAAAAGCTATTTTTTTCAAAATAAACTTATTTTTTATGATTGGGACATCAAAATTTACTTTGTGTGAATTTTTGGTATTTTCCCGAAAAACTTCAATTTTTGATGAATAGTGAAACCACTAAGTGGTAGTTAAAGAAACTGATTTTTCGTTTTAATGAAACTTTGTCACTTCTGTGATTTGATTTTCAAAATTCCGACATACATGGTTGTCTTTATAAAGTAAAATGTGGTTCAATGAGATTAAAATAATTTTTTGGTGAATAGTACTTTATTAAGTTTTTATTCGCGATTAGAGGTAATTAGTGTAGTTTAAGTTAAAAATAATGTTTTAATAATATGAGATGAGCTTGACACATGTCCTACCCTCATTGGATGTGTCATGGACGACCAAGACAATCCATGGGTCAACTTGGGGACCCCATGGAGCCACTTTTGTTGGGAAATGACATAAATAACTTTTTATTAAATGTTAAAGTAAAAATGACACAAACATGAGATGTTTAACTAAAACAATTTTTACATGGGGTTATACAAGACATATTTTTGACTATAAATACTCATTATAAAGCTAAAAATATTTCCTACATCATGATATTTTTTTTATAATTTTTAGACATTAAATATCTTAAATTATTTATGACATCATGATGATGCATCGATTACCTCATTAATAAAGGATTTAAATAAAATGAAATGATAATGTAAAATCTATGACCTAATCATGTCCAAAACCTATTGGATGGGTGTATTTATAACCCTTATCACCTTAACCTAGAATTATATCAATGTTGGACCTTTTTAATCCGAAAATCATTTTAAAATAAAGTAACATTTCTTTACTTTCCAAGAGTGACCCACCTCTCCTCTTATAAAAGGCCCCAACCTCTACCTCCTTACCCACACTTCCGAAGCATTTCGCTCGGCCAAACCCTGCCCATTTTGTCTCTCCACTTCCTTCTCTTACTCCTTGAAGCCTCACATTGGGCATAAGGCTTCCCAAGGAAGCCTTTGTGCTCAAACCAAAGGGAGTTACCCGATTTTGAGGTAATGTGTTCACATGTGTTCTTTTGTTTTATTTTGCTTCTCCATCCCCCTAAACTCTTTTTATTCATTTCTTTTGTAACTACTCGAGTATCATAAATATTATAGGATTTTGTTATAAGATGTATTCGAGCTACACTTACACACACCTACATCTAATGGTTAAAGAACATACTGTTTCCGTGGATGGAGAATTTCTTCCTCCTGAAACGATGATTGTTCAACATTCTTCTCACACCTTCAAAGGTGGAAATTAAGATGACAATATATTTAAATATGATATATAATATGTTTCTATTTTCCATAAGCTTCTTTATTTTTCATTTTGTGCATACCTTTGTGGTTTCCATTATGGGTAAACGTGATATCTTCATTTAAGGAAGTGCGGACTACCGCCCCCTCAAAGTGATTTGATTCCTTAATACCATATGTGGGACGTATAATGGATGGAGTTATGATATTATATATGATATTACACTGGAATTATACTATAAATTTATATCATTATGATTCCATTCTACAAAAATACCAAATATAAATAATGTAGTGTTCATGCGTACGTACGGCTTTACGTCTCCATGAATGGTGCATTTCATTTCTTACCTCTAAATGATTATTTAATATTATAAATTCATGCATGTACTGGATATATATGACATATATTATATCTACATCATGAATACCATTCTGGATATAATGTATACATGAACAACTTGTAATTATAAAGTGTTTATTTTTGACTCAAGTACCAATGATCGTTAAAACGACCGTTATTAACTTAAACAAAATACATAGTGTTCATGACATGGAAATAAGTGATATAAAAGTAATAATGAACTTGAAAAAGGTTCTTAAGGAAATATAAATTAACTCAAGTTTATTATTTAGGACGTTAAAGAACGATCGAGTCATTTCAGACCTGAGGTAAGGGACTTCATCTCAATCTCCTCTCATTGAGGCACATTTCGTTTTATACACAACTATCTTTTATACGGTGTATAAAACCCTTTGACTTTTAGTTTTATACAAAATGAATCTTTTTATATGAAGAGTTTTACTAAACGAAAAAAAGGAATGTTTCTTTTAACGTACGTGGTGATAACGACCTTTTCCACCCCCATGAGTATTATTTGGTCTTTGGCTTCCTGAAAAAGCCGTAATGTTTTTTTAAAATGAAATAAATACCATATACTCTTTTATGTATTTTGGTATTGAAAATGGTTTTTATAATGTATTTGTTATGTCAATATATTTATGTTATATATTGTGATCAAAGTGTGGAAATGTTTTCTTTCCATTATATTTGTTTTATGTCTTATGTTTTTTATAATGGTACTTGGAAATTTGATGGGTGGTTATGTGATAAACCATATGACGGGTGGTGCGATGAATACCAGGATGGGTGGTTATGTTATAACCTCCAAAACATTGGGTATGGAAGTCATCTGTATGGCTATTCCATTATGTATGTATGTTAGTTGGCCGTATAGCTATTCCATTATGTGATATGTGTGTAAGTCAACCATATGGTTATTCCACTTAAGTATGTTTATGTCCCATGTTACCTTTATATGTTATGTGATCTTTTTATGGGTTTTATGGAAATATTTTGTTTACAAAAGGGTAAGTAATGATCTTTTATTCAGTGAAGAGTTTTTACTACTTCATAAAGGTGAAAACTATTACTTTGATAAAGTATACATGGTTTACTTGATGTTTAAAAAACATACAGTTTTCATTAATTGTGTATCCCTTACTGAGCTTTTTATGCTCACCCCAGGTTTTTTTGAAATTTTTTTCACAGGACTTAATGTAGATTATGGTCTAGGATGGGATCAAGGGAAAGTCAGGCTATCTAAAACATGGAACTAGACATGTTTCTTTTTAAGACTTTTAATTTTATGGAATCATAGTAGAAGTGTCTACTTTGTAATCTTTTGAGATGTAATAGTTATGATCTAATTCTATAAAACTCTAAACCTGAAAAGATCCACAATGTGAATTATTCATTTAATTCAAAATTAAGAGATGTTTAAGGCCGAGGCCTTATAGTTGGTATCAGAGGTCGGTTTAGACAACTTTAGGAGTTAGAAAATTGTTAAATTATAAGTTAATTTATGGTATGACTGAAATGATATAGCATTTACAGATTACCATGTTTCTTCTCCTAAGATATTTTTGTGTTCAGAATGGTTTTCCATAGAAGAAACAAAGCAGCTATGTTGGGACGACATCAGGAGGAAGACAAACTTCCAAATTAGCAACCTGAGATGGTCAGAATCGGAACTAAACAGTTTGTTGTAGTGATGGCATCGTTGGATCAGGCTATAAATGGTGGTGGTATCAATGCACGAGAACATCCAGATCAACCGCAGAGGAACATGTCAGTGGTGGAACATTTCATGAGGCAACATCCACCATCATTCAAAGGATAATCTGACTCTGTGCAAGATGAAGGGTGGATTAAAGCATTGGAAAAGATTTTTGATGTCATGGGGTGTTCAGAACATCAAAAGATTAGTCTTGATATTTACAGTTTTGAAGGTGAAGCTAACCAGTGGTGGTCGATGGTGAAAAATATCAGGGATAGTGGTGAGATTGAGGATCTTCACTGGGACGAATTCAAAGCTATGTTTCTTGAAAAATATTTTCCTACGGTGGTTCGTCTTAGGATGGAAAAATAGTTCCTATAATTGAGGCAGGAGGATGATTCAGTGGTTGCTTATGATGCAAAGTTCACTCGATTGGCAAGGTATGCTCCAAACTTCATACGAGATCTTGATAGTAAAATAAACCGTATTTACTCAGGGTTAAAGCCAAAGTATCGAAGGGATTTAGCTTCTCGTGAGTTCAAGAGTTATTAAAAACTTGTTCGATGTGCGGAGATGGTGGAATTGGAGTTTGCGGATGATCGGTTGTTCTATAAAAAACAACAAAATAAGAGGTCCAGTTGGCAGGCAAAGGGGAAGAATTCATCAAAGAAGCAAGGAGGTAAGAAAACCAAATATCCATCTAGTGAGAAGTGTGGTAAAATTCATCCTAGAGAATGTTTATCCAAGTCTGGTAAGTGCTTTCGGTGTGGTAAGTCTGGTCATATTGCTCGTAACTGTAAGGAAGATGATCAATCATGCAATGAAAAGCCAGCAGTAAGATGTTTTAAGTGTATTGAAATGGGTCATTATGAAAATTAGTGTCTAATGAAGAACTCGACTGGTGGAAAGCAGCCAGAATACAAGAATAAAGGGGTGGTGAAATCCTTTGCAACAACTTCAATAGATGTTGGGCCATCAAATGAAGTAGTATCAGCTCTAGGGAGCTCAGTATATTTTGATGATTGTCATGAGGTCGGGGTACCATCTGTTTAAATTAAAATAACCAGACATTCCGAAGACTGCATTCCGTACTAGATAAGGCCATTATGAATTTGTAGTTATGCCTTTTGGGTTAACCAATGCACCTGCTGTATTCATGGACCTTATGAATATAATTTTCCATGAGTTCTTGGATAAGTTTGTGGTTGTTTTCATTGATGATATTTTGGTGTTTTCTAAAAGTAAAGAGGATCATGAAAGATATTTAAGGGTTATCTTGAAAACCTTAAAAGTAAAGAAACTATATGGAAAATTAAGAAAGTGTGAGTTTTGGTTACAACAAATTTCATTCCTAGGTCACATTGTTTCAAAAGATGGCATAACTGTTGATCCTGCTAAAACAAAAGTTATTGAATAATGGCCAAGACCCACAAATGTAACCAAGATCCGTAGTTTTCTTGGTTTGGCAGGTTACTACTGATGGTTTGTTGAATATTTTTCACGGTTATCTAGTCCAATGACTAAACTAACTCGTAAGGGTGTTAAGTTCATCTGGACAAAAGAATGTGATGATTGTTTTTAGAAGTTGAAAAGAAGATTGGTGAATGCTCCAGTTTTTTCACTTCCTTCCAGGAATGGTGAGTTTGTTATATACAGTGATGCTTCATTGAAGGGACATGGTTGTGTCCTTATGCAGAATGATCAGGTAATTGCTTATGCTTCACATCAGTTGAAAACTCATGAGGTAAATTACCCTACACATGATTTGGAATTAGCTGCTGTTGTTTTTTCTTTAAAAATTTGTAGGATTCATTTGTATGGAGTAAAGTGTGAAATATATAATGATCACAAAAGTTTAATGTATATATCCACTCAGAAAGAATTTAACAAGAGACAGAGGAGATGGCTGGAATTAATCAAGGATTATGATTGTTCAATTCATTACCATCCTGAAAAATAAAATAAAGTGGCTGATGATTTTAGTTGAATAAGTAATGCTTCATTGACCATACTACGTTTGGAATGAGATCCTTTGGTTTGTGATTTGATGAACATTGGGATAAAAGTTGTTGGTTTAGGAAGTTATTCTATTTTGTTTCAGGTATCAGTCAGATCATCCCTATCAAACAGAATTAAGCAAGCACAGAGGGAAGACATTGACTTGTAGAAAAAGGTAGAGCTGGTTCAGAAGGGTAAGTTGCCTGAATTAAACATTGATAATGATTGTGTTTTGAGGTTTGGGAAGAGATTATGTGTGCCTTGTGATTCACAGTTTAGGAATGAGCTGTTATGTGAGGCTCATAGTTCCCCGTTTTTAGTTCATCCTGGCAGTACTAAGATGTACAGAGATCTGCGGGAATATTACTGGTGGGATGGAATGAAAAGGGATATTGCGGAATTTACTATGAAGTGTTTGACTTGTTAGTAGTTTAAGGCAGAGCGGCAGTTTTCGAAACGGATTCTTCAGCCTTTACCAGTGCCAGAGTGGAAATGGGAAAATATATCCATGGATTTTGTCGTGGGATTACCGAAGACATCTAGAGGTAATAATGAAATCTCGGTTATTGTTGATCACTTGACTAAATCTTCTCATTTCCTTGCTATACGAGATACTTTTTAACTAGATCAACTTTCCCATTTGTATCTTAAAGTGATAGGGAGGTTACATGGAGTTACTCTCTCCATTGTGTCCGATCGTGATCCCAGTTTTACTTATAACTTTTGGAAAGGCCTTCAGAAGTCGTTGGGTACTGAATTAAATTTTAGTACAGCTTTTCATCCTCAATCAGATGGGCAGTCAGAATGAACAATTCATACCATAGAGGATATGATACGAGCTTGTTCGATGGATTATCAGGGAAGTTGGGACCAACATCATTCTTTGGTTGAGTTTTCTTATAATAACAGTTTTCATTCCAGTATACAGATGGCACCATTTGAGGCATTATATGGGAAGCGGTGTCGAACTCCAGCATTTTGGGATGAAGTGGGTGAAAGGAAGCTTATGGGACCATAATTGGTAGAAAAGATGGTAGATAAAGTTTAGTTGATTCGGAAACACATGAGAACATCTCAGAGTAGGCAGAAGAGTTATTCGGATAACGGGAGGAAGGATCTATCTTTCGAGGTAGGTGATCATGTTTTTCTCAAGGTTTCTCCATGGAAATGTGTGATGAGATTTTTTAAGAGAGGAAAGCTGAGTCCAAGGTTTGTTGGACCAGGTGAAATTCTGTAAAAAGTTGGATCAGTTGCTTACCGAGTGGCATTACCTCCGAGTTTATCTCAAGTACACAATGTTTTTCGTGCTTCGATGCTGAGAAAGTATATGCCAGATTCATCTCAGGTTTTGAGTCCGGAGGTAGTTCAGCTAGAGGAGAACATATCTTATGAGGAACAACCAGTCCAGATTCTTGACCACAGGGAGAAAGTGTAACAGAATAAGGTTATTAATCAGGTAATGGTTTTGTGAAAAAACCACATGATGGAAGAGGAAACATGGGAATCTGAAAATGCAATGATGGATAAGTCCCCCCATTTATTCAATAAGTAAAAAAATTGCGGGGGCACCATTTTCTAAAGGTGGGAAGGATGTAACATCCCAAGTAAGTAATGATTACAATATATTTTTATTTATGCCTATTAATTAATTAGATAGTGTTTTAGAGGCTTAAAATGAAAATAAATCCAATCTTAAGCATGAAATACACTAATACTTTTAAAAGATTGTTTTAATTCCTTTTTATGTAAATTAATTTTTATAAATGATTAATTAAGTTTTAATATTTGTGTACAACATAATTCATTTTTTTGAAATTTTATAATTAACATAATGACTAAAAGGAACATTTATTTTCAAAAAATAAATCCATAAATTATTATTTTATTTTATTGTAATAGTAATATAATATTAAGATAACAAAATTAATTTTTCAAAGGGTCATAATATCTATTATAATATTAAAATATTTATTTTTTTGAATAAATGGTGATTTTTTCTAAAAATATAATTTATTATATTTGAAAAATTATTTTCATAAAATAAATTAAAATTTTCAAATCTAAACATCTAAAAAAATATTGGGTGAATATTTTTACTTTTCTAAAATAATTGAATTTTAATTGAATAGTGAAATAAAAAAATTTATGATATACGATAAATAAATTATTTTTTGTGTCGTGTATGATGAATGGGTAACATAAGCAGTATTATATTAGAATATAATTCCATATTTATTGTATTTATCATGGTTAGAAACACTATTGATCGTTTCATTCAATAATATTAATAATAATGAATAAAATATTCTAATGAAAACCCTCTCCTCTACTAATAACACAACCCCTTTTCACCTCCTCTCAACAAACCTCAAAATCCTGAATCTTTTATATTTTATTTCTAATACCCTTCATGTCCCACTCACCCACGTCCAAGAGCTTCTAGTCTCAAAAAAGTTTGAACCCAATTACCTGAAGGGGATATTAAAAAGACGATATTCTAGAGGTAAATTCATCCTTATTCCCTTTTAACTTCATATCTGTAATTATCATATTCTGACCTACCGTATCCAAAGAATAATGAGAAGTCCATTATATCAAGTATATACTATAATTTTAACTTTTTAATGGAATAACCATCATGAAATCTCGTCTCTTCTCTGTTTACTATGAAAATGAAAACATCATCCTTGTTGTGTTGATTCACAACCGTAATGGATATTTATTTTTATTCTCCATTACTACCTCTATGTCCTGTCAAAAAACCAATATTACAGGTAAAATATATTTTAATATTTCTATTAGAACATTTCAAATTTAAGGGAAAAATTTATAGACATTTTATTAAATAAAAAATCATGAGCAGACAGTTTCTATTTTTGAAAATAATGGGATCCCTGAGATACCTTGACAACTACCCATGTGAATGAAATGAAGAAATTCCCTAAACGACATCCCAAATGGCATGAGAGATGGATTTCAAATCCTCAAGTATATTTTTAACCATATATCTTAGGAAATAAATAATAACATCAACTAGGTTAAACTTCTGCGTTCTCTAAAGAAAAAGCAATGAGTCATTGAGTCCCTTATGCGGCAATAACCAACCATATTTAGTGGGTATTTTGACCCAATTTAAGAGAAATAATATATTAACTTATTGGAAGAAAGCTTTTTTGTGTGCTATTGTTTTGATAAGAAGAAAATTAATTTATTCTATTATCATTTAGATAGAGAGGAATATCTAGGGATGTCCTTGATAAATAACACCAAATCAAAGGATGAGAGAGAAGAGTTGGAGTGGGAATACATTAGGAAAATAATTTTAACATTTATTTCATAAGAAATATTCATTAAAATATAGAGATATAATTCCTAGAGATTAATTAAAATCAAATTTATTCATTCACATCTTATGAATCAAACATAAAAATACTTATAAGGTATGCCTTATGTTTTGTTAGAAATAATGATAAGAAAAAATATAGATTCTTTTGTTGTTTAAAACCAAATCATTGAAAGTCTCTATATATCTAAAACATTGGTCGTCATGAAGATGGGATTTTATTTTCCATAAACATTGAAATAGAGATCGGATAATGTTCTCATGGTTATGGAGATAAGAAAATAATAATGAAGTTTCATGCTGGTGGGTCAAATGACAATGGAGGAATGTGGATCCAACAACCCATGCGTCAAAAATGTGGAAATATGAATCATGGGAACTTCATTAAATGGATTATAAAGTACATAAATTGTGGATTATGATTCCATCATGATCATTAACTTCAAATAGACATGAATAATCTCACCAAATGTTATGGAGGAAAAGAGGGCACCACCCATGGTCCTATGTTTCATCTATATTGAGAAGGGGAACTATGAAAGGTTGTTCCATAAACCAAATGTCATTTAAGGGGAAAAGAATAAGAAACCACCAAATCCAAATGAAAAATGGAAATATTTTTCCATTAATACTAAAAAAGTGGACTAGGTAAAAGAATATGTACGAGGTACACTACTTATTCACTCAAAAACTGATAAAAGTAATATTAGATTCTAGTTCCACACATTCAATTATATCCTATAATTTTTATAGAACTAAGTAACTAAGACCTAAATACCATGAAGTAGTGATATCTCTAAAATCAACAATTGGTGTGATCATTTCAATCTAAGTGTTTTAATCTTCTTATATTGGAGCTTGTGGGAGGATTCTTCCGTGAATCCCAAAATACATCCCTTGGGGGAATTCAAAAATATATTGGGAACTAATAGGTCCTCATTATATAGATCACACACAAACTATCATGAAAAAATATCTTCTAATTTTATGAACCATCCCATGATCTTCTATAAATTCATGGAATACCATGAGTCTCTACTTGAAAATCCATCAACTCAATGGGTTTTTAATCCCTATTGAGAAGCATACACCTCTTAAATTATTGAGTCAATGGAAGGGATTAACCTAGAGGAAATTACAATTTTTAGGGAATACAATGGTGTATTTTTGAATAGTTTTCTAGACAAACCCCATATTTTGAGGTAGCTTTATCAATATAAATTACACATGTAGCCATTCTTATCTAAAAATTTCTCTATAGAATGGCCCATAAAGAATTGTATATGTTAAGTAATAGACACAAGATCACTCGAATGAAGGGAACAAATGACCTAGTGTATCACCTAGTGGGGTTCTAGTTCTCTCCTTCATTAATAAGGATTGATAAATGTGAGTGTGAATAGAATATCAGGAACTCAAAATATCTCTATAATTTAAAAGTATCATTTTCCAATGATTGATGACTTGTTCGATCAACAACGAGGAACTCAATACTTATCAAAGGTATATGTTCATTCTAAATGTCATCAAATAAAGGTAACAAAGGATTATATTTAAAATACTATTTTTTATAAATTGTATAGGAATAATGTGTTCAATATAATTAACATAAAACATTTTAACTTCTCCTGTAATATATATGGATTTCATGAAAATAGGATTAAAGAATAACAGGATAAATTTTTTATCGTATTTATCTATTATATTCTCATATACACCAACATAAATGAGGAACATGAATAAAATATAAGGATTATTTTGGAAACATTATAAAATTTTAAGTGGAATGAAAATTTTAACAAGTGGGAAATTTGGATGAAGTATGTCACATTTTAAGGGAATTTTAACCAAATTCAGTGAATTTTAACCAAATTCAGTGAATTTTAACCAAATTCAGTGAATTTTAACCAAATTCAGTGAATTTTAACCAAATTCAGTGAATTTATGTAGAACATTCAAAAAATTTAATTGAGCAATGTCCTAGACCCACTAGTGTAACAAAAATCTATAGATTACCTAAATTAGTAGCATACTACCAATGTTTTGTGAGAAATTCCTCATTAGTTTCTATCCCACAAACTATGTTCACAAGAAATGGGTTATGGTCTGTCTGTATGGGTGAATGTGAGGAAATATTCATGGAACTCGAAAGAGGAAAATAATTTTCAAAGTACTTACACTACCAACAAGTGGAGATGTTTTTTTATATAAAATTATGATTTAAATAAATTACTCATTTATGTACTCTTGCAAAATAACAATGTGATTGCCTACCCCTCATATAATATAAATATCCATGTGAAGAACTTCCTGACGCTTGTCCTAGAGCTAGAGGATGTTATTTTTCTATGGAAATATAGAGGGACTACCTCTATGGTAAGAATTTTGAAATATATACTGATCACAAGAGTCTAAAGTATATATTCACACAAAATAATTTCAACATGCCTCCAAGAAGATGGTTATATCTTATCAATGACTATGATTTGCCCATTTGTTTTCATCTTGGAGAAGAGAATTGTTTAGATGATACTCTTAGAATAAATGAAACATATACCTTATCCATGATGTGAATTTATAATGACCATATCATCATGGATATACAAATTATGGATTTGAAAATCACAATGGGAAGTAGTACATCCTACCTTTCCCAAATGATTTCCCAACAATTTATATAAGTGACGATCAAGTAGCTACAAATGAATGATCTTGATTTATATATGGATATAAAATTTTAATTTAAGTGAAGCTATATGAGTTCCACACCGATGATTATGGAGTGATTCAGTTTAGAAATATTATTTATGTGTCATCATAGCCTATGATAATGAAGGTGTCACTAGATATTGCACATAGATAATCTTTCGTTGTCCATATCGGATGCAACAAGATGTACCATGATCTTCAAGAGAGATTATTAATGAGAAAAAATGGATAATTTCATTGTGGATTATATATCAAGGTTCTTAGTATCCCATATAGTCAAATTAGAGTTATAGAAGACCAAAGGGATGATGAAACCATTTCTAATACACTTATCAAATAGAATAATTTCTATATATACTTTGTCACTGATCTCTCAACAACATCGAAAGGAAATAATGTGATATGGGTTGTGGTTGATAATCTCATCAAGACTACTGACATAATCCTTATTCGGGAAAATATATTTCTTGAGCAACATGTTCTGATATTTCTAATTGAATTGGTGAGGCTACATGGGGTTCCTCTTTTTAATGTATCTAATCATGATCCAACGTTCAAATATATTTTATAAAGAATACATAACTATGATTTGATTACTGAATTATTTTTTGACATGGACTATCACCCCTAAAATGAAATAATATATAAAATAACTATATAGAAACTTGATGAAAAGCTGGGATCATGTTCAATTGAATTTAAAGACTGATGTGGTCATCAACATCCACTGGTTGATTTCTCATACTATAAGAGTTCCCAATCTAGTATTCAGATATATCCATGTGAAGCTCTATATAGGATGTGATGTAGAACTCCAACCTATTAGGATGAAGTTAGTGAATGAATTATAATTGGACCATATCTTATACTAGATATGACCAATAAGGTTTAAGACATCCAACAACTTATCAATGATTCTTATATTTGGAAGAATTGTTATGCTTCTAACCATCAAAATAACTTTTAGTTCTATGTTGGAAATAAATTATCCCTTCGAATGTCACCATGGAATAGATTCCTATAGTTTGGAATGATAGGGAATCCTATCCCTTGGTACATTGGCACCTATATTATCCTTGATCACAAAGGTGTATTGGCCTATCATCCTTAAATTACACAACAAATGGCTCCTATTTATGAAATGTTCCATGTATATCTCCTATGGATGTACATAAATGACCCCTCACATGAACTGAATCCAGAGCTGGTACAACTAGATAATGAACTCTCATATAATGATTATCCGGTGAAGACCTTGGACTATAGATACAATGTCCTACTCAACAATATGAATCACCAAATTAATGTGATTTGTTGTAACTCTAAGTATAAAAAGGAAACATTGAAATAAGAGGAAGTGATGAATAAGAAAACCCTCAAAAATTTTTTCCTTAAATTGTATAATGGAATATTGAGGATGATATTTGAAAAAGGGGGAAGAATATAACAACCCAAAATTTTATCAATGGAATTTCGATTTTTTATCATTATTTTGTATGGCAGATTCATCACAATGAAAACACAATAAAAACATTATTCTCGTAAATTAATATTGAAATAAGTGGTATTTATGAAAATTTTAACACATACCATTGGAATAGTAACCAAACTATTCCAATAGAAATATGACTACTAGGAATAGAAATATAGCCATTAAAATAGTTACAGTTCCTTTTTTATGGTTAAATAAAATTTAGGAATCTTATATATGGAAATATGAAATAATTTTATCTTGGTACACAAAAATTAATGATTTAGAGATAGTAAAATAATTATTAGAATTTTTTAGAACTTAATTTTTTATTTATAAATATATAATTAATATATTTATTTAAAGAAAATTTAATATCACAAAATATATTCATTAATTAATATTTTATTTTTTTAATTTTATTATTATTTTAAGTGACTCTAATTAATTTTTAAAATAGTTATAAATTGAATTATAATATAATAAATGTATTTTCTGAGTAAATGATTATTTTATTTAAAAAATAAATTAATAATATATGAAAATTTGTTTTCATATAATTGATTCAATTTTTGAAATCTACACATTAAAAAATATATTGGGTGAATTTTTAGATTTTTCTAAAATAGTTGAAGTTTTTAAAAATAATAAAATACTAAAAATTACAATATAAACTATATACATGAATTTTTGACTCATGTTTGACTTATAGAAGATTTAAGAATAATTTTATCTAAATATACATATATAGTAGCTATATTTAGTCATGGTAATCAACACTACTGCTAGTCTTCTTCCACAATAATAGTCAAATGTATAAAAAAATAAAAGAACCCTCTCCTACCAAATAAATACCAACCCTGACTATATCCTTTATTCATAACTAATAACCCATTAATATAGTATAAATTATGCCCAATTACCTTCTAATGTTTCTTCCCCAATCCTTGAGCTTCTTTTCTCAACAAAATACCAAACCCAAGTACCTTTAAGATGTACTCAAGATATGATATTCAAGAGGTAAAATCATCATTCTTCTCTTTTAATTTCTATTATTTTTTTACCATCTCATCACCTACCCTATACAGTGCCACATGAAATCTCTTTTATTATATATATACTATAATTTTATTGTGTTGATAGAAAATCCGTCATCAAATCACTTATCTTCTTCTTTTATTGTAAACAAAAAATCATCGTTCGTGATGTGTAGATTCACCACCTTCATGGATGATGATTTTTGTTTTTATTTACCACATTCAAGAATGGACATAAAAGCATTTTATGGTTAAAAAATATTATTATTTATACTATATATTTTTTAATATTCAATAATTAATTTATAGACATAATATAATGCGAAACGAAACTAGTTCATGATGGTAGTAAAAATTGACAAAATAAAGAAAATATTTTTCGTTAAAATTTTATTTAATGTATCATCCACAAATAATGAGAAATATTTAGAATAAAATTTAACTTATTATAGTTCACTGATAACATATAATTTCAAGTATGGTGATTTTATCTCATTTTAAATGAACATCCATACTTTTATAAAAGTGAACTGATCGAGAAAACCTAGAAAATTAACAATCCATGATCTACATAATTGAACTATATAACTCATAAAAATGTTCCTAAATGAATTTAATAAAATTATAATAAATTTAATAAACATATAATTTTTTCTATGAAATTTCATAAATGAAACTTCTTTTACTTTATAGGATATTTAGTTTCAGTTCAGAATGCATTCAGACATAAAGTGTGTGGAATCCTGAGCCCAACTCCCTTTCTTTGGGTAATAAATCATTCAGGCTAAATTTTTGTGTAGATACTCATTTATTGTTACTTTAAAATAATAAAATTTTTATTCCCTCTTATTTTCGTGGATATAAATGTTTTCAACATGGTTTTATGAAAAATATAAATATTTTCCAAAAAACTCATCTTTCAAAAACACATCATGACTTATTTTGATGTTGTTTCTTCTTCACTCAAAATTGATTTTTATTATTCCACATATGTTTTCTGATTTTTTATTATGGAACCCAATCTTTTAATCATTAATTTTTTGTTTGTTAAAATCTTATGAAACACAATTCTTTCTTTGAGTTTTTTATGATTATGATTGTTATACATTCTATTTGGAGTACAAGATCAATTAAATATTATGATGTGATGGTTGGACCAATAATCATATAGTACTATGATTTATTCTGTAATGTGATTTATCTCATGGTATAATGTGTATTATGATTTGATTTTGTTATTACTTTTTTTACAATGTATATTTTTTTTGATTATGCACATATGTTATGTGGGGACATGATGCTATATTTTTTCATAACTATGTGTGCTATTTGACCACTAATACATGATCACTCATTTTTATGAATTCGTACATTCCATACCATTATCCAAATTTTCCCATATGATGTTGATAATTATCCCATGTTTATGTTATTATTATGATGATTTTTCTCACTCATACTAAATTGTTTCATGTCCCTTATTTATCCTCTTATTTGGATTTTACCTCTCCTTTTTTTGATGTATATTCTCAGGTGACTAAATAAAAATAGTATAATGTGATCTTTATAAAGATAAATAATAATATATTAAATAAATTGTTATGTCTTATTATTAATTGGTGATGTATGAACCGAATTGCACCAAGACAATAAACCATTGGTTCCTTGAATTATAATTTATTCATGTTTTTATCATAAAAATAATGTTATAGTCATGTAACAAAAATATATTTCGATATATAAAACATCACAACCATATTTTTATATATATTATCTAGTTATTAACATATATGATGGTAATTATTGATTTAAAGAAACTATATTTCCCTAAATATTTTATTTTAAAAAATTAATTTAAAATTAACTATTTCATTATCAATATTTTTTCTTATAATGATAATTTTTTTGGTTTTACTAAAACCTTATTAGAAAAGTGTCTTATCAATAAAATATTTTAGGATATTCCAACACATCAATATAATAATAACTGATCACCAAAAATATTAAGGATTTTATGGATCATAACTAAGGAGATGGTGTTTCGATGATATATTTATGGATTTATTCTCTCTTGAATTTTGAATTGGATAATCCCGAATTTAATTGTGAATTTTATTTCCCAAAACTAATGTGTTGGATCATCAAAAGTATCATTAATAATTTTCCACCACATCAACGGTCTGAAATATTTTAAGAGAAGTAATTTATTTGGGAAAATATTGAATATTATGGTCGAAATATTAATTTATGTTATATATAAAACCGTAATATTTTACTATTAATTATATTATGCATGGAAAAAATTTCAATATTGGTAATAATTGAAATTGTATTTTGATATTAAACATGAAGTGGCTTAAAGAATATCACTATGATGAGAATCAAATTCAAAAAAATCAATGTCATAATTTAATGCAATCTAGAATGGAATGTCTATCCCTTTCTTTGATAAATAGTAATTCTTTTCATTTTCATCACATCAAACAAATACCATGTACGTGTCATTTATAGTTTTCATGTATAGGATGTTAGTTCATTTTTTCCTATTTATAATAATAAGAGCTACTATTTGTCAAAATTTTCTATCATTTAATGAACACCACATCATGTGAAGTTCCTCACAAAAGTTTAGTACATATATAAGAACTAATTAAAAGAATTATTGTCTTATGTGTGAGTTGTACGAAATATCACCATTACTTATAATGTGTGTGGAGTTCCACCAAAATTTAGTAGTTCTTGATTCAATAATGAAATTATTTATAATTATATAAATGATTATTGATAATATTTAGAGATCAAGAATAAAGTTGTTATTTTTAATCAATTTGATGAAAGGTCCAATTAAAATATGTTGGTATTATATAAATGAAATGAAATGTTTTAGTTCCTATAGATAATCATATGGGAGTTAAATGTTGTACTTAAGGGTTACCATGGTTTTTTGTGAATACATAGGTTTTGAAATTGGATAGAATAAATATAATTGAGGGCTTACAAACCTTTAATAATGGGGAATAAATCAATATGAAAATGTTTCAATATAATGACCCAAAATGGGGATATTCACTAATAATTCCCCTCTTATTCTACAATTGGGAACATTGTCCTTGTGGGTGAAGGTTACTTTATGCATGTTATATGTTTTCCACTATGATCATGTAATTTGTGTGAGAGTAGTGGATGTTATGCAGGAGTATACTTTTTGGGACATATAGATATTTTAATGTTGTTTAATCCCTCTTATCTATATATTCTTGAGGTCCACATCAATTTATATTATATTTCAAAAAATATTATATGTCTTTGAACAAATGACTTATATAGAATCCTATAAAAGGAACATGACGTGAATGTTTCATGTGTTCCTTTTAGGAATAAAATATTAATTTATGATATATTTGTTTTAAATTTTTTTTATCTCCTGGCTTCACAAAAAATTCATCACATAATTATTAATGTTTTTTATCAGACGTAGTTTTTATACCATTGATAAATGGATAATTTTTTAAAAAAGAATACTGTTCAGTTTTTGGATTTTTTAACATACTTTTCTATATGTATGGAGTAAATTTTTTCAGAAAATAATTAAGGTGTACATGGAAAAGTTGACTGATAATTAAAAAACATTACGTATCAAATTTAAATATCATACACATATAAGTCATTATAAATGGATTTATCCTCATTGTTGTTAATTTTACAATTTAAATGAGATGATATTTTTTTATTACATCATTTTTATAAGTTTAATTATGCAAGTTTCATATTGTTGGTGGTCAAATATTATATAATATATTTTTTAGTGTTTTTTTATAATCATATCACAATGTATCCTTATTGGAAGATTATACAAGACATGCACCAATTAAATAGAACAATAATTATTTTTTTCATTATAAGTGAAAATATATATATATAGGTTTAATTTAGATGTTCCTTGACATCCAAGAACCTCAAATTTTTGATGTTGGATTATGTTGAGAGAATTTTACATTCTTGGCCACTATGGTTTAAATGAGTGTTTATTTTTTTTATATAAACAATTTTAATTAATATATATTGTTCTTAATATTCTGTAAAATATGATAAATGTTTATTTGATAAATATGTACAAATTTAAGAATATTTCTGCTATCAAAAAATCCCCCACCCCTGAAAATTGGATATACATGATATTAAAATAATCCAATTAAGGGGTAAAATGATTATTTGTTAAGTTATTTTGTTATATTTCATATAGGATTACAAGTTGAATATCTCTTTTACCATTATAAATAAATAATTCATATCTTTCAAATTCTATTTAACTCTTTAGAAAATAATATACATATTTCGGTCTTTTTTTAAACATCACGTTGTACCTGACATAAGTATTGTACATGAAAATAAAAAACAAATTTTTTAATAATTTTATAATGAATTTATGTTTTTCTATTATATATTTCTATATATCAACAAAAATTACACACATATTATTACTTTATAATGAATTACAAACCGTAACAGAACTGTTTACTTTATGAAACTTTTACAATTATACACTAAATTTTAATTCTATATTCTTTATTGTCCACCCTTCATAAAGTATGTTCTTATTGTTTAACTCAAGCCATGATAAAAAAACTGTTTGATGTTATGTATCAATACTAGGAAATGATAGGTATCCCCATGATACATCATTTTTTCAACACATATTCCTTATTAACCATGTTAGTGATGAGTATCAATATTATATATTTTTTTGACATGCAATCACTCTATGTATACCTTATTTAAGAGGTTGCTCAAATTTTATCCAATTTACCCATCCAATTATTTTCATTTTTTGGACATTATTGCTTCATTTTTAGATATATATTTCATTCAATGGACATGTGGATTCAGTAGAAAATTAATTCTAGGTGCAAATCATAAGACGCGGTCTGTTAAAAACGGAAAATAATTAATATGGAAACTAACACACCTACTTAGGATACACAAAAAATCATGAAACTATAGTAAAAATTGACGGGAAAGATAATTCTTATAGTGTGGTATTCATTCTAGTCACATATTTTTCAATGATTGGGTATGGTCTAACTACATTTAAATTTTTTTTAAAGATTTTACTATATAAAGAAAAATTTTGAAATCAAATTAAACCGTATAAGAATCATTTTTCACAATATTCTAGTAGAATAACCTCTTTACACAGTAGTTAATCTATTGCAAATTGGAGAAAAATATTTTTAATCAACCACATAGGGATATAATTATCATTTTTTGGGATTTAAATTAAATTTTTAGTGCCCAAATAATTAGATATTTTTTATTATTATTGAATGAATTACATTGGGTAAATCTAAGATGAAAAACCATGTAGTAGGAGTGAAAGATAACCAGTAAAAACTGTTATGAAAATAGATACAACCATATTTGATTCACTATATATTGAATGGTTTAATATCTTCCAATAATGTCATAGGTAGAATAAAAATAATGTTTCATTGAAATGATTTTTAATACAATGATATCAAAACACATTGGGTTTATATTGGACAACTTTGAAATAACAAAAATATACTTCTTGTAGTTATGATGTCAATCATATATTGGCCCCTCAATTTTATCTTGTGGATTTCCCGATAATATTTTATTATGGTCATTCTCTTAAAACAAAATTATTTTCATTCAAGAATAATGCTCAATATAGTAGTATGGATGATCAATTATTAAACTTTTGTAAAATAAATCACACAATTATTATAATAAATTAAATTTAAATAATTTTGTGTCATTTATTTTGGGGGAATATATCATAACAAATATGTAGAAAAATATAGTTTCTATATATTTATTTGTAAGATAATATTAATGTTTAGGAGTTCAAAATTTCATTAATTACCCATAATTAGAAATTTTACATTGATTGAAACTATATTTATAGTATATGGTTGGTCCCCCAAGATTTAGGGGATATTTATTAAAATATTATGAATCATTTTATCTTCAATTCCATCACCAATAAGACATCATTTTAGATTAATATGAAGGATACCAGTAGAACATATGGTGTTGTAGCTTCATTATTTTTTATTTATATAAGATCCAGTGGATCTTATCGATGGGTCCAACATATGTAAACCCTCTAAACCATGAAATTTTATAAATTAGTTTGGATTCTTTTATAGAGTTCTCATATTACCCTCTCATGTTATTAATGATGTTTTGGATCGAAAAGTTATACAATATTTTTGGATGATGTTGGCATGTAAAGGTACAAAAGATAAAACTGTTCTTATATTTGATAATGTTAAATTTAAAATATCATTGGAGTATAGTGAGGTTTGGATATGGTGTTACCAAAATGATATTTCCATCTAGGTCGCCTAAGGATTTCATAGACCACTCATATTTATAGGAATATATATATAGTAGTTTCATTTTATCAAACATTTGAGGTAACTACCCTATTAATCAATATACCTAACATGGATATATATAGAATATATTGGTCACTTTAGGCATTATGGATTATTTATGTCATCATTAATATCTAAAAAAATAAATAGGTAATGATATTTACCCCAATATTTTCATTACTAGGTTATATGAAAATATTAATTCTTTATGGAATTTTACCCCCACAAAACATAAATTTTACTAAACATTAACTATTGGGGATTCATTCATAACAAATTAAATGGACGATTGGGATTTTTTCTGGTAGAAACAATTTTGAGCGACATCTCTTTTGTAAATAATTTTTTTGGCATTCATCATGAAACTAGTTCCCAAAAATATGTATATCAAAGCATGGTCTGGGTTAAAAAATAATACTATGATAAATGAGACCCAATTATTTTAAATATAAAAGAATGTATAATTTCAAAAACTATATTTACATTTGTTTTATTATAGTTCTGAATCTACACATTCACTCGATTCCATTATCGAAGAAACAATCTTATTTTGGAGAAACTAATTGTTTTGTGGGATGTAATTCAATGTTATAGATATAGGTGTTGAAAAATTGGACTCATATTATGAGATGAACATGTGACGGGACATCCACATGGGGACATAGAAGAAATTTGTGAATTTTCTAGTTGAAAAATAGTAAAATTAAATGCATCAAGATTTATCGTATTCCCATTAATGTAGAGTTCCTAAAAAAAATGAATGATATTGAATAATTATTTTAGGGTTGAGGAGAACTGATATTACAAATTTCACAGCTAATGAAATGAAGGTACATAGAGAATACTAAGCTGGATATTTGTAACATCACATCCTAGATCACTCTATGAATTGTATCAGGACTAGTTAACCACATAAACAGATGCATGTGTCCATGTATGACATATTGTTCCAACTAGATGAGAGGGACCCGAAGGTCATAATTGGGATTATATGTACTCATCATCATAGTATTCAAAACTAGATAAATAATTCAAATAACTATACATCCTTCATAAATCAAAAAAGGGGAAATCATAGATAAATAAATACAGTCAATATATGAAATGATAATGAACAAGTCATACATAATGATTCGATTCCCCATAGGCTGATCATACAGAAGGAGCACTAAAATAATGAAAACAAAATTGGGGTAAAAAGCCTATCCCCAACTGGTCCCATGTAAAACCATGTCCCATATTACAACTCAAACCAAGGAATCCAACATCATTAAAAAATATTTGTACTTTCTCAAAATATTTCCTTATGAACATGAATGGTGTCTACTCGTGTAACCAAGTTATATGGCAGCCAGAGTAGGGGTTTGTGCACTACTTAATAGGTCACAATGAAAATCCTCAGTACATATAACTAGTTTTTTAAATTATTATGATGTTTTAAACAATATAAAAATTTAAAATACAAACATTAATTCATTTAGATAGAAAATCATAAAAAAATGAACCTGGTGGTTGGGTTCACATTGAGAATGTTACATAAGTGGTTCTTCTATTATATGGGTGTCTTAGATAATATCATGATTTCTGTGCAAACCCATCTCCCTCCAGAGATAATATTCCCACAAATGAAAAATAAATCCACCTTGGGTCCATGTTCTCCATGTTTTAATTAAGAATTATTGGTGGCCATTCAGGGGGTGGAATTTTTATCGTGTATTTAAACATCAATACCACTATCCAACTGGGGGTTTTTCACCCAGGTTATATAATCAATCCAATTTACCACTCATATTTTGTGTTTACCTAATTTTTAGCCATTAATCCTAATGTCCAGCAAGTTGTAGTGTTCACCCGTGGTTTAACCATAAAACATAGAATCCACCTAGGGGTTGTGGTCACCCAAGGCTTAACCAATGATCCCAATTCCCTCCAATGGGGTTGTGTTATTACTGTGTTTAACCATCAAAACTACGTGGAGAAAAACACACCATTATGTGTATATCAAAAAAATAAAAAAAGGATAGTGGGTAATTTTAATTTCAGGGTTTGAAAACAATTCTAGTTCAACAATTCAAATCATCTACTAAAAATTTTTCCTATACCATCTCGTGAATACAATTTTTGAATAAATATTCAAAATAAAATTTTCAAAAAACTTATTTACAATGATTCCAACCATTTTTCATCCTTAAATTTTATATTCCAATTTTAAAAAATTCCAAAAAACCATTTCCACGTTTCCATTTAAAATTCCATTTTTTTTCAAAAGTACCATTTCAATTTAAAACAATATTAAGTTCTCCAGTTTAAAATTTCAATGTAAATTAAATGAATAAACATTAAAAATGACATTCAATGATTCTTAAACTAATGTAATAGGTTTCAATCATAGATTATTTCCAATATAAAACATTTAACTCATTTCCATAGTCACCACATGGAAAAATTGTGAGACTATAATCACAATTACTTAAATGGTAATGAAATACAATGGGAAACTTTTGATACCTATTACAGTTTAAAAGAATCCTATAATAAATTACATTGTCTGGATATTTGATCCAATATTATCTGATCCCTATACATGTCCAAACCTAACCATAATTAACATAAAACCCTATAAATAATCCCAATCCTAAAAATTTACTAAATAATAAGGATTAATAATAAATTAAAATTTTCATATGTATTTTTTCAATTAAAATAGATTTGGAATATGTTTCAATTAATTCATCAAGAACAACCACTCAATTAAACTTTGAGAAACACATATTATATCTCCCTAATAGACTCCTAACACCATTCATATGTAGTTTCATAACACACATTTCCATTACATATGTCCACTTAATTTATATTAGAGGGAAAATATTAATAAAAACATAACCACAATAGAAGATCATTAAAATAGAGGGAAATGACATGAAGATGTAATCTCACGTCCTCCCCTACATCCCTCATAGGAATTCCAAAAGAGAAATAGGATTCTACCATGCTTAATATGAATCTCCCATGAAAACCGAAGCCAATGAAACTATATTTTTGATGATGGAAAGAGAGGATCAAATAAGAAGAATGGAAGTTGAAATGTGTCATCGATAAGAAAGAAACACCACTAAAAATTTCTGATTAAATGTGCTACGAAAGACGAACCATGGAGAAGACGACCCCTTACCATGAACGACAAATATAGGGGAAGGATTTGGTTTCCATCTAAAATCTTGAGGGGAATTTTTTTCCCTATAAAAATCCCCTCCAACAAGCATGTATAGGTCCATTGGCTAGCTTATGTCTCATGGGACATCCAGTGGTGTGGGATGTGGCACTATTCTAATACAAAATCCATCAATGATCCTATGGGGAGTCATATTACAGTTAGTAGAAATGGGTAGTAGATCCATATATCCCCATCATCGTATTCTTCATATAATGCTTCTCATACCCTCTAAGACTACACCTGAGCCCCTATTCCTTGTCTAAGAACACATATTACAACTTCCCAACCCCTTGAAATTCAATTATGACACCTCGTACACAAATTATCTCACAAGTTATTTCAAAATTTTACATTCCTCTAGAAAAACACATGCTCATATGGCTGAAAATCATTACAAACTACCCAAAATAAAACTCCCCATCACTGTGATTTACACATTGTTATCCATTAGCATCTTTTACCCTACATTGGTGAATGATTAAATATTGAGATGTTGTGTTCCATTCTTTAACACACGAAACACATACAGGGATCAAAAATCATCTTATGGAACATAAACTGTGTAATTTCAACCAACACCCATCACTGTAGATGAACACTGATATGGTTCATACCTTGACCCATTTATCACAATCATAGATGGTGTCATCATATAGATAATTATCAGATATTTGGTACTACACCCCATAAAAACATGATATAAAATCCAATTCAAAGAAAATTTTACTCCAAAATTTTTAATTTCCTTCCAAGACATGATTATATTCATCCATCATCTTGAATTATTCCATCCATCCATACATTTATGATCTATTAATACTCTATATATTCCTAAATAATAATATTTTAATTAAAAAACACATTTATATTTTCCTTAAGACCCATCATATTTTTTATTTCATCATACCATATCCATTTTCGATCATGAATAGAATACAAATCATTATTGATAGAATCACTTCAAAAGAAATTGAGTTTAACTGTTAACATTATTTAAATTTATTTTGGAATAAATAATTGACACCTATAGACTTAATCTGACCACCTGATTATGCTCTCTAGAGACTGTACATTACTCTCAATGATTTTTCACATTTATTTCCTTAACTATAAAAACAATCCATATGTATAGTGCCCCGCTAACAAACATCCAAACTAAAAATAGTAGTGTCAACATAAAAGCATCCCTTGACCTATGATAATGATCTATCTCAATCAACCACCAAATATAATTTCATACTTGAAATTACATAGGATATAATGGTATATATATCACTTTCTCCTCACTAGTATCTGGATTCCACCACAACCATTGAAGAGAAAGTTAAATGATCTCGTGTGACCCTCCCACCATAATGTTCATAATCGCATGAATAATAAATTACTCCACCAAAATAAGTGGTGTTTTCATTGCTTGATATAAGAAAATTTCTACACCTATCTCACATATTTATTTCATTAATGAACTCATGGATTGGATGTGGCTATCTTTCTCTCAATATAGAGACACAATGAATCCACAACTATAGCCCTTTCCCAATATTTGATTTTGTTACCTATACCATTGATAGACATATTTATTAAAATTGGGATATTTCCCTCATATGGATGATGAATCACTTCACATCATTTGGATTTACTTATACTACTCCTCGAATGTTACATCTATTATTCCTTTTAAAAATGAATTATACCACTCTTTAGAGATTTACTAGAAGCATACATTAAGTTGTGATGCCATTATTTGGGTAGAAACTGAGAATATTTTTCCACATGATTGGATTACTTGATCTTGTCTTTTTTTTTCAAGTACTTTTCACTCTGATTTTTTATTTAAGCATTGTTGGATGCCTCCTGATCGAAGATAGAGAGAGTTTTCTGGGGAAATGACCTATAGTGTGGGGAATTATTATTATTGTAATTAACATAGTTTAGGTATAAATGGGATATAGTGTTAAAGTGGATTCATGGTAAGTTGAGGAGCTATAATGTTTTTTCATACAATTAAAGGAAAAATTGGCTGAAAATTCAACTATAAAAGATTTATATATCATGTAATTTGATTATACATAGTGAAACTGATCATTGGTCTTAATAGAATAAACATGAGCTAACATGTTTTTTGCAGAATACCAATAAAAACATTTACACAGTGTGTAGCAATGTTACATGATGTGTAAATGATCGACTTTTTATTTAAAACATGTTTTGTTGCATTTTTTATTTAGAAAAACGTTTTACCTATTCTCTTCTCAACCGATAACAACCTTATATGATATTTTGGAGTGCCAAACCCCTTTCCAGATATTCCATTGATACGATTGATACCTAGAACCACTTCACTATCATCTACCCCCTATCTATAATGGTTATTTTTCCATAGGATTCATTGTTTGATCATCAGTATAAGTTAGTGGGTCTAAAAAATAAATCATATTGTTGGTAATTTCATATTTATGTTTTATTGTGATTTCTCCCTCATTTTTTGTACCCAAATTCATTAAATAATTGAATACCATTATCACATAAAATCCATTGGTTTCAAATGGGATTATAATTTTATAATGACATAGTTTATGGTTATAATTACTAGATACATAGTGTTATTTCTTATTATAGATTTTATATTTTATAGAATATTTCTTATATTTATAATTATTCATCAATTGTGAATAGAATTACATGTGGAATTTCAATTAATAATGGTAATTGACATAATTAACCATTGAGATATATCATGAGATATTGTGATATCCATGATGTATGAAAAGGGTTGTGTTCTAGGCAGAGATACTTATATAATTTGCTAGGCTGACGCACATGCACATGAAAATGATGTAATGCTTATGGTTAGTGGGATCAGCTCATTCCCCATGTATTAATGATTATTTGAATTTGACCTATAAATTTCGCAATGCATATAGGGATTTTACTTGGAGATATTGTAATTCGTATTGGGAATGTCTCAGATTGGATAAGGTTGGAATAGTTATAAGACATGCTCAGTGTCATTCGGTAATGGTACCAAAGATGCTTTTTTACCTTAGTAACTTTTATATTGCTAGCATAATCTTAAGACATGCATAGTGTTATTAATTCATGGAACTGAAGCAGGTTATTTTGGTATTTTTTAAATTGTTGAATTAATTTAGAACACTTTCTTATAGATTTATTTCATCCACTTCTTATTAGGATAGTTTTTTATGAACGGTGGTTTCAAATGACTATGTTATACTCAGAACCTATTCAGGCCGCCATATAGAAACTTAGAATATTTCATAGATGCATTTTTAGATAAGTAAAATGTACATTGTAGTTGATTACATTTTTAATTTTATGTTGATGGTTGGATATGGGACCAACATGGGGCTTCAGACCCTTGAGCTTGACTCTTTTATTTGAATAATATATCATTTTTCAAGTATTTTTATAGAATAATATTTAGTTACATTTTATCACTTAATTACTTTATTCCTTTATTATTTTTGAATTATTCATTTGTAAATTATTGTTTCCTTCCACTATTATCTTTACATTGGTTTTTTTATTTATATTCTCTTATGATTTTTAATATGTCAATGAAACTTCATACCTAGGGGTTATGATATCTCAACTATACTATCCAAATCCCCACTTCTAGTTGGTAGCCTCTAGAGTATAGGGAGGATCACTAGAGGTCATGTTTCAAACCGTTTTCATCCATGTGAGAGAGTTCTAGATTAAGGGATTTTAGAAATAGGTATCGAAGGAAGGTTACTCTTTTCATCTTTTTTACCACTTGGGAAAGGTATTAAAGATACTAGGAAGTATTGAGACTTGGTAATGAGTTTGTTAATGGGAGTATCTAACCTATGTCTGTGGAAAATCTGAGTACATGGGGATGGGATTGTTGCTTGTGTTGTTTTATTATTATAGTTGATGAGATCTCACATTGGGTTATTCAAATGTTATGTGTGGTAATTATTTTATGATGTTATTAATTATAAAAATTTTACTAAAGATATAGTATGTATTGAGGTAGTAATATGTGAATCATAATAATCACATAGGGTTATATTGACAAGAATTTTTCATTATATGGACATATATATATTTTTACATATAGTATATTCTTTCCTATTGAATTGTGAAAAGATATATATCAATTTCACTAGATAAATTGATGAGATGTTGTTTCATTATAAATTACATGTATCCAATGTGCAGTGCGACTAGAATTTTATGGATCTATATTGTAGTCACCATTTAGGATGGCCTTTTTGCGAGACAGTTTTCTATGGTGTGTGTTTGTCATGTAAAGAAAATGCCACCTCATCGTCATTGAAATCGGTGTTAGCAGAGTGGAAAAATGAATGCTCCAAAAATATTTAAACTATATCATATTATATTTCATCAGGGGCATATAATAGTTTATATTCACATAATCATCCTTGGGTCATTCGATCCATGGAAAGGGTGAATGTTCAAACAAATCCTTCACTGTGCGAGCTGACAAGAGAGTTTCAAATTTAGAATATGCCTATGTTTAATAGGGATGGGTGACCGCTGGAAGAGATGTTCTGAATTGAGTTCGTCTAAAGAATCATCAGGAATCTTGAGGAACCAATATATAAGATGTTAAATCTTTTTTTGTATATAATTTATTGTCCTGTGACGTGATGGTGGGATATTTTGGAAGAATCTTGACAATATAATAGGCTATCATGGATGGAATTTCAGACAATTTTACTAAAACATTTAAATCTCCAAACCTAGTGGGATGAAAAAACACACATGTTTATGCATCTAACATGGGTGGGTTTGTCATTACAATACATTTTCGGATGTTAGATTGACCTAAATTTCTTTGTTCCATCTTCGGATGCTCATGAGTTCCCTAAGGAGAGACATTTCTAAGATGGTCTTCATAATGTGTTTAGGACAAAATTTAATGATTTATTTAAGAAGCATTAATTCCATGGTTAATCAGGCTCTCATCATAAATGGTAATTTAGGAGAGGCCCCATGCAGTAGCTAGGCTATTTTAGTATGTTGATCTAAAATTTCTTCTTTGATTGGTAATAAGCATGATTATGATAGTTTATTTAAATGCATTAGTGGGATGAGGAGTCGGGGAAGTAGACTACTATCTCAATATTGTGTTCTCTCCTAGTGAAATTTTTGTAGGATGGTTGGTTATAGCCACCCACAATTTCCTTACCTCGTAGTATAATGTTTCATGTTTTCAGACCGGGCCTTCTTCAAAGTTTCTATTCTAACATTCTATAACTTACCAATTGCAAAGGATCAGGTCAGGCAATGGAATCGGGAAGGGGCTCAGCTATACCTTAGTATACTAGAAGTTGTAATTCCATGGGCCATCTAGGATGAGGTAGGAGATGTTGTATCCCACTGCAATAGAAAAAATACCCAGCAAGGGACATAGCTCAAGGTAGTGAATCGAAGACTAGGGTATAGGGATAACTTATTTTCACGTTATGCAAACCACTCTAGCTAATGTGGATGGAGGAACACTTACCAGCATAGGTATGATTCATGTTTCATCTATATTATCTTTTTTTAATATTGGAGAATCAAAATCCTGTCTATATGTTCTCTATGAAATTTTTTGAGCATATATTTAACAATTAAGACATCTTTGGGTGTGTGGTCAAAAAATATCAAACATTACAATGTGTGTTTTCTAGAAATTGGTGATTACCATTTCATTTATTAACCATTTGTGATTGAAATGAAAGGCATCGAATTGATTCTTTATTTGAATTGTTTAGTCCTATATCAGGCTTATATAAACTGTTATAGGAGTATAGTTACTTTCTTGTCTCTATATGGAATCTTTTATTCTCACCAGGGTGTGTGGGATCATTAGTTTGGTCATTTGGGGAATTTTTAATACAGATTAGACTATCTCATTTCTCAAATAGTTAGTCTCTCTATAGATAATGGTGAAATTTAACATAATAAACCATTTTGGGATGTTTTCCATGATGATATTTTTGGATTACCTTCAAAGTGATAGGTTGAGTTCACGATCAAGTTGGTGCCGTGAGTAGAGATAGTTTTTATCCCTCCATACAGAATGGAACTAGCAGAGCTTCATAAGTTGATGGATCAACTGGAAGATCTTAAATCTAAAGTCTTCAAAGGACTATGTATATCTCCTTGACCTCTAGTTCTCTTTTCTTGAAAGAATGAAGGGTCATTGAATTTAAGTGTGGATTATCAGAAATTGTACCGAATGAAAGTCATGAATATGTATCCTCATCCATGGATTGACCATATTTTTGATTATTTGTGTGGTTATAATAACTTATCTATTATTTATTAGAGATAGAGATATCATCAGCTGATAGTGAGACTATCAAACATGCCACAAACAACTTATTGGATCAGGTATGGCTTTTATGATTTCGCAGTGATGCTATTTGGGATAACCAATACACATGTGGTTTTCACAGACACAATGAGTATGATATTTCATTATTTTTTAGATCGGTTTCTGGTTGTCTACATACATGATATATTAGTGTACTCCTAGTCAAAAGGTAATCATTCCACATATCTTGACATCCTCCTGAGTACATTAAGTGTGTTTCATCTTTACACCTGGATTACTAAATGTAGTTTCATGATAACTAAAGTCCACTTCGGGAAGACGTAGGATGAATACTGCACAAGAGACTCCACCCTCAAGAAACCATAGAATAAAACTAAACTCCAGCAAACATGGAACCCCTATTTCAAGATCCTTCACAGATGACGTCGTAGGATGAACTCATTCAAAGACTTCTGAGAACATTGAGCCCTACATTTTCCGTCATTGAGGTCTATCCGCGATTTATTTCTAAAATGACAAGGTTCAATTTCATTCATCAAATCTATGGATTTCATTAGTAGTTATGTTATTCAAACGAAGTCCCGCTATAATTTTTCTATGAAAAACCCAGAAAAGCATTAGATTTTCTAATATTCAAATAGTATTATTGAACTCACAGCATGTTGTTTTTGATTTTCTTCAAAAGATGAGTTTTATATATTTGGGCCTTGGGGTTACTAGTCTTTGGGGTTTGTGACATGAAAGTCTTAAAATGGTCTCCAGAATATCATTTTGTAGCCAAACCCCCTATTCTTCATATATGGCATTGGTTTCTCAAATTTTCCACTTCATATTTTCAAACAGAATTCCTTAACTTCCATTTAATGTTTAGTTGATCAACCCATCAAGCATGACACTACAACATTGAACATAACACGACCCTTAGTTTCTATGATTTGTACTGAAATCGATATATCAAAATACTTTCCTTTTTGATTCTGGATTCAATGTGGGGATCATGGTTTCAAACAATATGTGTTCTTCAAAAAAATTCCATATTTCTGAAAAAAAACGTTCAATAGTTGGTTACACTTGGAATGAATGTGGGAATCAATGGAATACTCCTCACCCTCCCCCCCCCACTTATCACTCAAAATATTTTTTGGTGGAAAAGGAAGCATATTAATTGCCCAAGTTACACAGACAGATTAGTCTGATGTCTGTTCTAATCCCAAGAACTCTTTATGCCCCACTAAGACCTCCAATCTCTGTGAGGCTGAAATCCCTCACAATCCCAGGCCTTATATGGAATAAAATCTGGATATTCCCATTACTAAACCATTCATCCTTGAGGACAATGAAGTTATACATAGATAAAAAAAGACTATGCAACCTAAACTTGAACAATATTTACATGTTGTGATTGATAAATCTTTCCAATTGGATGATTTTTTTTAAAGTCGAGTGTTTGAAAAGGGAAAAGGAAATGATTGACTATGATGGATTCATTACTCCAAGTACCATAACACTCAGAAATGTTTGGAAAATACCAATATTGAGAGAAATATTGTTACATGTTTTTTAGCTTCTAGTATGAAGAAACAAAACACAATACCCCCACAACCTACCCCTAAGGTTAATTTACCCACTATCTCAGATGAATCCACAAACTCTTCATTCACGGATTCAGAAGAATCATCTATTGAGGATAAATAAAATGACCATAATTATAAGGATTCTTATCAAATAGAGGAGAATATGGATTTTATAAATGACCTTGACGTATGGATGGAATAGAAGTATAATACTGTATTTCGACAGTATAAAAGTGGTGAGATAACAACTGATAGCTACCATGATATCAGAACGAGGATGTTCATCTAGATTGTTGAATAATTTAAAAAGGACCCAAACTTCAACATCGTTGATATCCCTTGGAAATGAATTTTTAATTTATCCTCGTATTAATGGAACCCCTTCTATTTTTTGTGCTTCCTTGCGGCTTAGATTTTATGCGGACTCTCTCAGCATTTTTGGGGACATCACTGAAGATACCCTATTTATGAGCCTATTTTTCAAATGAAAATTATTTGATTTTTTGGAGTATAACCATGATTGAAGTCTATAATTTTGGTTCATCGGAATGGATTATTACTTTTTATATGTTTCACATCAAATCCTGCTACCATTGAATGGTGTTTGGGTGGTGATGAAGGCTATGTTTTTTTCAGAATTAATGATGGTTGCCACTGTGGACTTGTGACTTCTATAAATGATGATTTTTCGAGAGTCATATTCTTTTCTTGGAGTAGAGGTGAAGATTTTGGTGATTCTTAGTAATTCTCAAAATGAGATTTTCATATTTCTTGAGGGCTATTTTGTAATTATCAATGAAGATTTGTCTTTCTATAAGATTATTTGAAGTCCCTCTGCATATCATTATATATAGATACACTCATTCATTTTCCCATGGGATGTATTGGATTTGAAATTAAGAATAGTAGCGAAGAAATTTGAAGGCCATGGACTTGTTGTTTCACATTGAAGCCGACTACAACAAATATTTCATCAGAGTTTTGGGATAAAAGACACAAAGTTTAGAAAATGTAAATACAAAAAACGGAATAATTCATTTGGGTTAAAATAAATATAGAGAAACCCAATGGAATAATGAAGGTTCGGGTATAATCCCTTACCTTAAATCTGACGGTGTCCTTCACGTGATCTTAATTTCGTGGATCACCAAATTATGTTTATTAATTAATATTTACAAAACTCCTTATTTTTTTAAATTGATTTCGTATAACCTTATTGAGGTCATTCATGAACTTTTTGATGGGTTATGATGTTTGATTTCATTGTTTGTTCCACTGGGTTTCATGATTGGTATACTTATATTCATGTAAGGATAAACATGTAACATGGGAATGGTTAAAAAGAAATGAAGTTCTACATTTTTAGTGAAAATATATTAGATTTCAATGTTATAATTAATATGGTTTTTTTAGTGAAGATGAATCATTACATAAAACATTAATGATAATGATGATGGTTGATTGGTTGTTTTTTGATCACGTCGAACACATATTTTTTATAAATTAATATCATGAGCATAAAAGATTCCTAAACCTTAAATTAGACAAAATACACATATCATAGTCTAGATTAGATGTAAATATAGATAATTACAAGAATTGAAGATGGTAAAATATATTGATAACCCATCATCCTTGAATGTGATAAATTAACACATCTCTGATGGTGTTTTCATTTCCAGTATAAAAGGAGGGGAAAGAAGAGATGATGATTAATTATTCCATTATCATAACAACATTTTATTATATGTAAGGTACTAGAGTTATCAAAAAAATTGACGTGAGGAGTTTAGAGAATAAAAATAAATAATAGAAGGTGAATGAAAATAAAATAAATGAAAAGTGGAATTTGCATCTTGTATATATCGTCATCGAGAACCTTTTTAAGGGAGAGGATTTGGTCTTTTGAAGGGATAAACGGATCTAAGAAGTGGGAGAGAGGATTAAGGAGGTATTTGAGTTGAATTTTGGCTAGTAAAAAGGCTTGAGGTGAGTGAAGAGAATTTGGGGTGATGTTGGTTATTATAGTGGAGGAGAGGAGTTTAGAAAAGTGGGTGTGAGGTTGGTTTCTATAGTGGAAGAGAGGAGGGTTTTCTCATTTTTTTATTTATTATTTTATTATTTTTCTCATGAAAACCAATATTAATGATTCTTCTGAACAAAGATAGAAATATTTGCATGCGATTTTTATCCCACTGTTCTTAAATCATCCTTAAATAAAAATTAGTGTATTAAATATTTAAAGATTATAAACAGAAAATTACCATATTTTACTATTCACCAAAAATTCAAGTATTTCAGAAAAATACCAAAAAAAATAACCCCGAACAATTTATCTACATTTAAAACTCAAAAATAAATTCTATTTTATGAAAATAATTTTTTAAATATTTGATATATAATTTTTAATTAAAATAATAATTTATCTACAAAATAAAAAATCGCAAATTAAAACTACTTTTATATCACTACACAAAATTATTTAAAGCCTCTTAAAATTATCTTATAGTCATCGCAATAATTGTTTATTAATAAAATTTATGAAAATTTGTTTTCATTTTAATTATTAAATTAATCATAACAATTTAGTTTAATATAAATAAAAACATTATGATATAATTATATCATATTGTCACTTATCATATTGATAAACATTATTTATACATCCATTTATAAGGTTACTAATTTACTTGGACAATTAACTATTCATAAGGGTCATATTACTCTTCATAAGAGTCATATTACTATTCATATGGGTAACATTTCTAATCATAAGGTTCGGTTACTGTTCACCAAAAATTATGTTAGTCTTATTAGACTCCAAATATCTTACTGATCACAATTGTGTATGTCATATTTTCAATATTAAGATCATTGAAGTGGAAAAATTATGGTTAAAGGTCACATAGTACTTTTTAGTTCATTGTGTAGTGATTTAATGGGATTATACTGTATGCCTTTATTATAAAAAGTGAATTTCCAATGATTAAACTGTGGGTCATTACATTGACTACTATGGAAATGTTTTTTTATTCTTATGTGTTTGACACAATACTATATCTTCTACCAATGTTATTCTATAAAGAATTATGATAATTAATTCTCTTATGATTCATTTCATATGAACTAACGTCATTTCTTCCATGACTCATTATTATGATCTTTAATATAAATTGTGTGGTTTTCTAATGTTACGCTTAGGTTCTCATATTCTTATTCTCATGTTATTATTACATAACTCCCTTGATTATCATTACATGGAATATGATCTCACCAATTCATATGCCTCTATTCCCTTCGATATGAACAATTATATTCATGTTTTATTACTTAAGTGGATGATATTTATTTGATACATTCAATATATTTAATGAATTAAGAATATTGTGTTCCATGTATCTAAAGGAACTAAACTATTATGGTTTTCATTTGTGTGTTCGATTAATGTATTTAATGTTCATCACAAAATTTTTAGTATCCTTGTATGACAAGCCTGCGTCTCTATATATAACGCTAATTAATATCATTGGAGCTTTAGAACCTCAATTCGAACACCTACATGTGTGTATTGTTAAATTGGATAAATGAGTAAATTCTGCATTAGTAATTGAATCAAATTATAAGGGGCATAACATTCCACATATATTTGGGATGTTATATTTAATGGAAGGGAATGTGGATTGAACTAAATATGAGAGGGAATTTTTAGTTCACATCCCCATGCCTCAATCCATCTTATCTATTCTAAAGTTATCCCATGTATGGAAATGAAGATTTGAATTAAAAAATTTTAAATATTATGGGTATATTTTGATCCACAGACATTTAGTGTGTCGTTTTAAGAGTGATACATGGGATACAACTCCTGATTCCATGGAAGATCATATTGAGATTAATAAATTAAAATGAATTATAAATGGAATGGAATTAATCCATGGGTGAATCATGGATTCTTGTAAAGAATAACTTGGATGGTATCTCCATTTAAGAGGGATTGGGTTGTTCATTGAGTGCCACTTGGTTACCTTACTTGGAATTTCAAGTGTATAATTAGAGGGAAGGTCGTTATATTATTATATGAGTGAAACATTGGTTTATTATGTGGACTTCCAATGATCAGGGTTAAATTGATAAGATATGTAACCATTCCATTTGTGATACATGGGTCCCCTTGAGGGATAACATGGATGGTCTCATTGGTAAATGGGATCATATTACAGACAGATTGATACATGGGTTCCATAAGATGAATTCCAAGGATTAGATCAAGATACCAATATATTAATTAAGGTACATGACATCAATGTCAATGAATATACATGGATACAGTCAATTCTTATATACATGATGAAATTATTTTCAGTTAGGTGTAGTGGGGGCTCACGGTTGGAACCTTCTTACGAGCATTAACTTCTTCCCCATACTCGCGTGCCTAAGCATTCCCTCCTTGTTGTCTCCTCCCCTCCTCTGGATAGTCTGGACCAGCCTCTGAGGTGGCTATCATGCCTCAAATCGGCGACGATGGGTGACAGATATGCATGGTCCAGCTTCATTCCGGTCTTGATAGTCTCTTCATTGCACCTTACTACTTCATGTTATCACCTCGTCTCTAATACGAACAGTGACAACCTCGGCGTTCCTAGCTTCAGGATTTCAGCTCGGTGTTAGCGTGTGTCATCTTCGGGTGGTCTGGCTTCGGGATATTGGCTCGATGATGTCTGATCTGGTGCTCTCGGTGATGATTATGTCTTGGTTCAAGCTTCAGGATCTAGTAATGGAACCAATGTGCTCGTCGGTGGTGGCTTCAATATGCTCCTCGACTACTTTGGCATGATTTCCAGTTCTGGGATCCCATCTCGGCTTCGCCCCGGCTCGTCATCAGCTCTGGATTTTCATGTGTGCTTGGGGTCAGTTCCACTGGTTTGAAGTGGGGAGGCTTTAAAATTTGGTTCTGTTGTAAGTTGATTCCATGTTTTCATTTAGATATTGATTTGGTGAAGATGGCACTTTGTTTATCTGGATGTGATTTTGGTGATGTTGTGAATCTTCTAGTAATGGTTGTGTCTACTAGTAATATGATGGTTTATTTTTGTTGGTTGACTGTTGTTGGAGGTGAAATTGGACTTTGGGGAACCCATTAATTCTAAATTTTTTTGCTTCAGATGAGGATAGAGCTGGTCATCATCACTGTACATAACTTTTCAGATTGGGTTGATTGAGAGGGTATGGCGTAGCCATTGGTATCGGGATCATGAATTCTTTCATGAGACAGTTTGTTGAGAAGCCATGATTTGGTGGAGTCACACCTTAATGTTGTTGATGTCGGGTTGAAGTACTTCTTTGTAGTTTTTTTCTTTGTTGCATCCTTCAGTTTTCTCTAATTTTGTAAATGTCTTCATGTCTTTGAAGAATTGGTCCCCTCCCCATTTACCCCTAAAAGGAGGATTACCCAAAAGAAATAAAAATTTCTCCTTCAGGCAATATAGTCAGTATTATATACTTTATTACCTTTTTTCATTTCATTTTAGTTAATGAAATTTCATGTAATGAATCACTAGCCCCTTTATACAACTTAACCACAAACCATAACCATTATGAGACAAACCAATATATGTCGCTGAAGGTAGAAACAGATGGGTGTTCCATGGATGAACCTTTCTAAAATGGGTTTTGTGTACATTATTTACATCTTTTTTTATTAAACATACACAATATTTCATTATATACTCGCAATATCAATATCATTAGAAACTAATAGTGGTGTCCTAAGTATTATATCTGATACATTGTTTGAGCTTTCGATTGGTACTAAGGAAGATTTCTTTGATGTGGGTGGGGGAAAGGAAAAAATTCCTATTATTAATTATTGATTTTCTATTCTAGGATAGAGTATGGGATAAGTGTACCAAGCAATATACCACAATACTATTTGATCAATAATTTTATATTTTATCCATTTTTTATAGAATTCGTTACATGCATGTTTTTAGGTATCCTTTTTATTCCCCATTTTTATATTGTATAAATATATTTATATTTTTAATTTGGTTTTTTTTATTATATTAACTACAATATCTGTATTTTTCTATATGTTTTCTTAACTTTATTTTTCTATTATTACTCCTTATTATTTAGGTTCTCTACTTTTTTTTATTTTTATATACCATTGTGTTCCACTCTGATCATGAGGTTATTGTATCCACACTATACCACCATAGATCCTCTCTAATTTTTTAATCCCTCTGAGGGGGAGGCATGATTTTGGCCATGTGGAAAATAGGGTTTCGTTTATTTTGATTGAACTAGGTCTAAGACCTCACATCATATATATCCTTTCACACATATATTTTTGTTTTCATTCTCTCTCTCATTTATTTATGGGTCTTGATTTTCTTCTCCGGAACTAAGTGTTATGGGTAAACAATTCTGAGTTATTATTCTATTTATTTATACTAACTTTTTTACTTATGTTTCCTTTGAGTTTTTTTGGAGAAAATGAGAAATTTATCAATTGAAGCAGGTGGATCATGGTCAATGCAAGGTTAACAGATACATTGCGCCCTTCTTGGGAAACCATGTGATAAATTATCATTTTTGGTTAGCAGATTATTTTTCAGTTATCACATGTTTGGAAAACGTATAAGATAACTGTTTTATATTTCCGCGATGGGTAGTGGCGATAGAATGGTTGCTGCAAGGTTTAGAAAACCATGGGGACTAATCGTGCGACATTTCCATGTCATTAAAAATTATATATTTGTGTTTTTTGAATCGCCTAATTTTACCCCTAAACCCCCAAGATCCCCCCCTCATGATTTCATCCCAAGGCATGCCTCCCCCTCTTTTGCATCTCCCTCGGGATTTATTTTTTAGGGAATGGTGGTGCAATTCCTCCACAAATATTCAAGTAAATTCCTTCTTTCTTATTTCCTTCTCTTTTATAAGGTTTCTCCCCTCCTTTTGGGATTCACATCTCTATTGATTTGGGTAAAATTTTTAGGGTTATATCATAATATATAGGGTTTAATTCTGTGGTTTATGGGTAGATAATTCCTCTAAAGGGTGAAATTATTTCATTATTTATGATTTCCCCCATATTTGTGATATTTCTTCACTCAAGGTAGGTGGATTGACACTTAAACCTTACTATATGAATTTAATAATCCTATTATAGTAGCTATAAGTGTTTTATTATCTATGAGTGTGGTGTGAAAGGTATTCTTGAAGGGTTTTGATATGTTTGTAGCTTCAAAAATGGTTTTCCTAAAGGAATTTTGGTGTTTCTCAAGTGTTAACCTTTGATGTGATCATTGAAAATGTTTTATAAATTATGTCACATGTTTTATAAATTCTAAAAGTGGTGAGAAACCTGTTTAAAATGGATTTGGATTGCGTTTGGATTAACAACTGAATTAGGTTGTTGAAATGGTGGTTTAATAAACATGTTTATATTATTTATCTTATGTTTGTGTAGGTGGTGGTGCATGAGATATGTGAGATTTGAATTGAGAAAAAATAGAACCCTATGTTTTTAGGTTTGTGGACAGGGACTAGTATTCTAGTGATTCAGATGTGAATTCATCCTGAAATCACCTAGTGGGATTGACGATGACAAAACTAACTTAATATTTTTGATTATTAGAGACCAATATAATTTTGGATGTTTCTCCTCTCTAGTGTCTCATTCTTGAGAATGATGTTTAGTGTGGTTACTATACAACATTTCACCAATATACAATGTTAATAGTGTCCGATTATAAGTTAGTTCCACTTGGGATCCATGGTGACTAGGTCATCTCTGGTGATATTGTACACATCGTGGCATGAATTACACTTTTTTGTTATTTAAAATTAAAAATGTCATACTTTTCAAATATTTTCAATGAAAATTAATTCAATTATTTTTATAAAAACATGCATTCTATTTTTTATTATAATGTTTATAGAAAAAAATCACATTTTGTGGGTGGAATCCTACGTGTTTTTGTATCACACCCTACATACATATTTCGGTTGAGGTAGACTTGGTTATTTTTGGCATGGGTAAAGGAAATATGTTTGGAGATTGTGGTTCAGGATGTTAGTGGTGTTTCCTTTACATTTTTTGTTGGTGATGGTGTCTTTAGAGAGATAGTCCTCTTATAACGTGATGGTTTTTGGGTTTTTTGTGTCTCCCTTTTTTTGTAGCCTTTCTAGATTTTTTGTTCAAAGTTTTATGCTTTAACCTCAAAATAGTTATTCCATGATTTTTTTTGGTTATTTTGTTTTGTATTTTTTTGGAATGATTATGATTATTTACATGGGTGAAATCATTCCCATGATGTATTGTTGAAACTCTAGAACATGTTTCTAGCCAGAAGGGATCTGGAATGCCACAGACCGAGTCAGGTATCAGGTTAGATGGCACTCCAGATTGGATTGTGGGAATTTTATTTTCGAAATAGATAGTTTCCATAAAGGACATAGTATGTGTAGAACATTATTTTTTTTGGTAATTCTTAGTAGACTAGATCTAGGATCATCCGGACCTAATTTTCAAGTTACGGATGGGTTTCCATATTGTCATGCCATGTGACGGTACTTGAGATTCAATGAGAAGTTGGGTTACGTTTCTTCTATTGGGATCTTGTGGGTTGTTTTGTGTTGGGTAAATTAAAAGGGAGCTAGGTCAATGGAATCAGTGAAAACATGGGGCCTGGAAAGCCATGTGGATCCAGGGATATCATCTATAGAGAATCTTTGTGATGGTAGCATGATCAGTGTATGGCTACCAACCATATGTCCAGTCACCTATCACCACCATACCCCCCCCCATTGGGAACTATTTGGTTTCACCTTGAATCTAAAAATAGTTTTGAGATCTCTTGTTTTGAATTGTCAAAATATAATTAAAATTTGTAATGGTTTTGTTTTTGGAAGGTAGAAAATGGATTTTTAGAATTAATTTAATGGAATATTTAGATATGAATTTCTATAAAATGATTTTGGGTAAATATGTAAAGTGTTTATTTAAAATGAAGACTTTATAATCAAGATCATGTTTTTATGAAATCATTTATTTGGAAAGAAAAATCATATTTTAATGTGGTCTGGGAATTTATTATTAATGAAATGATATTTTAATAAATTTGGATGAGTTTATTAAGATTTTTTTTCTATAGAAAAAATATGTGATTTACCAAAATTGTTTATTTAGAAATTATAATCTTTTTTAAGTTCATATTTGGAAATCTATTTTAAATGGGTTTTGTCAAACCGTCAAAAATATTTTAAAATGGGATGAATTGTAACTTTATATGAACTCTTTGGGATTGAATTTTGATAAATCACTAAATGATTTGGTGTGTGGGGGTTTGAATTTGATTTATACTCTATGGTGAGTGATTTTTTGAAAAAAAACTGAATTTTTTAGGTGGCGCATAAATTGTGAAGTTGAAATCATGGGTTGAATTCTTTTTTTCAAACATGGGATGGTTTTTGTTTACCTTTGATATTTCAATGATTTAACAAATGCATGGATATGTATGGAAATGTGAATGGTTTATGAAATAAGTGGATGTGTTCCCAAATATAAAATTATGTGATGTGTAACATGTTAGGTTTGAGAATATGCATGTGTGAGGGTCCATGGGACACCAATGATATGTTTACAACCCAACAAGCTTGTTTTCTTTTCAAAATCGCTATTATGAAAATTGTTGAGGTCCTGATGACCACTTTTTTTTGTTGTGGCTTCTTTTATCTTTCAAAATGTTATTTTCAATGTGTTTCGAGTTAGAGAACTCCATTTAGTTGAATGGTGTTCTATGACTGAGTTATTATTGATGTGTTAATTTTTGGATGATGGTGAGTAAATTCCAGAAAAGGAATTTTCGGAAGCCTATGAGCTGGTTCACTGGGTGTGCTCAATGTTTTTTTGTGAGTTCAAGTCGATGGATAAGATAGATTGGGTCCTTGTTTTACTTGTGGGATAGCGTGAATCCGGAGAAATAATCGACATATATTCAATTTGCATTTATTGATGATTCACTACTTACAAACCATCAAGTGGATGAATGTAATGAATCCATTTTTTAGTTTGGAATTGAATCCAACTCTCTTTCCAGGTCAAGAATATCCTCTCAAAATGTAATAATGGATGATGATGATTATAAGATACAATAGTTACCTTGAGTTGTATGAGTTTTCAAATATGGATTTCACCACCATGATGCAGATGGTAGGGTATTGAAGTGCTAAGTGTAATTCATGTGATGGAATAATGCCAAATGTTGGGGGCCTTTGGATATTTTATCAGCCTCTTTTGGGAAAGAGATCGTGTAGTAACATCATTTTGGTTTGTCAGTTCATAAGATGTATTCATGACTGAATTCTTTGAAGACCTATCATCATAATATAAACCTATGCCACCTGTAACAGTCCTCTCTGAGTGATCCCAAGAAACATTGTGGGGCTAGATCCACCCCTTCAGTTGTGGAGTCGTTCCAGTTGGAGGATTAAAATACTGTTTCAGGAACAATTTAAAGCCCATATCTTTATAGTTCTTCTACCTAAAATGAAAAGGTGTTCCGACTTTTTCCACATAAAAGGATGAGTGTTCTATGGGATTATTTTTCAATAGTTTTTCGTTAAAGTTGAAAGAGGATAATAATTTTGCATCTTATAATTAATTTCATTTGGGAAATGTCCATGTTGGAGAAATTGAGTTTCATGAGGTGTTGTGTGGTCCCTCCTAAAACCAAAGTAAGTATTCCGACTAGGGATTGTCAGCTTCTAGCTATGAGGAAAAAGATGCCCCAATCATATTGTCTCCAAAAATAGTCTACCAAGTGAAGCTCTCACACATTCATGAACCATAGGGGTGTGAGGGACCTTGGACTGTCTTGGTCTTCAGTGTTGGGTGGGGATAGTATATGCCTCTCTATGTAACACCCTTACTTTGTAAGGGATTCATTTTTTGGGAAAAATAAAAAATGATCCATTTATTTTTGAAATATTTTTGTGTGGAAAACATATTTTTTAGTTATAATGCGGGTTATTTGTCTCATTTTATTGAACCCCAGTTTTTTTCCTTTTGAATATGAATCTTCTTTTTGTTTTCATCGTGTGGTCAGCCTTGTGAATTTGTTTTAGTTTATATTTTTGTTTATCTATTGATAATATTATCTCATGGGGATGGTAATTTGTGTAATGTTTTTTGTGTTTTGGTTTTTTTTGGTTTTTTACATCGGGACCCTTGTATTAGAGATTAGGTCCATGGAAGAAGTTCCAAAGGTGGCCCATGTTGGGTCCCCATGTTTTTCTATGTTAGTTGGTTAAAATGGTTGGTTATTATAGTGGAGAGACCCACCACAAGTCTCCCTATGATTCCATCTATAATAATTAGGTGGTATTTCATTTTAAATAGTGGGGAAACCATTCGGGTCTCACTGTGTTGATAATCCAGGTTGGTTTCTTGTGTTGGCTTGGTTGGGTGTAGTCTCATTAAAAGATATCTAATCTTAAGTCCCTCTATTGATTAAGGATTTAGGGGGTAGGAGAGTGCCCAATAGTTTTGTTTATTCATGGTTGTAAACATATTCATTAGAAGGTTTTTCGGGATTTTTTGGCTCTAAGTACCATTTCTGATTAAAAATTTGGTTTTTTAGAAAATACCAAATCATCATAATTAAATAAATTATTTTTAAAGTTGTTGTTAAAGTTTTTATAATTCTCTTCAAGGTGTAGTTGAGTTACTTTTATAATTTTGTAATGTATGAAGTGATTATAGTTTGATTTTTTGGATTTTTTAGTCATGATCATTACTTTTCCCTTATGAATGATCAACTTTGGGTGTCAAAAATTTCTATGGTAAAGAGGTATATGGTGAGGATTTTATTTTTTCCTCCCATGTTAAATAAATTGAATCCTTTTTATTTTTGTGGTATTATTCATTATTTTTCATATGATGACTATGGGGAAAACTCCTTCATCTATGGAGAAGTTTTGGGTTTTTCTTTTGGCTCATGCCTTGTTATGGCTTTCTAGGGGCTGAAAGCATTATAGTGGGTGGAATTGTCACATCTAGGTTTTTTAATTCTTGTATCCGGTTCTTTTATGGGTATTGATTTTTCCCTCAGCAACCAAGTATTATGATTCCAAAAATTTGTGGTATTTTCTATTTATTTATTTTTATCTTTTTCCATTGTGTTTCCTTTTATTTTCATTAGAAACAATTATATCTTTTTTCCGTGGCATTAGGTGGCACGTGATCTATGCACAGTTAAGGGAAACCATGCACTGAGGTTTCAACCTTTGGAATTGGCTTATATCACAATTATCACATGGGTTTTCAACCATACTATCTAACAATGAAACATGTATCTAGTGGGATGTGGTCATCAAATGGTGACCAAGGGGTTTGAAAAACCCTGTGGAAAAACAAAGAGACCTATCCAGATCATTAAAAATTAAAATTTTGGGTTTTATTTCTCCCCAATATTTAACCCTAAACCCTAAAAATCCTACCCCTCGGGATTTCATACCAAGGCACAAATCCCCTTCCTTCTCGTCTCCATTAGGTTTCATTTTAGTGTGAATTTTTATGTTATTTCTCCATGAATCATAATGTTTGTTCTTTATTTCATGTTTTCCCATTCATTTCGTTGTTTTCATTCTATAATTGTGGATTCACCACTCTGGTGAGTGGGGTGTAATTTTTGGGGTTATATCTTCGTCTTTTTGGTTTAATAATGATGTTTATGGGTTGATCTTTCCACTAAAGGGTGAAAATGTGGTGCATTTGAATTATTTTTATTATTTTCCGAGGTTTTTTTCACTCAAGGAATGGGGTTCCATACTTAAACATTATTTTAAGAATTTATTTACTTTCTTTGTTGTTTATATGAGTTCTATGAACTATTAGTGTGGTATAAACGGAATTTTTTGTAGGGATTTATGTGGATGTGTATAGAAACTTGTTATTTTGTAAGAATTTGGGTTTATTTAAGTATGGACATTGTTGTGAACATTTGGATGTGTTTTATAACTTATGAAACATGTTTAATTAATTTTAAAGGTGGCGTAAGACATGTTTGAAATGGATTTGGTGTGTGTTTGGATTGAAACGTTATTTGGGTTGTAGAATCATTTATTTACTAAACATTTTTATATTGTATAGATTGTGTTTGTGCATCTGGGGGTCCATGAGATATATGAATTGTGAATTGAGCATAAAATGAATCCATGGTGACAAGGTGGGATGAATAATACTAGTATTTTAATTATTTGGATGTGGATTTGGCCTGGATTTACTTATAAGGATTGATGATGAAAAACAAAATAATTTTTTGTCACGAATGGAGGCCTCAAGAATTTCAGATCTTCCACCACTCTAGTGTCTCGTGCATGAGGAAAATTCTTATTGTTGTTACTATACAATGTTTCATATATATATGATGTTAATAGTTTCCCACTCATATCTAGTTCATCAAAGGATTTCTCGTGATATAGTGGTCACTTGTGATATCATAAACACCTTCAGCAAATGCTACACATTTTTGGGTATTTAAGAAGAAATAATGTTTTCCTTTTAATATGTTTTTAAAGAAACTCTATTATAGGGTTTTTATAAAAATTAATTTTATTTTTTCATATAATGTTTATAGAATAAAATATCATTATAGGGTGGCATTCTTCTGAGATTTGGTACACACCATACTTATATTGTTGGGTTCAAGTATACATGGATATTTTTGACACAAGTAAAGGAATGATATTTGAATATAGTGATTCGGGATTTTATTAGTCTTTCCCATGTATGTTTTGTTGGTGATGGTGTCTTAAGGAAGATATTCATATTGTCACATTGTGTTTTTTAGTTGTTTTGGTGTATCCCTTTTATAGTAGTGTTTCTAGTTTTTTTTTTGTAGAAAGTTTTAATCATGAGCCTAAATTTCTTTTCCCATAATTCATTATGATTATTCAGGTTCTTATTATTTATTTATGATGGATTTATGGGGTTATTTACATGGGTGAAATAATTCACAAGATGTATTGTTGATACCCATGAACTTGTTTCCAGCATGTGGGATCATGAAATCCCTTGAGCCCATGCCACAAACCAGGTCGAGTGTCTGTTTTGATGGAACTCTGGCATGGTTAAAGACACATCCTCTTTCCAATATCCGGACATGGATTTATTTATTTAGAAATTACCCACAACCCAAATTCACTAAACATAATTTTCCTTTACCACAATGGAATACACAAGGTTTTACAATGGATTTGGTAACCCTTATATAAAATGAATATGATATAGGTAACACAACATAGAATTTAATATATAAAAAAATTCATTAGTAACATGGGGATAAATTATTCCATGTCAATTTATGCACAAATTTAAAAAAACTTTTTTTAAATATAAAATTTGTTCCAAAAATGAATATTCAGAAGGAAAAAACCCAACTATTGATTGAGTAGAAATTAAATAAATAATTATAGAAATAAATAAAATAAATTTGATCATTAAATTCAATGATTAAAGGGATATCAAGATAAAAAAACTCAAATAGGTGGAACATACACCACATAAACGAAATTATTTTAATCATACTCTTGACCAATAGTCATTCATTATAAGAATTAATTTGATTTTACATATTGGGTGTTTATAGTTATGATCCTTTATAGTATTTTCAAAATAATAGTGACTGTATTCAATCTCTATCCAAGGTTAATTTTTACAAGGTTACTAAAGATACCTTTTTCGAAAATTTATAGTCATTTATAATATTTAATATTCAACTCATGAATAGTTTCCTGTTTACACCATAAGATGAATTCAATAACAATAATGTTTTGATGATTCTTTACAATAGAATGGTGTTTTTTTAATTAATGAATTAAATAATGATATAACCTTACTTAAAATAAAATATATTTATTTAAACTATTAAGATAAAATATAGAAATAATTATTTTCCCATTTTTGTTCACGATATAAATAAATTTTATTTTTTAATTATGTGTTTAAACAAAACCATGCATGAACAAAACTACATTTCATGATTTATTTTGAGGTGGATTTTTTATAATTTCATTATAACCAAATAACTATTATCTTATTTATTCTTTACTACTAGGATATATTATAATTATAATTAATTACAATGAGTATTTTTTTTATATAAAGATATTATTAAATTTTAGTAAAATTTTTTTACTTTGTGAACTTATTTTTAATGATTAAATTATTAATGATTATTTATTATCTAATAAATACTTTGTTAACTATTTTTTATACAATAAAATTAGTACTAAAAATTAATATTTATCCTTAAAAAATAGAATTGTATATAAATTTGAAATTCCGTGACCGAGTCAGGAGAATCCATCCAATTGCGATCTAAACTGTACAGCAAAAAGACATGATGGTCATTCTCAGTCCCCAAGGGCTGGAGCCTTGTACATAATAATATTATAATGAAATGATATAATGATTTCGCAAAACAAAATCCTGATAAATTTCAGAAACAATTTGTGAGAATGAGAAATAAAATTTACAATATTCATAAATATTTAAATTGGATGGGATATATCCAAAATATGAATTTTAAAAAATATACATGTGTTTGTAAATCTAAGAAGACAACAAAATATTACTAAGACTTATCTATGTGATTTATGGGAAATGTTCCACCATATCACCCCAGTCTACCAATTCCAACCTACTATAAATGTGATTTCCTTACTATGGTGATTTTCCTAGTCTAGCTTCAGTGAATACAAGGACAACACACCCCAAGGTGAGTGTGTATGGTGTGAGATAAACAGTCATAGTAAGATCCATCAAAGGTGATCCATAAAAATCCTATATTATGTAGTTCTATAAAGTATTAAATAATAAAATTATATCATGATAAACTATTTTAACATTTACAAATATAAAATTGTTACACATTTACCATTTTCAATGTTCTTATACCAATTCTATAAAATAAAAATTCATTGAAGGGATAAAATAAACTATTATAATATTTAAAAAACATACAACACATATAATATTAAATCAAAATAATGAAAATAAATTCATAATGGAAATATTCGAAGATAATATAGTTTTAGGCTATCTAGGTCACACATACTTCCATAATAAATAAATAATACTGTTCACATCATTTACCTAGTGTTAAAGACTCTAAAATATTTGGAAGGAGGACCAACCAAAAATTTAATCCCCATAAAAGTATCATGATCAAGTTCATCGAGCCAGTGAATCTAAGATCTATGTAAGGATAAACACACAAAAAAGTGAACCTCATTATTGAAATGTGGAAAATTACACCCTCTAAACCCAATCCTAAGTACCCAAGCCTGCCAGTATATTAATATCAATTCATTTCAATGGTAATATTAAATTATAGAAAAAATTTCTAATTAATTTTTTTTTCTATAAATATTATTCTTCATGTCCAAAATTCACAAACCATTTCATAATGAATTAAAACCCACAATCTTATATCAAAAAACATAGACAATATCATTCATGAAACAAGTTTTATGCATGAATAAAAACAATCAATGATCATGTATACAATAATTTAGAAAACCATTTATAAAAACATTACCATATATGTTTCAAAAAACTAAGGCTAGTTGTAGAATCACATAACTATACCAAGGGTTCTAGACCAACCAAAATAGCATCCAAATACTAGATAGAAAGAAAACACTTGATGAAACAACATGATATCATAAAAATCAATTCCCACATCCTAGAATCAAGTTTCCATGGGAAAATCTTCTGAGAAGATGATAGATCAAAACATACTCCACAGGTTACACATGGCACATAAAAACCCATAAGATATATAGCTTGTAGAATTAAATGCATAAAGAATATATAAGGAGTGTAGAGGGATTATAAAATGATCAACAGATTCAATAAATGTATCATATAACCACTAATATTTCCAACAATAAAGGAATAATGAAATTAGATTTAATTAAACATACCAAAACAATGGCAATAGATCAAATTATGATCAAAAGAGAATTTTATAATGTTTAATGGATATAACCACACCATAGTATGTATCATATTATAGAATAGGTGGGAAAAGGTTATAAAATAGTGACTATGGGTTTATCAAGGGGTTTAGGTGTATAAAATTCAATTTAAAACCTTACATTTCTTTCCAATAATAAGTCCATTGTCTAGCCAGTGGCCACTAACATGTTGTATCATTGATTAACTGAACTAATGATATGATAATAGGGGCTCACCATATAGTTGATAGCTATAAAGAAATTATTATAACTTGAATCTATACAATGATTAACTGATGGAATTCCTATAGGAACCCCACTCAATATGGATGTCACTGCTTAGCTAGTGGCTTTCTATAACCACTAAAAAGGGTCAAAGAAAATGAAATTCTAATAAAACTATTTTATTATCCCTAAAATAGAGAATTTAATATATTAATCATTAATTATTGTTGTACCAAGTTGTGTTTGATACAATCCCCCCCCCATCCAAAGGTATTTATTTCCACCATAAAATCAGAATAAAGAATGATGGTCAAAAAAAGATAAGTTAACTACACCCATACTAATGACTCACATTCCAATTTATCATGAGACTTTGATCCCTGTTACCATAAAACACAGTCCAATATAATAGATTTCATATGAATTAACATAATATGATGGTCAATGATGTAACACCCCATGATATCATTGTAAGATGTATCTTTAATGTAAATCAATAACTTATACAGCACGCGACACCAAATTTGTTTGTGTTATATGCAATATTGAGTTTCTATGAAACAACACATTAGTATTATAATTATTTTAATTATATATTTATTTACAAATTAAATATTTGTATATTAATAGTAAAAAAAATTATTGTTATTTATAATGTTTTCACATAAATAATACATGTTTATAATGAAATGTATATGTTTTCTTAAAATATTTTTATATTTAGAAAAAAATATTGTTAAAGGAACTAATTTTAATGTCCTTTAAAAAATAATAAAATTAATATTAGACACTCCTAAAAATTAAATTTTGTAATATAGAGTTATTTTTGGATTCAGATTATCAAAATTAGCTTGGGGAGAATTTTTGGTATTGTTTCTGCAAACTTTCAATTTTTGATGAATATTGAAACATACTAAATAGTATATAATTGCCAAATTTTTATTTAAATAATTATTTATTTTATTAAAATTTATTTTAAAGTCAAAATACATTTATAATATCTATATGACTCCAATATAAATAATTGTAGACATTTTATAATAAGATTATATATATAATTTTATTGAAATTTTTAATGTCTTTTACCCACCATCAATGAACTTTTAAAAGATTGCATAAAACATAATTTTTCTACATCTATGAATTTAATTTAAAAAATCTGGGAAACACTGTTGACATCATTAATTAAAATGTGGTTCAATATGTTGAAACTTATTTTTTTGTGAATATAAACTATTGAATTTTATTTACTATAGTTAAAAGTAAACAATGTAATGAAAGGTAAAAATGATATTATAATTATCCTAAGAGATGTCCTATTTCAAATGGATGAGTGTTTTTATACAGAAATCAACTTTATAAATAATATATGTTCCTTTTTTATCCACATAGATTATACTAGGACATTTATTAATTTATTTAATGTATAGTTAAAAGTGTTAAATTCAATGTTTAATAAGTCAACAAAATTTAATATAGGGTTATACAGAAGATAAATTCGACTATAAATATCGATTAGAAATATAAAAATATTTCCTGAATAATGGTAGTTTATTTATTATTTTTATACATTAAATAATTTAATTTATTTATGACACAATTATGATTCAATAATTACCTTTTTAATGAATGATTAAAATAATTCCTATTATTAACATCCAAATATATTTAAATTGACACTTTTTATGCATTCCAAGAATTTTCTAGGATAATATGACATTTAATGGTTGAGTAAATTTTTTTTTGATGTGATCTGTTTTTATGACTTTCACAAAAACCAAATACCAAATAGTGTCAAACTTGACATAAATTCGCTTTTAAAACAAATACTACTTTATAAAATTATATAATTGTACTAAAATACTAAGATTAGGATAAATGACTTATATAAAAATATATATGTCATTAATGTGCCAGTTGTGGTTATCTTGGCATTTTATAGTAAATTTATGAACCATGTATTTTAATAATACAAGAAGAGATGGTAAAAGTTAAACTATTTAACTAATAGTAGAATCTAAATGATAAGGTTAATATTGTGACCTAACCCAGTCTAAAGCCTATTGGTTGAGATTATTTCGACCCATACCCACCATATCATAGATATAAATATATTTGGAGCCATTATAAACCGAAAATTGGTTTTATAAAAAAAATATTACAAGCTTTTCATAAAGTATCCCTCACCTCTCTTATAAAAGGGTACTTCACCTTCTCACAAAATAACACCTCCCAAGACATTCTTCTTGACCAAACCCTGCTCAAATATCTCCCCCCTACCCTCACTTTAACCTAGAGGCCTTACATTGGTCAGATATCCAATATATGGAGTCTTTTTCATCAAATCAAAAAGGAAGAACCTAAATAAGAGATAATAATTTCTTCACATCTTTCAAAGTTCTTTCTTCTTCCACTACCTCATTCTTTGTTGTTTAAATACCAAAATAAGAACTCCAGTACCTTCTAAATACTGTGATTTTATTATAAATATGGTGCAACAATATTCATTATTCTATCAATCCTATGAATGACAAAGTCACCGTACGTGCTTACGTACGGCTCACCGTCTCTACGACGTGGTGTAGTATGTTATTCAACACTTCATTATTTTGATGTGTATACTAATGAATATAATTAATATAAATAATTAATATAACATTCTAATGATTCTGTATATATAATATACCATCCAATTAAATATGATTTCACCATCAATAGAATTATATTGTCACTCGTGCGTACCTACGGATTATCGTCTCCACGCACGAGATAATATTTATTCCCCATCGTAAACATTAAAGAATAATTTTCATTTTATTATTAAAAATAATGTTTAATATCATAATATCATTATGGATATGAATCAAACACATTCTATACATAAAACATGACTTAGGTAACAAAATGTATAATGGTAAACGAGTCAATTAACACACAAAACAATGATACTATTGAAATATCATTAAAAAGAAAAATTAGAAGATCATATATGATATCATATTTATGTTTGTCTTTCCTGTATAATTTAATAAAAATGATTTCACCATTATACAGGTGGTTAAATTACCCTCGAAAAAGGTAAGGTACATGGTGAGGTTTAATTCCCCATTCTCATTATTATCTGTGATTGTTTATGTGTATGTTTTTTCTGGGAAATATTTATTATCCATGTCAATTTTTCAACAAAGTGTTTTAAAAATTATTTATATTAAGGGACTCTATAACTAAAACATCATTTTAAATGGTTATAATTTTTTTATTCTAAATCATTGTCGTTAATGTCGATGTTTTAAAAATGGTTCTAAGGGATTATTTATATAGATATGAATGTTTTAAAATGTGAATTCCATTCAAATGTTTAAAATTTGAATGATAAGCATTGATTCAAAAATTTTATTTAAATGTCATCCTTTATAAGTTGTGTGAATTTTAAATGATTTCATGAAAAAAGGGTATTTCTCTCACAGAGTTTTACTGATCATTTTCAACTATTCCAACTTCATTTACTGGATATTATTCATGATTGATGTTGATTTATTATAATAAAATTTTCCTTACTATATTAAATGATTTATGATAAGTTTTACTATGGATTTTCTATTTTTATATCATTCATGGTTTTTGGTTAAAGTATTCACATTTCATAAGATAGTTTTAATACGAATGTCTATGTTATGTTTCACCCTTTTCATTTGAAGAATGTATTGAATTTAGTAATTGAAGGATGAGGCCTACTAAGCCCCTCGAAGCATCTGTAGGTACAATGAGACAAATTACTCTCTTAGAAGATGTCCTTGACAAAATGTTTATTTCTAGTTTTGGTATGAGGCCTTGAAAATATAGTTATGTTGTCTGAAATTATGCATTCCCTCATTATGAAATTAGTTATTACAAGTGATTATTGAACTAGTAGAATATCCATGTGCATGTTTATATACTAATGTTTGATTTATTTTTTCCATATTATGTTAAATTTTATGTTTAAAAGGAATTTTTTTATTACACATCTTTCCTTAAATATTTATTTCTTCTTCTAAATTATTTACCCATACTAAGAATATGATATCACACTTTTCTTATGTTTTGTTTTAGCAATATTCCATGAAGTGTATTTTGATTAATATGCAGGATTAATGTAGGGATATAATAGTGTTATAAAAGTATTTTTTATGTTGTGTTTTTTTGAATGAATAATGTAATTTTAATTTATGTAATCTATTTTTCAAGATTGCTAAACAGACAGGTCCTTTGAGACTTGATTACTTGTAATCATGCCAATGTATTAAAATAATACACAAACTCTGGGTAACTGGGGTCAGGTCATTATAGTTGGTAATGATAGAATTTTAGAAACATCCTTAGAAATAGATTAAGATAAACTATGATAAAGAAACATTACACTAATAAAGATGTTGAGGATTTTTATAAAAAAACATTCCAAAAATATGGTAATGTAGATATTATGTGGGGTTTACAAGAAATACATCCCTGTCTGGATACTAACTGTAGACGGTGTTTGGGAAGAGATGTACCCAGGAGTAAAAACCCCAACAAGGTGTTTCTAGCTTGTCCCAGGGTATCCTGGTACACGACAATGAGCTTTATTTCACACCTAGTTTGACACACCTGGGGGATATGCGTAGGATAATTAAAATTTTCGTTAGAAACCATTATGAAGGATTTATGAGTGAATATGTCCGCTAAGTAACCATTTTTATGATTATGAGACAAGATGTATGAAAATATTCAATTACTGTTGATAATTTTTCTAGTTTTTGGATTATAAATTATGATATGATCTAACCTAGTGTATGTCTTCATTTAGAAATGTATCCCAGTAAACAGAATGAGAACTCTAGAAACATGCATGATCCATAGAGAAATAAGGATCATATCATTCTTGGTATTAAGCCATATTTTAGAAGGGAAATAGTCTCCCACATATTCTCATCATATAAATAAATAGTATCATGTGTTAATAAGATATGTAATGAATTCTTTGAGTCTCATGGAATTGAAGTGACGAAATAGAAGAAGATGATGGTAGAGAAAATGATGGATAAAGTGAATAATGGACAAAATGATTTTCCCATGTGTGATAATTGGGGAATTTATTTCCCTTGGAAGTGATGGAAATGAATGGGAGTTTGTAATAAGTTTGGAAGAAAATGACACCACATTCGTGATTTCCAGGCTATGATAATGGTTTCAATGTACAATACTTCATCTTCAAGGAGTTGGGACACTACGCTAATCAATGTCCCAATCATCAGAGAATACACCAAATTCTGTAATGGGATAATAATCATTTTTTGATACTACCACGTATAAAGAAGAATTATTATTTCTCTTATGTTGTTATTACATAATTTTTTTTAGTTGAGTATTGTATTAATTATGTAAAAGTTTTAAGAATTATATATTATATAAGGATTGTACTGCATTACTATTTCATTAAGGATTTGAGAATGTGTGGTACCATGAAAGGTGACTCAATAGAAAGATAGTTATTTTGGAAAATATATGTTTGAGGAATTGATTAACATTACAATAGTCTCGATACTGAGGTAATGGTATTGGAATAAGAGATTATTAATTTGGATATATTATTTTAAATATTCTTGACTACCTGGGAACTAATTAATTTTTTTTGGAGTTTACGACATTATTGTATTTAAGGAGTGTATCTAGTATTCTATAAGAAATAAGGGATCATGAACCAATTCAATACGGTTTTATGGTAATTCAAGTTGTTACCATGTTTTATTAGAATACATGATTAAGGTATTCACATGTTGTTATGTAATAAAAGAGATATTCATTAGGTTATGTTGAACTTCCTTATAATATTTTGGATTGTGAGTTTGGACACATGTATTTTGGATAAGTCTAAAGGTTAGAATTGAGTATGTCGGTCACTTGATATTTTGTTTGAGGATAATGTATGATTTATTAAACACGTTGACCTAACATTTGGGTTTTCACAAAACATTTAGAGGATTAAGGGACTACATGTGGATTTTATGATTTATCAAATGTGCTTCAAGCGTAAAAAATTATTTTTGAACATTCATTTCCAACTGTAATGGATGAATTGAAAATAGATCAAAGCACCACCAAATTATGAGAATATGATTATGAAAGGTAATAAAATATTTAATGTTTTCTTGAGTTCTAATATTGATAATAAATTAATCCATCCACCTCATAAAAATGTATCTAAAAAATGTGTTATCCTAATACCTTATGTTTTGTTAAACTGGTGATACTTTAAATCATCGTAGATTGATGGCTATGAGGCAGTCGATTTTACATTTATTGTTCACTCATTTGGGATAGATGACCTCAATCACTCCATATAAATATTTATATTTTCTCTCCAACTATGTGTCTCAAATAGATAACAATGTTATTTTATTTAAAATCATAATTTGGTGTTGACTTATTCATTTCCTTTTCCCGCTTATTAAGACAAAATTTCTTAAACCTATTTTTGTTGTGGGTTTTCTACAACGGAAGTTTTCATTTTTAACCATTTATTTTCGAAAAACAATTTATAATTGTGAGGAAGTAATTTATTGAATAATGGGAGGATGTAACACCCCATGATTTCATAGTATGTTATATATTTATTGTAAGTCAATATCTTATGGTTCATCCAACACCGATATAGCTTGCGTTATATGCAAGATTGAGTTTCTTCAAAACAATACTTTAGTATTATAATTATTTAAACAAAATATTTATTTATCAATTAAATATTGTGACATGAATAGTAAAAAATAAATATTTATTGATATTTATAATTTTTTCACATAAATAAAACTTATTTATAATGAAATTTTTATGTTTTGTTTAAATTGTTATATATTTAGAAAAACTGCTATCTTAAAAGAACTAATTTTTATGTCCTTTTGTGACTAATAATAAAATTATTATTAGACACTCATAAAAATTTAATTTTGTAAAAGATACATCATTTTTGGATTCAGAATATTAAAATTAGCTTAGGATGAATTTTTTGAATTTTTATGAAAACATTCTATTTTTGATGAATAGTGAAAACCACTACATAGTACATAAAAACATCATTGTATTTAAATAATTATTATTTTTATTTAAATTTATTTAAAGTAAAAATATATAAATTATACCAATATTTGTACTATGTAATTCATTGGATTCATTTTATAATAATATTTGATATATATTATTTTAGGGAACTTTTTACCATATTTTACCCACCTTCAAGGAACATTTACAAATTTACATAAAATATAATTTTACCACTTCAGTGAATTAAATTATTAAAATCCGAGAAACATTGTTGACTTCAGTATGTAAAATGTGGATTAATAGGATGAAAATATTTTTTTTAATAGTAAATTTTCAATTTTATTTAATATGGTTAAAATATAAATAGGGTAATTAAAGTTAAAATTGATATAATTATTAACCTAAAACATGCCCTAATTATATTGGATAAGTGTATTTCAACATAAATCAACCTTAGGAATTAAATATTATTATTTCTTATCCACTTGGATTACATTAGGAAATTTATTATTTTATTTAAAGAAGACTTAAAAGTGGTAAATTCAATGTTTAATAACTAAGGAATTTTTATTATAGGGTTATACATAATATAAATTCGACTATAAATATTCATTAGAAAAATAAAAATATTCCCTACATAATGGTATTTTATTTATAATATTTAGACATTAAATGATTAAATTTACTGATGACACAATGATGATGCATTAATTACCTTATTAATGAAGGATTAAAATAATTGATATTATAAATATAAAAAAAATGTAAATTGAGACTTTTGATGCATGAAAAGAATTTTTTTAGTTTAATATAACATGTTATGGTTGATTAATTATATTTTTTTCTAATTGATACAGTTTTTATGACTTTCACAAAAACAAATACCAAATAGTGTCAAAATTGACCTATATGAGTTTTTAAAACAAATATTATTTTATTAAATTATATAATTGTACTAAAAATCAAAGGATCATCCAAAAAACATATATATTAATAAAAATGACATTAATGAACAACAATAGGTTATTTTTCCATTTTATAGTATTTTTATTAACCATGTATTATTATAATACTAGAAGACATGGTAAAAGATAAACTATTTAACTAAGAGTTAAACATAAACGTTACGGTTAATATGGTGACCTAAACTTGTATAAAACCTATTAGATAAGAGTATTTAGACCAATAAACAACTTATAATTGAAATAAATATATTTGGAGCCATTATATACCGTACATTTGTTTTGAAATAAAATAATATTTCAGGCTTTTCATAAAGTTACACTCACCCCTCTAATAAAAGGGTACATACCATCCTCTCAAAATCATACCTCCAATGCAATATTCCTATGACAAGCCCTCATAATATATCCTCCCAAATAACCTTAATTCAACTTTGATGCATTGATTTGATTATAAATCCATCCTATGGAGTCATTTTGATCAAATCAAAATGAAAGAACCCGAAAAAGAGGTAATAATTTCATCACCTCATTCAACATTATTTTCTACCTCCACAACCTATTTCTTTGGTGTTTCCATACCAAAATAATAACTCCAATACCTTATACATAATTTGATGATATTATAAATATTTTTAAACAATATTCATTATTCTATCCATCCTATGAATTGCAATGTCACCATATGTGCGTAAGTATGGTTTACCGTCTCCACGTCGTGTTATAGTGTGTTATTCAGCACATCAATATTTGGATAGGTGTAATAATGAGTTTTGTTTATATAAAAATAAAAAATATAACATTTTAATGTTTCTTTGTTTTTAATATACTATCCAATTACATGTGATTTCACCATCAATAGAATTATATTTTCGCTCATGCATACGTACGGATTATTGTCTCCACAAACATGATGAGATTCATTCCCCCATACTAACCATTAAAGAATAATTTTCAATTTATGATTTAAAATAATTTTTAAGAATATAACATCATTTTGGATATGAATCAATTACATCCTATCCATAACAAACATATCTTACGTAAAAAACATATAAAGGAAAACGAATCAATTAACACCCACAAAAATGATAGAACTGAAATATAATTAACAAAACAAATATTATAGTATCATATATGATATCATATTAACTTGTGTGGTTAATTAATACTTTAATGACAATTATTTCACCATTATACTAGAGGTTAACCTACCCTTGATGTAGGAAAAGTACATGGTAAGGGTTAATTTCTCCATCTCATTATTATCAGAGATTGTTTATGTGTAAGTTTTTTCCCAGAAATATTTATTATCCACGTCAATGTTTCATAGAAGAGTTTTCAAAAGGATTATTTTTAAGAGAACCATTTAACTAAAAAATCATTTTATATGGTTTAAATATTTATTCTAACAAATCATTCTCATTAAATTCCATTTTTTTCAAAATTGTTTCAAGGATTTATTTATATTGATGTGATGGTTTTAAAATGGTAATTCCTTCCAAAAGTTTCATAGTGGTATGGAACACTTTAATTCAAAAATATCTTTTAAATGTATTCCTTTATAAATTTTGGGACTTTAAGATGATTTCATGAAAAGGAAGTATTTCTCTCAAAGTGTTTTACTGATCATTTTCAACAATTCCATCATCGTTTACTAGATATTATTCTTTATTGATGTTGATTTATTTTAAAAAAATATTACATACTTTATTGAATGATTTATGATATTTTTTATAGTGTATGTTTTATTTTTATACCATTCATAATTTATGGATAAGGTTTTGACATTTTTTATTATAGTTTTAATAAGAATGATTATGTAATTTTTCACACTTTTCATATGAGGAATGCATTGGACTTACTAAGTGATGGGCAGAGCTCACTATAGAACCTCGATTCATCCGTGGGTATCATTAGACAAATTAGTGTTTTGGCACAAGGTCTTGAAAAAAATTATTTATATTCCTGGAGTGAGGACATTACTATGTGGTTATGATGTCCAAAAATTATGTATTCTATTGTTATGAAATTAGTTATTACAGTTGATTATTTGTCTAGTAGAATATCCATGTGCTTGTTTATAAGGTATTGTTTAATTTTTTTCAATATTGTGTTCATGATTATGTTTAAAATAATTTTATTCATTACATGTCTTGCCTTAAAATTTTATATCTTCCGCTTTATTATTTACCCTTACTAAGTATCTGAGCTCACCCATTTCTTATGTTCTGATTTTCTAGGATTCCAAAAAGTGTATAATGATTGATAGGCATGGTTAATCTAGGGGGATAATGGAATTTTCAAAGGATTTTTTATGTTATGTTTTATGTTTGAATGTGTAATATAACATTTCTGTGTGTAATCTATTTTCCAAGACTTCTAAATTGATCGGTCGTTCGGGACTTAATTCATTATAATCATCCAAATGTATTAAAATTAAGCACAAACTCTGGGTAACTAGGGTTAGGGAAATACGAATGATCTCCAATGGAAGTTCCATAAAATTAAATTATTGCACCAAATCATTCTCATCTTAACTAAGAACTTGGAAAAGATCAGAATGATAAATTTTGAGTTGAGATATATTTTAGATATAATTAATATTAGTAAATAGATCTATAATTACCAATCATTATAACAAAATATCATGTTACTCGTTGATCTCAAAATGTTTGACATATCTAGTTGAAAAATTTTTGAGCCACAAACTTTTAATACATGAATATTGGATTTTTTTAGATGAATATTCAATATATTTCACAAATACCTGGCAAAAGGCAGTATAGGTTTTGTTTATTATAATCATAGATGTACAAAACACTAATATCATGAATGATATTAAATTTCTCCAACAAATATACCCCTTCTAATTAATCTAAATAGTCATACCCTACTTAAAACCATTCTATATAACCACTGGAAAGGAAAAATAAGAAATTTTGATCTCAAATACCAAGAAATGATAAAACTATGAGATATCAATTTATGATCTTACGAATGAAAAAATAATCATAATAGAGTTAGGTCTGGATTATAACTTACATGGTTCATTATTAATTCTATTAATTATCATAAACATTAGTCATTGAAAATATCATGGTAGTTCATAAGATATGATTCATAAATTCCATCAATGTACATAATACATGAAAACATTACATTAGAACAAGACATCGATTTTTTGCATATGAAAAATAATATAAAATATTATTTCAAGGATACCCACCAAGAAATTCATAACATGTAATTATTGGGATATCCTCTAATGTAATAGATTTAGGATTCAGATAACATCTCATATACCCTCTTTTGGGATTGGGATAACGTCTCATGTATGCTCTTTGAGGCTTGGGATGACCTCTCATATACCCTTATTCATTATTGGGATAACCTCTCATGTACCATATTGTTCTAATGGGATAACCTCCCAGGTAGACTTTTATTTTATATAAAATTAATCATTACCCAACGCATTGGAGGTAGATATAAGTCCCACCTACCATAGGAAGGAAAAAAATATACATGTTCAACAAGATCAATGAACCCTCATAATATTAGAAATCCAAAAAATAAATTTGTTTCATAATATTTTCATCATTTCAATTTAGCAAAACCTAGTTGTAAGTGAATGGGTTTTATAAATATTCAATCATGGTATAACCTATGGAAGTTAAAAGTGTTTCATAAACATCTTATCATCATATACATAAACCATTAAGAGAAAGAATACGAATGATGTCTTTGGATGATATCCCCAAAAATTCATAAGTAACATAAATGGATTTCATAATAGATTGAAGATGATTTTAAAATTCATCATGAAATATAGCATGTGGAAAATATAATATTTATTATGAAAAAAACCCTGAAAAAAATAAACAATTTTCAAAATAATTGTCTTTAAAATGAATTTGGAAACATATAGAAGATGATTAAAAACCTATATTAATTTTTTTTATGAAATTATCCTTTCCATTTTTAAAATAATATTTTAAAACTAAAAATTAATAAAATATTTTGGAAATTATTTTTTATATAATATTTAAAATTTATAATGGATTATATAAAAATAATTTAAAAAAATACATTCATAAAAATTCCATTCCAAAATAAAAAATATTTTCACAACATTAAATATTTTTAAAATACATTTTTTGGAAATAATATTGAAAAATCATAAATTAATAAAAAAATAAAATAATTTCCTTGATTGTGGTGAATTATACTCATGTCACACACATTAAAACAGTCATTACTGTAAATTTTTTTTATAAAATTAATATCGGGATTTGTTGGAAAATTATATGATGATTACTTTCAAAAAAACTTTTTAAAAAGTAAAAAATGTTTAAAATCCCTATAATAAGTCCTTTAAATAATTTTTGAAAACATTTGAAAACATTTTTTGTAAAAAATTATAAGGATAAAACAGTGATTCTGATTGAAGAGAGAAACATGGTATGATTTATTTAAGATCATTCTATTGGATTATTTAGTAAATAAATAGAGTAAACTATAGTATGAAAATTAATTCTCATGAATTAAAAAGTAGATCACAAATAATAGGAGTTTATTGAGAGATATATATTTTTCATTTTAACATCAAAAGCATATCATAAACTACTAGATAAATAATGATATTGGAACGTAGAAACCATACTGGTTTTTAGAAATATAATCATAATCCACATGAAATAATAAAATTAAATGACAAAAGTGTATCATAAGAATAAAAAATTAAGATATTACATGTCAATCAGGATGTATATACACATAAAATAGAAGACTGGTTTATAACATAACATTTTTCTCAAATAACGAAAATTGAGATAAAACTATTATACCGTCTTGGTAACCTTTGAACTATAAACCCTGTCAATAATTTATAATAAAAATAATATGTAAATCATGGTAAATTTAGGTTAAAAATCATAAAATAAAATACTGGATAGTATATACACCACATAAAAAATCATGTTGTGAATAGGACATGTGTCTCAGAAAAATTAAAATTGAGATAGAAATTAATTACTTTATATCTCAACTTATTTCATTCATATTAAAAACTATTTTAAAATTAATATTAGTCTATTATACATATATTACAGAATTGTAACTATATATATCATTCCGTATAAGATTTTATTATGATCTTTTCATTATGGTTTATTAGAAATTCCTTGTTAAAATCATATTTCAGATAATAACAGCTTTGTGTTTTATATATTATTTTATTTTTTATTTTAAGTTTTTATAATTTAATTTAGGATTCATCATTTATATATTTTTTAAACAAGATATTAATATAATATAAATTTTTTAATAATTTATTTATAATAATCCATTTAGGTTAGATGTAGAAAATGAAATACATCATTCATGGACATTGTAGGCATTACGTACACATGAATGTTCTTTCAATTTTATTTAAGTATTGGAAGAAAGAAAGGTAAATAATAAATTATCATTATAGAATCATTTTATTTTAATATATGTCACATATTTTCATTAATTCCATCCTTACTACCTTCTGTGTAAATCTTGAATGAGTCGCATCGCTTCACGAGGCGACAATTAGTCGTATGTAAGATTAATATTATTATATTCACATAGAAGTAAAATTAACATGGTTAATGTGGTCCAATAAATAAAAAAGTATAATATTATCATATTTATAATATATAAACATTTAATCCATCATTATATTCTTCCCTGACTGGTGGTGATGGAAAAACAATGACATTGGTTCATGAGGCGGTAGTTCATCGTAGACGCAAATGAAAATTTAGTAACAAATATGTTGAAAGGGGGAAGGATTTAGGTTATTTAATTAAAATAATAAAATATTATTATATTTTTATGTAATGATGTTTTATATCATCTTCGTATTTTAATAATTGAAGGAGGTGTAAGAAGAAATAAATAAAACAATGGGTTAGGGGCATTACCTCTTCTTTTGAAAACTTCTTTTTTTTCACCAAAAGGAATCTTATGATTTCATTATGGCCAAAATAAAGATTCAAAGTTGAGATTAGGGAAGTAATTATGTTATTTTAATAGTTATTGGATGATCCAAATGTGTTTTAAAGTGTAAATTGGAGATGATATGATGTAACCATTTACAAGTGATGTTAGTGTCACACTTATAATTATTGATAAGAAAAATGTGTACAAATATTATTCACTATTGAAAATGAAAAAATGGTCCATTATAGAACATAGATGATATTAAGACATAAGTTACCTAGAAAATTTATGTTGGTAATTTTTTTGGTATTTTCTAACCATTACCGTATTCATTTTAACCCCCGGTAAACCCATTTTAACCTCAACAATGGTAATTAATTTTTAGAATTTTCACTATTCAATATGATATAAAATTTATCTGGAGTTATAAAATACTAAAAATTATTTTTATTCAAATTATTTAACAAATTTTTCTGAATTCTAATCAAATTTCTGGAATATTTAATTTAAAATTAATTTCTTAGACATGATAAGAAAGTGATTATCCAAGGGATTAATGTTCAAAAGTTTAGAGATCTTTTATATCAATTTTTAAAATTAAATTATTTAAAATGACATAAATTGTCTATATAGATATATAATTTAACTAATTTAATTTTACAAAAATACAAAATCATTTTTAGGTCTTTAAATGATTTAAAATAAGTGAGAACTCTTAATAAAAATCTAGTATTTTTCACTATTCATTGAATAATTTACCCTCTGTGAAATTCAGCCAAAATTTATGCAATATTAATTTCGAAAATATGATTTAGAAAATTGTTTTATTTTTTCAAATAAATTTTCCAAAATTGGGAAAAATTAATTATAAAATAATAATATAATAGTTGATAAAACTAATTTTTTCAAAAAATATTGTTCTGAAATTTATAATTAGTTTTAGTATTATTTATTCTCAAAAAAAAATATAATGATTTTTATATATATTATTCAATATATAATATATTAATTTCATTGAAATCATTCACTAAATGTGGTTTGTTTAATTTATTTACCTAAAACACATTCTTGTGCATAAATGTTTTTAGATAAATATTTCATTTATTATTAAATAGATATTATTTTTATTTCTAATTAAATGGTCACCAAAAATATATATTTATATAAATGATTAATCCATATATTTTCATAATTTATTAAATCATATACATGCATCACTTTCCAATGGCTAGGTAATAACTATCATGTTAAATAATTAAAATTTTATAGTATACCATGATCCATTTACACTCAATTATATTTTTATCACAAACTACACATAGTGTCTCATATAATTCAAGATAAAATCTATTTTTCATGTATCCAATATAAAATTCGTATTTAATGTAATGAAAAATATCATAAATATTAAATTTACTTGAAAAAATTCAAAAAATCTCGTGGTGTTACATTCTACCCCAAAAATATTGTGTCCTAGAAATTTGAACTTGTTGTCAGTAAACAAGTGTTTAACATTTAATGTCCCTTTCTGGAAAAAAAAAATCATAAAATTGTTATTAAAACTTCCTCTTTAAAGAGAGACATGGATGTTTAAATTTCATCTAGAATAAGACATACTAGTTTTCCAAATATTAGATTACAAGAGGGAGGAATTCATTATGAAATTGAATGAAACCGTAATGTACAAATAATGATGGACAGTGAAATATATCATTATTCATAAAAAAATTAAGGTCATGTGATAATAAAATTCTAAAAAATAATAAACCAAAGAGGTATAAAATAGATAATTTATATTATAAAAAATTATGGTAATATGATAATATTTTTTATGAATTTTTTCTGAAAGTTGATATCTCTCATGATAATATATACTAACATGATTTCATTCCATATAACAGGTATAATGTCATCATTATTTTGAGACTTCTCAAATTTCCACTTCATCTCTTACCATATGAAACAAATATTATTTTTTATGATTGATGTATTAAAAGGTAACAAGCTCAAAAATTGAAATATAACTTAATCCATCAATATCAAGTTATCTTCATAAAAAATTGGTTAGTACAGGTTATTCTTTATGCATATGTAGTAATATGGTGATGTGATACACTAATCTCAAAAACCATGTCCAAAGTTCAAGATAGTATATTTCCTAGATGGCTCTCCTAATGAACCTTCTAAAATATAAAAATCAATACATTATAAATAAGCTAACTAAATTTCCCAATGGAACTTTTCATTATTCACCCAAACAACATGAATTATTTCATAGTGATCAAATCGCCAAAAAGTAAATACCTCTAGCATATATTATCTTAAAATATGGTAACAACATAAATTACCATAAAACCTTTTCTCAAATATTCATTCGTATTTATTCTTAAATAAAAAATATATATTATTTTATATATTCATTAAATTAAAAAAATGTGTGAAACTATTTCATTGATATCATAATCCACATTATCATCAAATCATTAATCAAATAAATGGTAATTAATACCATCCATTTTACATTACCATATAAATCACCTCTTAATCAATACATCATAATATCATCATCAAAATCATATTAAGGATAATCATACCATAATAATTAATTTTCCTCAAAATGTACCATTAAATTTAGATCACATTATTAGGTCATTAAAACCTTTCAACATATTCATGTAATTCTATATTGAATCACTTATATAGAAAAATACTTATATATTTCATTGTCATTATTTTATAGTACAAAAAAAATCCATAATTATACTTTATTCATTAACAATTGACTATGATTCTTTATATTATTCCCTAAGAACTCATTCATATTTCATTCATGGTATCATGATCATCAAAATTATAACTCTCTCTCATAAAAGTATGTGGTTTTCTATATGAGCATTCCCCCTCAGAAATGAATTTTCATAATGCCCATACATTCAGCATTTGTTACATTCAACCATTAATTGTATTTTAAGGAGACTATTTTCTCATTTATATAATCATCTAGAAATTTTAATTTTCATATAAAATTTATTTTTTTCTCATTTTCCACACTCAAACCATCTTCCCCTTCCATTAAGGCATCAAACTGGGTGATTCTGCCAACATTCTCGACCCATTTGAAAATGGATATTGTTTCCTCCTTGGTCTCCATCACCTGATGTCTTATAAAACTCAATCCTTCCCTTCTTTGGTGAGTCTAATAGTCATATGAGTTGTAATTTGTTAACCATATATCGTAATCGCTAAATACAAAAATCAAAAAAATTACAATAGTAATCACCCTATTCTTTTCTCATCTTCACATTTTCCATCACATTAAACATTAATATTGTTCATTATTGTTCTATACATTAACCAAAAACAAAAAACCACATGTAATAAACAATAATAATAGTGGGAAAACACATAATTATGAAAAATTTCAAATATGAGGCCTAAATCAAGACAAATTCTTTTCAATATATGGCACTCTATGAATAACATAATCATTATTCAAATCCGTCGAGAATGTTCATAAATAATTATTCAATTCCAAACTCATATCCATCATGAGTTCCAATCCATGTGTGCAATAAAGCTACTTGTTAGGCACCATGTGATGATCAAGTCCAACTCAATGCATCATTTTTAGTGTTATTACCCCTAGAAACCTCTATTCCATATCCACATCCACTATTACTATCCAAACAGTTATATAATTTCATGGAATCTAATCCCTCTAAAATTTTCCCAAATTAAAATATACATTCTTAAATATGAAATGGTCCTCAAACATTTCCTTTGAGATATCCCAAGATAAATCCCTCGATATTTCCTTAGTCATATCCCCGGGTTTATCGATAATTTTATTCAAACCCAAATCTCTATAGGTTGACTAAACCTATCCTTTAATAAAAACAATTTAAATATCTAAACTTATCATACATAAATATTACATCACTTAAGATGATTATTCAATGGATTTCACAAAGAAACACTTATGTTTTGAATAGTTTTAGTGGTTTTGGAGACTAGATACACAATCTTCATATATCATGGGTGGTCTTCAACATATCCCTCCAATATCATTCCATTATTACTCTATATAGGCATAACCTTATAAAAACCATCTTTATACCCTGGGCAATGGAATCATAATTAAGGAGAGATAAATATTTTAGTGATGGTAAACATGAGATCTAATAATTGAAGATGATATGTAAGCCTAAATTAAGAGTAAGGGTATGATATCATGAATTAAACGTATGAAGTTTATTCCCAATTCTGCAAAAGATCATAAACACGATTCATGGGATAAATCATGGTAGTTCATTAGTTATAATTCATAAAATACCCAATATAAATATTTCATTAGAGTATTATATTTCGAAAAATACATTGATTTTTGTTGCATAAATAGTAATAGAAATTACAATGTCAAGGAAACTAACCGAGTCTTTCTTTATGTGTTTGTCTTGAAAAAATCACCCATGAACCATCTTCAGGATTTGGAAAAACTCCCATGTACCCACATTTGGGCACAATATAACTCATATGTACCCTATTTTTGGCTTGATATAACCTCATGTGTACCCTCTTTTAGTATAGTTATAACCTCCCATTATCCATCATTTGGGCTAGGGATAACCCCGTGTATACCCTTTCAACTCATTCGGCCTGGATATATAGGTCATACTCATCACATAATAAAAGTCACACATACGTGTACCATAAGATCGTTAAAATATTATCATTTAAGAACCCATAAAATGATATGTTCCTCATAATAATTTCATCATTTCATTACAGTGAATCCCATGACAAAATTCAGTTTCACAATAATTATAACACGATATAAATCATGAAGAGAAATATTTTTCATAATCATATTGTCATATTAAATATAAACCATTTTGTGAAATAATAAGATTTTTATCCTTATATCAAAACCCTAGTAAATAATAAGTAACATTAAAGGATTTCATCATATATGGAAGATTATTTTTGAAATATCACATAGACTATTTATTGATAAAAATATATTTTTCACTTCAAAAAACACTTTTCAAAACATAAAAAAAATTCAAAATAATATTCTTTAAATGCATCCTTGGAAAAATATTAAAGAATCATTAATAATCATTGAAAATATTACATTGGAAATGTGTCCTCTAAATTAATATCGCTTTAAAAAAATATCATTATACAATTTTGAAATCCTTTTTATTAAAAATAAAAATTGAGTCTTATAAAGGAATTTAATCGTCTAGAACATCCATGGGATATTAATCTATCATATTCTAGTTTTTTGGGTGTCCTAGAAACCATTGTTGAGTCAAGATGTTGTTGGTATCGATTGCTGGATTTCACAGATTGGTCTCATTGATTGGGGTCGAACCCAAATGGTGCCAACGAGGGGTTGTTGGGGGTTTCATCCCCTATTTTTTCTATAATGTTTATTTTAGTTCTTCATTATATTTTTAATGATTTTTGAAGGTGGCCCATAAAATATTTTTAAATCCCCCAACTGTCGGGTGACCATAGACTTACAAAAACATGTGGCCTTTTTATCAGTTTCACACCTTTTTCATTTTCCCAGTTAGGCATGTGTATGGAGTTTTCTCCATTTAATGTAAATCCATCAACGTGTAGTCGTGTTCTAGTTTATCTCCACCATAATTGAGGAGAATTTTTTAATCCAAATTAATTCAAATGAGTGTAACCACCCACCCTCGTGCTCATGCCATTACCTGTTTTTAATCATGTCAAGATTTCACATGTTTTAACTCTATGATCAGGATGTTATATCTCTAATAACGTATTCTTTGGTATAATTCCCTTTTGTGAGGCCCTCAGATTCCATCTCATGGGGACGTTTTTTGCATACATGATGTCCCTCCAATTTGGTTCTTCATGGAGTTTACATTCACGCTTCCCCAGTTCAGGGTGTAAGGATAAAACATTGATCCTTGATCATCCATGTAGGGGTTAATCAAAATTCAATCATTGTTGTTCATCATTCGGGGTCGATGTGATGATGTTTCTTCAGGACGTATATGAAACCAAACTCAACAAAGATATTAAATAGAGTTTTAAAGAATGAGGTGATGATTTTGAAAAATTCATTTACAATTTTTTTATATTATGAATTGTTTGGGCTTATGTCCACTGAAAATCATAGTCGTTGGTGGTCTATTATTACGCACTAAGGAACCTCTATTTTTCTAGATAATCTTGTGATTCATTGGCAGTAACATGGAAATGGGTTAATCACATAAACTTGGTCGATTAAATGGATTCCTGATGAATAAGATTCCATGTGTGATCATCCTGGTGAACCAAACAGAAAGAAAGAACTTAATTATTGGTTTTTGCTAAATATGGAATCATCTTTCCCATATTTTTTTGATATGAATGGTTGTTGTGATAAAAATTTGTGGGGTCAGATAAGAAGCGGGATGAAATTTTATGGTTGTGAAGTTGTTGTCCTATGAATCCGTGGTTGTGTGGAGCTGGTATGTTGGTGCTTGGTTTGGTTCCACTACATCAAGGGATCTCACATATACCTATTATTGATGTTACCTTACAATAGAACCGGGTGTGAATGCTCAAAATTCAGTTGGGTTTTATCCTTATATTGTGTTTTTTGGCTCATAGTTATACCTATTAGTTGACCGATAGTGGATGAATGTTTTAAATAGAATCACATGAACATGTTAATGAGAATGGGTAAAATGAGGAACTATTTTTCAGAAATGGGTTCTTCTCTAGTTTTTGTTGTTGTGTATTTGTGCATATAGGGATTGTCGAAACAGTGGTTGTGTATGGTATAAATGTTGTCTTTTGAACACTTTTGTTTGGATGTGTTATTGATTACCTATAATTATAATATTTAGTTTTTTTGTTTACCATATGTAGCCCACCAACGTTGATCACTTCATGACGAACACCACAATTTAATGGGTGAGTATGTTCTTTCTAACATTCTTATGAGTGGCTATTTATTATCTTATTTCTACTCCCTCTCCTTGGTATCCCATGATTCTTCGGGTAGGTTTTGGCAGCCTGGGATCTATTATAGCCTATGACTCTTCGGGGAAGAGTGTGTTGTGGTGGTTAGTCTAAGTGTGTGAGGGAATTTTTGTTTCCCAAGTTTCTTTAGGATGATTCCTAGGTGTTTTGGTGAGTGTAAGTGGTTTTTGAAGCCCATTTGTCTTTAGGTGTGGCAGTGTTTATTGTGGCCTAGGTGTTTTCGGGCATGTTAATGTTTGGTTGTGGTGGGCCAGGTGTTTGCGGCCAGGATAGATGTGCAGTTGGGATGGTCTGTATGGTTGTTTCTTGGTGTTGAAGTGGGACTGTAGTGGGATCTATGGGGGAGGTATGACATGTCGGATATCCTAAAAACCAAGTGGTAAAGCGGTGAGGGGTAACCAAATATCACCATGTTATTTCTATTAAATTACCAGACTTTAATTATTTGAGGAATGTACCTTAGTAAGGCTAGGCAGATAGTTTCCATTGTAGGTGTTTTGGTTATTTCTATATCTCAGGGGGAATTATAATGTCTCCCCACTTTTTGATGAGATATTTTGTGTTTCCCAACTGATTATACTTGTATACTCACCCAACAGATATGAAACTGCCTTTATGATTCCTAGAGGACATTGTGGATTGTACCAGACCATACTATATTGGGTGTCAGGATTATCTTTGTTGCAAATTTTATTTTCTTTTGGAACATCTTTTCAGTGTTTTCTTGTACTTTTTAACACATTATTTTGGACATCAATGTGAGAATGGGTTTTTTCCTTAATTTGACTTTCAGTCATTGGTTTTTTTTTGTATTTTCCATATTATCTCCTGATCTCATTCTATAAAAGGGGTAATAACTTCCATATTATGTGAGATTATATACCTAGGGTTCTATTATTTACTCTATGGACAATTGAAGGTAAGAATTGGTGGTCATTATCTCTCTTTCAACTCAAAGAGAGAAGGGTCTGGTAGTTTGTTGTCCTTCTCTCATCATGGTGAATGTGGGTCATGGCCGAATCGTATCAAAGGCGATGGATGAGAGATATGATGGAGTTTGGGGTTAGTAGTAGTGAGGATTTCATGAGATGGTAGGGAAATATTGTTAAGAAATAGTGGTTAATGAAATATTCCTTGGAAGACCGGCTAGGAAAACAGATTTTTGGGCCCCTCGTGATCCGATGCATGGACTATAGGCCCACTGAACGACCAGGTGAGGCTACACTGATTGCAGGGTATAGACTCTAGGAAAGGTAAATGAATCCTAATGACTTGTGTTATTTTTTGTCTTGGGTGCTTTGGTAATTTAAAATAAATAAACAGTTTATGAGAAATTTAAACGGAATCATATACACTACTTAGGCTTAGGATTTCCTTGTTTACCTTGCAGTTATGGAACCCAGATGACATCCACGAGTAGTGCGGGCGATCGAGGCCTAAAAGGATGATATGGTCAATTGGTAAATGATTGACCGAGAGGAATAGGATGAAATGTGGATGAAGAATGTACATTATTTTAAGTGGAAAACCATCGGGATGTATAAGGGCAGTGATTCTAACATGGAGATAGAGGGCTGGATTGAGGAGCTAACGATCCACTTTACCTTGTTCTATGCAACAAGAGAGTACATGGTTCCGTTGGTAGTCATTATAATGAAGTGAGAAGTTCCTCAATGGTGGATTCTGTACCTATGAAAAAGGATGAATACTAAGGTTTTGTGGTATGGATTTGAGAAGGAGTTCTGGGAGGAATTCAATACTTCTACGATAAAGGATGAAGAAGGGAAAGAACTGATATCCATATATAAAATGTGTATTTCAGTAAGGGAGTTGTGGAAAAATATCAAGGCTCTCATTTTTTCACTCCAAACTTCATCCTAGAGGAGGAGGTGTGGGTAAGACACTTAGAGGAGGAATTATAACCTTTTCTTTAGTATGTTGTCACCCCTTTTACTAGGCTGATGTACTTGGAGTTTCTGAAAAAGGATGATGTAGTAGAGAGGATGCAACCACTAGGAGGTGTGAAAAAAGAGGGGAACCAATTGACTTTGTCTACAAGGAAGGTCGTTAGTAGAAGGCCTCCAGCATTAGAGCCTTACAGGTTTCGGCTTATGGGGAAGAAGCCTCATTAGTTTCATTTCTGGTCTCCCAGTCATCTCCCTTTGTTCATAGGCCTAGGAACGAGGTGCTTTATCTATGGATGCTTTGGGAAACTTCAAAATTGTTTCCCTGAGTGAGTGTAGTAAGATGAGGTTGGGAAGGTTCAACGTCCACCTCCACAGCAACAATAGAGGCAGTGAACTCCTACTCCACCAAGGGAAGACGGTGATGGACGAGGCCGACCTCAAGGCACTCCTTAGGGTCCTCAACCTGGGATTTGTGAGGAAGGCGATAGATAGCTGAGGGGAAAAAGATATGGGTGTGGCGTGTTTCACACTACAGAGGTAGCAGTTCCGGTAGGGTCGTAGGTCGTTCGTGGCTTGATCTGTTTATTTAGCACTCTTTCATGTGCCTTGTTTGATTCAGGATCTTTGCACCCATTTGTTACAACCTATCTAGCCCATTCCATGGGCCTAGACGTAGAGAGACACTCCATTCCTCTAGTACTGAGTACGCTAGTTGGGGTTCAGACCATCCTATTTGATCTTTTTTGAGGATGTAGACTAATGTTGGGGCAACCTCACTCTAGTGGGATCCCCTTCTATGGCAAATGCTGCCATAAGATGTCATCATATACATCAAATTGTTGTTTTGTGCAAGTTTTAATTGACTACTTCTGAAAAAGGTTCATGTTCTATGACGATGATGGTCAGAATGTGGCTTTTGTCAATGAACAAAGTATTTAGGTGGGGAGTCGTTGTGTAGATCCCATTTTTACTTTCTATCTGAGTTGTTAGCGGAGTCAGCAGACTAATAGATGGTGGAAGTTCAGGGTACTGTCAATGAATTTCTGGATTTCTTCCCCAAAAAGGTTGTGACTGAACCCCCTTGACGTGATGTTCAGTTCGGGATAGACATGAAGCCCATATCTCATTAGATTTTGATGGATCCCTATCAGATGTAGCATTCTGAGTTGTGGAAGTTGCAGATTCATATTTATGACCATATAATGAAGGGTTTTATCTGACCAAGAACATCACCCTGAGGAGCTCCAGTGAAGTTCACAATGAAGTCAGACGATGGTCTCAGGAAGTTCATACACCACCGAAGTGGGAATCAGGGGACGATCAAGAATCATTACCCCCTTACATGGATCTATGACCTTTTTGACCTAGTGAAGGGGGTAGGTTTGTTCTCTATGATCGACATGCTGTCTGGATATCACCAGTTGAGTGTGAAGGATGGTGATATCACGAACACCGCATTCAAGTACCAGTATGGGAAATTTGAGTTTTTGGCCATGTCATTCGGTACTATGAATGCACCAGATGTGTTCATGGGGCTCATGAACTTTTTGTTCCACGAATATCAAGACTGGTTCATAGTCAGGTTCATCAAGGACATCCTGTTCTACTCACGAATAGAGTAGGTTCATTTTGGGCTTCTGTGGATAGTTTTGGTTGTCGTTTGAAACCACTAGCTCTATGGGATGTTGTGCAAGTGAATTTTCTCGACACGAGTGGTACACTTCCTTGGACACGTTTTTTTCGAGCAGGGAATAGCAGTGTACTTGTCAAAGGTCGAAGGTGTTGTTTCTTCGGCAGAGCCCCAGAATGTGGTGGATGTTCAAATTTTACTAGGACTAGCAGGTTACAACCATATGTTCAATCACGACTTATTTTGAGTTGCATAAAATTTGATGGCCATGACAAAGAATGACTATGCTTTCATTTTAAGTGAGTAGTGTGAGAAAAATTATAGTTTTCTAAAGAGGAAGCTAGTTAGTTTACCAATGATGAGGTATCGAGAGGAAGGGGTAGCATTTGAGGTGTTCTATAATGCTTACAGTATATCCTTGGTGTCTGTGCTAAAGCAGTAGTGAAGAGTGATCTCTTATGGGTCGAGGAATTTATGTTCACATGAACATAAAAATTCCATCTAAGAATTGGATCCAGTAGTAGTTTTGTTTGTGTTGAACCTATGGAGGCATTACCTCATTGGGTAATGCTTTGTGGTCTTCACAGATCACAAGATCATGGGGTATGTTTTCTCCCAGTAAGACCTGATCTTGCAGAATAACTGGAGGATAGAGTTTCTTCAATACTATGACTTCATGATCTCCTACACCTCATGAAACGGAAACATGGTGGCCAATGACCTTACCAAGAAGTCCCAAAAGGATATGGTTCGGGAGTCAGTAGAAGATTAGAAAGTAATAGAGGAGATGGATGCTTTAGATATGGACATGAGAGTTAAGTATGGTTGAGTTTATCTATTTTAGATGATATTATAGTATACCGTGGTATGATAGGTGGTGTAGTCTCAATGGGGAGATTGATAGGCTGATGTAATTTGTGATCATGTTAGCTATGGTTATGCTCCAGAAGGATGGTTAAAGGATAGTCATAATCTGATATTGTTTTGTGGAATGATTTGTTTCTCGGTACCGATGCTCGTGGGATTTCACAGTGAGTTCCATAAAGAATCCAGAACGGTACAATTAAGAGTTTCTAAGATGTACTAGGGTTGAGAGGCCATTTTTGGTGGCCCAAACTGAAGCGAGTTGTGGTGGAATTTTTGGCAATGTGCCTTGTGTGTCAGTAAGTGAAGTTAAAACACTATTTTCTCATTAGACTTTTGTAGCCCTTAGGCATTCCAAAGTTGAATTGGGATGACAGAATGATGGATTTCATTATAGGACTACCTAGTTGTGAGTGAGGCCATAATTCCATCGGGGTAGATGTGGACTGATTAACAAAATTATCTCACATCTTATAGATTAAAGATTCAAGCGCAAAGGATTATTTAGTACAAAAGTACGTGGATGATGTTTTGTGACTTAATGGTGCCCCCAAAACCATTGTTTTAGATACAGATAAACTGTTTACGTCACGAGTTTTGAAGGGATTGTATCTTTCTTTTATCACCCAATTATTCCTTAGAACTACTTCTCAGCCTCAGATGGTTGGGCAGACCGAGAGGACCATCTAGACGTTTGGAGGATATGTAACAAGCATGTGTTCTGGGCTTCAGAGGATCATGGGTACGACACTTTCCACTAGTAATGTTTTCATGAAAATATATCTACCTTTATACCATTGGAATGAAACCCATTAAATCCTTGTATGAGAGACATTGTCCTTCATCCATGTACTGGATAGAGGTTGGGGAGGCAATTTTTCTATTCCCAGATGTGGTGCAGTGCACAACAGATAATGTTTCACTTGTGAGTAAGAGGATGATGATAGCTCAGGACCGACAGAAGTCATTTCTCGATCATAGGAGGAGACCCTTGTAATTTGCATTTGGGGACCACATGTTCTTAAAGGTCTCCCCTTAGCGTGAACATCAGAGAGTTTTCAAGAGGATTAATCTTTTTCAAGGATCATCGGGCCTTTCGAGGTGTTGGGACATGTCGGAGAGGTAGTGTTTCTTCTCGGGTTTCCACCGCCGCTAGAGAGGATCCACAATTTCTTGCATTATCTCAGCTTTGTTGGTGCATACACGATTATTCCCATGTCCTCGACTAGGGAGAGTTAGATATCGAGGACGATGTGATATTAATGGATAAAATGATGAGAATAGAGGATCGTAAAGGGAATGTGATTTTGGGATAGACCATTCCCTTGGTTCATATGTTGTGGAGGCATAGTGGACTCAAGGAGAGAACTTGGGAATTGGAGGCACATATGCATGCCTAGTCCCCAGAACGATTCTGTGTTTTGATCTTATGTTTTCCTTATGTTTTGTTGTGATGTGAGGATTCACTTTGTTTGTTATAAGATGGTATTTTCCCTTTGTTATATGAATGTTTATGAAATGTCCAGATTATGGGAAGGGGAGGATCTGATCCCTAATTGAGACACATTAGGGTGGATGTGATTAATCCCGTGTGGCTGAGTGAGTGATGACCAAAGTGGATTGTATCATGACATGGATGATGAAACTCCTTAATCTATATATTTGGTTGGTGTGACTTCTACATCTGTGTAGATGCTCAGTTTTTCTATAGTTGTTTTAGAGATGGGTGAGAGAGATGCTCCAATATATCAAGGGTAGATCTATATTTTGAATAACTCTATGGTGGTTTATCCCTAATAGGTATCATACAAGGAGGTTGTTCAGACGCTTTCCTTTATTTGGGTTTAGTCTTGACTCTTGAGGGAGAGAATAGTTTGGGTGGTATCTATCGTAATGGCCCAGTCCTTCCCTAGGGCATTACTTTGTCAAATTCTAGTTTTTTTTTTCTGGGTCCTGGACACCATTGGTGAGTTAGGAGGGTATCAATGTCAGCGATAGGGTGCCATCGTGGTGTCCCCTATTGGTGCTACCGATCAGTCCCACTGATCAGCACCACCAATCAGTCTCACTGATCGGTGTCGCACCTGAATTGTGCCACTGAGGGGGTATGAGGGTTTCTTCCCCCTGTTTTCCCGTAAAGTATGTTTTAAGTCTTATTACCCATTTTATAGTTCATTAAGGCCATATTAATGTCTATAAAAGTTGTTTTAAATCCCCCAATAGTTGAGTGACCTTTGACTTACAAAAACATATGGAATTTTATCTTTTTGACACCTTTTCCATTCCCCCTTGTTAGGCATGTGTTATGTTTTTTCTCCATTTATTGTAAATCCATCAATCCACAGCCATCCTCTGGTCTATCTCCACCATCTCTAGGGAGAATTATTAAATCTAATTTAATTCCAACGTGTCATACCTCCCACCCGCATGCTCCATCCACGAATTGTTTTTTAAGAACTTCACGATTGAAGATCCCATAACTAAACGATCATGATTTTATATCAATGTGATATTATTCCTTGGTCTCTTTCTCTTCTATGGTGTGCTTGGAGTCCCTCATTTGGAGAAAAGTCATACCTGCATGAGATCCCTCATGTTCAGTTCTTCTTGGGGTTTACAGTCATTTTTATGTAGTTCTTGGCACAGGGAGAAGACTTTGATCCTTGATCATCCAAGTAGGGTTTTTCCTTCGTTTCAGTTTATTATTCATCATGCGGGGTGGGTGTGATGAAGTTTCATTGGGAAGTATATGGAACCAACTTTAGTAAAGATAAAAAAATATTTTTAATGAATGAGAGGATAATGTTGTCATATTCTTTTACATTTTTTGTATTATGAATTGTACCGACTTATGTTCAATGAAAATCAAGGTCATGGATGGTACATTCTTACACACTAATGGACCTTTGTTTTTCTAGATAATATTTTGATTCAATGGATATAAAATAGAAACTGGTTATTCATGTTAATTTGGTTGATTAATGGAATTCCTGATAAATAAGAGCACATGTGGGATAATCCTGGTTAACCAAACAGATGGATGAAACTTAATAAATGGTGTTGGTTAAATCTATAAATATACATTCCTCTTTATAGTGAATTTAATGGTTGTTTTTTTAAACATTTGTGGGGTAACATATGAAGGGGGATGGAATGTTCTAGTGGGGAAGTTGTTGGGATATGAATATAAGGCCTTGTGGAGCCAGTATGTTGGGGCTTGGTCTGGTTTTAGTACTTTTATGGATCTAAAAGATCCCTTTTAATTGATACCTTGAAAGAGAACTGGATGTGAATGCTTAAATTTCACATGGTTATTTTCCTTCAGTTGTTTTTTGGCTTGTGGTTATTCCAGTTAATTTCCTAGTGTTGGAGAAATGTATTTAATGGAATCACTAGAAAAAGAAAACAAGAATGGGTACAATGGGATATTGTTTTTTAGAAATGTGTTTCTCTCTAGTTGAGGCTGTTGTGAATTTGTTCTTGTAGTTATAGCAGTAAGAGTGGTTGGGTACATGATTTTTTTGGGTTCAGAACCCAATGGTTGGGATGTGAGCTATATAACCAATATGTATAATATTCAGTTCTTGAGTTTCTTTTATGCACTGTACCGACATTGAGAACTTCATGTTGAGAAAACCCATTTCATGGGGGAGGGTATTTATCCTAAATTTATTTAGAGTGTCTTGTTAGTAGCTCATTTTTATTCCCCCTCCCTAGTTTCCCAATACTATTAGGGCATGTTGTGAAAGTATGAGGGCCATTGTAGCCCAATACTCTTTAGGAAGGGTGTGTTGTGGTTGTTGGCCTGGGTTTGTTTGGATAAGTTTATTTCCCAAGTGCCTCCATGATTAAGCCCATGTTATTTGGAGTGTGGAAGTGTTTTTTGAGGTCAATATGCCTTTAGGAATGGTAGTCGTTATTGTGGACCATGAGTTTTCAGGCATGGTTATGTGTTGTTGCGGTGGCCCATTTGTTTGTGGGTTGGATATAAATGCTGTTGGGAAGGCCCATATGGTTATTATTTGGGGTGGAAGTGGCAGTACATTTGGATCTGTGGGGGAGGTATGACTTGAAAAATTTCATAAATAACCTATAAAAAGAGGTGTGGGGTACCCAAATATCAATGTGCTATTACTCTTTACTTACCTGAATTTCATTATTTTGGGACTGTACCTTGGTGAGGTTGGGGAGATAGTTTCCTTGTTTGGTGTTTTAGTTATCTCTATTTCTCATGGGACATTAGAATGTATGCCCACTTGTGCATGAGATATTATGCTTTTCCCTATTGAGTATACTCATATACTCACCAAAGGTATATAAAACTACTTTCATGTTTCCATAAGGACTTTGAGGACCATGCCAGACAATACTATCTTGGGTGTTGGGATAGTCATTGTTTCCGATTTTCTTTTCTTTTGGTACATTCTTTCATTGTTTTCTTGTAATTTGTATCACAGTATTTCAAACATTCTTATGGTAATGTGTTTTTTCTTTACTATTATTTTCATTCATTGGGGTTGTTTGGGATTTTTCATGTTATTTCTTGATCTTGTTGTATAAAAAGGGTAATTATTTCCATATTACATGATATTCTATACCCTTGGTGATAGTTGCCACTCTGGTTCCTATTAGAGGTGGGACATGGGCGTAATTATATCTCCTCCAACTCAATGAAGGAAGGTTTTCACAATTTGTTGAAACTTTCCTCCTCTTTGTGAAAGTGGGTCATTACAAGAAATATATAAAATAATTTACGAAATTCTTCAAGAAAATGTACATTCCACATAAAAATATTCTCTTTAAAACATGAAATATTTTCAAATTATTTTTATTTGAAGATAAAATTAAAACATATAATGGACGCTTACAATAAAATATTGTTCATAATGGTGATAAATTCCATTAATTCCTAAAACATAGAAACAATGATTCCATTCACATTTTCATTAGGTGCCAAATGGGAGTAATTTGGAAAATTTCATGAGGATTCTGTTAAAATAATATAAAAAAATGAAAACATGGGTAAAAATTTATTCAAAAAATCATTTTAATAGTGTTAAAGTTTTTTCGAAAACATTTTAATCATATAAGGATATGAAGTGAAGAGAGTTTTCAACTAAATAGAATATTAAGGTAAGTATTATTTAAAATTTTAATTTGGAATCTTCAGTTTTTAAAGAGAGTAAAATTAAGGGAAAAAATTTATTCTATTGAAATAATGAGATTAGAATAAAATTTTTTAGTTTATTGATATATAAATCGTAATATTTGACCATGGAATTAAAATCCTAAAAAATATTGTTAAATAAATAGATTGTAACATTATACCCATACAACTCTAGTAACATGGAATTTTAAGCCCATGAAATAATAACTTTAATGGAAACATATAATATATTGATAATAAAAAAATTTATGATATTACATGTCAATGGGGTGGTATATACTCCTCATTAAAGAAGATTTGTGAATAACATATCATATGTATCAAGAAATGAAATATGAGACATCAATTTATTTTTGATTTTCTAACAATTGAATCATAAACCCCGTGAATGATTAATCCTAAAATGTATATTTGTATACCCATCATTTTCAGTAAAATCATAAAAAAATTAATCTCCATGAGTAAATTAAGAATATTCATAGCTCTTAAAATGTTCTTGATAGGTGGGAGAATGTTAATAATGATTACAATGTGAATGAAAAAAACACTCCTAAAACACTGAGTTGTAGAAAAGATTCATTTAAAGAAATCATCATGCATGGGAAAGAAAATATGGTTGATGGTTAGGGCTTCATCTATACTCCCCCAAAGAGACTGTCGAGGAAGGACTAATTTACTTTTCCAAAGACCATGTCAACCAGGTCCTCTTCTATGGTTTCACGAAAGATTGGTGCTGATATATTTGAAATATTAAGTAAATTTATAACTTGTTATGAATGGGAATATTATGAGGAGTAGTATTATGGGAATGACTTATCTTATAATTATTTATAATCTAGATTCTATTGGACATGGGTAAGATTCCAGGACTATCATCGTTGCTAATGTAATTATAATTTCTTATTAATAAAAAGTAAGAATCTTTTTATTCTAACAAGACTTGTCGGTTATATCATAAAATTCATTCATGGTCATTATATAAACCACATAAAAGAATCATGTGGTTAAAATGGTATGTGTCTCATCCAAATTAAATGTTATATGTAAATCCCTCACTATAATTCCCAACATCATTCAAACACATTTGAACCACGGGTCTAATAAATATTAGTTCCTTATAAATCTATCATATAACCACAATTATATATATATCATACAATATATGACTTAATTATGAATTTTTTCCCCAGATTATTTACAATTTCATGTTAAATCGTGTTTCAGATCACAACTAGTTTATGTTTCTTATATCATTTTATTTTTAATTTTTGGTCTGATATAATTGATCATGGTTTCATCATCTCAATAATGTTAACCATTATGTAAATATTATATATATTCATTATATATTTTTTAATAGCAATCCATAAATGCTAAAAATATAAAATGAAGTGAATCGTTCATGGAGAGGGTAGGCACCCAGTTTGCATTAACAATATTTCCATTTTAAAAAAATATATAAATAAGGAAAGGTAAAATATATATTATTTTTTAATAAAAAATTTAATGTAATATATATCATAGTGTTTTATTAAAACAATCCTTTTTTTCTTCATTTTAAATCATGAATGAATCACATAGCTTCATGATGTGGTAGTCTATTGTACAAAGAAGCAATATTTTCCTATGCCCATAGAATGGAAACTAAGAAGTTATAAGTGATATAATAATTTAAAAAGAATAATAATTTCATAAATATAATAAATAAAAATTTAATCCATAATTATATTCCTCTTTGATAGGTGATGATGGAAAAATAATATCATCGTTTCATGAGGTGGCAGTCCTACATATAGAAGAATGGTGATTTCATAACCCATTTGATAAAATAAAAGAAGGATTTAGGATATTACCTTAAAATAATGAAATTAAAGTGTATGAAAGATATTGAGGAAATTATATCATCGTGTTTTAATAATAATTAAATTATCTCGAGGTATAGATAAAATAAAATGCTTGGTAAGAGATGTTACATCTTCTTCTGACAACTTCTTTTGGTTTGCACCAACAAGATTACTAGTTTAGAATCTTTACCAAACTATGTATTCAAGAATAAAATGATTGAATTTCAGAATTTATTTTATATGATTTTAGTAGAAGCAAATGGTTTTTTAATTTTTAATAGGAGATGAGATGGGGTTCTATTTTATAAGTGGCGATAGAGTCACAGTAGTAATTTTTTAAAGAAAATGTGTAGCAACATTATTCATAATAGTGATGAAAGAAAATGGATAATTATCATGAATATAAGTTATCAGAACTAAATTGTTCAATAAAATGGATGTAGGACGTGTTATGGGGTATTTTCACCCTTATATTTGTAGTTTAACCCCTCATAGCCCATTTTTTCAAAAACATGTAGTAATTAAACTTTATTATTCTCATTATTAATTAAGGTAAAAAATTATTTTGAACCAATTAGATTAAATAAATAGTTTTCATTATAAATATGAAATCCTTTTTTCCAAATTACAATATCATAAAATAATTTTTTTTCAATTTAATTCTATAGACCTGACAAGAAAATGATTTTCCAATGGGAAAAAGTTTAAATATTTAGAATGTTTTGATATCAAAATTCAATAAGAAATTGATCCAAATAAACTAAATCATATTGATAGATATATAATGTAAATAGTTTTACTATTAAAACCAAATTAATTTTTTAATCTTTTTAATTTTTTTATAATAAATCAAAATTGTTAATAAAAACCAATATCTTTTATTTTTCATCAAAAAAGTTGTTTCATCAAAAATTTATCAAAAAATAAAACAAACATAATTTTGACATGAAAATTTCAAAATATATACCATTTTACCAAATAAAGTTTCTAAATATATATAAAAAATTAGTAATGTTTCATAAAATTTTAGAAACTACTTTTGTGGATAATACAATTTTTAGAGTAAAATTATATTTATTATAATCGCTTTTATCCAAAACATATAAGAATAAAGTAATAATTTTTATTTAACATAAAATATATAAATTTGTTTAAAATCATTAAATAAAAGTGATTTATTATATTTATTTTTTTAAAACACGTTTAGGTTCATAAAAATAGTTATCTATAAAATTATTTTATTTATTTTCAAAAAGTCTTTATTTTCATTTATATTTACATGGTCACTAATGAAATAATTTAATATATATGTGTAAAATAAGTATCATTATAGTTTATTTAATATTATTCATTCCCACCATTCTAGTGGCTGTGTAATAACTATTATATAAAACAATAATATTTTAATAGTATTTCACATTTCTTTTAAACATAGAGTTTCATGGAACACAAGCTAATCATAGTTATTTATATTACAAAATCTAAAATAAGTGTTTCTTTTATGAAATATAAAATTATTTTTTCATCAAACAAAAAATATTAAAAATAGAAAATTTATTTTAGAAAATACATTGTACAAAATCTCAGGGTATTACACAACATCCTCAATTTCCCAGGCCACCTTTTACCCAATAAATGATAAACATTCACAAAGACACGGCCACTAATGGAAACTCAAAAAGAATAAACGGATGTACTGTTTAAAAATTATTCTATCATTGAGATGTAACTAAGAATAAAAATAGACTATGAATACACATAGATGTATCAGGAATGATTATTGGTCTCTTGAGATTTTCCTCCCCAATCTCTTCCTAATAAAAAACAAACCTACGTGGGAAAACCTAAAAATTATTAATGGGAGCCATTCTGGTTGATGACTATTGACTTTAATTATTAAAAAACTTTACCAGTCCTAGATTATTATCCCAGAATCAACCATAATACATCAAACATAAATATATCATATCCACTAGAATATGGATATCATGTTTTATCTAACTTTAAATTTTTGGATGGTAAGTTGTATTCAACATAACCATATTCCCTATTGCATCTAGTAGACTATTAATGATTTGAGTGGAAAATAATGGATATGTGGAAGAGACTGTTGTTAAGGTAACCCCATTCAACATCATAAATTTATACAAATACAACTTACTGAGATATTAATCCTTGGTGGCATCCCTAATTCTAATGAAATTAGCATATTTCATCCACAATTCAATCACCACATGTATATCATTATTTGCATGGAGATCCATGGGTAGTACTATAGTTTTTTCCATATAATCCTCATCCCATTTCCACACCAGAACTATAAAAGGATTTAGAATACCATATAGATTCAAGTGTTCTCTATTAGTCTACTAGATTGTGTAATGATGAGAAATATAAAAATTGATGTCTTGTTTCATACATGACCATGAAAAATGAATTCTCATTACAGAATAAATCTTCATAGTTCCATGATATATGCCAACAATTAACTAGGAAAATCATTAAATTATGAATTATTTAGTGATAATGATATGATAAACCAAATCCTAATGGAAAAAATTTAATCATTGAGGAGAGACTAATTATGAATACTCTTTCAATATATTAGAACACAAGGATTCCTCTAATCTAAATTTCATACTGATGATCCTAAAAACAGAATCAACGAGAGATGATGAACATAGAACACTTTTCATAACTATAACTAAATTATCCTCCTTCACTCCCATATTCATTTGTATAAAGAGAAACATAAGATTTTAATCCTCTTTTTTTCAATACCTCAAGCGAAGGAAATTTCTGACTAAGAGTGTTTGTGATGATTATACCCTTTCCAGGGTTATAGTTGATATCAAATTCAAATATCATGGGGTACTCAACCCATCCCCTATTCTTTATGTTCCTATCATTTTGATAAAACATAAAACTAATTATCTTATAGTGAAAATAGTCTGTTAACCAATCCCTATAAATATAGTGTTCCAAACACATCATTGATTACATGATAGCCTCATGCTTGATGTCATGAGTTGAATAATTATTCTCAAGTGGTTAAAGATAATGTGACCTATATGACAAAAAATGATCATCCTATATCATAATTCCCCCAACTCCGCAAAAGATAAAACATATTAAACCCCATAACCAGTATAAGGTTTCAGTATGATCAGAGAATAAAAAAAGATAGAAATTATTTATTCTCCTCAAAATAGTCCTAAAAATTAACATCCAATGATTATTTCACCCCTTGCATTATTAGATATGTAGATATTTATTCAATTTTTGAAATTCATTCACGAACCAATTATAATACCTAGAAAGGACTAATTATATCCATATATATGAGGCATTCTTTGGTTCCTCCCATGAGAATACATCCTTTAAATATTCATGATTTAATGATATATAATATAACAAATCCAATTTCACAATAATATTACCTATCAGATCAAAAATATTCACCTCCATATTTTTATATAATGAAAATGAAACTACATTTTAAAAAATTCAATTTGTTCTTATGCTCAAGATGAAATATATAATAAACAATGATAATTTTTATTATTAACATCATGAAGGGGCCATGATAACTGTTAAATATCTAGTTCCTAAAAACCATAAACACTATAGTATAATTATTATTTCTAAAAATCATAATGATATAATTATACTTGTTATACATACCCTAGAATGTGGTATTCTAGATATATGATTCCTTTACCATGTGATGATAATGAACCAACTAAATATAATCTTTTGAGATGCAGCATCCCTAATTTAATTAATGAATAAAGTCACTTATATATAGTAAATGGTAGTTATTATTATCTATTACCTAATTTAGCATCAGATATTCGATGAAGAGATGGTTTAAACCATGTACTATTATAAAAGAGGGAATATGGGCTTCCCATGGAGAGACACTAATATGAAAGTATACATTATCTAATAGGTTTTCTAAAAATATATTGAGCTCTTTTAAAGTAGAGAGTACCATTTTATAAGATGTAATATAAATTACTTAAGCACAAGGGGTCATATTATTGAAAATGTATACCTTCCTCAATGAATATTTATTGGAAAGTTCATCTGAGAAATCCTGAAAAACCAATTAGCAAAAATATAAGGATGATATTTCATCAGTATCAATTATTGATATACAAAATATTCTCCTATGATCTATACAGTAAGGCCCTACACGACTTGTCCAAAATCCCACTCTCACAAAAGCACCTGAAAACTCCCATCTATCGAAGATAATAAATAATAATAATTATAGGAATCCATCATATTATAGTGGGAAACTATCCAATTCAACATAATGTTGATTTTGGAAATATTTATATTATGAATCAGGGTGTCTCAAACTTACTCAATATGCTCTACCGAAATAGAACACAATGAAAATATATAACAAACCTGACCTTATATTTAGTGATATGAAATATTTTTAGATGAATATTCATTACATATCATAGGCACATGTCAAGAACCACAATAGTTTAGTGCCTTTATAAATATAGATAATAATATTTATTTCTCATAAATGATCTTCAATGCCTCACATAATGATCTCCCCATTTAATACTCTTCGCAAACATTCCCTAATTAAAACCTTTATTGATAACATGGGATATGGAAACCTAAAAAAGTGATACATTATATTCTATGTAAGGGAAAAAGGGAGATACATAATAATAATATGAGTATAAGTGTATGGAAATATAGGAATAAATATGAAAACTATGCACTACTTATCAAACATCATAATCATGATTCATGGCATAAAGAATTTTAGTTTTTAATACATGAATCATAATAAAATCCATTAAGATGATACATGAGAGTATAAAATTTTCATAATACCTTGATATGTCAAAAACAAATAATTAATGAAACCTTATTTAAATTCTACCATTTAATACATTCATAGCGTGTTAGACATGGGTTACCCAGTATTTTACCTACTTTGATCTTGGACTAACAACCTATTTACCCTATGTTAAGGCTTTGCCTAACAACCTTTGTACCCTTCTTTTTAGCCATGGGGTAACAACCCATGAACACATTAAGCTCATAGAATAATTAACATTTCCCAATTCATTTGCGAATGATATTGAAACCACCCCTAACAAAAGTAAAAGTGTTCACATGTGTGACAAAATATCATAAAACATTCATTATATTCAAACCCATAAAATGAAATGTGCATCAAAAACATTTTATCTTATCATAACCTATAAAAAATATTCATGTTTCATAATCATTTTATCATTTCATCATAGAATAAACCACTGAAAAATAATTGGATTTTGTATGAATTTTTTCGTTGTATTAAAAATTGAAGAGAAATGGGTTTCATAATCATTATTTATTCACAGTGATTAATCAATTAAAGATGGGGTAACAATGGTATATTAGGACCATAACACCATTAAAAACAAAATTAACATCAAAGGATGTCATCACAATTCGAAAAGGATTTTTAATGCTAAATCACAAGAAATGTATCTTAGAGAAGATAACATTTCTTTGAAAGTCAAATTTTTTTAAACTAAAATTTATTATATATTTTTGATATAATTATCTTTGAAAATAAACATGAAATCTTGTAATGGATGATTTTAAAATATTTTCAAACATTTCACGCTGAAATAATCCATTATACATAAAAAACACTTTAAATAATTAATCATTTTAGAAAACCTTTTGTTTGGAAATAAACATGAGAGTATATAAATTTATATTTAAATAAAATAATGTTTATGATGGTTCAAAATTTCATTCATGACAAACATGTTAAAAAAATTATATATTTCACATTTTTTTTAAAATAGAAATGGGCATTGTTTTTAAAAAATATATGAAGGTTTATCTTAGATAATTTCATTAAAATTAAAACATGAGTAAATATTACATTAGTAAATAATCTAATTAATGATAAAAACATATTTTGATACATTTTTTGATAACATGTTCTTGTAATAAAAATGGTTTTCAAACAAAACGATAGTTTTTCTTATAAAACTAATTAATGAACTCATGAGTAAATAAATAGAGGAAATGAAGAGAAGTCATTTATTATCATGAAATAATCAAGGGATAATAATATTCCTGGGATTTCTTGAGATATAGATCATAAGATTATACCACTATAAATATGATCATAAACAATCCCAATAAATTATGCGAATTTCACATCAAATTGTAACAACATTCGTAAATTTAAAGCGTAATCCCTATGAAAGATGGATCCTTAAATGTTTTTTAACAAAAAAAATATTATTTATAATTATCTTAAACTTTATTCATGGGTTTAATAATCACTACATAATATAAAAAATTGTTGAATATCACAATTTTCTCCCAAAACATAAAAGTTACATGTAAATCCCTTACCGCTTTTATAATCATTTGGATCGTAAGCACAAAAAATGAATAAAATTAAATGAAACATTATATATCATAAGAAATTTTTATTCATGATATAGGATGTAAAATAGGTAGTATATACCCTACACCAAAGAAATTATTGGTGAATTTACATATGTCTCTATGAAATAAAAGAGTGAATAGAAACCCCATGCCTTAAGTCTTGAATTTTGGATTACACATTCAAAAAACCTATATAAAAAATATAAATTTATAATAAATACACCGAAAAAACAAATTTATATATATCATACCATATATTAATTTATTATGACATTTTATAACCTGTTTATGAATAATTCCATGTTAAAGTTGTGTTTTAGTTATTATCAACTTTTTTTCATAATAATTTTGATATGTTATTTTTGGTACTCTTAATTTGATCATGGTTACGTAATCTAGAAAATATTTAAAATTATATTAATATAATATAAATTAATTTCATATTTGTTTACAGTAATCTGTAAAATATAAATATAGAATACGAAATACATCATTCATGGAAATTGTAGGCCATATGTAAGAATAAAAATCATTTCCATTTTCTTTATGTATTGAAATAATGAAAATTAAATGGTATATTATCATTATATAATAAGTTTAATGTTATATATATCAAATATTTTTTATGAAAAACTTTTTATTATGTACCATGTAAAGTGTGAATGAATCAAATCTCTATGAAATTTGGTAGTTTTTCGTACACATGATTGATGTTATCATATTCCCATAAAATGGAATGCATGAAGGTATATGTGATATAATTAATTACTAATTATAATGATATCATTAATATAATATTTAAATAATAATTCAATCATTTTTATATCCATCATATGTGTTAGTGGAAATATTTATGGTAGCATTTTGTGAGGTTGTAGTCCACCGTACACACGAAAGATGATTTCATAACCCATTTGATGGAAGTGGTGATGGATGTTTTTCATTCCATTATATGAAAACAATATTCATATATGGCATAACAACCCTACCTTTAATACATTATTATTACATAATTTTAAATGAAAACAACATAAAATCATTACACATAGATGATCCTAAGGTTTTGTGACTTGGGAAAATTATTAACATACATAACATTTACAAAATAAAACATAAACATTTATTTAATTCCATTTCTCTAACTTCTTAATGTCCCTTGAATTCTCCTTAGTACAAGTAATGAACTAAGTATATACATAAAAAATGGGTTATCTAAAATCCTTGTAATAGGATTGAACATGAAACAATATAACATGGGTAGATAATAATCAGTATCCTCATAACATTGGCATATGATCATAATCATTAGTGTACATATTACTAAAAGTTATGGAATGTTTCAGTGCATAAAACTGAAACATCATGTCATTGTGGTTATCTACAACACATAGTTGAAAAAAAACTAGCATCATTATCATGAATATTTCACATTCCATCATGAGAAAAATTATATTACCAATTATTTGGAGTGATATATAATTTCATGTTAACCCATCACATCATAATTTTAACATTTCACTATATAATTCTAGGTGCACACGTCACATCATAAAATTTATAGTATCATGCAAGCCACATAGAACATATATCAATATTGAACATTTAATAACCCATGTAATGTAATGGATTTCATTTCATAATCATACATTCATTACCTTTCAGATCCCAAATGAAAGGGGAAATAATGTACTTGAATCATCTACTTTGAAGAGACATTCTCGAGAAGTAAAAAGCATGTTATTTTAAGAAGAGTTATATTGGAAAACATTGTGCATGTCAAAAAATAAATTATAAAACATTTATATCCTATTAAAATTTATATAATTATGATGAAATAAAATTTAAGTAATTTCCATACTAAAAATGGGGTGAATGAGGAAAAACACATTGAAAGAGAGTTGGGTTCGAGAATTTCCCTTACATTGTGTGTAGACAAATTCTTAACATTAATGTATTGAATAATAACATTATATTCATTAATAAACAATTATATAACGATTTATACATTAATATGATTCATTATGGTTTTATTATGTTGTTTTATAGGCCTTTGGATTATTTATTGAATTTTACTCCACTGTTTGGAAGCATTTGTTTTCATGGGTTTTCATGATCGACTCACTTGTATTCATGAATGGATGTTTGTGTAAAATGATGATAAATAAAAAAAATTGTTTTTAAATTTTATTACTTATATTCCTGAATATTTAATGATCTATTAATTAATTTTCTGTACTTCATGAGGATGAATTGTCAGATACAAGTTAACGATGATTCTTTTATATTAATTTTGGCGGTTTTTCGATCACAATGAATTAGTTTTGTTTAATCATTTAGTGTCATGTGTATAAGTTAGTTATAGAACAAAAATATGGATATAAAATAGAATATATATTCTGTTTTCAAACATTTAATAGTTTATTTTACATTCTTTGAGCAATTAATGTAAAATTAAAGTGCATCTCTTGAGTTTTCATTTAGTTGACACATCACATATGATGATTTTGTTTTTAAAAATAAAAGGGAGAGAGGCAGAATTTTCATGATTAATATTACCTTACCATGATATAATTCTATTGTATAAAACATACTTGAGTTAACATTAGTTTTCTATGAAGGTACATATGGAAGGAATAAGAAAAGAAATGAAATTGAAATGAATAAAAGAAAGGGATAGAGGATTTACCTCCAGAATTTATCCTTCCTAAGAACCTCCATATGGAAGGTTTTTGGTCTTATTATGAGACCAAGAGATAATGGAAGTGTGTTATGGACTAGGGATTGTTATTGCGATTAATTTATGGAAGGCTCAAAACTTGAGATGTGTGAGGAGAAAAGGGGTTGGCAGTGGTATTTATAGTGGAGGAGAGGGGTTTTTTCTCAATATTATATTAATTAGATTATTATTTGGGCACAAGACAATGAATAGTCTGTGAATTATCTCTAAATATATAAAAATAATGATATATGGTTCAAGATTAAGTTTCCTACATCAGCCTTATATGAACTATGTAAAAAAATTCGGGTATTTAGCATTTATAAAAAATTATCATATTTTACTATACATCAAAAATTTATGTATTTCTGAACAATAAAAATTATTTAACCTAATCATTTTTTTATTTTTATAATAAAAACACTATTTTATGGAAATAAATTTATAAATATAAGTAATTTAATTTTAAATTAAAATCATCATTTACATGAGAAATATAGATTTTATAATTATAACTGATTTTATAACACTTTAAAAAAATTACATATAGTCTCATTAAATTATCATAAATACATAAGAAATAAAACTATTAATTTATTGGTAAATTTTAGGAAATAAATGTTCTTTTAAATAATTAAAAAATTTTAAAAAATTAAATTAAAGATCAATGACTTATAAAAATACCCACAATTAATTAATATCATTTGAAATATTATCTTTCTTATAGTGTGATATAATTATATCAAATTTTTACTTATAAGAAGCCGAAATTTTATTTATACTTTCATTTGTGAGGATACTATGGATTTGATTGGTTTATGATTCATAAGGATCATATTATATTTTTTGAGGCCATGTTACCATTTCATAAGTATTGGTTCATTAACTTTAAGAAATATGGCTTATTTAATTAATTATATTTTCATAAAGTACATAGTATGGCCCATAAGTTATTATATGTGATTTATACTATATGAAATTTTAATAAAAATGGAGAAATTTTATTGATAAAATTTTGGGTTGTTACATCCTTCCCCCCATTTGAAATGTCACCATCAAAATTTCATTTTACAAAAACATGTCAGGGTACTTATCCAACATCACCTCCTCCAGTTCCCAAGTAGCATATTCATACATATGGTTCCATCACAACACTTTGACATTGTGGGTTGTCTTATTTCATAGTACCATGTCACTCCTTGAAATAATCATTACAGACTACTCGTTATAAGAGATATCATCATCCAATTGTACCACCTATGAGTTTGGTACATGTGAGGGATCTTGTATGTACTTCCTCATGAGTTATACATGGGACACATTATAAACTTGATCCATATTCATTAGAAATTCAAGCTCATATTCACTGGCTCCTATGCGATCCAAGATCTCCAAGGGGCCCATATACCTCATTATTAGCTTCCATTTCTTTCCAAACTCCATGAATCACTTTTGTGGTGATATTTAATGGAATAATTTATCTCCAACATCGAACTCTAAGTCCCTTAGATGATTTTTATCTTATCTTTTTTGCTGACTATGAGCAGTTTTTATATGTTTCTAGATATCTTGAAACTTCTATATCATCGCTTTCATAATTTAATTTCTATGAATATTTCTTTCACCAACATCATCTCAATATGTTGGAAATATAAATCTCATTCAATACATAGATTTATATGGAGTCATTTGAATAAAACATTGGAAGATATTGTTGTATGAGAACAAAATCAATGGGAGATGTTGATCCCATCCATTATGGAATTATAAAAAGTAGGATCATATAATATCTATGTTCATATGAATTGTCCTTTCAAATTTTCCATCATTTTGGGGGTGATAGGTCCGGATGAATTTCAATTTAGTAGTCACGACATGTTGATGAGCCCTCCGAAATTTAGATGACAACATGGGATAAAAATCAAAGACAATTTAGAGTGGAAACCAATTAAGTCACACCACTTCCTTCGCATATATCATTTCAAATAGTTCAATTGGGAGATCTTACCTTATAGAGATAAAGTGGGTTGTCTTGGTGAGTCGGTCCACCGCAACCCATATCTTGTTATTTCCTTCGGAAGTCTTTGAGGGACCTATGACACTCCTATGAAGGATATAAAATGTTGTCCTATGTGAATTTTCCAATAGATACCTCTTTATACCAGGTGATGAATGCATATAGATCCATTTTCCAAACATAATAACACCATCATCATCGATTGGGAACTCTTACAGGTTCCCTTCATTTACTTAATTCATCTTCTTTTCTAACTCTAGATCATCCCTCTCTGTTTCCTTAATCATCTCTTGGATTGAAGGTTGGGAAATCATTTGGAGAAGGTAGGATGTATTTACTTACATTATGATTTCCAAATCCATCCTTTTAATATAAAAGAAGATAGATTCTTTGTCAATATACAATATGGATAGAGTAGTAGGTTCTTTTATTCTTGGACCCTCAGCTACCTAATTCTCCATGCTGAGGAGATAGTGAATAAAGAAATCATAGTCTTTGATTATCTCTAACCATATCCATAGAAAATATTTTATCTCCTTTTCTGTGAATATATATGGCACACTTCTCACTGTGGGGGTACTGCTGTAAGATTTTAATGTCAAATATCATAGCTAGAAGCTCTAGATCATGTGTCAGGTAGTTCTGCTCATGGATCATGAATTTTCATGAGGGTTAGTTTATCACATTAACATTTTTCAATGGTATACAAAACAAGCCTTTCTAGGAAACAACACTGTATATAACAAAAATTTCTCCAATTATTGGTAATGTGAGTGTAGGTGCAGTGATCATACTTCCCTTTATCTCTTTGAATCATTCATTACATTCTTTCATCTAGACATGATTTATAGATTTCCTTGTTAACTTAGTTATAGGGATTCAATATTATGGGGAATCTCTCACAAAAAATTGATAGTACCCTTCTAAGCCAGGAAAAATAATGATTTCTGTGACACTAGATGGTCTTGGCCATTCCTCAATCACTATTTTTTGAACAGTCAATATAAATTTTTCAGTTACGATCACTTATCCCAATAATGTGACTTACTACATCCAAATGTAAAAATTTCTAAACCTGGCATACAACTTCTCCATCCTTAATGTCACCAACACAATCTTTAGGTGTACTTAATTTTCCTTTTTTCACTTATAGTAGATAATAATATCATCGATAAACACTACCACAAATTTTTCAAAGAATTTTCTAAATACCCTATTCATTAAATCCATGATGATATATTGTGAATTAGTATGTCCAAAGGTAATTACCAAGGTGTCGTATTTACGAAAACTATTATGAAAGGTTGTTTTAATAATTTCGTACTCTGTCAACTTTAGCTGATGATATCTATAATGGGGATCCACCTTGGAGAAGTATTGATCTCTTAGAAAATTATTGAACATGTAAATAATCCTTGGAATATGATAGTTGTTATTTATGGTGATATTGTCTAGTTCCCAAAAATAAATACACAACTGCATTTCTCTATCCTTATTCTTGACATGGACCACTCGTGTACCCCAAAGAGATTCCCTAGGGAATATGAACCCTTTATCCAAATTCTATTAGAGATACTTCTTTTACTCCTGTAGTTAGATAGGATCCATACTCTAGGGACACATTGAGATAGGGGTAACTCTGTGTAGGTGTTTTATTGAGAACACAACCACATGAACGATGGGAAAACTATGTAACTCTTTAGTAAATACATAATTGAATTTCCTCGTGATGAGATTTTCCCCTTGGATGATAACTTCCTTTGAATCAACCATTTGAGTGAGGCATGATTCTTTACTGGGAATCAACACCTAGTTCATTAAAGTATTATCAAAAGACAATTCATGATCTTCCATTAATTTATAGAGAACCATAGGGTGGTTCTAAATATTAAATGACATTTCATTTTCCCTATAGTTGATATGTTCTCTATAAAATGATATCCAATCCATCACTAGTATAATGTGGAATTCCACAGTGGGAATTATTACGAGATTCACTAGAGGAATCTTCCCACATATACCAAAAGGAGAAGAGTTTAAAACTTGGGTTGCAATGATTACAACACAGGTTATTCTTGTAAAGATATCTAATCCATTATTTCTGGGATTATATTAATTTTTTATAGAAAAATTACATGATATATTAGAATTCATATAACTATAATCTAATAAGACTTTTCCTTTATTCAGTAATAATTATGTATACATTTTATGACTTCATTTTCTAGTTCTATACTGTAGTAGTGATGGCTTAAGCCATGCCTTTATCCTTTGGCATTGGTATTTGTTGAAACTTATTGCCTCGAGGGCTCTAGGTTTAGTATATTGTCTTGAATATTTCTCTTTCTCCCTATAGTTTTATCATTGGACCATGGGTTTTTCCCCCTGTTTCCTCTACCAAATTATTCTTACATTCTCATGTCTTTTCGACATTTATGATATTGGTGGCCTTCTCTCCCATACTTGAATCATTTCCCCATCCCTTTCTTGCTATTCTCATGCTGATTTTCACCAAATTTTTAAAATATGAGTTGTTTAGTTTTCTTTACACCTTTCTCATTAGATCCTCCATCTTTAAACTCTATCATTTGTTTCCTATCATCATAGCCACAGGACCATTCTCCAAACACCATATCCACTTTGAGATCACATTAAGAAACTTCTTCATAACTCTCAATGTCTAAAATTTCTAGAACCATTCTATGTTGTTTTTTAAAACCACTAAATATTAAATCAATTTTTCTATCATTGTTGAGAAAAAACCCAAAGCGTACATTTAAAGCCTTGTGAAATTATCTTCAGAGCTATTAAAATATTGACCATATTTTTTATTCAAATCAATAAATTTTCTCTGCATATTTGTTCAAAGAGTTCATGGGAAATACTTGTTAAGAAGAATTATATTAGAGTCTTTCCAATCCATCTCTTCAATTACATCCCTTGACATGTTGTTCTTAATGAAATACTACCTATGATAGGACTCTCCATATATAAGATAAACAATAAGATCCACCTTCTCCATATCAGATCAGTGAAGAAATAAAAATATCCTCTCCATTGAGTTGACCAACTCTTGTAAAACTACTGGATTGGAATATCCACTAAACATAATTGTTCTTTGCTGCATAAAACACTCGATATCCAATTTCTCCCTCTTAGGGGAATGTAGAAATTCCATTTTATTTAGTTTACTATTCATAACCTTAGAGATCTCGGTTAACATCGCTGTGAATATTTGAACTCCACCTACCGAATCATTGGGGATGTCATTTTTGAAATCATTACATTGTCCCTCACATGGGTTCTTAACCTAGTTTCTCCTGGTACCCACAATATTATAAAATATAAAACTTTAGAATAAAATATAAGTGAACAAATCATAAATAAATAAAGTATTACTTAATGAAATTATGTGTAAAGAAAAATATTATGGGGTCCCTATGTTTACAATTTTCTAAAAAAAATATTCTTGGGTAATCACTCATACATATTCTCATACTAAGGGATTTTAATAAGGTTCTCTAATCCTAATTCCCAAATTAACTAAAATTTCTTCTAATACCAACTACAATGACCCTACTATTATTACAATATTATTACATATTCTTAAAATGAAATAAAGAAAAATCATTACACATTGTGGATCCTGAAGTTTAGTGTCTTGGGAAAATTAGTTCCATACATAACATTTATAAAATGAAAGACAAACATTTATTTAATTTCTTATTTTCTCTCTTTTTATTGGCCCTTGAAGTCTACTTAGTACAAGTAATCGCATATGGATATACATCCAAATTAGGTGACCTAAAATCCCAATAATAGGATAGAGAAGAACATGAAACAATATAACATGGGTGATAATAATAATTATCATCATAAAAAAGGCATTGAATCATAATAATTAGAGTATGTATTAAAAAATAAATGGAATTTGACAATGCATGAAAATGAAACAACCTGTCTTAGTGGTTAACTACCAAACATAGTTGTGAACAAAGATAAAATCATGTTAAAAAATATATCACTTTTACTCATGAGATACAATTCATTACCCAATGAAATCTAGTGTTATATAATTCTTAGTGCACCCGTCACACCATAACATTTTCATTGCACTATATAATTCTTGGTGCACTCATCAAATCATAAAATTTACATTATCACGCAAGCCACATAGAATATATATCAATATTGAACAAGATTTTCCCTTTAATGGAATGGGTTTAATTTCCTATGTCATTAATAAAATATGGGTTCCCAAATGATAGATGGAATAACATTCTTGAATCCTCAACTTTGAAGAAACAATATTGAGACGTAAAATTTGTGTTTTTTGGAAGAAGAGTTATTTTGGAAAACATTGTGTTTGTTGTACAATTAAGTAGAAAACATTTATATCCAATAAAATTTAATACAATTATTAAAAAATGATATATATGTAATATCTATATAGAGAATGGAACGAAGGTGGGAAAACCCATAGAAAGAGATATGGGATCAAGAATTCCCCTTACCTTGTGTATGAACGATTTCATCACATTAATTTCTTGTATAATAAGATTATATTAATAAATTTAAAATTATATAAACTTTTATACATGAATTTGAATCATTATGGTTTTATGTTTTTCTCTTTTATGGGACTTTGGATGAGTGATAGAATTTAATTTCACAATTCGGAAACATTTATCTTCATGGTTTTCATAATCGGTTAACTTGTATTCATGAATGAAAGTTCATGAAAATTGATGATAAATATCCAAAATTTTTGTTTTATATTGTTTTTTATCTCTGAAAAGTTTCAATGATTATATAAAATAATTTATAAGGAATAATGATGAATAATTAAATACATTTTAATAATGATCATTTTAGATTAATTTTGGTTGTTTTCAATCACTATGAATTCATTTCATTTTATCATTTAGTAATATATGCATAAGTTAGTTCTTGAATGTAAATATGGTTATAAAATACAATTTATAATAATTTTCAAACCATTCAATGTGATTATTGACATCCTTAAAACTATTAATTAAAAATGAATGTGCATTGCCCCTGATGTCTATAAGTTGACACATCAAGGGTGACGATTTCATTGATAAAAATAATATAGGGAGAGAGAGGGTGGATTTTATTGATGAATATTCCATTATCATGATACAATTAAAGTATATCAAACATAAAGGAGTTATCATGTATTTTTTATGAAAGGATATGAGGAAATAATGTAAAACAATTGAATTGAAAGGAAACTAAACAAAAGAGAGAGAGAGAGGATTTACCTCTTGTATCTGTACTCCTTGGTAACCTCCATTGGAAAATGTTTTGGTCTTTTCATGATACCATGAGATCCTGATAATGAGGGAGGTAATAGGGAAGGTTATTAGGTAGAATATAGTCAGCGATAAAATCTTGAGAAGTGTGCGGAGAATGGGGGGTGATGGGTGGTGTATATAGTGGAGGAGAAGAGTGTTTTCTCAATATTATATTCATTAGTTAAAAATTTTATATCAAGGCCATGAATAGTTTGATAATTATATATAAATATATTAAAATAATGAAGGGTGGTTTGATATTGAGGTGCTTATATCATCCTTACATAAATAATGACTCAAGAATTCTTGTATTTAGCTTTTATCAAAAAATATAAAATTTTACTACTCATAAAAATCCTAGTATTTCAGAAAAATCCCAAAATATAACCGTAATTTTTTTTTGATGTGTATAATTAATAAATTAAATAAATTTTATATAAATAATTTTCTATATATAGGTGATTTAATTTTTAATTAAAATCACAATTTTCTTGAAAAATACAGATTTTAAAATGATAACTGATTTTATAACACCTTGAAAAATTATATAAGGTCTCAAAAAATTATTTTAAAATAATAATACATCAGAATATCAACATATAAAAAAATATCATGAAAATAAATTTCATTTTGAATAACTAAATTAATCATAAAACTATTATTAAATATTTGTGACTTATAAAAATAAAAATAGTTAATTAATAATTTATGTAAATACTTACACACTTATACTATGATATAATTATATTAGATTATCAATTATAAGATGCCAAAATATAATTTATACTTTCTAGGGGGAGGATACTGTTTGTTCATCTATATTACTATTCATAAGGGTCATATTACTATTCCTATGGTCATGTTAGTATTTCATTTGTATTAGTTCATTAACTTCTTTAAATAGTTATTATTTAATGAATTCTGTATTTATAAAATTTTTCTTATGGTCCATATGTGATTATATGTGATTTATAATATATGAAATTACTATAAGAATGGTCAAATTCCATTGATTAAAGATTGGTTCTTTATATATGGAATATAAATGTGTTATTATATCATCATGTTATAACAACGATTGAGTGATTTTGATTAAGGAATAAAATAAAAACTCATGTAGGTGAATGTTTCCTCTTCTTTGGGTATCCTCCCATGTTTTTCACCAAATCCATCCTTGAATGGATTTAATTTGAATATAATATGTCTAGGATGATTCTATAGAATATGGAAAATTATTAGGGATGGTCTTGACTGAGATAAAATGGTTTGAATGGGTGAGGGGTTGAGGACAAGATGTTTCTTTTTTATGTGAGTTGAATGGAACACAGGTAAATGTTATGAAAGAATGAACTGAACCCACATATTTTCATGTCAAAATGATCTTATAAAATACCATTATAGATAATACAATGTATAAGGTCAAAATTAGTCCATAAAATTGAGTATGGATGTGCTTTTTTTAAATTTTACCCAATATACTTTTAGTTTAACTACCACCCCTTGCAAATCCATTTTTTCCAAAATTATGGTAAATAATTTGTTCTATTTTCAATATTGATTTTTCAAAATATTAATTTTTAATTTTTAAATAATATAATTTTTTATGATTCTGAATATGAAATACATTTTTTTATTTTAATTTAATAAAAGTGGAAAATTTTATTTTAAAATTAATCTTGCAGATGCGATTAGAAAGCGAGTTTTCAAAGAGGAAATGTTCAAAAGATTATAATGCCTTTATAAACAATACACACATGAAATAGAAACCAATGACATGAAATGGAATAATATAATTATAATTGAACAAATTTTACTTAAAAAATTAAAATATATTTTATCTTTTAAAACTATTTAAATGAAAAATCTTTTCTAATTAAAATTCAGTATTTTCATTATTCAACAAAGAATTAATATTTTTTTAAAATTCTCAAAATACATCTTTATGTGATTTTAACTTTATATTTTTTAAAATTAAGTTTATTTTTTAAAATATATTTTCTATAAGTTGTAAATATTAAATTTTAAACAAATCACATAAACATGATGAAAAAGTTGGTTTTGAAGAAGTGTATTTTTGTCAATAAGATGATGATTTTATGTTTACTAAATATATTATAATAATAATTTTGTGAATATAAATTAAAATTTAATTATATATAATATTTGAGTATCCCTTAAAATTTTCCTCATTAGGGATTATATATTTAATTAAATATAGAAACATTATGCCCTTTAGAACTATTTTCTGAAAAACCCCTTTATAATACCCAAAAATAATCTTATACTACAATCCAAGATAATGTTGACTCAGTGGTAGTTAATTTTATTAAATATAAATAAAAAATACATATTTTACATAAAATCATAATGGTTAATTTAAAATACTTAATTTATTTTATGTAAATGATAGTTTCTCAAAACATTTATTTTGTACAATTCACTGAAAAATCAATATTTTCCAAAATAATCCCAAAATGTCACCATAATATAATTTTCATATTATTATTAAAATGTGAAGTGAATTTCATCTAATAATTTTTTTAAAATTTCTATAAATTAATAATAATATTTTCTCACAAACATTAATAATGATCATTTTTAAATGAACACATTTTTGAATAATATAATTACATTACCAATAAAATATTTATTATATACTAAGAATTTATAAGAAATTATATTTAATAGGAAATTTATATTTATAATCCTTAATGTAAATAATATTATTCATACATGACTATTTCAAAATTATGTTAAAATGTTCATCATTAAAATATTTTCTTCATGGTTTTCTCATTATTTGTTTGAGATGTCATGTACACTATCATTGTTGCATATAAAACAATGTAAAATTGGTGTTTCTTATAATGAAATATATATAATGTTTTAAATTAATTTGAGAAAAAATTATTTCATCAAATATATGGATGTTAAGAAAACAAAACCCTTTCTCCTTTCTCTTTCCAAAATTCATTATAAGATCTATAACATAAGACATGAGTCCCATTTTATGTTCTATCATATCAAAAAAATGATAGATATAATAGAATCTGAGGCACCTATATCAAACAGATTAGTTTATAAAGAATATTGGAACCTCTCATAGTAATCAGGCCCCTGTTAACATCATCTAAAAAATCACCCACTACATGATGTTTCTTCACTCAAGAGGATTATGGTTGTATCTTCAATGAAATTATAGGTTTTAACTATACCACATTTTCTTTTGGTTCTCATGATGGATGAAAACATCAATGTATATATTGAGTCTCATAGAATCTCTATATGTCTCATCAATGACCACTAATGGTAAAGTTATTCAGCGGTGTGATGTAAACATTTATGGTGTACCGAATGATTCCAAATTGGTAGCACGTAAAGGGTACACTACTGGCCAATGGTAATTTAGTAATGAAATACCAATGGGGATTACTACTACAACCACCGTTGAAAATATCCAAACACTTCTTATTCTTCCTATGTGTAAGAAAATAAATACTACTAGGTGGAAGGAAAGACTAAAACAAACCTATATTTCTCAGTATATCTTTCTCTACCATCAAATACCAATCAACCACTATAGAATAATTGGTGAAAATTAATATATATATCCATTATTGGATATTCAACCACATTCTTATAATTATTAATAGGTTTTGAGGTTATCATTTATCAACATATTAAGAAATAAAATTAATCGACTCGATAAAAAATATGTGTACTCTATTACAAAGTGATCTCTATGCAAAAAATTGAGGATTTAAATAAACTTATACGTCATCAAGGACACAAATAAGATCATTTTAATGAAAATAATATTAGTTTATTTTAACCATAAGACCAAATTCTAATTCTCATTAACTATAGAGTCTATTAATCTATTTCCGAGAACCTATTGGTTGAAGTATGTGAAAATAACTTGAGAATTTCATTTATATCCCTAAAATTGAGGACTTGATCAATATTTAACAGTCAATCCTCCACCTATTGTGGTAAATTATTACACTTTAAAACTATGGTTATCAATCATAGGAACTCTTACACTCGATATTTGTCTCTACCATATCCTCATTGAACCTCAACATATTTATTTTTAACATATGGTCAATTTTTTATTGCAGGAATTTATTTAATGATAGCACTTATGAGATTATAATCAAGTAGAGGATTCCCTTGAGGATAATTTACCTCTTCCAACATTGCAGGATTTACATGGATACATCATGGAGACCTGATTTTACATACCAAAAATTGATGGAAATAAATTAGACAATGAAGCAATATTAGTTTATACATAAATAATACAATAAAAATATGATATTTTAAAAAAACTAACATTATAGGCACACAACCTAACATCCTAGGGTTACAAATGTCACAATACAATGATATGTAGACAAAAAACTATTTTAAAAATACCCCTTAAGTCTCATGAATATTATATCCTATGTCAAAATTTCCCAAGACTTATCACAACCTAAAATTGATATCCTGTATTCAAAACCTATCCCAAAGAACCCATCTAACCATGTTCCTAATGAGACCATGTCATCTATTAAAAGGGCATACTTTTTCCCCATAGGTAGGAAACTGGCACCCAAATATCCATTAATGAACATAAGGAATTATTTTTGAAACCAGAAACGTGTTACATAGAATACATAAAGAAAGATAAAACTATAGAATAAATATAACGTAAATATAATGAATAAAAATTATAGTGATAAAACCAATGTAGAAAGTCAAAAAACCATCATATAATTCTAAATATTTCAATTATGACATCCCAAACTAAAACCCACTAATCGATGTGATACATGGACAATGCCCTAACATATCACTACTATATACACATGCCAATATGATATTGACCACTTCACCACTATTCTATTACATTCCCATTACTTTATTAGAAAACATATGGTCTACACAACACTAAGGGTGTGTAAAAGGTGTGATCTAAATAGGTTCAGCAGGATTAAACTCAGATGTTCAATAACAATAACCTATATAAAATCCCTAATATTATCAATAAATGATAAAACATTGTATGGTTAATATTTATCAAGATTATATCATATTCATGGTAAAAAATTCCCTTTTCAAACATCTTTCCCAAAATTCAAATAATCCTATTTCTAAGAACATTTCACATATACCAATTACACTTAAAAAATCGAGTGGTATATATCATATCAAAGGAAAATAACAAAAATAAAATAATTGCAAACTTATGCTGAAGTGTAATAGTGTTTCAGGATATCTAGGGATAGATGAATATCATATAAATTTAACAATCTTTTAGTTTCAAGATCATTTTTATTGTTCCAATGAATCAGTGATCTATTAAAGAAGGAACACCGGAAAAATTGAACCCCTTTTCAATCACATGGACAAGGAATGATTGTAATCACCCTTATATGTACAAATTCCTCATGTATATTTTTTATGGAAAATATTTTAAAATATATTATAACGCTTCACAAGCAATTTCCAAAAACATCTTTTCATTCCAAAATTATGCTTTGGTAAAACAATTTCTCAAAGCATTTCTCTATGATTTGAATACCAAATTCTTAAATAATCAATTGGTAAACCAACATTGATCAGAAATCCATTTATGCATGTATATCAAGAAAATAAAGGATCATTCCAATCATTAATTCGAAAAACATTTTTGAAAACCCAAATAATTTTTTTTCCCTCAAACACATGAATCATATAAAACCACCAACCTCAAACATTTTTTTCAAACCAAACATAATGGGATCCACAAACTGGATGGAGAGTAAATCATAGATAAATCAATTTTATCTTCTAAAAATTGATTCCATCATATTAGAAACGAGTTTCATTAAAAATGTGTTTGATGAAGAAGATGTGTCAACATATAATTAAAATTTCACACAAAACACACTACAAACAATAATAATTTGGAATTTAAAAGATATGCACACAAATCTATATTGGGTTGAGAGTGATCACCAAAAAACCGATAGTTTCTAAGAGAACATCCCCAAACGGCGTCAAATTCTATGACGAAAGGATGAATAGTTTGATATTCTATCAATTATACCAAAACGATTATAAGAAATAAAACTGAAATTTAATTTCCAACATGATAAGTTAAAATAGTCCAATAAAAAAATGAATGAATCTATAAGAGAATATGTTAAACTAAGTTTTAATATATAATATTAATGGGTTAATTAGGGTTTTGTGGGGAATAAAATTATGTTTACACCCTTATTTATTCACCATAGCTCAAGGATAGTGGCTATCTGGTGGTGTTCACAAGTGAGATGGTAGCCACTACTATGTTTTAATGGTAACATTATAGATAAAAATCAAAAAGGTGAAGTTTATTTAGGAACCCCACTCTTCCAGCATTCCACTGACCTACCAGTAACTCCCACTAGTAGGCTAATGTCCTTTTACAGCCACCAAAATGTATTAATCCCACTAAAACTCTACTCTACCTCTTCCAACTCCCGTATGAACCAAAAATTTCATCCTCGTATACATATAATTTGGATTTAACAAAACCATTTTTTATATATAATTCTTTTTTGAAAAAAGGAACATGTTGTGTGGTGGAGAAACTATCCAGTAAAATGAAAAAACAATGACTTTTTTAATAGATGGGTTTTATGAAAAAAATACATATAATATATACATATTATGTTATATAAATTATACCAATATATTTATATTAGTGTCGATAGAATAAATTTGAATGAAGATAATTAATAAGTGATTATATGTAGTTGAGAATACTCATATTGGGGACTAGAATTTTCAAAGGAAGTATCCATTGAAATGAAAACCTTATGAAAAATAATTGTGATAAAAAGAATTTGAAAATGGAATAGGGTTAAATGGGAGAAATTTGGATGTTTTTCAAGGATAAATTCAAATGAAACATTATCCAATAAGTTGTGGGAGTTTCAACCTTTTATATGTTGGTGGAAGGTATGTTTTTGGAGTAACCATAATAATTCAATAATGTAATGTAACTATTAAAGTGTTAATATCAAAAACTATGAAAATAGATGTATGGATAGTTAGTGTTAAAGAAAATTTACCTCAACCACCCGTGTTTTTTTGAAATCTTTTACTTTTTATTGATTATTATTTTCACATTTATCACTTATAGTAAATTAATTTTACCATGGAAATTAATTTTAACCTTAGTAACTAATTTTAAAGACACAATATTATTATTGGACATTTTCAAAAATCTTGATACTTATAATTTAAAATATTACGCTAACTTTCTCAAATAAAATTTTATAGGGTTTGAAATTTAATGTAAAAAATAAGCACAGTTAATCATTTAAAACCATATTTTAGAAAAATAACATTATTATCTTAAAATTTAAATATAGGATAAAAAATTTATTAAATAGATTATTAATGAAATATAATGATTTATTATAAATTTACAAACTATTTTGAATGTGTTAAGAAAATAAAAAAAATTAATATCCATTGAAAATACTAGAATCAATGAAATGATTGAAAATAATATTTTTAATAATCTAATATTTAATATTGTATATATAATTGTGGAAATATGGTTTATAAGTATACTGAATTTGGAAATAAATTATAGTTATTATTTAAATTTTAATTAGGTTTATTAAAAGGTATTTCAAACATTTAGTTCATTATTATATATTTATTACATCATAAAAATTACATGGTTCATTAAAAACATATTTTTCGACTAAAATATATCATTTTCAAAATAATCTAAAAAAAATTATACTAAGATATTTAAGATATTATAAATTCCAAAATGAAGTCATTTTTTTCAATTTTAAATTAAAAAATTAATCTTTTATATATTTTTTGAATGATAAAGGATCATGAAATTGAACATTTCATGATAGTACATGATATGGCGTTTACCAGCTATCGTAGAGTCTTAGTTTTTTCAAATTCCTCCTTGAAAGACAAAGAAAATAATTCAATGAAATTATTATAATTTTAAATACCATTCCACATGATAAAATAAAATTTCATGATAAAGATATATATTCTCATCTTTATTTCTAATTTTTTCAATACTATAATAAATTCATCCGTATTCCTAAATGATCCTTATAAAAATGAGAATCGTTTTTATTACAATATCCCTAAAATGGGTTTAAAACAAATTAAATACAATATTCTCCAATTTTCCCACTCAAAAAACTAATTTTAAAAAATACTATTCAACAAAAATCATATGAATGATATAAAATTCATTTCAATCATACTGATATTCCCTGAAAATGACCATAAATGCATCTCTAAAAAGTCAAATCAAAATTAAGAGAGATATAGAACCATGTGGGATAAATTTAAAAAATAATTCGAATGGATTTTGAGTTGTACAATTTTTAGAAATATAGTTTTTTAGTCGAATAACTGAAAATGTGTAATCCTCTATGAATGCCATTAAATTTTGTGTGTGAAATTTTCATGGTCTTTGCGACCATATAGGATTACTATATACCCTATTATTTCATTGGTTTGACATAAAATTCATGTGAACCCTAGAAATCATAGTCCAATGACCTTGGGGATTGAAACTGGATTCACCCATGTGAAAATATAGAAAAAATGGTGAATTATTGAATCAAAATTAAATAATTAACCCCAATATTAAATGTTAATTAAATTTTCATCCTAGAGAAGGGTTTTCTTATCACTTTATAATACATACCACTTAATTCCCGATATCCATGTATTTTTACTACCAATACACATCCGTATATTACATAAGGGAAGAATTGAAAACATTTGTTACTATTATATATTTGTTCATATTAATTTCCTTCACTATATAAATATATAATGTGTTTTAGATTGTTGCAAAAACTTTTTGATGTTTTTGGGTGCTATATGGTTTTCCTACATTTAGTATAAACTATGTGTTAATCAAGTAACAATAATTGTAGTGTAAAATTTTCATTTTTTCTAGGTTGGTGCTTAGTTTCTCAAAACCTATTTCGGATTTCCACTAAATATTGTTACTTTACACAATTAGGAGTTATCAAAAATTATAATATTGTAGGTTTCTAGTATTTTTTCAATGTTATTGATACATTGGGTGCAAAATTTAATAATTTTTGTGATCTGACTATGAAAGATAACCGAGTTGCATAAAAATTTATTTTCGATTTATTCCCAACATTATTTTTGGGTATTTCTGTTTTATTTTTTAATATCCCTATATTTTTATAAGGAAACCCAATGTCCGATAGCATATGTGATACATCACATCAACCATCAATAAACAACTAAATATTATTATTTAAATGTTACCATTAGAACCTAGTGTTTAGAATAGTAGGTATGAATAGTATTAAATTATTAATGAAAATATAATTTTACATGTATAAATAATTAATTAATTGGTGACAAATTAATTAGAAACGTAAATATTTTTGTGGAAAAATATTTAAATGTGTATAATTAGTTTAATACTATTAAAATTAAAAAAAATTAGTCTTATTGGATTATATTAAAGAAATAAATATATAATATATACAATATAATAATTAATATCATATCTATGGGTTTTCTAGAAAAGATATAAAAATAAATCCAATTTTACAGAAAAAAACTACATTTTTATAAATGCAGTGGCACATCCTTTTAATATAGCATATTTTTTAAAAATAAATTTTAAAAATATTATAAATTTTATTGGAAAATTTAAAATTAATTTTTGAAATATTAATATCAAAATTATCTTAGTGTTAATTTTAGGAATTTTTCTGATTATTTTATTTTTTTGATGATTAATGAAAAATGATGCATTTTAAATTAAAATAAAAATTTCATATAAGTAATTTATAATGTGAAATCCTATTATTAACTTTTTTTATAAGTATTGTTAGATCAAATATAAATATATTAATTCCATTCATGTAATTTGAACCGTTTTCATGTTAAATTTGGACAAAAAAACTATCAATATTTTGATCATTTTCACACAAAAACCTTGCTTTCCCATTGTGTTTACAGGATTAATTTTAAATTTAATTTTTCCAATTTTAAGAATTTAATTTCAATAAATGGATTAAAAATTTTGAATTAGAATTTATAAATTAGGATTTAAGGTCGTTTTATTTTTTTGGAAGAAAATATTTATCATGTTAAAAAAACATTTACCACAATATTGGTTAAATAAGGAAACTGGTTCAAGATAAAAGCTAAAATCTAAATATACCAAAAAAATAAAACATTTAAATTGAGGTTGATGTATTTATCTAACATAACATGAAATTAATCCATGAATTAATGATCTAATTATTTTTAACTAATTCAACCCAAATGGGGTTTTCGTTAATTATAATAGAGTCATTATTTAATCACATAAAACCACCCCTCCATAAGTTTAAAACCAACTCCTCACACCCCCTTTCTCCTCAAAATCCACAAAGCTCATAAATATATACCAAAATCAATAATATCCACTTTATATATTTCGAATTAATTTTGATCATTCCAAATGACCAACCCCAATGTCTTAAAGTGATCCTCCGAGAATGTCATATTCAAGAGGTAATTTTCTCAAACAACCCCTCTTATTTTCTTTTTCTTTTTCTAACTAATCCTCACATAATTCATAAAAAAATCATAATAAATCAAGTATCATGTATATAAATACAATTTTATGTCTCTAATTTAATATATTATGTCCATTATTTTTATTTAATCTTCTTATTCAATGAAATCAAACTATTGTCTGTGTTATGGAAGATAATCATCTCTATAAATAATGAGCTTGTTCATTTTTTATTACCACCTTAAAGTATTTTCATTAAAGTATAATTCTTGTAAAATAATATTTTAATAAGTATATTATATCCTATTTCATGTTCTGTAAATAATATATAGAGATAATAATGAATAAAATGAAACCAGTTTGTGATGGTCGGAACACTAGTCAAAATACAATAAATGTTTTCCATTAATGTTTTATCAAAGTAATCATCATCATAAATTAATATAAATTTATATATGAGTCCATTTAATATTTTGGTATTTAATTAATATAATTTAATTTAAATTCAATATTTTCTTATATGTGAAAAAAATCCATAATTACACTCAAATTAACTAATCATGAAACCCGGAAACTAAAGCACTGATAATAATGAAAATGATGAAATATTAATAATCAATGGTCAGAAATATGTTATGAAAGTGTCATATAAGGTATTTTAAATATGAATATACTTATATAAAAAATAATAATATTTATTAAACCATTATATATTTTGTTGAAGTGCTTAATATTAAAGAGAATCTTGAGGTAAGGGTTTCCCATCTCAATTTTACTTATGGGAGATATGTGAAATATTCATTACTTATTTCTTATTTTTAGTGTGTATAATTCCATTTAATATATAATATTATGAATCTGATTTTTATTTGGTTATTAAATGTTTATTTTTATAATTATTACTTTTATGGTACATACGATTTGACTGGTTACAAATTGTAATAGAATTCTTAACTCAATTTTCATTATTTGAGTTAAAATTATACTTCATTATTATGCCATTCTAAAATTATGTGTGAAAATTATTTTTAATAACTTATGTTTTATCTTATTTTCTTATATGTAATTTATTGTGGAAACACATAATATATTCATTTGATTAACATTCACTTCCATGATAAAATATTTATAAGAAATTCATTTTAAAAATCACAATTTTGAAATATCCTTTAAAAATAACCTTTTCTCAAATGTCCATGTTTTTAAAAATTTATTCTCAATATTTTGTACTAATCATTGATGGTTTTTTTAAAATTCATTTTATCTCATGATTTACTATTTATAAAATTATTTGAAAGCAACCTATTTTTCAAAATGATGAACTTTGTGACAATTCTAACAAAAGTATAGAAGGAATGTTTTCATATCTTTTATGGCATGAGGGGAATTCTCCACCATCATGATTTCTTAATGACATGAATTTTTCTTTAAAATATTAAAAAATTATTTTAAAATAAAATTTTCTTTTTTAAAATTTCTCTTAAATTTAAAAATTAATTATTTTAAAATGGATATTTTAATTTTCAAGAGTTGTTCGCGTGATATTTTTTCAAAATTATTTTCCATATCAAATAAAATTATTTTATGTCACTAATGTTTTACTAGGGATATTGGTAATGTATAATATCATTTTTCTATATTTCTTATTATATTGTTATAAAGAGAAAATATTTTGTAATCCTCTTACATTTAAATGAGATATGGTATGATGAAATTTTTATAAAAAACATTTCTTTTCATGATTCCTGATGTGATAAATACTTATTTTCTTGTGGAAACTAAATGTATGATTTTAAAAATGTGATTGGTTAGACCTAGATCTTCCTCTAGTTCATTGGGAAAATATGGATAACTCATGAGTAAAAATATAACATGTGAATATAATGACATGTTCTTAAATGTTATGTGTGAACCTGATTACATGTTAAAACTATTATATGTTAACATGATTTCATATTCAAAAATGTTATGATATAACCTGATTATATATTCTTAATGTTATTTTTGAACCTTATTATATGATAATAATTTTATGAATGGAAATGTATATAATTTCCATAAGTTAATTAATGGACCTAGTTTGATGTTCAAAAGTGTATGCAATTGACAATTTTCATGCCCATAACTTAACAAGTGAATGTTTTTTTATCTATATATCTTCAAAAAGATATAATTTTATGTGTAAAATGAATTTATATAGATTATTAAATTCTAATTATCTTATAATTAATGTTTTATGAACATCCTTGTTTTATTACATGACTCAAGATTATGATCCTTGATATACAAGGTGTAAATTAAAAGTATCAAATTCTTGTTGATATTACATTATGAAATGAATGATATCACCGTTTTTTCCTTAAAGAAAATCTAATTTCATATTTTTCAAATGTTTATTTTCTAAGGATATGAGTGAATATATTGATTATTACATGTCAAAAGCATTCTATTTGAGGAAGGATATGCTAGAGATGATTTAGATCATTTATGAACTAGTTGTTTTTTTCTACATGTTTCTGAAGACATTGAACCCATTCCATCATGGAAATATATTTATATATTATGTAATTAACATTAATCTATTTAGATTTAATGTATTTTTATGAAAATTATGGGATGTTATAGTTGGTATCGTACTATGTTTTAGTTAGCATTTGGAAAATTGGATGATAAAATCATATGTAAGCTTCTTAATGATATGTATAAGTAAATATTAAAATCCTGGAATTTTGTTATTGATCACGAATATCCTAAGCATAAAACTATGGTGTCATTGATTTAATTTTTATAAGAAATTTCTCTGTATTATGTGTTTTTCCACAATGACTGTTGGTGATTACACAATAGTTTTATGTTTTATTAAATGGATTGAACCTCGAGTAACTGTGTTAATGTTGAGTACGATGGCTAATGTATTGATCGTCCTCTAAAAAAATATAATTATGTTGGAGACTAAATGAAAAATTATATTAATATACTCAGACAATATATATATCATACATGGATTCCCAATGCTCAAAAGCGGTATCGACATTCTATTGAGTCCTTAATGAGGCAACGCATACCTTTTTTCAATGGGTCTTCAGATCTAGTAGTCGATTAGAAATTAATCAACACCATGGAGATAATATTTTAAATTATAAAATTATCTAGAAAGGAAAAAGTTTTCAAATCTATATATCATATATAAGGTGAAGTAGATCAGTCGGGGAATCATATCATGAATATGCGGCAAGAATAAAAATGTAAATCAATGGAATGAAATGGGTTTAATGAGATATTACTCAATAATTATTTCACCCATATTTTATGTACAAAAATGAAGATGGAATTGATTGATACAAAGAAAAAATTATGACAAATCCATCAGTATATATGACGAAAATTTTAAAAGGATTGAAAGGTATGTCTCTTACATAATTATCATCCGTAAAAAGTATAATTTATTGATGCCTTATTCCCTAAAAACCATGTATTTGAATAGAATTAGCTACAAAGGAATGGGGATGTAATGAATAAGTAGTTCTATGTGCAATGAATGTTAAGATAGAATCTGGAAACCATCACTGGTTCTGTTGATAAGAAAAGTGATATGGATCATTATAGAAACACTACTGGTTTTCCATATAGCGGGATGAAAAATTTTCATCCTTCTACATTCTAAAAAATTCGATGTAATAAAAGGATTCCATTAAAGGAAATGAATGGAGAGATAGCTCAATAGAATGAATCACCTACACATTAGTGTTTCAAATAAAATATATATGGCTATTATTTGACTCAATTCACAAATACCAGGGCTAATATTGATCATAATTCCCAACATCGTATGATGTAATATGACATAAGGATATCTTAGAAAATAACAATAGATGAAGTAAATTATTTTAATTGGGGAACATTAATCCTCCTCAGTTGGGAATTTCCTGTGTAAGACCAATAAAATTATTTTTGGTCATCCTTTTGTGGAATTGCATGTGATTACCTATATATACATGAATTATTGAATAATAAAACATATATTCATTGTTATAATTTAGTTTATATTTGATTATTTGAATGTATATATCAATAGGTTAAAATAACGCAAAAAAGTGATTGAGGCGCTAAAGTTATATTTTTAGAGAACACATGAATATGGAAAATATAAACCTTAATATGTGAATTAGGTTTCGATTTTAATGTGATAAAAATATTTTTAATTATGATAAAATAAATGGGATAGTGTGGATAATCATAGAACTGATTAGTGATATGATAAAATGTGGATTATAGATTGTGTTTAAATAATTTATTGATTGATGATATGAGGAAAGAGTAATTTTTTTAACCATTAGTGTTTTCACTAAAGTAATTCAGGTTATTTCCCTGTTTTAGGAGAATAGATTATAATGATCATCACTTGATTGGTGTGGGACAATTAAGAGTTGTTTTGAGTTCTTTAGGGGATTAACTACAACGTTTTTTTAAAAATTTAGTGTATTTTTTAAATTTTTTTAAAGGATCATAAGGAAGACAATTTATGAAATTACATACAATGAAATTTAGTTTATTTTTAGTGAATAATGTGTTGCATAACTATATGAATATTTTTTCGCATTGGATAATCTATGTTGACCATTTGTTTATGATAACTAGAAATAGTGGAAGGGATTTTCATCCCATTATGAACCTTATGCTCAACTATTTCTATAGTCCTTACATTTTCATCTTCATATCCTGGAGTAATAAATGAAAAAAAATTGATCAAGTCACAACCAAATTGTGAAATTGTACTTATGAGACGAAATCAATTATGTTCATCTTCTCAAACGATTTTGAAATATAACTTTTTCTAATTATCATAATTTTTTATGATATCAATTACATTTTTTAGAGATATTTGGTCTTTGATTTTGTGGTCATTAACTGTATAATGACCATGTTAACTATCATTCTTCATTATAAAATTATAGTTTGAATTCTCTTCCATGTCAATAATCTTACATTCAATTAATATTCTCTTAATTGGTATCTTAGTTATGTAGGGATATTCACCTTTTACATTCTAATTTTTAGAGGAGGTTTTATTAACATGATTTAATGGTTTTGGATTCCCAAAATAGATTTCTAAAATATATACCATTTATTTCCAATCGTAAATTTAAAATTATAATGATGTCATTTTTTTAAATTAATTCTCACATCAAAATTGTAGATTATCAATTTGTGTTTCCACCGAGTCTCTCTAATGTTCACGATGCGTTCAATGTGTCACTCATGAGAAATTGCATACCTAATCATTCACATATAATAAACTGATAGGTCATATCAATAGACAAAGATCAGTCTTATTAAGAATAACTAATTTGTGTCTAGATCATAGAGATAATGTTTTACAAAACAAGACCACTTGCCTTGTTAATGTTTTTAGTGAAACCACCAATTTGGGGAAGCAGTGTGGAAACTAAAGAGTGTAATGAGAAAACATTGTACTCATATTATTCTATATAGTGATGAATTTTGAAAGATAAATTCATTTTTGGGGGTAATAATGTAACATCTAGAAATTTTAATAAGGAAACACTATTTTCAATAGCAATCAGGATACGCCACATCAAGGTTAAATGAAAAATTATATTTTATTATTTCAAAATTACCATTGTATAATATTTTCTATAATGGAGGGTATTAATATAAATAACTAAATTATGAAAATATGGTTTACCCATATATATTTAATTATTCTTTTTGGAAACTAATTAATTATAAATGGGATTCTTTTACTAAAAAACTATTTAAATGTGCGCAAGTGTGTTTTATACCAATAAAATAAAAAATCACCATTATAGGATTATATTAATGAAATATATATATATATATATATATTCAATATGAAATTTAATAATCACAAAAATTTATATCAAAACATGATATAAAAATAAATCCAATTTTACACATAAAACTAATTTTTAATAAAGGTAGTTTTACTGCCGTTTGATGGCACACAAGTATTAAAACTAAATATTCACATATTTATATTTTTTATTTAAAAAAATTTAATTTTTTAAATATTAATTTTATAATTTTAATACTGTTAATTGTTGGTGGTTTTTTGACAATTTTAATTTTTTGGTAAATAGTGAAAAATATAGCATTTTGATTGTAAACTGAATTTTCACCTAAATAATTTATAATGTAAAATTATATTTTAAACTTATTTTAATGTAAAATTAGATAAATTATACATATATTAACACAATTTAGACCATATGAATAATTTTCTTGTTGAATTTGAATATTAATAACTTTTTAAATGTTTTACCATTTTCACATTAAAACCATCCTTTGCAATTATATCTACGGAATTAATTTTAAATATACATTTCATAATTTAGTGAATTGAAATTTTTAAATTCTTTTACAATATTTAATTCATAACTTCAAAATGTATTTCTTTTTTAATTTAAATTTTTAGGCCCAAAATATATTTTGTGGTAAAAAACGATTTACCCCAGTATATGTAAACTAATGAAACAGGTTAATATTAAAATATAAGAGTTTAAAATAATTAAAAAATAGAGAATTATGTTGGTGTGTGAGGATTTTATCAGCCATATAAATACATTAAAAATTAATTTATAAATAAAACTTATTTGAACTAAGGCCTCCAAAATGTGGTATGATTTAACTATAAAATAATCATTATTTGATTACCTAAAACCATACGTTTTCAACTATAAATACACCCTCTCACAACCCCATTTCTCTTATAAATACATTAATATACTAAAATATAATCCAAGACCTATATTACCCAGTATCACCACATATAGGTTCTTCTATTCCCACCAATATTCCAATTCAAAGGTCTATAAGGGATCCTCCAAGGAGGTGATTTTCATGAGGTAATTTTCTAAAACCACCTCCCTTATATTCATTTCATTTTATACCATCTATTAAACATAATAATCCATGAAAGTATAAAATAATTAAATTATCATTTATATATATTTTATTTTATTTTTCTAATTTTATATATTTTCTACCTCCCATTTATTACCTCCACTTATTCATAGAAATGAATCCATTGTCCTAGTTGTGGCATTTAATCATCTTCGTGAATATATTTTTTTTCATTTTCCATTACTTCCTTCATGATTTGTCATAAAAGTATTATAATTGTTATAAAATATTTTAATAATAATATTTTATCATCTTTAATTTTTGGAACTAATATATATATAATAAATATCAAAGATAATAGTTCATGATGGTTGAAAAAACCACACAAATAACCAAAACATTTTTCTTTAACATTTAATAAAATGATTCATCCTAATAAAAAATATAAAAAATTATATATAAAACCATAAAGAATTATAAATATAATTAATACCGATTTATTTCACTTTCATATTTTATTTCCATTAGACAACAAAATACATAATTATATATAAATGAACTTATAATGTAACCATGAAATAAACACCACATAAACAATGAAAATAATGATATATTATTAATCAATGGGTGGTAATATGTTATAAAATTGTCATATTATATATTATATATATTAATATGCTTCATGAATAAATTAATAAATTTATTTAAACCAATATATGTGTGGATTATGTACATAAAACTGAAGGTAAGTGTAAGGTAAGGGTTAGTTATATCACTTTTACTAATGTGTGAGATGTCTTTTGAATAAATTATGTTTTATTTACACTTTTTAATGTGTAATTATACACATATTAGATTAATTTTCTTAAGTTTAAATTAAATTATATGATATTAAATACGAACATTTTTTAAAAAATGTCTTTTTAGACATTCCCTAAAAAATTCTTTTTTATCCCATTTCTTTGTGTTCTAATATTATTTCTAAAAAATTATTTTACTATTATTTTATTGTTTTATCCAAGTGATTTTATCACATGTATTACTTATATTTTTTTTAAATCATCATTTTTATTTTCTCCAAATGATTTTTTGTGACTTTTCCTAAAGAAATATAGAAGGAATGTCTTTTTAATTTGAAATGCATGAGCGTGTTTTACCTTCTTCATGCTACCATAATTCCTGGAATATTCCTTCAAAATATTAATTGGTCATTTTCAAAGAAAATTGTTTTCTTCAAAATTGGTGATCAGTTTTAAAATAATTTATTTGAAAATGAGAATTTTATTTTTAATTAAATACAATTATTGGTATTTCCATATTATTTTCCATTAAATATAATATATTTTGATGTTAAATATGATTTAATGGGGATATTATTCAATAATATAATCCTTATTATTTTTATGGTGGTTTTATATTAATAATGACAAAATTTTCTGAATCTTTTTAAATTTAAATGATATATTATATGATGAAATGTTTATGAATACCATTTCTTTTCATGATTTCTGACGTGATGAATGATTATAATTATTTTTGAACACATACGAATGGTTTTCATTATGTGATAGGTGGGACCAATATCTTGTTCCAAGGAATTGGGTAATTATGCTAAATTCATTAGTATACATTTTATTCATGAACCTGATTACTTGTTAACAAATGTTATGTGCGAATCACACTATATGTTCACAATGTTATGCATGAACCTGATTACATGTTAAAAATGTTATGTGTGAAATTGATGAAATGTTCTAAATATTATTCATGTACCTGATTACATGTTAATAATTTTTTTACATGGATATATCTTATATGTCTATATGTTTATATGTGGAACTCTTTTCATGTATAGAAGTTTATTCAAGGTCTTGATTTTATTTCATTAACTAAACGAGTGAACATGATTCTATATATACATGTTTAAAATGTTATAATTTTAGGTGAACAAAAAAATTCCATGTCTTATTACAATTTAATTATCTTATGATTCATGTCTTATTAACTTATATGATTTATTTTATGACTGAATATTGTGTTCTCTGACATTCAGGGTAAAATTTTCAAGTTCCTTGTTCAAGAAATTATTTCATTACGCTATGATTTATATATACCTTATTTATACTTTGGTGACCCTGGAATTATAAACATGGATATTACAAAATTTTTGATTTATATTCAATACATTAAAAAAATACATTCCCAAGGACTATAATAGTTTAGTGTCGTTGGAAACATGGAAACAAAATCTTTTTTCCTGGTGAAAGATCTTCAAAATCTCCCATAAATATCTCATCCTATAATACTTCTACTTAAAAACAATCTTCATAACCTATAGAGAGGAAACATAAGAAAGGGGTGAGCTCAAATACTCAGTAAGAGTAAACAAGGGAGACATATAAGCATAATCATGAGCATAAGGGTATGATAACGGGACAATAAAAATATAAGATCATACCATGCATATCGAAGATCATATACATGAATCATGGAATGAATAATGGATTTTCAGAAGACATGATTCATAAGGAATTAATGAACAAAATCCATGAAATCCTAACATGGGAATAAAACATCGGATTCTAGAAAACACATAAGTATATAATAATATTTCCATAGTAGCTGAGGCACTGCTGCCAAGAGTATCATAGTAGTATGGGATTAGTCCCCATACCATCTTGGTAGTCATCGTTCACTCCCAGTGACATCTTGGAAGCCTAATTTCCTTACTCATACTAGTCATGGTTCATTCTCATGGCCATCTTAGTAGTCAAGGTTCATTATCATTACCATCTTAGTCTATCTCATGAGACATAAATTATTATCTAATGCACTGTAGGGAGATATAGGTCCCACCCATCTCATAATGAAATCATAAAATCTTGTACTATAAGATCATAAAAATTCATATCACAACCAATTGAATGAATTCATATTATTAAAATGTAATGTTATCATAACCTATGGAAAAAAGATAGGTTTCATAATCATTTCATCTAAAAAATAACCCATCAAACAAAGCAGGATTCGAAATCATATAACCCATGAAAAAGAATCGGGTATAAGGAATACCATGAGATTAAGAGTAACTAAAACATGAATAAAATAATTATTGTAACATTCAGATCATTTTATAAAAAGGGATGAGGAACATCAATTCATGTCATATTAGAAGGAAAATAATTATGAAATATCTTTAAAAAACATTTCATATGAAAAATATCCGTTATTCATGGAAAAATGATTTTTAAAAGATAAAACCATTTAAAAATAATTTTATTAAAAAACACTTTTAAAACTTATGAAGAATATTGAAATCATTTGAAAACATTTTTACTCAAAAATTTATAAAATAAGTACCAAAACAATTTAAAATAATTTTTATTTAAAAAACATTGAAAAATTATAAATAAATCTTAAAAATTCTATGAAAACCAATTCATTAAAAATATTTTGAAATGTTATAAATAAATCTTGAAAAGGTTTTGCAACAAATTTCATGGAAAATGATTTGAAAATATGTAAATAAAATATGAAAATGTTTTGAAAAACTATAGTTTGATAACATATAAAAGAAACTTAAAACCGATTTGAAAACTATTTTCAATAAAACTATGTCAAAAACATATAAATAAAGCTTTAAAACATTTTTATAACCACTTCCTTGAAAATACATTGATGAATTATAAATAAAACATGAGAATTTTTTTAAAATAATTTTCCCTGAAAATTTATTTTTTTAAAAATTATTAAAAAATTACCTTTATACATGAAAATAAAGCTTCAAAGGTTTTATGGAATATAAACAGTTTAGGTTCATAAAAAAACGTGAGTCTCAAAGAAGGAAACTTGAGACCAACCATTTTTACCAATTTGGTAACTTTTGAAACATAAACCCCATGAATGAAAGATCATAAAAAGGAAAATTTAATACCAAAAAAATTTCGTTATTCAATACATAAAATAAAATCATTTAATGTACTTACAATACACATAAGTAAAGAGTGGAAAACATAGCTTGTATCTCACTAAAATTAAAAGTGAGATAAAATCTTGTTACCTTGTGACCTGACTCTCATCGAACTCGTTCAAACATCCTATTTAATAAATATAAATTTATTGTAATTATTTTTCCAAACCATATTTGTATATCTAGTACCATATATGGTATGAATAATACATTATATTACAAACTTGTTTAACATCTTATGTTATGTTTTCACTTCGGTTTATCATTGTATTTGTTTTTCATATGTTTCATAATTTGTTATATTTTTTATGCTTATAATTATTTCATGATCCGTGAATGTAAAAAATGATATAAATATAATTTATATAAATTATATGTTTATTATAATAATCTACAGAATATATAATTATGAACTAAAATACATAGTTAATGGAGACGGTAGGTCATACATACGCAAGAACGCTATTTCCATTTAGTTGTCGTCTTGAGAAAAAGAAAGTAAAATACATATATGGTTATATATATATATATATATATATATTTATTAATGTATTATTATAATATATTATACATCATATATATTCTCTAAAACCATCATTAATACTGTCAATGTAGTGTAGGAACGAATCATATCGCATTGAGGGTCGCTATTCTGCACTTCCTCAAACAAAATTATCGTATATATATAAGATAGAAAGCATAAAAGTATGATAGAAATAAAAATTACAGAAGTATAATAAGACTATAAATATAATATATATCATATATAATCATATTATCTATCATAATCTTTACCACGAATGGTTTTGATGGAAAAACTAACAATCATCATTTCGTGAGGGGCAGTTCAACGTACAAAGAAATAGTATGTTTTTTACCCATTAGATGTATGTGTGTGTATGTAAAGGATAGAATATTTACATAAAAACATCCTAGTATATTTACTATACTTTTTTATATAATAATTTAATAAAGAGATTTGGAGGGGGTGGAGAAAAAAATAAATTAAATGCCTTGAGAGAAGTCGTTACATCCTAATTAGGTAACTCTAACTAGTTTGTATCAAATGGATTCCTAATATTTTCTTATAACAATGAAAAGGCTTATAAAAATAAGGGATAATTTATTTAATGTATATTAGAAATTTAATGGACTAAATTAGAAGGTTTTCTAGGTTTGAGGAAGTGGGAGAGGTGGTGTCCATTTATATGGTAGGAAAAGGACTATCTTGGAATTTATGAAAACAGGTTAGGTGTACACATGTCCTTACCTAAAGAAGACATAAATACCAATATAAATCATTAATTGAAGATTTTATACCAATATATGGACAAATAATTGGTGATGGAAAATTTCTAGGTCATTTGCTCAATAAGTATATGGATTAGTGCCAAATAAAGCTTATTTTGACCTTAATCGCTGTGTTTAATTTTAATCACATTTTATAAGGACCTGGTCTTAATCACAACATAATATAACTATTTGAAAAATATTTTAAACATTTAATTTTCCTAATATCATTTAAGTTTATAGTTTTATAATGTTATGAAATAACTCATACATATCAACCCATAAGAATACAAATGGGTACCATTAAAATATTATTTTTTTCATTCAAAACATAACATTTTTAACATAAAACTACAACATCATTTCTTTGATAAATATTTATAACATTTAAATTTAATTCATTATTTCTCTTACCCATATTTATAACCTATGGAAAAAATTTATAAATAGGGGATGAGAATATAAATATCAATAAGGTGTATAAAAAAGGAAATGACCCATTTGTCCATTAATACTTATATATATATGAAATCATTTTTACAAAGAAATACTTCATACCCATATCTAGTTACATTGTGAAACATGGGGTTTACATAAAACATTAAATTTAATATATAAAACCATAAGGGTATCTTGGGAAATTATATACTTATATTGTAACCCTCGTTTCTACCTTATGATTTGTGACCCTCACGACTACCTTATGGTGTAACCACCATTATTACACTTGGAGTAACCATACGGTAGAACTAAAACATACAAATATCAAATTAATATGGAGGGAAATATATTTCCCATCCTTATAATATATAATTCTCATGAACCAGAACATAATCATAAAACATGAACACTTTCCCAAAACAGATGTTTTGAATTTTTTAAAAATTGAAATTTTAATGGGGATTTATAATGAAAATCCACTTAAAAATATAAAATAATTGATATGAGAACTAATAGAATAAATTTAATATGTGTATATAATATAAATATGAATAATAAATCATAAAATAAATATATTTAATTAAAAAAATAATCATATTTCCATATAATCAATGAAGTAGAAGGTTAACCCAAAGAATGAAAATTTGATTAAAAATCCCCTAACCACGGGTTATTCAAAAATAAAAATTATTTAAACCTATTGTATAATGGTTAAAATGGTATTATTAATATTTTATATATGCATAATAATGTTAATAAAACCTTATATGATCATTTTATAACAACACTTGACCCATTTTTTAATAATATTTTGTTATTTCAATTGATCTGGGTGCATGCTTTACATGATTTCAATGGTCGGTTCCTAAAGTATTTTCTTATAGAATGAAAGAAAAACAGAACAAGTGGAATAAAAATGTGTTAATATGTTTCCAAAATATTAAATTATTCCATTAATCGTGTTTTTATATTGTATGAGGACGAATTATTAGATAAATCATTAGTGATATCCATATAGATCATTTTGGCGGTTCTTCGATAATCGCTAACTTTTTTCATTGTATACCATTAATATAATGAATTTAAGATAATTTAAGAACATAATAAAGGTTATATAATAAAATTTAAAATCTATATCAACAATTAAAATGGTTTTACTTCCAGATTTTAAGGATTTACGAGAAATTAAAGACACATCATCCACGATGTCGGTAAATCGACACATCATGGATGGCGTTTTTATTTTTTGAATAAGAGGAAGAGGAGATAAATAATGTTGAATAATATTTCCATAAACATTATAGAAATAATAATATATATAATATTTGATATTTCATTCCACTTAGATAAGTGGAGGTGAAGAGATTATAGTAAAAAGAAGTAATTTAAAATAAAATACAAGAAAATGAAAGAGTATTTCCTGATCTCTTCTCCTTGAGATCCTCTTTAAGGCCTTTAATTTTGGAATTTTTGTGAGACTGGAAGGTCTTAGATGTGTGGAAGAGACATAGGAATTGTATTTAGTAGAATTTATACAATTATCAAAACATGATAGGTGTGAGAGGAAGAGGGGTTAAGGATTGTATTTATATTGCATGAGAGGAAGAGGTTTTCATTATGTTAATCATTAGTTTAATATTTTTCTCAAGACTATGAATAGTGTTGATTTGTATTTTCCATAATAGTAAATAGAAAATTTGAGTTCGGAGCAAGGCTTATTACCTCATCTATCATGTAATGAACAATGTATTTAACATATAATATATATATACTGTAAATTAATGTATATTAATATTCATCAAATTTCAAGAATTTCATAAAAAACATTAAAATTTACCACAACCATATTTCTAGATGTAGAATCTAAAAATAAATTCTATTTTATTAAAATCATTATCTAAATATGTTCGAATTAATTTTTTTTATAAACTTTTAATTTATTATGATAATAAAAAATTTAAAACATTAACTGATTTTATAACACCTAGAAAAATTAATCAAGGTCTCATAAATTATAAGAAATAAATAAATTGGTGAGTTTACTATTCATCTAGTAATATAAATATTCATAAGATTAAAATTAATATTCATAAGGGTAGGTTACTATTCACTAAAAATTAAATATGACTTATTAGACTCCAAGCATCTTACTCATCATAATTGTGTTTGTCTGTTTTTTGAAATTCAAATCATAGAGGCGGAAAAAATATATTCAACTGCAAATTTAAAACTATATCCTTAAAATAAAGTGTTATTATGTATAGAATCGATGTTTCCTACATTTCAATTTATTTGTAAACCTGTGGGGTGTTATATGCTCCCCTCCTTCCTTAAATTGTGTCCTTACACTTTTATTTACATATTAAACAAGTGACGGTATATTTCCCTCATAGCATTTTCATATTCCCATGTTCTTTATTCAATAATGTGGTTTCTCCACAAAGCCTTTACCTAGTGTATTACCTTATTTTGTTATAACTGTTCTCTTAGATCAAGCATCTGAATAGTTTTATCTTCCAAAAATGTTCTCATCTAGATTAATTGTTTCTCAGCAAAAAACATGAAATTTATTTGTCACATAATTTCTCAACATCGAAACAAGAAAAACATTGTGTACCTAATTTAAAATTTGAGGAAATGATACTCAGTTATCAAATGGTCAAAAATTATCCTTGATTTAGATGGTCCAATGAACCTTGGACTTATCATTTCTTTCTTACCAAAATGAATAAAAATTTTCCACGGTGAGACTCTAAGAAAAACATGAACACCTACCCCCAATGAAGAGTCTTTCTTCTTGTTATTTGCATATATTTTATTCCAACTCTAATTTAAGGACCCGACCCAAGAATCTCGAAGCCGGTGCCTTATTTGATTACATTGGCATACATACAAGGAATATGAATCCCAAAGGACCGAGTAGTTTAGTATTATTGGAAACAAGTCACATACATAATTTTAATGTTACAACATGAAGGGAAAAACAACACTAATTTATTGCACTAGAAACATCAAGTCTCCTAGATTATGCTTGCAAGTCATTCATAAATTACATCTTCATGTCCTGAGAAAATGAAACGTAAGAAGAGGTGAGATAAAACTCTCAATAATATAAAGCAATATAGCATAAGAAAATAAATCATTGGACATTGTGAATAATTGAAAACACATGCCTTTAATAATAAACATGAATACATTATAGAAAGGATATGAGATTAGTAAATAATGCTATAATAAAACATAATAAGGCGTATTCTACTAGTCGAATAACAACATGAAATATCAATTACTTGCTTCTATTTGTTGTAAGTACATATTCCGGACATTCTGAAACATTTTTTCATGTCTTCGGCCAAGACGTCTAATGATTAATGCCTCGGCCAAAATCCATGTCACATTGGGAAAGGCCTCAGCCAATTCCACGTCTAGTTGCCTCGTGAGACCTACCGATGCATCAAGGGGCTATAGCGGGCTCCACCCTTCACATAATAAGTATAATACATTCCTCATATGAGTGGGGATAAACATAAATAGCATATACATTCATATTGAATCTATCATATAAAATGTAACTAAATTTCTCCAATTATTGAACATAAACACTAACCACTCTGAATAATATGGTGAATGGTTTTAGGATAGTTCATCCAAAACAAATTTAGTAATAAAACATCAATAAAATATTGTATATGACATCATAAATGATTAACACCATCAATATATATTAATAAAAAAGAGTGTTGAATCAAAGGATAATAATCTTCTAAAATAATTATGAAAATCTTGTGATAAATATTCGTATATTTTTAAAAGAAGAGTTCTTCTGGAAGAATATTTGTATAAAACCAGAAGTAAATTAATATATTATTTCATAATAAAATGATTGTTTTATAAGGATAATGGTTTCCAATAATAGATTATAGCTTTCCCTTGAAAATAGATTTGAATTTGAAAAATTCCCTTGTATAGGGCTCGTATTTTTGGAAATAGTTTTGAGAACTTCATTTAAAACAAGTAACAATCCAAAAAATAGGGAAGGATTATGGTTTGTGTACATATAAAAAATACTCACACATAATTTATCAGGATTAAATAACAATAAATAAGAATTCCATCGAGGAAATTAGATAATAAAAGTAACCCGAATGAAAATGGAAGTTCAGGTGGAAACGCCTTACCTTAACTCAATTCATGTTCTTCAACATTACATAATCTCATAGAATATGAATGTATAGTTATTAATAAATTATTTTAGAACATATTAGACATGTATTTAGTTTATCATAGTTCTAGTTAGTTCCTTTTTGTTCTTATTGAGATGTTAATGTATTGAATTCTGTCGCTTCGGAGTATTCATTTCCTTTATTTTCATCTTCAGTTCACTTGTTTTCTAACTATGTGGAATGGATGTAAATCTCCAGAATTAAAATTATATATTATTTATGAACAGAAATAGGTGTTATTGTTCATTTATATAACTTGGTTACATGGAAATATGATGAATGATTATATAGAACATTAATGATAATTGTTTCGGTTAATTTGTGGGTTTTGATTACAACGAACTCATTTTACTTTATAACATAATAACACTTGTACGAAGGGATTAAAGAATATTATACATGCTATATTATATAAAATTATCTGGTTAAACCATAAATATAATGGTTTCATGACCATAATTGAGAAAGATAATAGAAATCAAATGTTCATGTCCTTGAATGTGTAAAATTGACACATCTCAGATTGTGTTCTTGCAACTAGTATAAAAGAAGGTAAAAAGGGGGAGATGATGATAAATTATTTCACTATCATGAAAACATTCTAGTACATATCAGTTACTAGAGTCATAAAAAAACATGCATAAGTATAGGTAATAGAAAAAAAATCAAGTAAACATGAAAGGAATGACAATGAAATCAAAAGAGGAATTTACCTCTTGAACCAATCTTCATTGAGAACCACCTTAAGGATAGGTTTTGAACTTTTTATGAGACCAAAACTTTCTCGATGTGGTGGAGTAGGATGGGAAGGTATTTGGGCCGAATTTGGAGAAGGAACAAGGCTTGAGTGGAGTGAATGGAAGGGGGTGAGGGAGGGTTTTTATAGTGGAGGAGAGAGGGGATTTCTCAATATAAAACTCATTAATTTATTATTTCTCTTCAAGACAAGGAATATTGAGTATTCCATGACCAATAATAGTAATTGTATCATGTGATCCCGAAACAAGTGGGCTTACATCAGCAGATCATTACACATGACGCTATAATTAGTGTATTTATCTTAATTTTTCAATTTATGGTATGTCACTATTCATAATAAATTCAAGTATTTCTGAAAACTCCCAAAACATTACCCCAACCATTTTTCGATGTGTAGAATCCAAAAATGAAGTCCCTTTTTCAAAAATATATTTCTAGATATTATTAATTTAATATTTAATTAAATCATGAATTAATCTAAAAATGAGAGTTTTAAAACATTTGTTTACTTATTTTAATGCATAGATATATCATACTTATAGATAAATATTATTTATATACTATCATATGTAAGGGTAATATTTATTATTGTATATCAATATTCATAATTGTATGTTACTATTCATAAGGGTAGGATACTATTAACCAAAAATTGTGTTATTCTTATTGGATTCTAACTAACAAACTGATTGCAATTATGTATGTCAAATTATAGAAATTCACAACACAAAAGTGACAATATTATGTTTTAAGGGTCACATAGCACTTAGTAGTTAATTAAGTTGTGATTTCATGTGGTTATGATGTATTTATAAGAAAGGAATTTCTTTTAAAAAATATTGGGACATCACAACTAAGCTATCCTCATGTATTTCTAGATCGTATTCACTTTCTCAGCTACTTCCTTTATAAATTCTTGGCTCATAAATATTATTTCACCTATATCACTCCGACAAGCTAGAGTTCTAACACTTCTTAATATATAATTCCTTAAAAGGGGCCATCTATATACAAGAATGATAATAATTATTATAAACAAAATCAACTATATAAATATGTTGATCCCAAGTTCAGTGGTTATCCATTTAATAAGCTCTAAGAAAATCCTCCAAATTCTAAATCATCCATTCTGACTACCATCTCATTGAGTATGAAAAGAAGTAGTGAAATTTAATTTTGTTCCTAATGACTTCTAAAGGAATTTCAAAAAGTCATAAAGTTATCCAAGGAACAGGATCAGATATTATGAAAAGATGTACTCCATGTATGTAAATAATAACATCGAGGTACAGTTGAGAAATTTGATCCATATACATAGTATATTAAATAGGAAGGGAATGAGTAGATTTTGTTAGTCTATCCACAATAACCTAGATTTATTTCCTACATCGAGAAGTATTTAGTAGTCCTGCAATGAAGTCTATGGATATATTTTTCTATTTCCACAATAGCACTAGTATAGGATGACCATCACCTTCAGTAAATGAAACTCTTCTTTAACATGTTGACAGGTCAAATTTTTCATGGTAAAATATGAAATATCACTTTTCATTCCATTCCATCAGTAAACCTCTTGATGGTATTTTTATTTCCTTGTTCTCAACGGTTGAACTGAAAATAGAGAACTATGAGCTTCACTAAATAATAATTTCTTCATTTGAGAATCACAAGGGACGATTAATATTTTTTCAAATCAAAGAACACAATATTTACCAATGTTAATATCTGGAAACATACCCATTTTAACCAATGATTTCCTTTTCTATAACTCCTCTCCATCCTTTTTTTCATTCATAATTATGTCTGATAAAGATGAACACAGTAAAACTTGAATCAAAATGGAGGAATTTCCTTCACCAATAAATTCCAATAAAAATTTCATTAAGTCATTAATCAAAGTGTTATGTTCTATCGATAAGATAGTTAATGAAGAAATATGTTTTCGGCTCATGGAATACGCCTCTTTTGTTTTCTTTTACAGGATTGTAATTGATCATGATATTATAATCCTTTATCAATTAATTTCATCTTCTCTACCTCATGTTTATTTCCTTTTGAATGAATTTATACATCAGAATTTTTTTGTCAGTATATATTTCACAAATGGATCTATATAAATGACGCCTCTAAATTTTAAACTGAAAACCTCAACTGCTAATTTCAAATCATGTGATGGATAATTTAACTCAGGAGGTTTAGAGCATATGAAATTACATGATCATTCCACATCAGAACATAACCAAGTCTCTTTAATTAAGCATCACTATATTTGTAGAACTCACAATTTCTAGAAGGTATGTTTAGAACTCAGGGATTAACCAATATTTTTGTAAATTCCAAAAAATGATCATAACCTTTTTTCTCTAGATCAATTTACCTCTTATTTTATTTAACATACTTAGTGTACTATATAACCATGAATATTTTTCAAAAAACCTTTAGTAATAGCTTTTCAAACGAACAAGACTACGAATATCTGTAATACTTATTGTTCTTGACCATTATTCAAAAACATTCATTTTAGTAGGATCAATAGTAATTCCATTATTAGAAACAATGTCACCGAGGAAAGAAATGTTTTGCCACTAAATATTCTCACATAATGAATTTTCCATACCATTTAGTTTCATTAAAGGTTTTATAAATGACCCTTATATATTTTTTATTCTCCTCTTTACAATAATATTATAAGAGAATGAAATCAATAAAAAAACCAAAAAAATATCAAATAACTCATGAAATATTCTATTCATAAGATCTATGAATACAAAAGGTGCATTAGTTAACCCAAATTGCATTACAGAAAATTTATAATCACCATATCTTGTTCAAAAATCTATTTTTGGAATTTAATTCTCCTTAAAAATTATTTGATGGTACTCAAATCAAAAATCAATTACAAAAAAATACAAATCTCCCTTGAGAAGATCAAAAAATTCATTGATGTGATGCAAACGATACTTATTCTAAAAAGTAATGTTATTCAAATCACTATAATAAATAAAAGGTATATGATAACCATCATTCTTTTTAACCAAAATATAGGAGCTCTCCATAGTGATGTTCTGGGATGAATGAATCCTTTATCAAGAAAAACATAGAATATATTTTTTGAATTCAAGAAGTCCTTTTTTAGCCATTCGATAAGGGGGATTTGAAATTGTATGACCCAACATCTGTTGGATTAGTCAAAAAGTATCTCACTATACCTTTATTATTATAGTCTAGTTGATTTCAATGACACAAGTATTTCTTTGGGTAGGAATTTTGATTACGACCCATCTCACCTCACAGGATACACATTATAGTTTTCTTATCATAATTGATCTAAAGATAATTTTAATTAATATATTAGGACATAAGTCCAAACTTACCACATCAAGAACACTCCTAGGTTTTCTTTAGACAATCCCCATGGTTCTTTTTACCACATTTTTCACAAACTGAATACTAGACTTTTCTAACATCAGGTTCTATTAATGAATTCTTACTCATACCATTATATGTAGACCTCTTATTATATTTTTTACATACAAGTGATTATCAACAAACTCCATTTATAAACTCTCAACATATCATACAATTTTCTCTTAAATTTTTAATTCTCAGGAGGCCAATACCCTTTGGTATCTTAGATTCAATGCTGAGTAAAGGTAATTAATTTTCCTATCATGATCTTGAATATGATTCGGTGCATCCCTTGCAATTTGGGTGTAGTTTTATTAATACATGGACAATTAATATTCCTCATTTTTTTCTTCAATTCAATTAATATAATCTTCATCCTATGTCGAACCACCATAGGAAAATATTTTTCAAGGAAAATATGTTTAATTTCATCGTACTCTAAACCTTCAATCTCTTCTCTATCCCTAATATTCATAACCATTGACCACCACTATTCATATTTATCATCAAAATGATAAATAGAAAGACTAACCATTGGATTATCTAATAATTCCATTAAATTTATTATCTTTTCAAGGGATTTAATCCATCTTTGAACTGTTACTCGGTTAGAATATCCACTCAAATCATGAGGGTGTTTCCTCATAAAATGTTCTAATATCATCTCATTCATTTGTGGTCACTCTGGTTGTTCTCTAATATGCATGAAACCACCATTAATTGGATACATAATCTAATCCATTACAACCACGAAATTCTTGGTTCCAATTCAACTATTCCTGGTGGTGGATTCGAAATGATATCATCCACTTGGTTCCTTCCAACATAAGCTTCCCTGATTCTTCTCAAGAAAACCATTCTGAATAGAAATTTATTAGATGAAGAAAGATTGTAATATTTATATTCTATACCATTTAAAAATAAAAACAAGGTAAAAATCCTATATAGCATTATTCGAATATCATACTAACACCAAATGTAATCTAAACTATGCTTTGATACCAACTATGAAGACTCGGCCTTAAACAAGTCATAATATAACTATTTAAACTAGATTTCACCTCTTTAAATTCCCAATTATCTTATAAATTTTTTATTTTATAATGATATAACATATCTCAAACGTATCCACCCACAATCATACATGTGGATGCTATTAAAACAGAATCCATTTCTTCCAAAACATAAATGTTTTAATACAAAACAACAACATGATTTCATTGAAAAATATTCATAATATTTAACTTTACATCATTATTTATCTTATGAATCCATATAAACTATTAAAAACATTTAAAAACATGGAATGAGAATTAAATTCATAGAAATGGATATAAAAATGAAGAAAAGAAACCATTAATCAATGAATACATATAAATATATGAAATTATTTTTACATCGACACACTACTCACCCATATATACTTACATTGTGAGACATGGTATTTACATTGAAACATTAAAGGATATATATATATATATATATATATATATATAACCATAAGGGTATCATTGGGATTTACATACTTATATTATATCCCTTATGGCTACCTTATGATTTTTAACCCTCATGTCTGCCTTTCAATGTAACCCTTATGGCTACCTTATGGTGTAACCATCACAGTAACACCTGGAGTAACCATACAGCCGACCCCCAACAAACACATACCAAATACATTGTATATAGATATTGGTCCCAACCTTCTCCTAATAAATTCTCAAAAACCATAACATAATCATAAAACAACACAACTTTCCTGAAACATTCATTTTGAAATTTGTAAAAACATAAATTTAAAAGATGATTTGTAAGGAGATGTCCCTAAAAAATATCATATATTTTATATAATAATTAATAGAATGAATATATTATTTATATACACCGTAAATAAATATAATAATATATAATATAAAGAAATTACTTACAAAAAATAATCTTATTACCATATAATCAATGAAGTATATAGTTAACCCAAAGAATTGAAATTGGGTTAAGTATTTCCAAACCTCATGTTTATCTTACTTAAAACATGTTCAATCCCACAGTATAATGGTTAAAAGGGTGTTATTAATATTTTAAAGAATAATAATCGTGATTATCACACCTTATATGATCATTTTATAACATTTTTGACCCTTTTTTTAATAATATTTTGTTGTTTTCATTGTTTTGGTTCTGTGCTTTAGAATATTTCCATGGCCATTTCGTAAAGGATTTTCTTTTCAAATGGATGAGAAACTCTAAATGTGGACTAAAATGATGATAATATGTTTCCATAATACTAAATTATAACATAAATCATTTTGGATATATGGTATGATGAAGAATTTTTAGATAAATCATTAGTCATATTCATTTATATCCTTTTCGAAGTACTTCGATAATCACAAACTTATTTTGTAATATACCTTTAATATTATCCATATAAGAAAATTATACAAAATAATATAGGTCATATAATACAATTTAAAATCTGTTTCTATCATTGAAATTGTTTAATAACCAGTATGGAAGGAGGTAAATAAAAATGAAGACATGTCATCCATGATGTCATCAAATCGACACCTCATAGATGATGTTTTAATTTTTAGAATAAGAGGAAGCTTAGAGGAAGTATGGTGATGAATTTTTGAATAAACATGATAATAATACAGAATATATATAAAATTGGATCTTTAATTCCCCATGGATACAGGGAGGTGAAAAGTGTATTAGAAAAGAAAAGAAATGAAAATAAAACAAAAGAAAGTGAAATGGAATTTTTACCTCCTGGTCTCTTCTCATTGAGATCCTCTTTAAGGCATTAGGTTTTGGAATTTTGGTGAGTCCAGAAGGCCCTAGACGTGGGGAAGAGCCTTGTAAATGGGTTTGGTCATAATTAAGAGATTTCTCAGAACATGATAGGTGTCAGATGAAGAGGGGGCTGAGGGTGGTTTTATAGTGGGGGAGAGGAGGTGTTTTCCATTATTTTAAACATTAGTTAAATATTTTTTCTCATGATTATGAATATTCATGAATCTTGTTACCCAAAAAAATAAAGAGAGAATTTTAGTTTGAACCAAATCTGATTATATCATCCATGATGATAGCAATATGTTATTTAACATATAATGTATATATATGATAAATTGTCGTATTTTAGTATTCATCAAAGATTCAAAAATTTCAGATTCATCTCAAAAATTTACCCTAACCATTTATTAACATGTTGAATTCAAAAATTATTTTTGTTATATCAAAATAATTTTCTTTATAAAATTAATTCTCAAAATAAAATCATAATTTATTCTAAAAATAACAATTTTAAAACTATAAGTAATTTTATAACACCATGAAAATTAAAGCAATGTCTCATAAATTATTATAAATATATTCATTAGTTAGTTTACTATCCTTTTCTCATATTATGATTCGTAAGGGTAATAATACTATTTATAATGTATGTTACTATTCATCAAAAAATAAATTTTTCATATAAGACTCTAAAAAATATACTGATGGCGACTGTGTATGTCTATTTTTTGAAATTCAAATCATTTAAGGGAATAATTTTAATTAATGGCTATTTTACAACTATCACCTTATAAAATCTTCATTATGTAGAGACTCAAGGTTTCATGCATTTTAATTTATATTTAAAACCTTGTGGTGTAACACTTTTATTAATACTTTTGGTCCAAAAATAAGTTGGACTTATTAGAATTTAAATTTTATAATTTTTACAGTGGTGTATGTTTGTTTTTTGAAATCTAATTTACATAAAAGGTAGAATTAAGATTAATTTTAATCCTGTAGAAGGGATAAAATTTCAGGTTTTTAAAGTAGAAAAATGTTCATATTTTTTCTAGGTTTTCATATTCAATTTCCAAGTTATATAGTTTATAATGACCTAAAGTTTTTTAATATATGTATAATTCATCGAATAATACCATAAAGGAAATTTAATTTATAATTTAATATTAATAATTATTTCAACAAAAAGGTGGTTTTTAAGTAAAATTTGTAGTTTTCACTATTCATCATAAAATAATATTTCTCAAATAAAAAACCATAATTTCATCCTTGTATAATTTTGATGTTATGAATTCAAAAAAAATATTTTATCAAATTCAATTTCTAAATGTTTCGAAATTTAATTTTATTATTTTTCCCATTAGGACATTGAAAGTGGTTCATTCGATAAAATGGTATTTTTAAACATAAAAGTACTTTACAAAAAATTTAATATTTCATTATAAATATGTTTTATTTTTATTAAAAATTATAAATAATATTTTATAAGTATTTATTACTATTCATATTATTAATTTTCAACATCTAGGTTATAACAAACTCATTTACATAAATATAATAATAAAATGATGTTTTGAATAAAAATCAGTATTGAATGTAACATATACCAAGTTGATGTTCCATGGGAAAGGAATGTTTGAAAAAATAAATTTCATGACATAAATTAAAATTTCATTTATTAAGGAAAATATCTTTTTCAATAATAATATTTATTTTTATATTTCATTGGTTTTTATATTCATTTTTAATTAATCGGTAACCAATGCATTTATATTATATTGTACAAACCATATATTTTCTATAGATAATACTATTCATAACCTATAATATAACGTCAAGGTATAATCTTTTTATGTTAGATAATCATATTTTTATAATATATTATTGTTCATTAAGCCTTAGTTTTTCCTGTCATATGTGCCATCGAGGTAAGTCATTATTGTGTATAATGTATGCTAACCATGGTGTTTCATACAGGGGAAGCCAATGTTTATATTTCCTATAGTGCACAATTAAATTGATGTCACATGTAACACAACTCAAACATAGTTTTTTAATATAAAGTAAACTATATTCAATATTGTGTGAAATCCAAAATCTTCTCAAAAAGGTAAAATTAATTCAAAAAATATTATACACAAAATATTGTGGGGTTACGTACCCTTATTGTGCATCTATGATCCCACATTTATTATGTTTTTTTTCAATTATATGAATGCTGGTATTGAGTATGACATGTCAAAAAGAGTTATATTTATTAAGAGATAATCATAAGATTATTTGGATGTTTTATGAATGTGTTTTTTTGTTTCCATGTTTCTCAAGAATTATTATATCCTCATGTATAATTGTTATATATTGTGATGAATATTCATCTATTTAGATGTAATATATTTGTATGAAAATTATGGTTATTTATAACTTTACTCCCAATCACAGACATTAAAACACCTTTGAATGTGAAGGCTCTATCTTCTTTTTTAAAACATTATTTTATGCTCCTGCACCTTTTTTTTCAGGAAATATTATTTAAGGAAATCTTTCTTTTATTTCTATAATCATGTATCCTTCATATTATATTATATTTACCTCATGCATCCAATTTTACCAAGATACATTTCCATTGTGATTTTAATATAATGATTTTTGGATGAATTTTCCATAGCGATGGTGAATTTTAGGGATGTATAGATGGTTTTCTATTGTTGATTATAATTCATAGTATGATATATGTTGTGGCCAAATTTACACTTTTCTATGGTAAGTGTTTTTTCCATCCACATATTATGAAATTCATGGATGATTGGAAATTATAAGTTTTTATAAAAAAAATTTAATATTTATATATGTTATTGAAATGGTAATATCAATTGTTTAAGTGGAAAGAGATACTTTTAAAAAACAATTTTCCAACCAAATTCATGTGTTTCTTTTAATATTAATTTTTTTTCTTATAATAATATTAAAAATATAATTGTTATGAAATTTTATGAGATGATATTGGTGGAAAGATAATCCTTAGACTTTATTTAATGTTTTTAAAAAATATTCCCTGATTTTAATGATTTAACCTTGATTTAGAAAGGGAATATTATTCCAATTATTGTAAATGACTTTATGTAATAATTTAACAAATAAAATGAAATAGATCATAATATCTAGTATTCATTCATTTTTATTCATGTTTATAATATTAATAATTGATTTTTTTATTTCATATGTTACCCACATTTATTAACCTCATGATTTCTTCAACCATTATGAGTTATTGATTGTTTATTTGATTGAATTAGGATATAAAAATGGGATTTATATATGGGTGTGATTGAGATGGGGTGTGATTCTTCGATTTAATAATGTTTTATTAGTTATTGTGATTTATTTATCCCCACCACAGTTAATTTTTCATGGGAATTATAGGAAACATAGTAAGAACATGGATAAGTTAGCATTGTAGTTTTATTTTGTCCTAGATATAGTTAGAACATTGTTACATGAGTGATCATTGATGGTTGTGTCAATTTTAGATTCACACTCATTGGAATTAATATAGAAGGATTATTCAATGGGTCTAATTGGATAAATAGTTTCTTTTTTATGACATAGGGTTTCATTATCTAGTTAAAGGAAACATTTCATTAGGAACTAGGGTGTCTCCCTAGGAATTTGTTCCTTGAATGGTGGTTCTTTAGTGGATTTTTATTTCACTGTTGTTATTTCTAGTTATTATTTATTCATATATACCAAAATATATAAATTTTTTAGTTATATATATATATATATATATTCATTCACATATTTTGTTTCAATAATTATTTCTTAATTAATTTTTTTTCAAAATTCATAGAGTGAATATTTAATAAATGTTTACGGAATTAAATTTAAAATAATTATTTCTATTTAAAAAAATTTTATTTAAAATTAAATCTTTGGTTTTATTTGGAATTACAATAATTTTTATTTCAAAGAAAATTATTTTATTCTTTATGGATGGAATATGTGTTTTTCTATTTATACATGGGATAGAAAAAATTGTATTCATTCATTTATTTCAAACTACTAATTGATACATGTTTAATTAAATGTATTACATGGGCTCTTAGGTGGGATATAACTATGGTATTTTTCCCACCCCTATGTACACTATATTATTTAATGGTGTTCAGAATCTATTTTTCACATAAGTTATTGGATTCTAGCACAAGATAAATAGTTTATTGGGATGATTGTGGTGATTTTTCAAGTACATATCAAACCTTATTTTCATGGATAAATCTTCATAGAACAATTTGGTGTGGGTTTTTTTATTTAATATTGTCTATTTTAGAAATTAATACCTTTATTTATATTTATCATATATTTCGTATAATTTTTATTGTTTATTTTCTAGTTATTGGGTGTCTATTTTATTGTTTGAATGATTTTTACTTGAAAAAAGCGGGAAACCATTGTTTTTTGTGTCTGATTTGGATGGATACATTTTCTTATTATTTTATAAAATTAGATGGATTATTTTAGATATGTTCAATGTATGTAAGGTTCATTCCCAACTTTTTTCACTACTGGAAAACTAACCTTTACCAACGGTTTGGAACCGTTGGTATAGGCCTCCAAACCCTTGGTATAGCCTATACCAACGGTTTGGAGAACCGTAGCCAAGTAAGCCGTTGGGATAGGTCTATACCAACGGTTTTCCAAAAACTGTTGGTATAGGTAATATGAAATCTATATTAACGGTAATGGAACCATTGGTATATAAATTCCAAAAATAAAACATCCACTGGGATTTGATCCCAGGACCCCTCGTTTATAATTGAACGACTCAACCACTAACCTAACATGACTTTTGTGATCATAATTACATAAATATATATATGTATTCTCATAAATATTTTAAATTTTGATTTATATAATGTTCCCGGTACGAAGGTCGGATAAAAAATGAAAGTACATATACCAACGGTTGTTAAAACCATTGGTACAGACCTATACCAACGGTTTTAACAAACGTTGGTATAGGTCTTTGGTTGTGATTTTCATTCTGTGAACGGTTTGTACAAACCGTTGGGAAAGGTCGACCTATCCCAACGGTTTGGCCAAACCGTTGGGAAAAGTGGCGTATTTGGGGATCTTTCCCAACGGTTTGGCCAAACCGTTGGGATAGGTCCACCTTTCCCAACGGTTTGTCCAAACCGTTGGGAAAAGTGTCCAATTTGAGGGTATTTCCCAATGGTTTGGCCAAACCGTTCGGATAGGTCTATCTTTCCCAACGGTTTGTCCAAACCCTTGGGAAAAGTGGCCAATTTGGGGGCCTTTCCCAACGGTTTGGCCAAACCATTGGGAAAGGGGAACTATACCAACGGTTTTTGCAAACCGTTGGTATAGAAGCGTTGGGAAAGATCTAATTTCCAGTAGTGTTTTAATGTTCTTATATATACACATGTATTTTAAGTTTAAACCATCGGAAACTACTTCCTTGATTCCACAGCACTAGTTGTTAACCAATGGGGGTTGAGGAATGCCATGTGGAACTAACAAAAAGACAATTGGGTAAAGGGATAGGTCATCCTAGGCCGGTCTGTTACGCTAGTGATATCTTTGAACCACCACTTTAATATTTCCAATACTACACTACTTTCATTATCATAGTCAACTGAGGTTGAACAACCTCCCACTACTTGTAATTGTATCTACTTGTGATTTTTATACAGGTTTCTCTATCGTTGTATAATTTAAAAGGCATTATATGATATAAATATACCCCTTTAGAATCCAATATATATATATATAAGGAATATTTAATTTTAAAGGAAATATAGATTGTTTTATAGTAAAAATCAGTAAAGTTAAATAGAAGATCCCCAGAACATGTAATTATATCGATCATGTTTTCCATGATTTTGATAGGAAACTCAACCTCAAAAAAAGATAGTTTAGTTCCTAAAATTATATATATAATCTTATTTAAACATTTTTCTTTTCAATTTTGAATATATTTTCAAGAAACGTGGGAAAATAAAACTTCTAAATAAAGGTTAATTTTATTATTTTATCCACTCTAGCCATGAAAACAATTAGCACTCAAATTTAAAATGAAAAGAAATGAAACAAAAAACATAAACCTATATCATAACATAGGATATTTAAAATACACTAATAACTATTAAGGCTTCATATTCATCATCATCGTGAAACATCCAACACCCATGTCACCCACCCCAACCTATCAAAATCAAGGACTACAAAAAGAACCTTTATTAAAAAATAGTGACCCAAAACTATAGAAACACCCTAAATATTACTGAACACTAGTAAGAAAAAATAGATTCCCCATGGACAAAATCATCCAAAAAATATTTATTAAAACACTAATATTTGTACCAATCCAAGAACAAATACATGTAAAATCTAATACTTGAATCTAGTAAAAGCAATATAACCACCAACAAACCAGTACACCTAATGTTGGAGAACTGAAGAAATGATAAAAATAATAAACACAAGAATATAATATAATTGAAATATCTATATGTTTCTTTATGGAATAAAAAATACTTATCAACTAGTACCTTTAAACCATATCAAAAATTTCATCCCCTAGTAGTGATAGGTTTAAAATTAGGTATTCATAGAGTAAAGGGATAAGAATAACACATGAAGGATTTAATAGAGATTAATGGACACTAAGGAAACATTATGTAAATATTATATAATTTACAATTTCATCAACATTATATATATCTAATTAAATAAACATAAAATCATAATCAATAATTTCTTCCACTTAAATGATTCATTTCACCACCAAAGAAGAGTCCACCAAACAAGTCCAGAAACACCCCATCCTTGTTCCCCTCTTCTACAATCCTCCTCACCATTATTCTAAATGATAAAAATTTACTTTCCATTACAAAAATCCATGTATTATGATGTTAGGGAAGAAATACTTAGAGTTGGTATCCATAACGTTTGAATAATGAGTAATCACCAATGATGTGACACAAGACACTCTAAGTCTTAATTTATACTTTGGGAGGGGATTTGAAAACACAAGGATATTAGAAATAATATTCTATGGTAGAATGAAGGATATAAAAAACCCTAAAAATCCTGAATAATTTTCAAATTTAATGATGGGATAATGGGAATGGGACAGAATAAAATGGAAAACAATTAAAATAAAATAATAATGATAAATAAGACAGACAAGTATCAATAGAGGTAAATGTTTAATGTTCCACCTAGGGAACCAAAAAAAGAATAATTTTCCATCTTGGATTAGATAGTCCCAATATAAAATTGACTATACCTTATTATATTGACTAAAATTACCCTCTATCATGAAAATATAGGAGTGTAGTGTCCACAAAATTTCATTTTGTTAAAATAATTATTAGATTCTAGTGTGATGTAATGAATGGAAGATTTTGATCTAATCATAGAGGTTTTGAATGATAATAAATTAAAATCAACATATATAATGATGAATATGGTCTATATACATTTTTACCTTGGGGGACATGGTTTTACATATCATTAAAGATGATTGAATTTATTATATATCCAAGTTCACTATGTTGGGTTAAAAAATAGTAGGCTAAATGATATCAACAGTCATATTGTAATGTTTATAGGATCTTATATACTACTATTCTGAAGTTGGATGAATGATCTCACTCTATAGTTGAAATAGAATGATTCATATCATCATTAATTTTGTTAGGGTTTTAATCCTATACGGTAAAATTAAAACATAAAACATTTTTTAAACCATTGAATGGTTGAGGATGATTTATATCCCTGTGTCTTTTTTATAAAACTTTGTTATATTATCAAAATGTTTATAATGTGTTGAATATTAATTAAAAGTGATCTATATTTTTAATATATAATTATTATATGGGACTATATTTTCATGAATTCATTAAATTTCAAATATTCTCATCAATTTTAAATGGTGTTTGAATGAAAAAATTATTTCTCTACTATAAGAGAATTAAATATTAATTATAACCTTCAATTTGAATATAAGCATAATAATACATATTATATTCATATTTTCTGCCTAATGTGATCAATGGGATATAATAATATTTCCATAAAAACCATCATTGGATTAATGAGGGATAAATGTAGTCCATTTTAGGTAGTTTCTTATTTTATTCTTTATAATTAGGGTTCTTTACCCTCTCTCTTATAATTCCATCATTTAATATATCATGTTTCTCGGGTGTAAAATGTTTATTTTTCACCACATAGAGCTCTTATCTCCCTATAGAATTTGTACATCAATAATTAATTATATACCATTGTATCATGAGTGTATGAAATAATGATCTACCTAAGAGAGGACTCAATGTCATGTCCTTATTTACAACCGATCATTCAGTTTATGAAAATTGAAACTAAAATAAGTAATCAATATAACCTTTCATAATAGATTTTTCATCCCCTTTCATAACCCTATATTATCAAATCATTTTGGTTCAAATGAAATTTTTTATATATAATTTAGTTTATGGTGTTAGATAATATAGGGTTGGTAGCTAAATAGTTGATATCATAGACTTGATGGATATACACAATTTTTAGTAAAGTAAATATATAAAAGGTACATATATGATCTTCAATATTTTATTACTTATCAAATCTAGTAAAATAAATGATTATTTCACAATAATGAGATCAATTTATGGAGGTAGTATTATCAATATACATGGTTTTTTAATCTACTATGAATTAATTCATTATATTTACTTAAACTGCGGAATATTATTTAGTAGGTTATTAATTATATTTTCTCTTTTGTATACTCTTTGAATCCATATTTTATTTTTAGTTTAAAACTACCTCTATAATTACTATAGTATTTATACATCAATTGTTATTCCCAAATATATTGTTGGTTAAAATAACAGTTAAATATTTAGCAATTGTTATTTTAATTTTAAATTTTTACCTAAACAATGGGAACTTGTTAACATAATTAAATAATATAAAGATACTTATAATTTTATATTAAATTTTTAGTAGTATGTATTTATGAATTTAATATTTTAACTACTCTTAATATTTAGAATTATTTATTTTTATTTTCAATTTATTTTTCAATTGAAATTGATTAGGACTTCGTAATATCAATTAGTGGTGGTATAACAGTTTATAGTAAGTTTTTAGAAATATATTTTCCTGTTTTTAACTAAATATAATTATATGATGTTCGATTAATTTATTTACTGGTAGTTTAAACTTATGTTAAACTGTAAAGCCTCCAAAATCTAATGTATGAACATTTTTTTCGATAGTGTGTATGACTCACAACATTAAGAATGTAAGAGAATATAATATCCCATGAATTAATAATATATTTACACTTTTAAATTAATTCCATATAATTTATTTCATTACAATTATGTGAAATTGAGTTAGCATATGGCACAAGTAACGACGAGTTCATTCAACAGCTTGCATTACACGGAAGATTGAGTTTTAATAAACAATAATATATTATTAAAATAATATTATTTAATATAAAAAGATATAAACTAGACATTAAATTTGTGTTTATGAAACGTAATAACTAACTTATGAAAATATATGATTTATAATAACAAAAAATTAATTCATTGTTTAAAAATTAATATGAAATTAATATAATAACCAATTGAATATATAAAGGGAATGTTTTATAGAAAAATATTTTTATGCTCATAAAGATGATTTATCCTAACAAATTAAATTGATTAATGTTAGTGAGTTATATTCATATAATATATATAATATATTCAAACAAATACTCTCCATATTCATCCAATAGATTTGATAGGTATAGGATAATAATAATCCCAATTTTATACTGAAGAACATAATTTTTTATTAAGGCACATTCACCACCTTTTAATTGAGAACATATTTTAAGTCCAATTTTTTTATTTTATTGAGTTCATTTGTAAAAATTTACATCATATTGTAAATAAAAACATAATAACGAGGTTAGTGTTAGTTTTTGGTATTTTTCTGTGTGATTTAATTTTTTAATGAATAATTAAAAAAATGAATTTTAATTCAAAACATCTTTTTAGTATAAAGTATTTTTAATAATGAAATATTATTTTAATTGGATTTAAATTTTAATTAGAATAATTTAATTAATTAATCCAATTTAGGTTATTTTGATCAATTTAACATTGAAATTGAAAATAAAAAAAAACATTTCAGCATTTTTACTGTAAAACCCCAGCATTTTCATCCTTTTTGTGGAATTAATTTTAAATAAATTTCTCGTGCATATATGATTGTGATTTAGAAAAATTAATTACATATTTGGAATCATAATTATTTATAATTTCTTATAATTTCAAACATTCTTTTTGACAAATAAAAAATTAGTGAAATTGATTAAAATTAATTATAACGATTAAGAGAAACATCATCTTAAAAAGGGACTAAACATTAAATTTAATGACCAAAATAACCTAAAATCATTTCTCAAATCCATTGTATTGAAATATTTTTACCCAATATTCTCTTGTATAAAATTTATTCCTTTATTATAGAAAATTTAAATAGAAAGAACATGGATAGAATTCCCTTTTCCAAAATTTACCATAGAACCACTCCTCCAATATAAAAAGACACTTAAGCCTCCTAATTCCCCACACCTCTATTGAGTCAATAAGGTTTTACATATGATTTTTCCATTCTTTCTTGTTTTGAAAATCACAAACACCATATCTTTAAGGAAAATTTCTTTTATAAGGAAAATCGCTTTTATATGGAAAATTGATTTTATAAGGAAAATCGCTTTTATAAAGAAAAATTGCTTTTATAAGGAAAATCACCTTTATAAAGAAAATTGCTTTTGTAATTAAAATTGCTTTTATAAGGAAAATCTCTTTTATAAGGAAATTTTTTTTTATAAGGACAATTATTCTTATCATATTTTCATTATCTAAATCCATATTTTTCCTATGTATAAGAATCAGATTCATTTCTATATTCTTTGAATCATTTAAAACTTTGATATGAAGCATTCTGTTTTAGGCTCCAAATTCTAGATGAGAACTATAGTGAAGTTCCACTCCGAATTCTAGATACAAACTCTAATAAAGTTCTACTCCGAATTTTGGATACGAACTCTCATGAAGATCGACACCAAAATCTAATGACAAATCCTGATTACGAATTCCTATTACGAATTTTGATGATGAATTTTCATTCTGAATTCTCATTCCAAATTCACCTATTAAACAAAATCTGATCATCTTTTCTTTATACACTCCGAATTTATTTAGACTCCAAATATTATTTTTGGTTAGACTCCGAAAATTCTTTTTTATTACACTTTTATAATTTGTCTACTCGTTAATATTTTTGTTTACACTCTGAACCTTCACTCCGAACTTTTGAGATAGACTTATGACGATGTCGTACTTTCTATTACACTTGTTTGGTTATAGAACGATGTCATTTATTCCATTATAAACTAACTGTTGTTTAAGTGACACGTGTACAGGTCTCTCAAATTTTTAAGGAAGATATGACCATTGGAAAGGTGGTCGACCGAGCCTATAAATAAGATCTCATTTGAAAGAGCTAAAAACACAATGAAGTTGATCGATCTAGAGACCACACATTACTACAGTGATTTATAGAGAGAGAAATATTTTCATACTTTTTGCGTACTGAACCACCCATTCAGTTTTTGGTTCGTGTGACTTTGAATGTTGGTGATTACATTAGAGGACTTCTGAGGATAGGAAGATAGAGGTTCTGACTACCTTAATGTTCGAGTGATTCCTTGCTTAGGAAGATAGAGGTTCCAACTACATTGAAGTTGAGGGCTTGCGGGGATAGCAAGACAGAGATTCTGATCTTCGTATCGAAGGCTTATCCTGGTGTGGGTAAGACAGACTTGCATGAAATTATAAATCAAGAGTCTTTTATCCAAGGTTGTTGGATACCCTTCTCTTGAGGTTAAAAGAGTTATTGTTTGTTATTTGTAGTTTTAATACCAGTTTGTTTCCACTGCATATTGAATTGTAAGGACAGTTAACCTTCTTATATATCCTTACACTTGTACTCTGATTAGTTTAATATTCTATATGCTTTAAGGTAGAATCTTATATTGTAAACTTTGGGTCAAATTCTCCAGTTGGTGATTACAGGTGTTTTGAATTTTCTTAAGTTTAACAATGTTAAACCAAGATTTTCCTTGTCTAAGGAAAACATAGTTATCCATAACTAACTTTAAAGGTTCCAAAGGAATTTTTAAAGTGTACAATTCACCCCCCCCCCCCTCTTTTATATTGAGCATATACTTTGTTCTTTCGATCCTACAATTGGTATCAGAGCAGGTCACTGAAATACTTATACTCACGTTCAATTTTTTCTTGATCATTTTCCATTATTCTTCATACTTTCTTAGAAAGTTCATTGTCATTCCAAACATGTCATTCCGAACTTTGTCATTCCTAACTTTGTAATTAAGAATTGTCCTTCCAAACTTTGTGATTACAAAATTTTTCTACTAACAAGGTTGTGTATCCAAGGTTATTTTTAGTACGGCAGGAATCAATTTTGGCTCCATTGACAATATAAATCCTACAAGACCACCAATCTTTGATGGTAATGACTATGAGTACTGGAGATATCAAATGAAGACTTTTTTTATCAATACTGGAGTGGAAAACTTTGTTATTCTTACTCGAGATTATAAAATTCCTGATAAGGAAGTTAGAACTTTCACTAACTAGGAAAAGAAAGAGTATCAACTCAATTATAAGGTACGCAATACCTTACTTTGATCAATGACTAGAAATATATATAGCCAAATTTCATCTTGTGAAGCAGCTGATTGTATCTGGAAGAAGTTAAAGGTTACACACTTTGGAACTTCTAAAGTGATTGCGACTAGGAGAGCTATGCTTAGAGCTGAATACCATGGCCTCAATTTTCTTTTTGGTGAACCAATTTTTAAAGTTCAACAGAGATTCATGACTATAGTCCACAGTTTACAGTCTATGGGAGATAAAGGGTTTGATGATGAATCACTTGTGGATAAGATAATTGATATTATGCCCAATGAGTGGGAATCAAAGAGAACAGCTATAGATGAGAACAGGAAGGTCACTCAAATTTCTTTTGATGAGCTATTTGGAACTCTTCTCCAACATGAAACCAGAATGAAGAGAGATGCTGATATCCTCAAGAAGAAAAATAGAAATGGTACTGTTTCTTTTACAATAACATCAAATCAAATGAAAGCTAATACTCTTGAGAGGGTAACCAGATCCAAGTCTAAGAATGTTTTTTTTCAATCCAAATCTTGTGATAGTGAAGTCTCTGAAAATGAGGTAGGAAATCTTGCTCGAAGGATGAAAAAGATAGCTGGCCAAAGAAATTTCCAATCCACGTATAAGAAAAAGTAATGGAAAGATATGAATGATGGAGAAGTCACATGTTATGAATCCAAGAGGGCTAGACATATTAGACCAGATTTCCCTTCGCTCAAAATGAAAGAAAGGGATAAAAGGCATTCAGACAGGAACAAAAAGAAGTATTATAAATCCAAAGCTAAGAAAGTGATGAAAGATAATGACACCTGGAGTTCCATTGGTGGTGACTCTTCAGATGAATCTTTTGATTATGAATCATCAGGATAGAAGAATCTTGGTCTTATAGCCAGACTACCTATAGACAATCATTTTTTTATGGATAAGGTACGAAATGCTGATTCATTGACCAATGTATCATTAAATTCTAATGATAGTAGGTATTATACCTCCTCAGATGAAGAATCCTGTTATGATGAAGAAAATACTTTACATACTTATGAAGAAGTTTCTAGGTTTGTTGACCTTCTTGAAATTGAGAGTTCCAAACTCCATAATAAACTTAATAAGGCGAACTCTTGGAATAAAATTCTTATGAAAGTAATATTAGATCTTTCTAAAGTTCTTGATAGAAGAAATGATGATTTTTAAAGTATTTCAAAAAAATCTTGAGGAAATAACTTCTGAGAAGAAAAAACTTTATAAAGAGTTTGAAAAAGTAATTTCTAAGAAAAATGTTTTCAAGCATAGATCTAGTTCTAAAACTAATGATTTTGAGGATAAAAACATGGTTATAAAACTCACGTCTGAAATTTTTTCCTTAAACAAGTGTTTATAAAACTTTACCCATGGTAAGAAATTTTTTGATAAAATGTATTCCCAAATACGGCCTTTAAGAAATAAATCCGGATTTGGTGATACCCATGCAAAACCAATATTTTGTAACAATTATTTTTTTCCTCAAAGTCCCAGATTTTGTACCAAGTGTAATGTGGTGGTCACTGGGCAAAGAACTGTTCCTTAAAAAACCTGATCTCTAGGATTTCACGATGCTTATTTCTCTAAGAAGATTTGGGTACCCAATATTTTGTTATCTGGAAATCACATATCCAAACATGTTTAGATTCCGAAAGTCTAATTCTCTCCTTTATTTCAGGAAAATGAAGAGAGTACCAGCAGTAACACATGGTACATGGATAGTGGATGTTCCTGGAACATGACTGGTAACAAAAGCTATTTTGAAAAGATTATCAAAACGAAAGGAGGAAAGGTAACATTCAGAGATAATGCTAAGGGAGAGATTGTTGGTATTGGTAATATTGTTCTTCTAGGTAAAACATTGATTTCAAATGTTATTTTTGTTAAGGGTCTTAAGAACAACCTCATTAGCATAAGTTAGTTATGTGATGAAGGATACCTTGTGAATTTTAGGAATGATAATTGCTTAGTTCACAATTCCAAGAAAGAATTTATTCTCTCAGCCAATAGGCAAGAGAATGTTTACACAATAAATTTTGAAGACCTCAGGAGCCATGATTTACCATTCATAAGTGCAATGGAAGATCATTCATGGTTATGGCATAGAAGACTATGTCACTCTAAAGTTAGGAATATATGAATCCTCTCTAAGAAAAAACTAGTTAAGGATCTACCAGATCTTAGATTTGATTCTTCTAAAATTTGTGATCCTTTTCAATATAGCAAGAAACATAAATATAGATTTTAATCAATCGGCGAAGTCTCAACAACTGATGCATTATAGTTAGTTCACATAGATCTTTTTGGTCCAACACAAACTGGAAGTTTTGGAGGCAAATACTATGTGTTTGTTCTAGTTGATGATTACACTAGATTTACTTGGGTTTATTTTCTAGCAAAGATGTCTGAAGCTTTTTCTTATTTCAAAAGTTTTAGAGCTCAAGTTAAAAATGAGAAAAACCTTCCATTTGAAACTATTCATAGTGATCATGGAGGAGAATTTCAAAATTCTGATTTTGAAACTTTTTGTAGTAGAAAAGGTATTACTCAAAATATTCGGCATCGAGAACTCCTCCATAGAATGGTGTAGTTGAGAGAAGAAATAGAATTCATCAAGAGATAACTAGAACCATGTTGAGTGAATATTCTATATCTATACATTTCTGGGCTGAAGTTGTAAGTACTTCTTTCTATACTATAAATCGAGTTTTGATTAGACCTTTTCTTAATAAAACTCATTATGAGTTATGGAATGGTAGAAAACCAAGACTATCCTAGTTTAAGCTTTTTGGTTGCAAAGTATTCATTTTGAATATGAAAGATAACCTACATAAATTTGCAACAAAATCTGATAAAGTAATTTTCTTAGGTTATTGCACAACTTCTAAGGCTTATAGAGTTTTTAACAAAATACTTGTACTATTGAAGAAATAGTGCATGTAAACTTTGATGAGCCTGATCCTTTTGTTTTTAAACTATCCCAACCTATATCCTCGGATGTGTTTTCAAAAACTGATTGTAAACCGTTTATAGAAGATCCTTCTGATAAGGAAAATGTTCAAGAAGATACTTTTGAAACATTTACCCCAGAATATGTTCTACCCAATGTTGATGAACAGGCTTTTCAAAACCCAAATCAGGTGTTTCTTAAGAATCATCCCAGTGATAGTATCATTGGTGATGTAAATCAACCTGTAAGAACTAGAAGTTCCTTATGAAATGAAATAGAACATCTACCATTTCATTCCCAATTAGAACCAAAAAGCACTGATGAAGTTTTTGGTGATGATGATTGGATCAAAGATATGCATGATGAATTAAATGAATTTGAAAGGAACAAAGTCTGGATCTTGGTTGAAAGACCTAAGGAAACTTCTGTTATTGAAGTAAAGTGGGTCTTCAAGAATAAATGTGATGAAAATGGAGTCATAGTAAGAAATAATGCTAGAATTGTTGCTAAAGTCTATAATCATCAAGAGGGAATATACTATGAAGAAACCTATTCTGTAGTAGCTAGACATGAATCTATCAGTATTCTACATTCCTTTGCAGAATTCTTTAATTTTCTACTTTTTCAAATGGATGTGAAATGTTATTTTCATAACGGTTATGTTCAAGTGGATGTTTTTGTTGAACAACCTCTTGGATTTGAAGATAAAAAACATCCTGATCATGTTTTTACACTTACCAAAGCTCTATATGGTCTTAAACAGGCCCCACGAGCATTGTATGATAGAATCACTGGATTTTTGCTTCAAAATAACTATGTTAAGGGAAATGAAGATCCAAAACTTTTTATAAATAAAGATAAGAAAAATGTTTTTATTGTTAAAATTTATGTTGATGACGTCATATTTGGTTCAACTCAGCAATCCTTAACCGACTCTTTTGCAAGTCTAATGAAATATGAATTTGAAATGAATATGATGGGTGACTTAAATATTTTCTGTGGTTTTCAAATTTCTCAAAAACTAGAAGGAATCTATATATCTCAACATAAGTATATTAATGAACTTCTCAAAAAGTATGGTTTTGACAACACTAAGAGTATAAGTACTCCCATTGGTACCTCAATCTCTTTAAATCTTGATGAAGCTGGGAAACCAGTAGATCAAAAATCTGTTAGAGGTATGAAAGGAAGTATACTTTACCTTATATCTAGTCAACTTGACTTAACGTTCTCAGTATGCTTATGTTCAAGATATCAATCCAATCCTAAGGAATCCCACTTAAAGGTAGTAAAAAGAATTTTTCGCTACCTTAAGGGAACCATGGATCTAGGATTATTTTATACTTCTGGAAAAGATTTTGTTCTAAAAAGATTTTCTGATGCTGACTTTGGTGGATGTAGAATGGATAGAAAAAGTACATCTGAACTTGTCATTTCTTAGGAGATTCACTAGTTTATTGGTCTTTCAAGAAGCAACATTATGTAGCACATTCCACTGCTGAAGCCGAATATGTAGCAGCTGGAAGTTGTTGTGCTCAAGTGTTGTGGATGCAACCCACACTCACGGACTTTGGTTTGAGATTTACTAAAACTCAAATTTTGTGTGATAACATAAGTTCCATTACCCTATGTAAGAACCCTGAACATCACTCACTTGCAAAAAACATAGATATTAGGCATCAATTTCATAGGGATCACACACTAAAAGGAGATATTATTTGTTTATCAGATCGCAAGATCAACTTACTGATATTTTCACAAAATCTTTACCTTCTAATAGATTTGAATACATTAAACAGAAGTTAGGAATAATAACCGTAAGGTAATCTTTCTTAATTAAATTTTTGTTGAAAAAGTCTCCTTACAGAAATAAACTCCTTTACATAGGGGGAGTACATTTGATTGTTAGAGTAACTAAATTTTTTCAATGTTAGTTTTTCAAACTTTTCAGAACTAAATTTCCAGAATGGGAATTTCCAGAACTGAAATTTTCCAGAATGGATATTTTTGTATAGAAAACTTCTGGAATGTAAATTTTTGTATTGAAAACTTCCGGAATGGAAAATTTCGTACTGGTGTTTCCGTAACGAGATTTTCGTATCGAGACTTTCATAATGAGCTTTTCGTATTCAAACTTTTGTAATGAAATTTTCATGTTAAAAATCTTGTAATTAATTTTCGTTTTCTATGTTGAGTTTTTCGTAGAGAATTTTGAGAACTATGTGTTTTCGTAGTAAATATTTTTCGTAGTCAATTTTTTTCTTCAAGAAGAATATTACCCATTATGAATAATCCTCCTAAGCCAATCCGAAAGGTATGATTTCCTTACTCAAGTTTTGATAATCATACTTTACTAGATGCTATATTATTATATCTTGTTTCTTGAATCTAGTTTCCTCAAATCTTTGTTTTAATAAAAAAACATAAAAGATCGGATTCAAGTTTTTTTGAGAATTGGTTTTCAACCATCAGATCTGATCTCAGTATTTTAGAACCGTTTTATGAATAAGAGAAGATGAACTGTCGCATCGTTTCTTATTTAAAGGGGACCCCAAATGGTCGTCTCACATTGGTTTTTCAAGCCCCAGAGTCTCGAATCTCTACCTCTCTGATTTAAGGTCATTCCGATCTTCAACAATCTTCGTTCTGAACTTCTCAGAAGTCTTCCGATGCAAATGTCTGTGGATGTAGCTTCGCAAGAAATTTCAACCTCTAAGCCGATTTCTCAATGGTTAGTATATAGAGAAATGATGGTTCATCCTAATTTCATTAACATGTATGATTCTCTTATATCCAAGAACATAAAGCTTAAAAATGGGAAGATGTTGTTGTGTCTAAGCCCAGGAATCAATATGATGTATATTCGGAGTTTCTTTTAGAGTTTAATGAGGCAGTTTCCTTCTTTAAAAAATATACTAGGGAGAAATTGTCATTTAAGTCTTACAAAATGACTTATAATCTTTCTTATGCCAAGGCAGCCATCTTGGTAGGGCTAAACAATGAAGGAGAAGTCAACTTCATCACTCATGTTTTTCCGGATTCAAAAGGAAGTTTCAACAAGGAAAAGGCTTGGGAGTCTCTCAGACTGTCAGATGATAAGGCTCCGATGATTTCTAGTCTATCTACAAATTTTCAAATTCTAGAATTATGGGTACAAGGCATTATAGTACAGAGAAAGGGTGATAAAGACAGTTTGAAGAAGAGTGAGATCATTATCTTAGAATTTTTTATAAATCTAATTAAGTTTAATCTGATGAAATACATTCTTATTACCATTGATAATGATAAGAAAGGGAATATGAGAGCTCAGATCATAATGTATACAGTAATCATCTCAAAGTTAATAGTTTGGTGCCTTGAGTCTTTCAAGGAGGCTTGCAAGTCTAAGCCAAGAATTTGAAAAATTATGTTGGTGAGTGATGGTACCCTCAAAAGGATGAATTTTTCCTTCGACAAGAAGACTAGTGAGTTCTTTGATTTACCAGTTCAAGAAGAAGCGGTTCCGAAAGTTGGTGAACCTGAATATCCTAAGCCAGAGAAGAAGAGAAAGTTGAAGGAAGTTGAAGTTGAAACAGGGAATCCCAAATCTAAGGAAGTTCATTCCGCACTCCAAAACTGAGGAAGATGAAAGCTTACCCTAATGAGGTAGTTTCTATGTGGATGGAAATCAAAGAGAAAAGAGTGTAAGGGGAGCCTCAGTTTGGATTGGATCCTGCGGATCCTGAGGCCTTGAATGAAAAAACATCGGATGAATTAGAAAAACAAGTGAAACAAAAGAAGCTTAAGAAGAAGATGTCTCAAGCTGAGGTAGTTCAGAATTTGTTGAAGTTTAATGAGATGGTCTCTGAAAAAATTCCTGTTCTGAGATCTTTTTCTTTGGAATTTCTACCTGAGACTCCAGGAAGAAACTATGTCACTCCTGAAGAGATAGTTTCTAAGCATGTTGAAGAAGTTAATCAATTTGAGGAAGTGTAAGAGGATGAGGCAGTTGCTGATGGTAGTGGTGAGACGAGAGATCTATTGATGGAATTATACGATTATAAGGGGTCACCTTCAGAACATTTGTCACTCTGAACTTTAGAAGCCGAGTCCTTTCAGTTAGTTACACCTGGAAAGGATGAGGAGAAAGGAGAAAAAGAAGTAGCTTATCATGCAGAGGAAGAACAACTTCTACAAGATATTTCTCAAATGAATAATGTAGAGGATGGTGCTCAAAAAGTTATTGATGATGAAGACAATATTGTTAAAGTGTCTGGTAGTGATCAGAAAACTCTAGAACAAAAATCCATTCTGAAAAAGGACAAGGGAAAGAAACTTGTTGTTGATACCCCGAGCTCAGTGGATGTAAAGAGAAGGGAAGTTGGTGATTCTTCTAAGAAGAATGATGAGCAATTTGAAAAAGAAAATTCTACAAGCAAAGTCTTGGATTCAGAATCATCGTAGTTGGGGCATGACTTTGTTGTTCAGTCTTTAAAAAAGTTGGTGGGTTCTATTCCAACCTTCTCAAGTATTGATTCAAGATTCCAGACGCTCCAACATACTTTGATTTAGAAAACAGACTCTATATCCATGGTTAAGGGCAAATGTGTTGAGATGGAGGCTCAGTTCAAAATTTTTTTTATCAGATATGAATCCCACAAAAGGTTTTGTAATAAAATGACTAGTTGGTCGAGGAAAACTATAGAAGAGATTAGGCTCCTGGATGATTTTCAAGATAATGCTAAAGATGCATTTGAGACAGAAGACATGAAGCTAAATGATATTACTTCTTCCTTTGAAGAAAAGTTGATAGCTGAGAAGAATTCCAGGATTCAAAAAGATAGAGATATGAATGGTAAGCTGAATTCTGTTGCTCAAAACTGGAGGAATGAAAGTGATCGTCGGATTGAGATTGAAGAGATGTTGTTAAATCAAGAACATGTTTTGAAAGCTCAGGAAGAAAAGCATGAAGCCTAAGAAGAAAATATTGATGCTCAAAGTGCCATAATAGTTGTGTTCGAGAAGCAAGACAAGGAAGACCATAAAGACTTGAAGAAGATAAAGACTATTCTCAAGGGTCTCATGGTGAAGGGAAAAGATCCAAAATAGACAAATCTGATCTTTTGTTGTTTCTTAGCCTCTTTAATCATTCAAACTGAATGAAAATCTTTCTTGCTTGTCTCTTTTGTTTTCTTAATCGATTTTCAGGTACTTTTTTATATTTTCCATTCCTTCGAATTGTTTTTGAAAATCACAAAGGGAGAGAAGGAAAAAGAACCCTAACAAAGGGGGAAAAGGAAAAAGAAATTTAACAAAGGGGGTGAAAGAAAAAGAACTCTAATAGAGTTTATCTAAGGGGGAGTTTTTCATTAAAGAAGACATTTTTATTCTTATTACCATTCCGAAATTCTATAATATGATCCTTAGAGTTTCAAAGCCTAAGGGGGAGTTAGTCGTATTCATCAACATTAATAAGAAAAGGGAGATAATCCTTAATGTTTTTTCCTTAGTCTTTCTTTTCTATAAGGATGTTTTTGCTTTCCAAAAAGGGGGAGATTGTTGAGTCAATAATTTTTTCCTTATGATTTTTCCATTCCTTCTTTTTTTGAATATCACAAACACATTATCTTTAAGGAAAATTGCTTCTATAAGGAAAATCGCTTTTATAAGGAAAATTACTTTTATAAGGAAAATTTCTTTTATATGGAAAATTTCTTTTATAAGGAAAATCGCTTTTATAAGGAAAATTGCTTTTATAAGGAAAATATCTTTTATACGGAAAATTTCTTTTATAAATAAAATCACTTTTATAAGGAAAATTGATTTTATAAGGAAAATCGCTTTTATAAGGAAAATCACTTTTATAAAGAAAAATATTCTTGTCATATTTTCTTTATCTATATCCATATTTTTACTAAGTATAAGAATCAGATTCATTTCTATATTCTAGGATTTGTTTAAAACTTTGATATGAAGCATTCTTTTTTAGGCTGTGAATTCTGGATGAGAACTGTAATGAAGATGCACTCCGAATTCTGGATATGAACTCTAATAAAGTTCCACTCCGAATTCTGGATACGAACTCTCATGAAGATCGACACAAAAATCTAATGACAAATCCTGATTACGAATTTTCATTATGAATTCTGATGGAAAATTTTCATTCCGAATTCTCATTCCGAATTCACCTATTAAACTTAATCTGATCATATTTGGTTTATACACTCCGAATTTATTTAGACTCCGAATATTATTTTTGGTTAGACTCCGAACATTCTTTTTTCTTACACTTTTATAATTTTCTACTCTTTAATATTTTTGTTTACACTTCGAACATTTGAGTTAGACATAAAATGATGTCGTACGTTCTGTTACACTTGTTTTGTTATAAAACGATGTCATCTATTCCTTTATAAACTAACTGTTTGTTAAGTGACAGATTTATAGGTCCCTCCGATTTTTAAGGAAGATATGACCGTTGGAAAAGAGGTAGACCGAGCCTATAAATAGGAGCTCATTTGAAAGAGCTCAAAACAAAATGAAGTTGATCAATCTAGAGACCACATGCTACTAAGGTGATTTCTTGAGAGAGAAAGCTTTTCTTGCTTTGTGTGTACTGAACCGCTCATTCAGTTTTTTCTTCGTGTGACTCTGAATGTTGGTGATTACATTCGAGGACTTCCGATGATAGGAAGACATTGGTGCCGACTACCTTAAAGTTCGAGGGCTTCCTTACGGAGGAAGACAGAGGTTCCAACTACCATGATGTTGAGGGCTTGCGGGGATAGCAAGATAGATATTATGATCTTCGTATCAAGGGCTTATCTTGGTGTGGGTAAGACAGAAATTCTTGAAAGTATAAATCAAGAGACCTTTATCCAAGGTTGTTGGATACCCTTCTATTTGGGTTAAAAGAGAAATTGTTTGTTATTTGTAGTTTTACTACCTGTTTGTTTCTGCTGCATACTGTATTGTAAGGAAAGTATAACCTTATTATATTTCCTTACACTTGTACCCTGATTAGTTTAAGATTCTATACACTTTAAGGTAGAATCCTATATAGTAAAATTTGGTTCCAATTCTCCAGTTGGTGATTAGAGGTGTTGTAAATCTTCTTATGTTTAACATTGTTAAACCTAGATTTTCCTTGTCTAAGGAAAACATAGTTATCCATAACTAACTTTAAAGGTTCCAAATGAATTTTTAAAATGTACAATTCACCCCCCTCTTGTATATTGAGCATCTACTTTGTTATTTTGATCCTACAACCTCTCAATCCACTTTGGAACAACCAAGATCTAAATAAATATCTCTTAAAAATATCTATCCTAATTTTATAATCCCCCCTTTTAGCATAAATCATTCCAAGTAATTCCTTTGGTGAAAACCAATGTGATTTAGCCAAATAGGAAGTGACATCATTCCTAAAGCTATTTAGATTTTTTCCATTATCAATCACCTCAATTCTACTTATTCTATTATTATATATCAAAACCAATTTAAAAAATATAAATATATTTTTCTATTTTCTGGAATCAACACACACTTACACAAACTTCTATTCAATGGGTAAAGAAATTTTTATTTATGTGTACGCCGAACATCCGCCTCACGAAACAATGTCGTTTATTTTTACTTTACGACCTCTCCGGTTTGGGAATTATGATAGAAACTATATTTATATAATTTATAAATTATTTTTATAAATATATATAAATATATAATTATGTTATAAAAAATACCTTTATATACTCCATTTTTTTAATATGATTACATCGTTTATGGAAGTTCGGACTATCACCCCCTCAAAGTGATTGGACTCATTAAACTATTAGAGGAAAATAAAAATTATGGTTTTTAATAATCAAATGCAATATATATTCTATATATATGATATATAATTATTTTATAGATATATATCATTTTGTTTTCTTTTTTTTAATACAAAAAATAAATAAAAGTAACAATAATTCATACGTACGGAATACCATTTCAATGAATGGTGCATTACATTTCTTATCTCCATATATTATAGACTATAATAAATACATATATAATAAAAATATATTATATTTAAATATTGGTTTACAATTTTGAGTTGAAGAAACTATGATTTGAACAATAAGTAACATGTTAAAACATACTCGACAAACTAGGAAATTAACACCCAAAAAATAAAAATAATAAAATATTGTTATTGACTGATTAATATGATATTATAAGAAGATAATATATGATATTATAAACATGAATATGGTTTTCTAATAAGTTATTAACACTCCTAAAATCCTTATAAATTAATTTAAATGACATTCACTATAATGGATAAGCAAGGTACTGTATTTCATCTGTAGTTACATTCTATTGAGACTTATTAGTTGTTATATACATAGTTTATTTTTTATGGGGTATATACTACCCTTTGACATGTCATATCATGAATATATTTATTATAATTAAATTATAAATTTCATTTAATTTTATTTCTTCATGGATGTTATGATTAAAATTCTTCAATGTGGTGTGGGGATCTTTAGAATGTTTAAATAATATTCTCATCAAGAATTTTTTTAATTACTATCTTTTCAATATCACCTAATTTTGGGATTTTTAACATTATATTGATAAAATAAATTTATTGTTGTGCACCTAATATCTTATCTTTGGTGCATATACAACCACTTTTTCAGGTAATATCATGATTGATTCATTTTTCCTGATATTTTTACATTCAATTTGAATAATTTAATCTAAGGGGATTTGAGTTAAAAGTTACCATGTTGAAAAGAATTTCATAATCAAATTTCATTTCATTGGGTTATATTAAATCATCATTGTCATTAATATTTTATGATTACTTGTATAATGAAATTGAAAATATATTGATATATTTCCACTTCTATTTGTGGATTTACATTTGATACACATAATATACTCATTGATTGATTCTCACTCTATAATTATAATCATTCAAGGTTTCACATTACAATATCATTTTTTTAATCATTGTTTAAAAATCAATTTCCATCATAGGAAATTATTTGATAATTATTTAATAATCCCTTTAATTAATGTCTCCACTAGTTAATAATTAGCTTTATTAAATAATAATACCATTTATCTACTCTATGGTACCTAAAATGTTTTAGAATTTTTTTAGGAAACCCTATGTTCATTTCCCTCTATAGTTGAAGAAACTATTTTCATCTAAAAACATTGTTTTTAAAAAATGATTTTAAATATTTTTTAACCATTCCCAAAATATTTATTAAATAATGTTGTAAACTTTTTTCTTTTACCAATTTTTTTAATTGAATATTCATGATGTATTCCGAATAGTGAGTTTTTAAAATATTTTTCCCATGAGAAAGTAATATTATTTTGACCTCAGACGGCATATATGAAATTACCTACCATAAATTCTTGGATTCTTCCTTTTCAATTTTAAAAGTAATGTTTTTAAAAAAAATGATATCAAAATTTATTTTCAAAATTACAGGATTATAAAATTGTATCTCAAAATAAAAAGGATATTTTCTTTTAGAATTATTTCAATATATCTTCCTTTAGTATTCATATTAATAAGTGACAAAATCACTTTATTTATACTCCACTTGGGATACATTTTATAGATACCATCCTTATTCTTCCTCTGAATGGTTTATGATTTATATCTCTAATAATAATATTGATATCCACATCAATGATTCATTTTTTTATGTCCCCTTGAAATATTAAAATTTCCTATGATCATTGAACATTGATTTTCACCCCATACCATTTAGCATGTATATTACAATGGCATAAACAGTATACCATTTTACATACAGTTTCTACTTTTATATTTATTTTATTATCTCTGGAAATATTGATAAATATATATCATTTATTTAATAAATATATTTTTTTGTGAATATTATTTTGTTTGATTATTTGATATGAAGAATTTTTTGTTATAGAAGTGATGGGTGAGGACTGAAAATTATGTAACCCCCCAATGCATCAATATATTGACATTAAAAAAAATTATTTTCATAAATTAAACAAGTTTCAACCTATAGTTTTAAACCATCTATTGAAAGGAATTAATGGTGTGAGTTCTTATATGCTCAATACATGATGTCTAATAAGTAACAATTTCTTTGTTTTAGATTACTTTATTATTTATCCAAGATATTTTTCATCGATATATCTATTAGAGGAATATCATTCTTATTTAATTGATTAAATTTCATTTTTCAGCTATTTACCTTTCTATATTTTTTATTAACTCATTTCATAGTTTATCTATTACGTGGCATGTGTATTTAGTTATTACCTTTCCATATTGACTACTTTAATTAATTCAATTTTTTGTAACATATTTTTCCATTACTAAGCATTTGATCTCACCCTTATTATGTTTACATTTCTCATGATTCCATGATGTTTACTAAGAAGGACATTGAAAAATAATCTATATGGCATAAATTCACCCTTGAAATAAACAAATTGTGTTTTAATTAGTGAATTCATTTATAATACAAGACTCATTGATGTTTTTATTTTACCAAGACTACTACACTAATTGGTCCTTCTGGAATTGATACATTCTAATAATGATAATGTAATTATAGTAGACATTGGATTAGATATTTATGGGGTTGGGTCACTATAGTTAGTATTATACGAAATTTAGTATCTTATTTAAGAACTATATTTAGAAAACAAATATTAGAGAAAACAACCCTATGGTAGAATTTGAGGATAACTATAAAATAAAACCCTATAATTTTATCAAAATTATATATTATGTTGGTCTTCCTTGAAATAAATCCATATATGGATACTGTATGTGGACATGTTTGTGGTATATACGTTCCTAGGGGCAACAACATTGACAATTTTGTCTGACTTGACTTCGCGTAACCTGGTACATGATAATGTTCCATATTACGCAACTAGTTTGACTCTCTAAGGTGATACTCAAATGATAAATAACATTTTATTAATAAATTTTTTTAAGGAACCAAATAGACGATGAAAATTGTTAACCGATAAAAAAACCTAGTCCTAGAAACTAAATATATTTAAATAAAATGGTTGAAGTATTTATGTATTGATGTTATGCTGAAAACCAGAATTAAAATTCTATTTAGTGATTAATCTTTTTTCTAGGATGACCATAATTATTATTTTAGAATTAAATTAATATGTTTTAGAAAAGGATAAAATGTATTTTGGGTGACAACCTATAAAATAATGAAAGGTTACAAGACATGGATCAATGACCAACAAATGATTAGGTGTTCATGCCAACCATTGACCTACACAATGTCTTGGTTAATATTTCATAGTTTTTTGTTAATAACAATTAATTAATAAATGTTAATGATGAACCTATTGTGTTATTTTTTATTTTTAGGGATTTACCATATTGGAATTAGTGAATATTTATAGACAAATAGTTCGAATTTCCACTCATTTATGGGAGTTGCAATCTGATAGTGGTGTATTTTAGTTCTTTAGAAATGAAAGTTATTTTTTGGATATCTATTTTATAATGTAATTGATTAATTGGAAACTGATCAAAGAAAAAACAAATATCGATGTAAAATTATATAAATATATCAAGTAAGTATATTTCCTTATATTCTTTTTTTGTAAAACAATTCTTAAAAATTAGTAAAAGTTTCTTAAAATAAAATGTTATCATCATATATTTATTTTTGATGAATTTATCATTTTCAAAATCATTAAAAATTTATTAATTTGAGACCCTAGAATTTTCCTTGATTATCAAATTGTTTTTTATTTATTACCCCAATAACTCCCTATAAATAATTAATTTTTACCTTCATGTTTGTGTCTCTACATTCCAATAACTTCTTCCTATATAGAGACAAAGTTATATGTTATTCAATTTTGACTATTTTACTTCCAAATATCACTTTTCTAGAAGATTTTTACGAATCCTTCACACAATGTAGGATTTGAAACATAGGAATTATCAAAGAATATTTCACCAAGATGGAGTTTTAATAATGAGGATAAAATTTAATTAAGGTGGGGAGAATGTAATTCCCAAAAAATTAGAAGTATGATAATTTTATTCGATAGCGTGTTTGTAATGAAACACCAATCTTGTATGGTTATATAATATAAAAATAATTTCTAATATATTTAATATTATAAATAAACTAAATATAATATATATCTTGAAATTCATGCAATAATGAGTTAGTGTACATCGCATGCAACAACAAGTTTCTTCAATGTATTTCATTACACACAATTCCGAGTTTTACTAAACAACAATATATTTTTAATATAATGACATTTAATGAAATTAAGAAAAAAATAGCGATTAAATTAGTGTAAATGAATACAATTATATATCTTATTATAACATATATTTTATAAAAATATAAAATTAATTTAGAAGTTTCAAATTAATTATAAATTAATATGGGAACTAATTGAATACTAAGGTAATGTTTTTATAGAAAACATTTTGTATGCTCGAAAAGCAATTTTATCCTAATAAATTGTATTAATTACTAATATGGAGTGGTACCAATGTAATATATATTATAAAATAAATAATTTTTTTTTATTTTCATAAAAAATATTTTATAGGTATAATATTATAACATCCATAATTTTACATATAAAACCCTAAATTTTTATAAAGGCATTTTTACCATCATTTAATGGAAACCTATTTTTTTAAAAATTGATCTTTTATTGATTTTATATTTCAAAATAAATCTAATATTAGAAATATTAACATAAAAATAAGATTAGGTTTTATTTTTGATATGTTTCTAGGAGGTTTCATTTTATAGTGAATAGTGAAAAATAATGAATTTTAATTCAAACCTGCTTGCCAATCTAATTTTTTTATATTTTGAATTTATAATTTTATGTGGTTTTAAATTTTAATTAGATTGATATTTTATTAATTAATCAAATTTAGTTAATTTGAATCAATTTCAATTTTTAGTTGAATATAAACACATACCAAACCATTAAACATTTTTCTTTAAAAACACGCATTGTCGTCTCATCTATGGTGTTAATTTTAATCTATTTTCTTCCAGTTATATGAATGGGATTTGAAAAAATGGATCAAAATTTCTAATATAAATAATTTATTATGTATAATTGGTTCAAATATATTTTTCTAACGTACTAGTGAAAGTGATTAAAATTATTTACAATGATTAAGAGAAAAATGGCTAAACATGGGACTTAACATTAATCTTAAGGGCCAAAATGACAAAGAAAATTTTCTAAAATCACTTTTATGGAAGTATTTTGACAATATAATCCATATTATAATATTTTTTCTATTATTTTACACTGATTCAATGGTCAAACATGGGTGTAATTACCTTTTCCAATGTTTACACCGTTTTCACTCCTCCTCTAATATAAAAAGTCATGCAATCCTCTCCCTACCTCAAATTTCTCAAGAATCATTGGCTCAACAAATATCTAAACAAATAGATTCTAAAAATCCAAAACATAATCCTATAATCCTTCCATTTAGTGTCAATCCGTCCAAATAATCCCTTTTATCCAATTGAATAAGAGTTACTAAATGAAGAGGTAACATATTTTCTAAAGTTCGAAGTTTTATTTCCATTCTACACCCCCTAAACACTCATTATTCTATTGTTAAATAAAAAATAAATTATAATAAATACTTTTAGATTTCTATATGTTTTATTATACCTACACTTAAACACACATCAATCTAACTGGTAGTAAATATACTGATTATGTGTACGGAGAACTACCGCCTCACAAAACGATGTTGTTCGTCTTCCTTTATGACCCCTCATGGATGGTAATTATGATGTAAACTCTATTAATATATGTTATATATGATATTTATAATATATTTATATTTATTTATCTATTTTATAAATCATACCATTATTCCCTCCAATTTTTGGGAATACAATAACATCGTTTGTGAGAGTGTGGACTATCACTCCCTCAAAGATATGTGACTTGTTCAAACTATACATTAAATATATATAGTATTGTTTTAAAAAATATATGTAATATATAGGAAAAATATATGATAATGGAATTATAATATTTATATATATATATCATTTCATTTTGTTCTTTTTATATTGAATATAAATTAATGTAGTGTCCATGCGTACGAACGGCCTACAATTTATATGAATGGTTCATTATATTTCTTATCTCCATGTATTATTGATTTTTTTAAATACATAGACGGTAAATATGTATTATATTTATATCACGGTTTTTATTCTAGATATGAGGAATCCATGATATTAAAAAAATAGTAACAAAGTAAAAATATACTAGACAAACTAGGAAATTAACACCCAAAATTGTAAAAATAATGAAATATTATTATCAAATGGGTAATAAAATATTATAAGAAGATAATACATGATATTATAAACAATGAAATTATTATGTAAAAAATTTATTAACACTCTTAAAACACATATACATTAATTTAATGTATTTCCACCAGAAATGGAATGCCAGGTAATGAATTTTGTCTCAGCCTATATTCCATTGAGACTTATTTGTTTTTATGAACCTAGTTTCTTTTATATGGTATATATACATATATTTAAAATTTTATATCATGAATATATTAATTCTCATGTTATTATAAGTTTCATTTACTCTTATTACTTCATTTATATTGTGATTCATTTTTATAAAAGTGGTTTGGGAATCTTTGTAATGATTAAATTTTGTTCTCCTCAAGAATGTTTTTAATGATTATCTTTTAAATAACACTTCATTTTTTCACAGTTAACATCATCTTAAAAAAATAAATTTATTTTTATAGGGATAATTTTTTATATATGGTGTAGATACATCCACATAGTCATATAATATAATGATTCAATCATTATTTATGATATTTTAAGTTTCAATTTCAATTATTTCATCTAGGTGGATTTTATTTAAAAGTTACCATGTAGAAAATAATTTCGAAACTAATTTGTTTCCATTGGGTTGTCTTACATCCTCGTTGTTGTTAATATTATATGATTATTATTATAATTAATATAACTATTTATTAATCTATTTCCACTTCTATATGTGTATTTAAAGTTGAAACACGTAATGTACTCATTGATTGATTCTCACTCTAACATTATAATTTTTTCAAGGGTTTACTTTATTATATCATTTTATTTGGGATTATTTCAACTATAATTTCCATCAGAGGAAATTATTTGATCATTTTTTTATAGATCCTTTAATTTTATTCTCCTCTAGTTATTCATTACCTTTATCAAATTATACTATCGTTTTTCACTCTATAGAACATAAAATGTTTTAAAAAATGTTTTTAAGAAAAAATATATTCATTTATCTATTTTAGTCAGAGAACCTATTTTTTATAAAATCCCTATTTTTTTCAAAAAAAAATTAAAAATTAATTTACCATTCCAAAATTATTTATTAAATAAATTTTTACCCTTTTTTACTAAGGTTTTCAAGGTAATTTTCTTGTCCCTTTAAAAATAACACATTTTTCTATCTTTTTTACTGTGTATAAGGAAAAATATTTTTACCTCATCTAGAATGTACAGATTTATTTTCCATCATTTCATAAAATAATAATTTTTATACATAAAAGTATACATTTTAATTAAAAAAAATTTGAACGATGGTTTCAATTAAAAGGTCTTTATAAAAATCCAAATAAATATTTTTTCCTCAAGAATGTTTTAAAATACTCTTGTAATATTATTCTTATTTATTAATGAAAACAAGACCTTATTTCTAATCTAATTGGGATATGTTTTATTTATACTATCCTTATTCTTTCTCTAGATCATTTACAATTTATTTACCCGAGGATAATATTTATATTGATTTCCTTGATTCATTTTTAAGCCCCTAGAAATATTAAAATTTCTTATGATCTTTGAATATTGATTTTCCCCAAATTACACATCCAACTATTAAAGGATATTATTATTTCTTAAATAATATAAAATTTTACATATGATTTCTACTTTGATAGTTATTTTATTATTTTGAGAAATATTGATAAATATTTATACTTTGTTCAATATGAATATTTGATAAGGCATATTATTTATTTCAATTATGCGATATAAGGAATGATTTAGACTACCAGTGATGGGTGGGGATCATAATTTATATAGAACCTTGATAAATTAATAGGATCTCATGAGAATTTTATTATTCAAAATTTAGAAATATTTTTACATGTAGTTTAAAAACCTCTTGTCAAATTTCTTAATGGTATTTGTTTTCATGTGCCTGATACATAACATCCAATAATTAAGAATTTCCATAATTTAGATTCCTTTATTATTTATCCTTGAGATTTTGTCTGACATATCTATGGATTAATTTCATTCTCAATTTATTGATTAAATGGCATTTGATTTCAATTAGTTATCTTCCATATTGGTTAAGCACTCCATTATCAATTTATTGATTACATGGAATTTATCTTTTGTAATTAACATGTCTTATTGATTATTATCATTTTTTAATTATTTATTCCACTACATTTTTACAATAATAGGATTTTGTTCTCACCCTTATTAGGTTTCCTTTCCCTATGATTCCCTAAAGTGTGCTAATAGTGATATTCAAGGATGCACTACATGGAATAAGGATATCCTAATCGGAAAAATCTATGTTGTAATTTGTGTATTAATTTATAAAACAAGATAGTGGTAAGTATATATTTTACCAAGACTAGTAAAATCATTAGTCCCTTGGGATTTCATTCCTTGTAATCATGCATATGTAATGGTATTGGTCACCATCTCTAGGATTTATGAGGGCGTGTTGCTACATAAATAGTATAAAAGTATTTACAGGAAACATCGGGCATCAAAATGTTAAACTACATGTTATTTAATGTAAAATTATATTCATAATGTAAATAATTCAATACCATAAATATTCCAAAATAGAAAACAAAAAACAAATAAAAATAATTTCATTGTATCAATCAAAATTATAAATATAGAAACATATATTTTATTTCATATATTTTATGGAAATAATATTTTTTTTGGAAAACCCTTAAAAATGAAGAAGGGTATCCTATTATAAATCTACTTAAATGGGAATGGTGAATAAAATGATATACCATTATTCATATCCCATAACATGTGAACATAAATTATCCTATTGTTTAAAACAATAAATATGAATAAAATTGTATGATAAATACATGATATATGATATCATATGCATGTATTTAGTCACATATTGCAATCAATATCATAAGGATATGAATCAATAAGATGACATATTTAAATATAAAATAAAAAATCTTGATCATTTGACAAATTCAAACAATCACTTCACACATAACAATATGTTATTAAAACGTGTGACAATTTCTATGACTCAGAAGCATATTATTGACTCCTTTCATTGATTAAAGAGAACATATAAAAGGGGAAATCTTTTCCGCATTGGATGTGTGAAGAACTTAAAAGACATAGCTAAATAAATATTCCTCAATATTCTTAATTTATCTTTATGGAGAGGGTCATAAAACTTAATTAATGTTTGAGGGTTATCATATAATGTGAGTGGATCATATGAGCTGGTGTAGCACATATGGAGGTGAAAATAATTTGGTGTGGTCATATTGGGTACACAAAAAGTGTGACTACTTTTTTGAGATTTTTATATATTCTTGAATTAGAATATGCAGTATTGGCATCCAAATTAATATTTCATCATTTAAATGACCCATTTACAGAGATATTTATCAATTATAATTTAATGAAAAAACACTTTCTATCTACCATATAGGGGGATAAGGATCCAACATTGGGAATTAAACTAAATTTTTTATTCCACTATCATTGGGTACATGTATAAAAAATATATCCTATAGTCAAATTCCCAAAGTAATTATGATTAAAAAACCAGTACATTGTTGTATTTAATGATAAAAACTATAATAATGTTTGAAAAGATAACTAAACATACATGATTCTACCATATGCTTGATGGGTTAATTTTTTCCAGAAACCTAATTGGTGGAAAAAAAGGTGTGTGATGATAAATCTATCTCATTGAACGCAAAAAATAGGCTTCATATTATCCTATTATAAAATAAAATCAATATAATTCTTGTGGTTATGAAGCCAATTCCAAGTAGAAACTACAATTTTTTATTCTGGGGATAAAAGAACTGTTTTCTTATGTTGGTGTCATTCCCATAAAATTAATATCATTCCTATATCATGGTTATTACCTTTGTGATGAAATATTGATATACATAAAGGTGTAAGAGAAGCCTTGAATTATATAAAATAGATTAAATTTTTCTATTTTTAGTACATTTTTAATGGTATATATTCCAATATAAATCTATAGAGAAATCCAATTTATATTTATATATGTGTGTATTATGAATATTTTAAAGGTTTTTTGTTCTAATATATATCAATCCTCTTTCATTACATATTCAACTATGATTATACAATATATTTAGATTATGGTTGGTCCTCCAAAAATTTGGGAATATTTAATATAATTTAATGAATAATTTACATTTCCCATCCATCACCTATGATACATCACTCAAGAAAATTATTCATGATACCACCACCACATATGGGTGGTGAACATTCATCATTTCACATTGAGATTGGAATCTAGTAGAGCATACATATGGGGACACTATATGTAAACACTAAAAAATATACCATTTCATAAAGTATTCTCAATAATTCCAATGAGTTTCTCCATTATCCTATCATGATATTATTTATGTGTTATATCAAATAGTTAATTCTTAGATTTTGATGATTTAGAATGAAATGATACATATTCTAAATTTTTTCTTATAATTTATAATTCAAAATTTATCATATAGTGGGTTTTTATTGATGCTTGAATATGGTGTTAATAAAATTTAATTTAGTTTTATATGTATAGGGAATTTTATAGACCACTCATAGTGAATAGGGATTTTTGAAGAGTTTCATCGGATCGAACATCCAAGGAGGGGCAACCAAATTTTCACTGTAGGTAATATGAGTAGTTGTATTATATGGGAGTCACTAAAGGAGCTGATGATCATGTAGTTATTATATATGGTCCCAAAAAGAATTCGACAACTATTATCATTTGTACTATTTGAATAAGGGTGTTTTAAAATGTTTATTCATCAAGGAAACCTCTCCCAACAAACCGAAACAAGCCCAAAACACCACTTTTGTAGACTCATTCCCATCAAATTCAATTTATATGAGAGTTTCATTAATTGTAGAGACCATTCAAAGTAATGTGTTTGTTTTGAAGAGTTTTAGGTTAATAAACACTCAAACAATCCTTGAAATCTAATCTATGAAAATATTTACATGGTTTAATATTTATAGGGTGATAAATTTGAGATTATTTATGAAATATTATACCATTTATATTACTTACACAAAATTATTAGTTGTTTTAGTGTCGGTGTGTCTCACTACCTTTCACCCCATACCATCATTTCAGAAATATTTATAAAATCATTGTTCTATCGATTGGTGTTTTATGTGACATATGTCCATCTAGAAAGACTTTACTATTTTTATGGGATGAAAATGTGGTGGGTTAGCAAGATGAGATTTAGGAATAACTCAATGTTTCATCTTCTAGTCAAATGAGTAAAATTTAATATCATGAGATCCAAATCTCTTCCATCATAGTAGATGTTCTAAAATAATGATTGTTTCTGATGCTTTTTTATGGGGTTAATGGGAACTGATCATAGAGATCTCAAAACTAAGCTAATAGCGTTACAAAGAGAATATATAGGTGAAAAACTTTAATCTCATGATAATGCTTCTAATAATTTAACATACAATCAAAATAAGATATATTAAAAAATCATAGGGTAATGATTTCATTTTTTTTATTTATATCCAATAATAAAATTTTCACCAATATATTCCCATACATTCAACTTTTCTCTATAAAATAAATATAATAACTCTTAATTTTTCACATTCTTCAATAATATTTCATCATTCCCTCTCATTTCATTAGAATCATGGGTGATTTAGTCCATGAGTTATTATATTTAATTAGATTGAATATTTCATTATGAACATCAATTCCATATTAAAATGATAATAATAATAATGTAATATATTTGTTTGCATTGGTAGTTTTTAGGAATATATAATTGAAAAGAAAAAAGTGAATTCATCTTTCATGAAAAAATAAAAAAATGGAATTTTTAATAATTTTTTATTTTCTTCTCTCTAACCAATGGTCAAAATGGTTAAAGATTGATTTCCATATATATATACACAAAATTGGTTATAATAGGTCCATATATAAGGAACATGTTACATAACCATAATATAATGTTGTAATATTATATTAAATTTGAATATTTAATCAGTACCAAGATTGACATGATTTAATGAATATTATTTGGTCAAATGCATTCTTTCCTTTACCATAAACCAACGATGATTTTTTATCAAAATATTTAAAATATAGTGACTCCATTAGGTCTATGTGATAATGAATATGTATAATCATGACAAATACGGGTTTTTGGTTACATAACTACAATAATTGGTTGGCCTATATTCATAAGAACGGATTTTGAGAATTATGGAAACTTAAATCAATATATAATTATTAAAATGAAGGTTTTGTTATATATAGGTTCAAGTAAAATATGATGGTAACTCTATGCACACATTAAGTCTTCAAGATGATATAATATGGGTGAATATGACCATTAAGTAATTTATACCTTTATATTTAGACATATTTAGAACAGATTGTCTATTATTGGTTTTGATTATTAGCCACAAAGTAATTACTTCCACTTTATTTAATATTTCTAATCATTTCCTATGATTTTAGTTATTGTAACTAAGATAGGGAACACTCATATTTTTTTCATTCCTCTCATTATGTGGTATTGACATGCTATGTTTTATTTAAATTTTCTTTCAAAATGTAGGTTATTTTTTATTTCAACCAAAATTAATGTATTGAGTTTAAGGTCAAATAAAATTTACTAATATGTGCCTTATATTTTTATCTTAAATCTAGAACCATAATATGGATTCATACTAAATAATATACATACTCTAATATTATAAAAAAATCTGTCATGAGTGTAAGAAATGATGAAATTATATTAATGTGAATAACACATGGGGGTAACCCTTATTTCATAATAGATATAACATTTTTAATTAATATACTAACCTCATTATTGGGTATCAAATTTTTATATAACGATATTTTGTTCAATGATATTTTTATCTTTTTATTTTATATTCAATATCATTCAATAAAAATGTACAATAATTCTATTTTTGAATTAAAATACTCAACATTTTCCTAGGCTACAATTTATTATTTATAAACCTATAAAGGTCAGTTCATAATATATATAATAGTTTCTGTTATTTCATTTCAGATAAAGTATAGTATCATTTTTTAGTATCTTAGTACTCATACCACAATATGGTGTGATTTTATATTTTTATTTCTTTGATCTTGATTTATTGAATGTTTATATATATGCAATATCGAACAATAAGGGAAATTTCTCAATTTAAATAAGACTATCCCAACCATAATATAGAAAACATCAGAGTTTTAAGAAAACATAATGGGGGTGTTAATTTAACATTTCTCCAAGAACAATGAAATAATAATTTATAGACATGATATTTTCTTAGGATACCCTTCATAGTATTTTAATGTGATATTTTTAATCATTATTTATTTTGGAATTAGTTCTTGATAATGAGACCAAAATAATGTTCCTAAAATATGTAGTCAATAATAATTTACTAATAGGTAACTTCTAGAGTAGGCTCATATAAATAAATATTATATAAGGTTATATTCATACTAAATATGGGACAATTGATCCAATTTTAATGAGGAGATCAACATAAGTAAAATTAAAAACATTATAGAAATATATATTGTTTTTATAGTTTTATTTATGAAAATAAAATTAGATATATGAAATTTGTGCTACAACATATTTGAACAATGTATATTTATAAGGTTTGGGTTATATAGATTAAACCATAGAGATAATGTTTTATGGAAAATGGTAAATAAACATGATGGAAATACTATGAAAGATACACATTATAATATAACTTGAATTATTAAAACGATGTGATACATGAGGTTTTAGGTCTTATGTTTTCAACCAATGGATATATAAAATTTTAATTCATAAATCATGGTATTAAAAATACCATGTGGTTTATTGTCTCAAAACTATAAATCATAAAGGTCAAGAACATTATTGTAACATCCCAGGTAAATGAAGAATAAGACATATTTCATATTTATTAATATTTATGAATCAAATATTAATTTTACTTTACAGGGGTTGCTATGTTCGATAGCGTGCCTGATACGCAACAATGAGTTTCTTTGGAATCATATGTTGGACACTAATAATATAAAATTATTATTTTAATTTTTAGTAATCTCTTAGACGTTTTATTGGAGGGAAATGAATGAAACTAACAACAATATGATTATACATTATTGTTAAATGTATTTACATTAATCCAATAAAAATTTATAGTCTTAAAATATGAATAAATATAATTTTAAACATAATTTACATTAAAAGGCAGATTTACCACCTTTTAATGGAGAACCCTCTTTAAATATAGTTTTGGTCACTATAATACATTCTAATTGAAAAAATATAATCCTTTTTTAGAAAGGGGTCATCAAATTTTACTTTTGGTAATTTTTTGGTATTTTTCAGATAAAGTCCATTTTTAATGAATAGTGAAGAATATTGTATTTTATTTCAAAAGTGCCTTTTAATCTAATTTATTTATATAGTTATATTATATTTTTAGTTTTTTTAAAATGAAATTGAAATATATTTTTTCCATTTAATCCAATGTTGGTCATTGAAATTAATTTCACTTTGAAATTGGACATAAACAAGTATCAATCTGTTGATAATTATTATTTCTTAAAAACACGCTATTTGTTTTAACAATGAGAATTAATTTTTAAATTAATTAATGTCACTTATATGTTTTGAATTTTTAAAAATAGACATCAATTTTGAATTCGGAATATAAAATAATTCTAAGACTGAATTTTTGGTATTTTTCAGAAAAACTTCAAATTTTGATGAATAGTGAAACCACTTAGTGGTACTTAAAAAAACTGACATTTTCATTTAAATGAAATTATACCACTTATGTGAATTTAATTTCAAAAATCCGAAATACATGGTTTTTATTAAGAAGTAATATTTGGTTCAATAAGATGAAAATAATTTTTGGTGAATAGTAACTTTTGACTTTTATTTACCACAGCTAAAGGTAAATAGGGTAATTCAAGGTTAAAATAATATTATAATAATTCCAAATTACCTTAAAACATGTCCAAACATTATCAGTTGAGACATTTACAACCATGGGCATCTTTGGGTTGATTTTGGGACTCCATTGATCCACTTGGGAGTGTAAATGACAATTTAGATTAAATAATTTAATGTAAAGATAAAACCGACAATAACAAAAATCTTTTAGTAATTAATTTTTATGTTGTGTTATATAAGTTTTAATTTCCACTATATATTTTCATTATAAATATAAAAAAATTTCCTACAAGTTCATATTTTTTTATATTTTTTAGACATCTAATAAATTAAATTATTTATGACACAACAATGATGCATTATTTACCTCATTAATAAATGATTAAAATAAATAATATTATAATGATTTAAATAATATCCAAAACATGTCCAATTCTTATTGGATGATTTAATTTAAATTATGAGTCTTTTTATCTTCTACTATAATGATTTTTGGACCCTTAGAAACCGAATATCGTTATATAATTAATTAATGTTTTCACACTATCCTAAAGATCCCATCCTCTCCCTTATAAAAGGAGACCACTTCTAACCAATTCATCACACATCTCAAGCAATGTTTCTCATCCAAACTCTACCCAATTAATCTCCCTACATACCTCTCCTCCTACTATAATCATTAACTTAGGCATAAGGCATTTCAAGAAGTCCTTTGGTTCAAACCAAATAGAGTTACCCAAATTAAAGGTAATGGTTTCTCTTAAATTGTTTACTTTTATTTTACTTCTCCAACCCCTAAAATATTTTCATTTACTTTATTTTGTAACAACACCAGTATAATAAATATACTATGATGTTTTTTTGAGAATTATTCTAACTACACATACACACATAGCCATCTAATGGATGAAGAACATAATGTTTCGGTGGATAGAAAACTAACGCATCATGAAACGATGATTGTTCAATTACATCTTACCTCCTCTCATGGTGGCCATTATATAGAAATATATTTATATATGATATATGTTATGTTTATGATTTCTTTATTCTTCTATACTTCCCATTTATAGCATTCCATTATAGTCTCTATAGTGGGTAAATACGATAATCTCATTTGAGGAAGTGCGGACTACCGCCCCCTAAATGTTATTTGATTCGTTAATGCCTTATGTGGGATGTATAAAGGATGGCGTTAATGATATTATATATTATATTATACTGGAATTATAATATACATATGTATTATTATATTTTATTTACATTATAATAAGAAATAGAAATGAAAGTAGCGTTCATGCGTACTTACGACTTACTATTTCCATGAATGGTGCATTTCATTTCAAACCTCTAAATGTAATGTACTATTATAAAAACATGTATATACTGTATATATATGATATATATGATATCCAAATCATGAATATCATTCTGGATATAATGAACCTTTGACCACATGGACAACTTGTAAATATAAGGTGTTCATTTTTACTCAAGTATCAAATATCCACAAAATGAACGTTATTAACTTAAATGTTTTCATAATTTTTATAACATGGTAATAAGTGATATAAAAGGAATAATAAAACTAAAAACGGTTCTTATGAAAGTTGAAATTATCTTTAGTTTATCATTAATGAGATTAAAGAACGATTGAGTCAAGTCGGACACGAGGGAAGGGACTTCGTCTCAATCTCCTTTCATTGAGGAATTTTTTGTTTTATACATGGCTTTATTTTATACGGTGTATAAACACCTTTTACATTTCATTTTATTCAAAGGGAATATTTTTATATGAAGCGTTTTACAAAACAATAAAATGGGATATTTTTTTACGTAAGCGGTGACAATGACCTTTCTACCGCCGCAAGTATTATTTGATCTTTGGCTTCCTTAACAAGCCGGAATGTTTTTAAAAGGAAACATAAATACCATATAATCGTTTTATGTATTTTTGTGTTGAAAATGATTTTGAGAATATATTTATTATTTCAATATCTTTAAATGATATTTTATTATTTCAATGTATAAATGTTATCTTTCCATTATGCTTATCTTATGTGTTATGATCATGTTATGGTTCTTGGGTATAGTTTATGTATATGGGTTATTCCGTGACAAACCTAGGTCGGGTGAGCCCGATATATCTCTCCAATGCATTGGGTAACATGAATGATGTAAACTTTTGTGTTTCTCCTAAGAGATTTATAGAATATACTATGGTGGGTTTTCCAAAGTAACTCCTTATGTAGCGGAGATATCTACAATTTAGATATGATATGGATGCCACAAGTTACATTTATTATTTATGATTTCTATGTGTCATTAATATATCTTATGATTTAATGAGGTAAGTAAATGATTTAATGTTTTTTTATATATTTATGAAACAATGTTTTCATTCTTTGTTTTATAACCCTTACTGAGATTTTTATCCTTATCCCAAGTTTTGAAATCTTTTCACAAGACTTAAAGATTTATAGGGTCAAGGATGGGATCAAGGAAAAATCATGTTGTCTAAAACATGGAACTAGACATGACTATTTTTTGAAGTGTTTTTATTTTATGAAAAAGTGAAACTGTTTAGATATGTCTACATTGTAGCCTTTTGAGATGTAATAGTTATGTCATAATTCTCTAAACTCTAAACCTGAAAATATGATCAATGTGAATTAATCATTTAACTAAATATTATGTAATGTTTAAGGATGGGTTCTTATAGTTGGTATCAAAGGTTGGGTAAGATAACTTTAGAAGTTAAGTTATTGTTAAATTAATATCCATAAAGTAATTTATGTTAATATTGATATCATATAGCATTTACAGATTACCATGTTGCTTCTCCTAAGATATTTCTATGTTCAGAATGATTTTCTGTAGAGGAAACAGGGCGGCTATGTTGGGACGACATCAAGAGGAAGGCAACCTTCCAAATCAGCAACCTGGGATTGTCAGAATCGGAACTGAACAGTTTCTTGTAGTGATGGCACAATTGACAGAGGCGATAAATGGTGGCGGTATCCATGTACGAGATCAGCCAGATCAACCACAAAGGAACATGTCAGTAGTGGAGAATTTCATAAGGCAACATCCCCCATCATTTAGAGGATCAAATGACTATGTTCCAGATGAAGGTTGGATTAAAGAACAGTAGAATATTTTTTATGTCATGGGTTGTTCAGAACATCAAAAGGTTATCCTTGTAGTTTACCATTTTGAAGTTAAATCTGATATGTGTTGGTCGATGGTGAAAAATATTAGGGATAGTGAGGTGATTGATGCTCTCCATTGGGATGAATTCAAAGGTATGTTTGTTGAGAATTATTTTCTTATTTTGGTTCATCTTAGGATGGAAAAACAATTACTGGAATTGAGGTAGGAGGATGACTTAGTGGATGCTTATGATGAAAAATTCACTTTACTTGGAAGGTATGCTCCATATTTCATATGAGATATTGATAGTAAAATCAACCGTTTTTTACTCAGGATTAAAGCCAACGTATCAAAGGGATTTGGCTTCTCGTGAGTTCAAAAGTAATGAAAAACATGTTCGTTGTGCAGAGATGGTGGAAATGGAGTTTACTGATGATCATGTATTCTTTGATAGACAACAGAATAAGAGGACGATGTTGTAGGCGAAAGGGAATAACTCTTCAAAAAAGTTAGATGGTAAGAAACTTAAGTTTAAAGTTTGTGAAAATTGTGGTAAAAAGAATGATGGGGAATGTCTTTTGAATTTGGGTAAGTGATAACGATGTGGTAAAATGGGGCATAAGGCTCATAATGGCACTGAAAAAGATCAAGGTAATGGTAAGAAAAAATCTGATTTAGAGTCAGCAAAATGTTTTAAATGCAATGAAATTGGTCATTATGCAAATGATTGTCCAACAAATAACTCAACCAAAGGAAAGCAGCCAGACTACAGGAAGAAAGGGGTGGCGAAATCCTTTATAACTATTTCAGCATATGTTGGGTCATTAAATGAAGTTGTATCAGGTACACTGTTTGTTTGATCAGATTATGCCAATGTGTTTTTTGATTCGGGGTCTACACACTATTTCATTTCTGAGAATTTTTCTAGTAAATTTGGAATTCAAAATCAAGATATGAATACAGAACATACGATAAAAACACATGGAGGAAATGTTGAGACAAAAAGAAAACATAAGAACATTCATGTCCATGTGTGCGGAAATAATCTACCTGCAAACCTTATTGTTTTTCCTCTAGTAGAATTTGATGTTATGTTGGTCATGGATTGTCTTTCGGTTTATCATTCTAAGATTGATTGTAGAGTTAAAGAGGTTTCTTTTCAGAATGATTTTTCATTTTCTATACAGAATTTAACCCTTGATAATGATAACATATTAGGAAGCAGAGAAACTTGTAATACATGGAAATTAATGTTACCTAGCACATATTGTTGAAAACAAAGGAACTGTTCAGATTAATGATGTTCCAATGGTAAATGAGTACCGTGATGTTTTTCCTGATTAGTTTCCTTGTATTATACCTGAGCGGGAAGTTCAATTTATTGTTGACTTAGTTCCTGATGGTAAGCCATATTTAAAACCCCCTTATCAAATGGCTCGAATTGAACTTTTAGAGTTAAAGAAGCAATTGAAAGAGTTTTTAGATAAATGTTTCATTCGACCTAGCACGTCACCATGGGGTGATTTTGTCTTTTTTGTTAAACAGAATGATGGTTCAATGAGACTTTGCATTTATTATAGAGCACTAAATAACATCACTATTAAGAATAAGTATCCTTTTCCTCATATTGATAATTTGTATGATCATATCTAGGGATCTCAGTATTTTTAAAAGATTGAATTGAGGTCGGGGTACCATCAGTTGAATGTAAAGGAATCAGATTTTCCAAAGATTGTGTTTCGTACTAGATATGGCCATTATGAATTTTTAGTTATGCATTTTGGGATAACCAATAAACATGTTGTATTCATGGATCTTATGAATAGAATTTTATGTGTGTTCTTCGATAAGATTGTGGTTGTGTTCATTGATGATATTTTGTTTTATTTGAAAATTAAAGAAGAATATGAAAGTTATTTAGGGGCTGTCTTCAAAACCATAAAAGAAAAGAAACTATTTTGGAAATTCAGCAACTGTGAGTTTTGGTTATAAAAAATTTCATTCCTTGATCACATTGCTTCAAAAAATGGCATAACTATTGATCCTAGTAAAATGAAATTTGTTGAAGAATGGCCAAGACCCACAAATATAACCAATATTCATAGTTTTTGTGGTTTTTCTAGTTATTACCAGAGGTTTGTCGAAACGTATTCACGGTTATCTAGTCCAATGACTATGTTAACTCGAAAAGGTGTTATGGTCATCTGGACAAAAGAATGTGATAATTGTTTTCAAGAATGGAAAAGAAGATTGGTGAATGCTCTAATTTTGGTACTGCCTTCGAGAAATGATGGGTTTGTTATCTATAGTGAAGCTTCTTTTAAAGGACTAGGTTGTGTCCTAATACATAATGATCAGGTAATTGCTTATGCTTCACATCAGTTAAAACCACATGAGTTAAATTACCCTACACATGATTTGGAATTATCTGTTGTTGTTTTTTCTTTAAAAATTTGGAGGCATCATTTGTATGGAGTGAAGTGTGAAATATATACTTATCACAAAAGTTTTAAGTATATATTCACTCAGAAAGAATTGAACATGAGACAGAGGAGATGGTTGGAATTAATCATGGATTATGATTGCATGATCCTTTATCATCTGGGGAAATAAAATAAAGTGGTTGATGATTTGAGTCGAAAAAGCTTCAATTAAATCATCTCTATATGACAGAATTAAGCAAGCGTAGAAGGAAGATAGTGAGTTTCATAAAAAGGTTGTGTTGGTTCAGAAGGGTAAGTTTCATGATTTCAACGATGATAATGATTGTGTTTTGATATTTGGAAAGAGATTATGTGTGCCTTTTAATTCACTATTGAAGAATGAGTTGTTATGTGAAGCTCATAGTTCTCCATTTTCAGTTCATCCTAGAAGTAATAAGATGTACAGATATATTCGAGAGTGTTACTGGTGGGATGGAGTGAAAAGAGATATTGTTGATTTTACTGTGAAGTGTTTGACTTGTCAGCATGTTAATGAAGACTGGCAGTTACCGAAAGGGATACTTTTGCCTCTATCAGTTCCAGAGTGGAAATGAGAAAATATATCAAAGGACATCATTGTGGGATTACCAAAGACATCTCGAGTTAAGAATACAATCTGGGTTATAGTTGACCGATTGACTAAATCATCTCATTTCCTTCCTATTAGAGATACTTTGTATCCAGATCAAATTTTTCGGTTGTATGTTAAAGATATAGTCAGGTTACATGGAGTTCCCCTCTCCATTGTATCTGATCGTGATCCCAGGTTCACTTCTAAATTTTGGAAAGGCATTCAGAAGTCTTTGGATACTGAATTAAATGTTAGTACAATATTTCATCCTCAATCAGATGGGAAGTCAGAATGAATAATGTAGACCTTGGAGGATATGCTACATACTTCCTCAATGGATTATCAGGGAAGTTGGGACCAACACCTTTCTTTGTTTGAAATTTCATATAAAAACAGTTTTCATTCTAGTTTACCGATGGCTCCATTTGAGGCATTATATGGAAAGAATTTTCTAACTCCAGTATTTTGGGATGAAGTAGGGGAAATGAAGCTGATGGGACCATAATTGGTATAAGAGATGGTAGATAAAGATCAGTTGATTCAGAATCACATGAGAATAGCTCAGAGCAGACAGAAAAGTTATGCAGATAACCGGAGGAAGGATCTTTCTTTTGAGGTAAGTGATCATGTCTTTCTCAAAGTTTCTCCATGGAAAAATGTGATGAGTTTTGGGAATAAGGGAGAGTTGAGTCCAAGGTTCATTCAACCTTATGAAATTCTGGTTAAAGTTGGATCAGTTGCGTATAGAGTGGATTCTCATCCATGTTTATCTGAGGTACACAATGTTTTTCATGTTTCGATGTTGAGAAATTATATGCCAGATCCACCTCATTTTTTGAACCCAGAGGTAGTTTAGTTGGAAGATAATCTCTCTTATGAAGAACAACCAATCTAGATTCTTGACCATATAGAGAAAGTGTTGTGGAATAAGGTAATCCGCTAGGTAAAGGTTTTGTGGAAAGACCATATGATTGATGAGGCAAAGTGGGAATCTGAAAATGCTGTGAGGGATAAATACCCCAACTTATTTTGATAAGTAAATAAAAATTGTAAGGACACAATTTCCAAAAGGGGGGAAGGATGTAACATCCCAGGTAAATGAAAAATAGAACATATTTTATATTTATTAATATTTTTGAATTAAATATTAATTTTACTTTACAGAGGTTTCTATGTTCAATAGCGTACCTGATATGAAACAACGAGTTTTTTTCAATCTTATGTTGCAGACTAATAATATAATATTATTCTTATAAATTATAGTTAACTCCTAGCCATTGTATTAGCGGAAATTAATGAAACTAACTACAATATGATTATACATGATTGATAAATGTATTTACATTAATCCAATATAATGTTATAGGCTTAAAATATGAATGAATCTAATTTTAAGCATAATTTACATTAAAATGCCTATTTACCACCTTTTAATGGAGAACACTCATTATAAATAGTTTTGGTCACATTAATAAATTCTAATTAACAAAATATAATCCGTTTTTAGAATGGGGACATCAAATATTACTTTGGGTAATTTTTTGGTATTTCTCATATGAAGTTCATTTTTAATGAAGTGGAAAATACTGTATTTTAATTCAAAAGTGTCTTTTAATCTAATTTATTTATATGGTTTGATTATATTTTTATTTAGTTAAAAAGTGAGATTTAAATATATTTTTACCATTTAATCCAATGTTGGTCATTGGAATTAATTTCATTTTGAAATTGGACATAAACAAGTATCAATATTTTGATAGTTATTGTTTCATAAAAACACACTATTTATATTAACAATTGGAATTGATTTTTAAATTAATTAAGGCCACTTGTATGTTTTGAATTTGGCAAAATAGACATCAATTTTGAAATCGGAATATCAAATAATTCTTAGACTGAATTTTTGGTATTTTTCAGAAGAACTTCAATTTTTCATAAATAATGAAACCACTTAGTGGTAGTTAAAAAATGACATTTTCATTTAAATCAAATTTTACCACTTATGTGAATTGAATTTTGAAAATCCGACATAAATAGTTGTTATTAAGAAGTATAATGTGGTTCAATAAGATGAATATAATTTTTTGTGAATAGTAACTTTTGACTTTTATTTACTGCGATTAAAGGTAAATAGGGTAATTCATGGTTCAAAGAATATTATAATAATTCAAAATTACCTTAAAACATGTCCAAACTTTATTGGTTTTTCATTTATGACCATGGGCATCTTTGGGTCGATTCTGGGACCCCATTGATCCATGTGGGAGTGAAAATGACAATTTAGATTAATTAATTTTATTTAAAGACAAAATTGACAATAACAAAATTATTTTAGTAATTAATTTTTATATGGTGTTATATAACTACTATTTTTTACTATAAATATCAATTGAAAATCTAAAAAGAATTCATACATGATAGTATATTTTTTATAATTTTTAGACATCAAATAAATTAATGTATTTATGACACAATAATGATTCAGTATTTACCTCATTAATAAATGACAAAAATAAATAAGATTATAATGATTAAAATATTATCCAAAACAAGTTAAATTCTGATTGGATGATTTTATTTCGATTATGTGTCATCATATATTCGACCTTAATGATTTTTGGACCATTAGAAACCGAATATCATTATATAATAAAATAATGTTTTCACACTTTCCTAAAAAGCCCCTCCACTCCCTTATAAAAGGAGACCACTTCTAACCAATTCATCACACCTCCCAAGCAATTTGGATCGTCCAAACTCTACCCAATTAATCTCTATACATCCATATCCTCCTCATAGAAGCCTTAAATTAGGCATAAGGCATTTCAATAAGTCATTTGGTTCAAACAAAAGAGAGTTACCCAAATTAAAGGTAATGATTTCTCTTAAATTGTTTTCTTTTATTTTACTTCTCCAACCCCTAAAATATTTTTAATTACTTTCTTTAATAACAAAACCATTATCCTCAATATACTAGGATGTTTTTATGAGATGGATTCAAACTAAAATTATACACACCTCAATCTAATATATGAAGAACATAATGTTTTTGTGGATGCCAAAATAACGCCTCACGAAATGATGATTGTTCAATTACATCTTACTACCTCTCCTGGTAGTGCTTATGATGGAACTAGATTTATATATGATATATGTTATGTTTATTATTTCCTTATTCTTTGGTAATTCCGATTTATTGCACGCCTTTATAGTTTCCGTAGTGGGTAAATACGATAATCTCATTTGAGGAAGTGCGGACTACCACCCCCTCAATGTGATTTGATTCGTTAATGCCTTTTGTGGGATGTATAAAGGATAGAGTTAACAATATTATATATGATATTATACAGAAATTATAATATACCTATCTATCAATATGTTTTATTTCCATTAAAATATGAAATAGAAATGAAAGTAGTGTTCATGCATACGTACGGCTTACCGTCTCCATGAACGGTGCATTTCATTTCTAATCTCTATATGTTATGTAATATTATAAAAACATGTATATACTGGATATATATGATATATATGATATCTAAATCATGAATATCATTCTGGATATAATGATCCTTTTACCACATGGACAACTTGTAAATATAAGGTGTTCATTTTTACTCAAGTACCAAATATCGACAAAATGAACATTATTAACATAAATTACTGCATAATGTTTATAACATGGTAATAAGTGATATAAAAGGAACAATAAACTGGAAAACGGTTCTTAAGGAAGTATATATTAACTTTATTTTATTATTCAGGATATTAAAGAATGATTGAGTCATATCGGACGTGAGGTAAGGGACTTCGTCTCAATCTCCTTTCATTGAGGCATTTTTAGTTTTATACACGGCTTTATTTTATACGGTGTCTAGACCCATTTGATTAATCATTTTATTCAAAGGGAATATTTTTATATGAAGAGTTTAACTAAATGAAAAAATGTAATGTTTTTTTACGTAAGTGGTGACAATGACCTTTCTGCCGCCACGAGTATTATTTGATCTTTGGTGTCCTTAACAAGTCGAAATGTTTTTAAAAGGAAAAATAAATACCATATACTCTTTTACGTATTTTGGTTTTGAAAATGATTTTGATAATGGATTTATTATTTCAATATCTTGAAATGATATTTTATTATCTAAATGTGGAAATCTTATCTTTCCTTTCTGATTATGTTATGTGTTATCATCATGTTATGCTTTTTGGGAATTATTTACATATATGGGTGGTTCCATGATAAGCCTAGGGTGGCTGAGCCCGAGATAGCTCCCCAATGCATTGGGTAATGTGACAGATGTAGACATTAATGTTTCTCCTAAGAGATTTAGGCAATATACTATGATAGGTATTCCAATGTAACTCCTTATGTAGCTGTGACATATAAAATGTAAGTATGATATGGATGCCACAAGTTAGCTTTATGATTTATGATTTCTATGTGTCTTTAATAATTATTATGGTTTCATGAGGTAAGTAAAAAAATTCATGTTTTGTATGTATTTATTAAAAAATGTTTTCATTCTTTGTTTTATAACCCTTATTGAGCTTTTTATGCCCATCGCATGTTTTGAAATGTTTTCACAGTACTTAAAGATGAATAGGGACAAGGATGGGATCAAGGAAAATTCATTCTATCTAAAACATAGAACTAGACATGACTTTATTTTCAAGTGTTTTTATTTTATGAAAAAGGTAAACTGTGTAGATATGTCTACATTGTAATCTTTTGAGATGTAATAGTTGTGTCTTAATTATTTAAAACACTAAACCTAAAAAGATCCTCAATGTGAATTATCCATTTAATACAATATTATGTAATTTTTAAGGCTGGATCCTTATAATTATCCAACATTTTGAAATTTAAATATATAAATATTTAAAGATTAAATTTAGAGATTTTAATTTGATATGATAAAATGAATATAAATACTCTTTGAAAAAAATAAAGTCATTTGAATTAAAGGCTTATTAATATTCAATTTTGAAAACAAATACCAAGTATGAACATTAAACACATTAGAATGAAGGTTTCCACTATAACAATGTTAAAGCCATATGAAATTATGGAATATTTTATTTAAAAGTCATATATGTCCCCTGATGGTATTATGTGGTCCATAAATGGGATGCATCTTCTATCACCATTATAAAAATATATCGTAGATTATTTTTCCATTATCCCTATAACAACGATGGATTAATAGATATTAATTTACACAACTATTAAAAATATTTTACAAAAGGATTGAAAATATTGTGATTTAAGCTATTAAAATCTTTTATAAAAAAATGATAATTAAATGTTTATTTTTGATGAATAAATTATACTTAGGTAGTGATGGAAAATGAGTTTTTTTGGTGAATGGTTGTGGTTGGTCATTGAATAGTAGAATCAGGCACCTATATATATCTTTTGGAAATAGGAATCAATCAATATATCCTACTAGAAAAAAATAATTTACCATATATTGGAATCAGACTAGTGGAAGAGTGATGATTTAAATATTCTTATTTAAGAACCATGTTTTAAGGGATAATGGTAGAAATAAAATGAATTTAGGACTTGTGGTTTTCCCAAGGATAAGAAACCCTGGTTTCCATGTTCATTTGACATTAAGTGAAACAAAACTATACAAATTTCTTGAATAGAAGTCATTAAAACTTTATGAATGTATTTTTTTTGATAAATATACATGAATATCCCAGAGTACACACTAAGATAACTTTAATTATAGATATATCAAAAGATATTTTTATGGTTATCCCTGTATAGAAGATCTAAGCATCATACATGTCATGAGAAAACACAAAATCATTCCAAAAATACTTTTTGGGATATTATATCACCTTGTGTGGTGACCATGAAGGAAAATTAGAATCAATAAATAAGTTCACAAACTAGGTTAATTTTAATATAACAAATATGAGAGGTGAAGGGTTTTTTCAAACAAATATATAGATCATTTACATAAAAATATAGATTTTAGGGTAACATTTTTACCGGTATTAAATTTAGGTTTAGTGTTTTAAGGATTAAAGGAACTATTATAAAGACCACATAGAGTAATTTATATTTTTTATGATGGATAATATTACAAAGAGATTAAAGGTATTATTATTGAGACCATATATATTTGAGTTTATAATGATGTGTTAAAATGTGATTGTCATGTGGTTAAGGTTCTTGAAATGAGTAAATCATTTTATATGGTTTATATATTGTTTTTTTGGTTCATGTGATAATAAATTATTGATGCAATAAGAATTGACACAAAATACATTTTATGAAATGTGTCATTGGGGTGTGGATTTTCATGATTCTCATTGAACTTTTTATCCAATATGATCTATTAATATAATCATTCTATAAAATAGAATCCCCCTTCCATTTGTTTTTAAATTATTCAGTATTAATTTGATGTAACATTTTTTTCATGAAAGATTAACCAAACACTAAATTAATAATTAATCAGTAGTGAAAATTCTTATTAAATGACAGGAACATTACATTATGGTGTACCTTAAAATTATGTAATTACTAGAATTTATATTCATAAATATTATATAAATTATATAATCATTTATATTATATAAATTTCTTATAAATGAACACTCTAAGTGATGGTAATTTAGTATAACTAGAAAAAGTAACTTATATATTGTAAGCTGGGTAAATGGGTTTCCTTATATTGGGTGTCTATAGAGGTCTAATAAACCCAAAATATATTGAATTTTTTCTTAGATGTATATTTTAACATTATAGAATATCATCTATTGGGTAATTGATATAGTATTGTTAAAGGAATCAACTTATTTATTGGTGATAAAATAATAGTTATATGAGAATTTAAAAACAATTTTTTACATTTGTTTTATGATTTTTAAAGCAATATATAAAAATTGACACAATTATCTCTGTGTATAAGAAGATAAAATCCAAATATAGTTACAATATTTTATTTTATGAATGTCATCATTACTTTTGTTTTATACTCTAATAGATGAACTTCCTCAAACCATATAGATATTAATATAATGGTAGTTAGAATGAACATAAAAAACAAACAGTCATCAAGTTTCGTGGATCCATAATATCAATACCCCATGTTGAGAATTGTAGGAGCACATTATGGAAGGAAAAAACTATAGAGGATTAAGGATGAATATGACATGTACAGATAGAAAGAGGTTTTTCTTAGTGAAAAATACATTGTAATAAATCATTAATAGCTCTGAGTATCTAATTATCTTAATTTCATAGGAATGGTTTTTCGTGGTTAGATATGAAGCATATGTGCCTTCATTGGACACTTCTATTAACATGGGGCCACTTCATATTCAATTAACCTGAATAGTACCCACATTATAAATTTACATACAGATCATCTATTTAAAATTTCATCCATCATGAAGGATAAAATTTTATATTTAATTGTGAATTTCCTCTCTTTCCATTCCATTACATGATGGATACCTATTATTGAGATAATATTATATTTTCTATATCCAAATTTTAATTTAAATAACATTAGGGGTAAATAGTTTTTCCTATAATGGTCTATTATTGATTTTAACAATGAAATATAACTCATTTTTTTATATAAGGTGGTAACCACACATTGACATGCCACATGAATGATAATTTCATTTTGATCAGGGTTAGTGATGGTTGTTTCAAAAAAAATTAATTCATCTTCTTTATTATTGTGTGGCCATGAGATAAATTAAATAATAGGAGATTATAAAAATTCTTCCATCAATTCGAGAATATATTCTAGTAGGGGTATCCCCTCCCATTTTTAAGTAAATTTACCACTTATTTTGATAATAAAAACCTCAAATTCTCATAAATAATATTCTATATCAATAATATTTTTATGGATAATTCCAAATTGATGATGAAGATATTTTATTTCTACATATTATTGGTTTAATCCAGAAAAATAATGATAAATTTAGGAATGTGTCTCTTTTTATGAGAGATAAAAAACACTTAGATAAACCTATTCAATTTAGGATCTTTTACCCATTGTAAAATTATACCCTATGATGACCATATAAAAAATATTTCCCCATCATTAGAGCATTTTTTTAATAGAGAGATAATCTCTTTAAAGATATGTTTGTCCAATGGAGGTTTATATAGATTTGGATGGGTGAAAAATAAATACTAAATCTCCCAAAAAAGGTTTAATTCTATGAGGTATTCTAAATATCTAATTTTCAAGAAATTTTTTCCTATATTTCCAAATAACCATTAAACATTTTGTAGTTGAGAATATACATCAATGAGTGGGAAAGTGATACCATCAAGACATCATGATACTATTGATAATATTGTATATTTTTTACCAGAGTGAACAATGTGATATAGTTCTTCTCTATTTTACTATACATGTTCTTAGCTATAATCAAATTAAGGAAAAGATAATACTTTATTTATTCATTTCCTTCCATAATTATTAGACTATAAGGGTATTGAGGGAAAACTATAGATCTACTTCATAGAGGATAAAATGTTTTTATTCTATATGAAGTGCATTGTGTTGCATTTGTTGTCAATGAGGCATGAAGTTGTCACTAGAATGAATGGAAGTCAGGGAATGTCAAGATGTGAATGACAAAGGTTGTGATGGTGTTGGTGGTAAAGGAGAATGGCCATGGTACTAAGATGCATGTCACTTAGGAGATTCACTAAGTGGTATTGGAAATTGTGGTTGCAACATTCTCCATGTAAATCTGACGATTGTTGAGCTTATCATTAAGTTCCAAGAACTTGTATCCTGATGATACAATGTAACAAGAATGATAGAAGACCATGCATTGTACTGACAATGCATGAGGAGTTGAAGAGATCCATCCACAACTTCTAAGTGGATGAAGTGGATTAATAAAGTCCATGCACTATCACTTAGTGCATGAGAATTTGAAGAAGTTCCAATTTGATCTCTGATTAAATCAACAAAGAGAATTGAAGAAGTTATTTGATTCAGGAGTTCGGTTGAAGATGAAAAACCTTCAAGAAGTCCCTCCTAAGTATTGAACACATATGGAAGAGGAGATGAAGAAGATTAAGAAGAAACCGTTTGAAATTCCATTCATAAGTGATGAATACATGTTGAAGATAATGGAGGAATTTCAAAATGAAGAAGAAGAAAGGAAGAAGGATAAATGAGGAAGAAGGCTTGAAGTGGCACTTGGCATTTGGCATGTTTTATATGGAGAAGAACTTTGTATTTCACAAAGTCCTATTCTGTCCCTTTGCCAAAAAATTGGCCAGCCAAGGCACCTTGGGGGGTTCAACCCCAACGCATGGGCACTAGGGCACCACGCCCGGGGGAACCCCGTGGGGCGAGCCAGGGCGGCAGGGCGCACCCAAGGACACCGCAAGGGCGCCAGGGGCACGCCCGGAGGAGCGCAGTGTGCATAGTGGGCGCCAGTGGCGCGCCCGCAGGAGGCATAGTGGGCGCTAGAACCGCGCCCGCGAGGAGCAGAGGGTGGGCGCAAGAGCGCGCCCGCTAAAGAACTCGGTGCGGGGCGGCACCGAGAGGGGAGGAGATTCAACTGGCGGGTTGAGGGAGCGCCAGGCTTATAAAGCGCGGAAAAACCGGCCGCGGATTCGATGTGGGACGCGCATTTTTCACCCGGAGCGCATCCTGGCCGTCCGACTCATCGCCCGGCTGATCACAGCCGCTCATCGCATCCCGCGCAAGATCTCCTGATCGCGGCCGTCCGAGGATATTCAAACGCCTGATCCGACGGCCGAGAGCTCGTCTCCTTCCTCGAGCTCGGCCGAGGACACCTCGAAGCCACCCGCGACATCGCCTGAACCAGAGGCCATCCGACCACCGGTTTTTGAGTTCCCGGCCAACATTTCCAACGCCGAAGGCTCTATTGAGCTCGTCTGGACCTACCGAACACGATCATGCATAAAACTATACATCCATGCAACAAATGAGGAGATTTCGTGATCGGCCGAGGCAAACGAAGCTGCCGAGGCCACGTGGAGAGCATGCTTTGCATGCATGAGCCTAAACAGAGGCCGTGCATGCGTTCTAAGTCGCATGCACGTGAAGAAGGCCGATAAATAAGGGAGCCCGCGTCAAACCGAGAATAAAACGCAAAACTTTGGAAAGATTTTGAAGATCCGAAATCTTCGGTGATTCAAGATTTTGAACGCGGATGATCAAAGGCATTCCTCTGCCTATATAAGGAGAGCTCGTGGCTCTCATTGAGCTTGATGATTTTTTTGTTGAAGATCCGGAGTCCCGCGGAGCACTCTCTGCCTCGCGAAGCCGAAGCCCCGCGCATCCCACTTGCGCGGCTATTGATATCGGTTCCATCTGAGGCCCGAAGGAGTCCCTTTTGCGCATCCCTTGCGCGAAAGAAGTGAAGGGGAGACCCCTGCGCGCTAATCCTTGTGCGGCAGGAAGAACCCAGGGCCGCGGCACTCTGCGCGCCCACGGTTGAAGCCCGAGGTGCTTTGCACCCGAGGTCTTGCACGCCCTTGTGCCGTGCTCCTTGCGCGCTCGAAGGCTTGCACACCCGTGGCTTGTGCCTTGCACGTGTGCGCCTTGTGGCTTAAGCCCACCACACCTTGCGCGGCTGCCCCTTGTACCAAGACACCTTGCGCGCCTCCTTTGAGATCAAGGCAGTATACCATACTCATTTTGTGTTTGTGTGAAGTGAAGGAGTTCGGGTTGTGTTTTACACACATTGTGTGTGCCAAAGAAGGCCGAAGCCTTGCGCGGCAGTGGAGAAGAGGAGAAGCACATGGGCAGTGTGTGTGCAAAGTGGACATGAACACACCTTGGCCGAGACTTGCACTCTGTGTGTGCATTTGAAGAAAAGGCAGTAGCCTTGTGTGTGTGCTAAGTGAACAAGAAGACCACAACTAAACCTAAGTTAGTGTGTGTCAAAGAAAGAAGAAGTCATAGCCAAGATTGTGTGTGCAAAGTGAAAATACACCCTACGGGCATTTTTGTGTGCAAGATAAAGTGAAAGGCCAAGTGTGTGCCAAGTGGTTAGAAGACCACACTCATTAAGTGTGTGTATAAAGTGAGCAAGAAGTTGGCCGAAGCCTAGGTGTGTGCACAAGAAGGGAAGAAGGCCATAGGCATTTGTGTGTGCAAAAGAACTAAAAGGCCGAACCTAGTGTGTGCACTAAAAGTGTAAACACCTAGAAGTAAAATAAGGAGTGACCCACACTAAAGTAGAACACACTCTAAGTGTGTAAACAAATTGGTTAAAGTGTGTGATGGAGAAAAAAGGTGTGTGTGCTATATTTGATTACACCCTTTGTGGGTTTATTGCACCAAGAGAAAAAGGAGAGTGCATGCATGCATGCATGCACGTGCACACGTGAAGAAAGCCAAATCAGTGGTGTGCATCTGAGACTGGACCAGACTGAAGTTAAAGACATCATTTGTCTGAGTATTCAGTAGTTGGAGAGAAGCCAGGTCATCCTCAGAAGAAGGAGATAAATCCTGAGCAAGACGAGAAGACCTGATCAACTGAAGTGATCAGAGGTACCGAGCAGGGCCAGCAGCCTTTATCCCAGGCTGTTGAAGTTACTTGAAGAACTTAAAGTGAAGAATAGCTACTCATGCGACTCGAGGAGCCAAGAGAAGACCCTGTGGGACTCAGGGAGAAGAAGTCTTCAGTGGGATTCTGGAGCAGGCCAGTGGGACTCTGGTAACACTGTGTGAAGCAGTATAAAAACCCTCCTGTGGGACTTAGGAGAGATACAGTGGGACTCTGTAACGACCATTGTAATTTTAACAGGTTATAATGGAGAATCCATGCTTGGAGGGCATGGAAAGGATGTAGGCCTTTGGTGCCGAACCTTGTAAATCCTTGTGTCCTGTGCCTTTTCATTACTGCATTATCCGGGAAAGGTTGAGAGATACAAGAAGAGTGGATCGAGGCTTTAACCAGCCATAGAGGTTTAATTGATTAAGAATCAATTAGTAAAAATTTTTAAAGGATCACTGATTCACCCCCTCCCCCTCTCAGTGATTCACACTGATCTGGGCACTTCAATTGGTATCAGAGGGTGGTTCCCTCTAAAAGATCCAAGGGAGTCTATATGGAGTGCAGATTTGAGGAAATGAAAGAACAGCCTCAAATGGAGATATCTGCCAAGACTCTGAAAAACAGAATGAAGAAACAGGCAAAGAAGATGAGGAAGAAGGTTGCTGCAATCAGAGAAACTCCTTCTATGGAAAGAAATGTGAAAGTCACATCAGATGACAATTCCTTTTATCATTCTTCTGATGAAGCCTGCTCTAGCTGTGATGAAGATGGAAGGAACAATGATCTTCTAAATGCAATCAAATATCTTCAGAAGAGAGTCCCCAAGGAAATTGCAATGTGTATAGCTACAGGCCTCCTTGATCTTCAAGAAGAAAAATTACAGCTAGAAGATGAAGCCAATTCTCTGGAAGTCCAATTGGCTAAAAGGGTTGGCATAACCAACACTCTCAGAAAGCTGGTAAATGCCAAAGATGAAACAGTATCTCTTTGCAATGAAAGATATGAAGACACTGCTGAAGAATTACAAAGAAGCCTTTCTGAGAAAGAAATCTTTAAAGTATTGGTCAAAGAAGTTTTCCATGCACTGGAAAAGAGGCACAAAGTGTCAATGGTTGTCAGAGATGCTCAACTAGAAGACAAAGTCAAAAGGGTGAAGGAGCTGGACAACTCATTGCTTGAAATGAAGCAAGTGCATGAAGACCAGATGAAACAGCTGGAAGAGAAATGGGAAGGAAGGCTAAGAACAGTTAAGGATGAGAAGAACTCCCTTAACATGAAATGCCTAGAACTAGAGGTGATATTGAAAAATCTGCAATCACCCAAAGTTAAAGCCTCCCAGTCAGCTGAAAGGAGAAATGTTGCTACTCAAGTATGCCTTGAGAAGGATGATTCTAAAAGAAAGACATCCTCTAGTGAAAGAGCAACAACTTCTAACAAGAAGGTACCATCCATACCATCTTGTACTCATGTTTCTAAAAGTGTTTCTACTAAAAGTGCAGGATGGAAGAATGATTCCAAACATGTATGGATGAAGAAAATGAAGAAGAAGAGCTCTTCTGAAGCAGCACAACAATTCAAGACAAGAACCCAACAATCAGAAGGACTGAAGAGGTCAAGATTTGTGGGTCAGTGTTGGTGTTGTAACAGGTATGGGCATTGTGCAAAGGATTGTTGGTACAATCCACTAAATGCCAAAGCACAGAGGAAGCCCATGCCAAGGGGGAGCAAGCCAGAAGGAAAGAAGCAGCATCCACAGGTCCAGAGACATCTGTTCACTGCTAACAGATTTGGATTACTTGACAACATCTGGGATGATTGCAAAAGTGGTCAAAAGAATGATACATGTCAATCTCCAACTGTATCCAAAGATGGAATGAAGAGAAGATCACTGAACCTGGCTAAAAGAGATTCCTTGGGAAGCAAGCAGAAGAAAGTAGAAAATGCTCCCAAGAAGTGTTTGAAAAAGGAAGAGAAGACCTTGGAGTCTAAGTCCAAGAAGGGTGAGTCATCCAGTAGGACCACCAAGAAGACATGATTCTACTGTGGAAAGAAAGGTCATACCATGGATCTTTGCAAACAAGCCATGGAAATCAATAGAAGCCAACTGAACTCAAACAGACAATCAATCCAGAAGAAGAAGAAGGGATTGATTGAAAACAAGTTGCCTAAGAAAGGTAGCTTGACAGCATCAAAAGAACCATGTGGAATTTCCAAAACTGAGGCCACACTTCCAAATGATTTACTTGTCATATGGCCACATCAGTTGCAACTTGCCAGAGAACTACAAAGAGTTGAAGATGAAGCTCTGGCAATTGCTAAAGCAAAAGGGAAGAAGAAGGTTTCACATGAAGAAGTTTTGAGAACCACACCAGCACAATCATCAATGAAGATCAAATGTGCAAGTGTGAAGACTGGTGAAAATGGGACATCTCGGTTGAGAGAATCTTCTCAACCTTGTTGTTCACATTGATGAACCAAGGAGGTTCCATCTTATTCCCTAATCACTTGTATATACATGTGCTAACATTGCAGGGAATTGAAGATGATGGTCATTCTCAGCTGGAGGATGGTTTGGACAGAACGGAGTGCACCCCTTGAGGGGGAGAAAATCTGAAGAAGATGATGTTCTAAAATTAATATCATCTTGAGAAAGTGAAGGTATTCCAATCATGCTTTCATCCCTTGTTTCTTAATTGAGTTTATCTTGTCAATTAAGGGGGAGTATGGATTGAAGACAAATGGATGAAAGGGGGAGCTTTATCATTGCACTGAACTTTCTAATGAGTTTTGTGAAGTTGTGCAGGATTTAGCAATTCATTGATATATCTGAAAAATTTCAAACCCCTGAAGCATGATCTCACATGTACAGTGAATTGTGGACAGCATTGAGTACATTGGTTACATCACTCTTGTTTTCTACACCGGGTTAGCCCAAGTAGACTTAGAGCTGATTTACTAAAGGTTCTTTGCTAAAAAGAACATGTGACATCATCCCTCTCCTAGTGTTTTTCAAGAAGATACTTTTCAATGGGAGGAAGATATTTTTTTTAAAAGTGAACCACACCACACCTTTGCATTTGATTGCCAATAAAGGGGAGAAAATATTGGCACACATATTGACCCATTCATATGTGCTGAAGGAGTGTATTGACAACAAATACAAAGGGGGAGATTGAAGTGCATTGTGTTTCATTTCTTGTCAATGAGGCATGAAGTTGTCACTAGAATGAATGGAAGTCAGGGAATGTCAAGATGTGAATGACAAAGGTTGTGATGGTGTTGGTGGTAATGGAGAATGGCCATGGTACTAAGATGCATGTCACTTAGGAGATTCACTAAGTGGTATTGGAAATTGTGGTTGCAACATTCTCCATGTAAATCTGACGATTGTTGAGCTGATCATTAAGTTCCAAGAACTTGTATCCTGATGATACAATGTCACAACAATGATAGAAGACCATGCATTGTACTGACAATGCATGAGGAGTTGAAGAGATCCATCCACAACTTCTAAGTGGATGAAGTGGATTAATAAAGTCCATGCACTATCACTTAGTGCATGAGAATTTGAAGAAGTTCCAATTTGATATCTGATTAAATCAACAAAGAGAATTGAAGAAGTTATTTGATTCAGGAGTTCGGTTGAAGATGAAAAACCTTCAATAAGTCCCTCCTAAGTATTGAACACATATGGAAGAGGAGATGAAGAAGATTAAGAAGAAACCGTTTGAAATTCCATTCATAAGTGATGAATACATGTTGAAGATAATGGAGGAATTTCAAAATGAAGAAGAAGAAAGGAAGAAGGATAAATGAGGAAGAAGGCTTGAAGTGGCACTTGGCATTTGGCATGTTTTATATGGAGAAGAACTTTGTATTTCACAAAGTCCTATTCTGTCCCTTTGCCAAAAAATTGGCCAGCCAAGGCACCTTGGGGGGTTCAACCCCAAGGCTTGGGCACTAGGGCACCACGCCCGGGGGAACCCCGTGGGGCGAGCCAAGGCGGCAGGGCGCACCCAAGGACACCGCAAGGGCGCCAGGGGCACGCCCGGAGGAGCGCAGTGTGCATAGTGGGCGCCAGTGGCGCGCCCGCAGGAGGCATAGTGGGCGCTAGAACCGCGCCCGCGAGGAGCAGAGGGTGGGCGCAAGAGCGCGCCCGCTAAAGAACTCGGTGCGGGGCGGCACCGAGAGGGGAGGAGATTCAACTCGCGGGTTGAGGGAGCGCCAGGCTTATAAAGCGCGGAAAAACCGGCCGCGGATTCGATGTGGGACGCGCATTTTTCACCCGGAGCGCATCCTGGCCGTCCGACTCATCGCGCGGCTGATCACAGCCGCTCATCGCATCCCGCGCAAGATCTCCTGATCGCAGCCGTCCGAGGATATTCAAACGCCTGATCCGACGGCCGAGAGCTCGTCTCCATCCTCGAGCTCGGCCGAGGACACCTCGAAGCCACCCGCGACATCGCCTGAACCAGAGGCCATCGGACCACCGGTTTTTGATTTCCCAGCCAACATTTCCAACGCCTAAGGCTCTATTGAGCTCGTCTGGACCTACCGAACACGATCATGCATAAAACTATACATGCATGCAACAAATGAGGAGATTTCGTGATCGGCCGAGGCAAACGAAGCTGCCGAGGCCACGTGGAGAGCATGCTTTGCATGCATGAGCCTAAACAGAGGCCGTGCATGCGTTCTAAGTCGCATGCACGTGAAGAAGGCCGATAAATAAGGGAGCCCGCGTCAAACCGAGAATAAAACGCAAAACTTTGGAAAGATTTTGAAGATCCGAAATCATCGGTGATTCAAGATTTTGAACGCGGATGATCAAAGGCATTCCTCTGCCTATATAAGGAGAGCTCGTGGCTCTCATTGAGCTTGCTGATTTTTTTGTTGAAGATCCGGAGTCCCGCGGAGCACTCTCTGCCTCGCGAAGCCGAAGCCCCGCGCATCCCACTTGCGCGGCTATTGATCTCGGTGCCATCTGAGGCCCGAAGGAGTCCCTTTTGCGCATCCCTTGCGCGAAAGAAGTGAAGGGGAGACCCCTGCGCGCTAATCCTTGCGCGGCAGGAAGAACCCAGGGCCGCGGCACTCTGCGCGCCCACGGTTGAAGCCCGAGGTGCTTTGCACCCGAGGTCTTGCACGCCCCTGTGCCGTGCTCCTTGCGCGCTCGAAGGCTTGCACACCCGTGGCTTGTGCCTTGCACGTGTGCGCCTTGTGGCTTAAGCCCACCACACCTTGCGCGGCTGCCCCTTGTACCAAGACACCTTGCGCGCCTCCTTTGAGATCAAGGCAGTATACCACACTCATTTTGTGTGTGTGTGAAGTGAAGGAGTTCGGGTTGTGTTTTACACACATTGTGTGTGCCAAAGAAGGCCGAAGCCTTGCGCGGCAGTGGAGAAGAGGAGAAGCACATGGGCAGTGTGTGTGCAAAGTGGACATGAACACACCTTGGCCGAGACTTGCACTCTGTGTGTGCATTTGAAGAAAAGGCAGTAGCCTTGTGTGTGTGCTAAGTGAACAAGAAGACCACAACTAAACCTAAGTTAGTGTGTGTCAAAGAAAGAAGAAGTCATAGCCAAGATTGTGTGTGCAAAGTGCAAATACAGCCTACGGGCATTTTTGTGTGCAAGATAAAGTGAAAGGCCAAGTGTGTGCCAAGTGGTTAGAAGACCACACTCATTAAGTGTGTGTATAAAGTGAGCAAGAAGTTGGCCGAAGCCTAGGTGTGTGCACAAGAAGGGAAGAAGGCCATAGGCATTTGTGTGTGCAAAAGAACTAAAAGGCCGAACCTAGTGTGTGCACTAAAAGTGTAAACACCTAGAAGTAAAATAAGGAGTGACCCACACTAAAGTAGAACACACTCTAAGTGTGTAAACAAATTGGTTAAAGTGTGTGAAGGAGAAAGAAGGTGTGTGTGCTATATTTGATTACACCCTTTGTGGGTTTATTGCACCAAGAGAAAAAGGAGAGTGCATGCATGCATGAATGCACGTGCACACGTGAAGAAAGCCAAATCAGTGGTGTGCATCGGAGATTGGACCAGACTGAAGTTAAAGACATCATTTTTCTGAGTATTCAGTAGTTGGAGAGAAGCCAGGTCATCCTCAGAAGAAGGAGATAAATCCTGAGCAAGACGAGAAGACCTGATCAACTGAAGTGATCAGAGGTACCGAGCAAGGCCAGCAGCTTTATCCCAGGCTGTTGAAGTTACTTGAAGAACTTAAAGTGAAGAATAGCTACTCGTGCGACTCGAGGAGCCAAGAGAAGACCCTGTGGGACTCAGGGAGAAGAAGTCTTCAGTGGGATTCTGGAGCAGGCCAGTGGGACTCTGGTAACACTGTGTGAAGCAGTATAAAAACCCTCCTGTGGGACTCAGGAGAGATACAGTGGGACTCTGTATCGACCATTGTAATTTTAACAGGTTATAATGGAGAATCCATGCTTGGAGAGCATGGCAAGGATGTAGGCCTTTGGTGCCGAACCTTGTAAATCCTTGTGTCCTGTGCCTTTTCATTACTGCATTATCCGGGAAAGGTTGAGAGATACAAGAAGAGTGGATCGAGGCTTTAACCAGCCATAGAGGTTTAATTGATTAAGAATCAATTAGTAAAAAGTTTTAAAGGATCACTGATTCACCCCCTCCCCCTCTCAGTGATTCACACTGATCTGGGCACTTCACTATAGATAAATATATGAATGAATTTTGTAAGGGGTGTTTCTGTATGTATTTCGTAAACTATAATATTCTACATCCCAAAATAATTTCATGACTTTCATTATTATTTTTGTGAAGTGAATGAAATTTCCAATAATGATAAAAATATATCATCTAACAAATATTATGCTCCCTTGGAAGCCTCTAAAATTATTAATGTTAGGAGGAATGATTATTTAGGATTTACCTACTATTTTTAGGATTATTCTTAATAACACAAAGGAAATCCAGAATAAATGGAATTTATTATATGTGACTTGAAAATGCACACATGAGTATGATCACCTTTAAGATATATCATCATATTCCAGTGAAAAACACCTCTATAATGATATAAATGATGATAATTGGGTTTTAACTTAACTACTCAATCATCAATGTATAATTTTACAATTCTCTATTAAAATGTTTTAAAAATGTGATGAATTTCTCATTGGAATGTGACTCCAATAAAACATCACTATTTTTTTTAAAATTTAATCATAGAATTATAGAATACTAATATTTGGATATATAATATTACTATTTAAAATCATAAAATATAAAATACATAAAATGAAATGAAACATAAATTATTTATTGACAACAAAAAGTTAATGTATAAATTATTTCATTCTTGTTGATACTCCTGCTAAGGATTGAAGGATTCTGGTAGAATTTAATTTTTATTGATCCATATATATATGTGAAATATTATGATTCACATATAGTCATCCCCAAAAATTATTGATGTATATCTGAAAATCATGTTTAAGAACTTTTTCTAAAAGTGTAACTGATAAGAATAATCCGTAAAAAGTCTATCCAAAAATGACATATGATTTTCCTATTAATGATAATGATAAGGTATGAGACTAATTTAATTCTCAATACCATTATTCCATATAACCTTTTTCATTGAGTTACAAGTAAAAAATATTAGGTATGTATCGATTTCTATATATTTTACTCTTTTAGAAAAAGCCACTACTCCCATAGTGATGTATATGAATGATTTTAATTATTTTGTATAATTTTATTTTTATCAGATATAATTATTTTTGGAAATTTATGATCTAATTTTTTTGATTATGTATTGTTAACTTTGTAATTCAATCATTTTCAATCATCCAATATATGGTTTCCATAATCTATATTTCCTTTTTATGTGTTAATTATGCTATCAATGTTTCCCTATATAATCTTCCCCTAGCTATAACCAACATTAGATTTCACAGCTCCCAAATAATTTGAAATATTATTTTCATATATCAATGAATAATGAAGCAATAACCTTTCTATATTTTAAGGAGTTGTCCATGTAAAACATGTCACATCACCCAACCCAACTCACCATTCTTTTTAGTGTGCATTAAAAATCCCCAAATGATGTAAAAAATGCATAAAAATCATTAAAGAACATTTTTAATGTATTTACCATCAATGTAGAGTTGATGGATAAATTTTCTTCCAAAAAAATATAGCCTTAATCATTCATACAATAAATTCCATTATGACTTCCAATTATTAGAGAAACCTGAATAAAAAAACCCATCTAGCCAAATGAGTCATATTAAGTAGTGAATTAATCAAATTCATAATTAAACACCATTGGAATTATAAAACCCACTACCAATATCTATGAATAAAATAATAAAAATTTTCAATATAATATTAGTTGAATACAAAGAAATGAATTCCATATTGACTAAAAATCCTAATAGGTCATAAAAACCATAGAATTCATGAAATCCATCTCTATACAACCAAATTAATATTTCCACACCCAACACTCCATATTATTCCCAAATAATGTGAAACTATTTCAAATGAAATCAATAACCTATACAAAGAAATATAGACTAAATACATGTGCATAGTAGTGTGTATAAAAGATGAGAACAAAAAGAACATGTAATATCTGACTTACGAGCCTAAGATATTACATTAATTAAAAATTTCTTGAAGGGTATTTTGAAATAAAATACATACAATAATGATTTCTATCACATGTACTAATATAAAAATATCACATATTCTTTAAATAATGTAATAAAACAATACTTCTTTCCAAAATATAACTTCAATTCATATTAAATACAAATCATAAATCAAAACCATGTTTTGAAAACATAGAAACATCCTTATTTAAAAATAAATTTTAGAAAATTTAAAAATTAAACATTAAATCTATTTTGATAAAACCCCAATCAGTAATGAATAAAGATCACTATAAAGGGGAACAAAAATATTGATTGATAGTAATAAAATTTTAAATGATTCCAATGCCTTAATAGATATGTTTAGTATATTATAAAATATATTAAAATTAAGTATAATAAAGAACCATATATTAGGCCACACATATTATGGGATTCAACCTATTTCTTAAATTATTATAGTCCTTAAACTATAGATATGAACCGCTCAACGAATTATAAGAATATATCTATCATGTCAGTCAAATAAAACTAGATTGTCCCTTAAATTTCTTATGATCTCATAGTATCCATTAGAACAACCATCAATGTGCCCTTGGAAATAATGGTTATGAATCTATTTAGGAAAAAATATAAAAATGATATTTCAATTATTTAGATCAATACTAAGTTAACTATTATTCTTCTAACCTAATGACCATTATTTTTAGTAATAAATACATATAATTTCTAAAATTACACTTATAAAACATATCATACATAAATTCTAAAACACTTTCATAGAAAAAACACATTCCATATAAAATTAAATTATATGTATAATAAATATCCCAAAGAGGTTAAAATGAATATGAGAAACCAATTTGATTATCATGAGATATAAACCATTTATATAGTAAAATACCAGGATAGTCTATCACATGAAAATGAACTCACAATTCTAGGTCCAATAATTTTCACTAAAACTATGTAATTTCATACAATTGGAATGAAAGAGAATAATCATACCTTATTAAACCCAAAAAATTATATTAAAACATTTAAAATTCCTTCCAAACCCTTAGAAAATTTAAAGGGTCTAGATTTCCAAAAAATAAATCTTTATAAGTCTCCTAAAATTAATACTGGGGATGGTTTTCACATTAAATAATACGTTTCAAAATATAAAAATGTGCACTATAAGGAAAAATATTTATGTTACACCACCATTTAAAAATAAAATATTATTATTTACAGTGAAACATAATATATAGTAAATTTTTTTCTTTTAAAAATATTATAACACTGAACAACACATGAATTTTTTAATTAACAGAGTTCATTGAAAAACCAAACTCAAAAAATAGGAAATCAGGCAACAATGTGTTATCTTAAATAGAAAACCATAAAAAATTATAACACTAAAAATACATAACTATTAGGATCCTAATAGTTTGAATTATACTAAATCATAAATATAACAATAAAAGTGATTATGGATCCTAGGATTATGGGTAATGAGATAGAAATAGATGAATAAGGAAGAACAAGATATTATATGAAGAAAGGATGGGTTCCCTTGATAAAATATCTTAATGACAATGGAGTATGACATCAAAATCATGGTGGATGATTGAAGGTATCCCCTTTAGAAGCCATTTATCATCAACCAATTATGATTGTGAGTATATGATGCCAAAAAATTCGTAGTAACGAAGAGGGATATAATTAGAAATTAATTTTGTAATAACATGGAAGGCATACATGGTTCTACCACAAGATCTATTAAATCTTTATCTAACCATGTGGATAGAACTAAAGGAGTACTATAAACTTATTTAGTTTTTCCACATAGTTAATTTTCCCATGGTCTAATAGTGAGAATCACCTCTAATAAAAAAATATGTTTTGTAGTTTTATAGAAATCCCTAGGTGGTTTCAGAAACAGGTCACTGACCATAAAAAATTTCAATACATGTTTTTCAGCATGTGTTTATAGGTTTCACATAGTTTATACAAATAATTCAACAATGATAAAATAGGGAATTTTTTTTGTGATATTTGATTAAAATAAAAATCCCCTTAAAATTTTAAAAACATACGAAAATTAAATAAATAAAAAAGTGACAATATTATTATGAGGTGTTGCAACCTCCCAATGATGCCACTTTTATCTTCTATAGTTTTTGTAATAAAAATAGAAGGTTATTCAACATGAAACTACCAAGAAACAATTAATATGTGGGTGGCTTTGGGATTACATGGAATTTTAGTAACTAGGGGTCGTCCATATGATTCAAAATCTAAATCGTCTAAATAATACCCTTAGAGGAAAAAACCTAAATACTCAAAAACCAAAACAAAACTCTAATAACTAACCATATAACAACGATCAATACCAATACCTTAATAAATGAAGGCATCTTAAAATTCTCCGAACCATTTTAAAATTCATTTAAAATTGTTAAATAGGGGGAAAACATTTATGAAGGAAATAATACCAATGATATGACACAGCCTCCAAAAAACACATAAGAAAAGCAATCCACTAACAAAAAATGACCATTTTCTAAAATATGGATAAAAGCATCAAGGTGATAGAACCCCAACCATGATATATATGAAAATAAACCCCACTACAAAACATACTTAATTTTTATGATCTCCAGGTCATGGGAATGTATTATTACTAGCTAGGTTATTGAAAATTGATGTTTTATTGTCATTTGGGTGTTGCGAGTAAACGATTCTATGTTTTTGGGGAAATTGTCTGGGTTCATAATCTACCCATGTTTATTTCTAAATATGATTTAACCATGATATATAGTTATATTTAAAGGTTATTTTTGTCACATGTTGAAAAATGTTTATTTAACTGTGTGAGTCACCAAGGAAAACCTTGTCTGTGACTAGATTAGGGACTTGTGGTTATTTCAAAGATTGATCATGTCTTTTCTGATGAGATAGAATTTCAAAGATAATCCTGTAGATTCATATTCAAGGTAAGGTAAGGACTATATTGGTTGCACATGGTTTTTCTAACCATACAACGTAACCTTATGACCTATTCGAGTAACTAGTAATTAGAAAATTATTCTACTATTACTACTAGATATAAATTATTGTTAACAATTAATCTTATAATAGTTAAACCCATCCATTTTAGGATACTTTAAGAGATTCCCCCCTATATACCTTAGTGATTATTCATTGTTAATGGTTGATTTCTTGATGATATGTTCGTATATCGACCTTTTCCTTCATATTTCTAGAACTTTACATGATTTGAATTACCCTTATTTTGTGGAAAATAAATTTTTTTGTGATTTATAACTATAGATTGGCTAATAAGGAATTGATTATTTTTTTCATATAGAAAAATTTTATTGAGGATAGAATCTCTTTAATTGTGTCACTGGATTTATAGGAGACTATTTTCCTCCATTGAAGTGGTGGGTTTATTTATAAAATGCTTATTTTTATAGGAATCCATTAGATTTATTTTGTTTTCATTTAGTTTTTCATATTAAAACGATTGAATGCAAATCAATATGGAATAGTTTTTTTTAATGAATATTTTTTTTCCTGGTAAATTTTTCTAAAAAGGAGTTTCATTAAAAATATTTTTATACACATCAAGTGTTCAATGAATTTATTTAACGATTATTTTAACTCCAAAATGTTTCTTCAAGACTAGAAGAATTACTTCTCCACTTTTATAAATAATTTATAAAATATTTAGAAAGGATTAATTAATTTTTGGATAAAACATTACAGATTTGGAAACAGGGGTGAATTGGGTTTGGACATCGGAAAACATCAATGATTATGTTCATGATAAGGGGGTATGTGTTTGAAAATAGTCATCTATGTTAAAACTCAATATTAATAGGTATCACGGTATGTAATAAAATTATTCCATGTTTTTACTAGTACAGTATTCTCATAGGCTATATCCTATTTATGTTTTTGAAATAATTCTTTATTCATTGTTTTATTCATGATGGTAATTATCATGCTTTGATTAATCACTTGTTTATCTCTAAAGATATGTATATTATTTTACTACATCCCTATATTATATCATTTTTTTTATTTACATATTCTAATGGATTTGATTATGGATTATTTTAACGGAAAACATATTTGTTTTTATGTCAATGGTTTTAAAATTAAATGATCTATACTACATGTTTTGTTTTAAATCTATAACTAACTGATGAATAGTGACATACATAATATAGATTTTGGGTGGTATATAACATATTGTTTTCCAAATAATAATTATAATATTTATGGTGTATACGATCTTGGTTTCTAAGGATACAAGTATTGGTAAGTGTTTTATATAACATGAATGATAATCATGGTCATTGTCACTTCAATTTTGAGATTGAATAGTTCAATAAATCTTTATAAGTAGAGTTGGTTTGGGTCTTGGTTTCATATTAGTCTAGGTATACAATTTTAGCATGAAATTTTATGTCTCTTGGTTTTGTAATTTTTGATAAATGTTTTACTGTAGTGGGTTATCTTTTTATTTTTATACCTATGATAGGATGCATTGGTTTTTTCGATGAAATACATGCCATGGTTTTGTATGTTGATAAACAAGTGGTTGTCATCTGCCAGTGGCGATCAGGAATTCTATTTGGGAATAATGGTGGGATATAGTTAGTGACTTTTATAGTTAATATGGATTGGTTTAGTACCAAAATTTATGATAGGAATTGGTATTTATTATGGTTGGTTTATAGAGTAGTGTTAAGGCCACCACAATTCACTTAGAATATGGCAATGCATTCCTAGCCTATTTCCATTCATATTAGACTCCATTTTACTATTTGTGGAAAAGAATTTATTTCATCCTAAATTTGATCATGATTTTGGGATTTTATTTTTTTGGGAAACTTAATATCTTTAAATTTAGTCATTTTATGGGATTCAATTTGGATTCTTGATGTTCATTCCTTGATTAAAATATGTATTTCTATGATAATATGGCATTATATCTTGTTTTAAATTGATGATTACTACTAAAAGGATCTTATAGAACCATAGTAAGTAATTTTGGGATAAATTCCATTGTAAAACCCTCTATTTGACAATAGTATAGTGGAAAATTGATCTGACCTATTAAATACCTTGGTCAACTATGTGATAGAAACTAGAGCTGATGGTGTTCATTATTTATACCTTTTCAAGAAAAATTGCAATTATTACATGTTAAAAAATGAACTTAGGATCTCTAGTAATGGATATAGAAAATAGAAAGTTTTTATAAATTATAAAGACTAATGATTACTCTATAGTAGTAGTCAATACATATATTCTTAGAGAAAATTGAATGTATTGGTGGGAGTCTATAAAGGAATCTAAATTAAATGTGTACCTAACATTGAAAATATTCATAAAGGAATTAAATCAATAGTTCATTCCGAAAATGATTCATGTAATGAAGGCTTGAGAGGTTGTTTCAATGGTTAAAATATATCATTCCTTGATGTAATATTATACTTATTTCTCTCAGATGATATATAATTCTCTAGAATTTTTCATAGATGACCACCTCATGGATATCCATATAGAAATAGTTCTAAAGCAGGAAATTTGTTCTAATTTAATTCTAATGTGCACGAAGAACATTACTGAGGAACATAATAAATAGACTATGGATGATGCATATATACCATGGAAGATAGGTATTCAATGAGCTTTTGTTGGAGTAGGGGGTATCTAGTAAGTATCATCTGACTATAAGAAAAATGAAAATATGATTTCCCAATTTCTTTATAGAGAAAATATAAGGGGTTGCTTGAGTCAACACTCGGAATTTTAAATTCGTGTGGGAGACCATGTTATACTAAGCTTTATCATATAGTTATACCCTATATTTTCAATCATTGATGGTAATCGGGTCATCTTATGATATTTTTAGATTAATTCCTATTGAAACTAAATTCGAATCCAACCTTACCAATTCCTTCTAGGCTTTATCATATGTAGTGATATATAGTGTATATCATTCACATCCTAATTGGGATACTCAGGAATCAATGAAAAAATATAGAGGATTTGTGGGAAAATGTATTTATATAGTGGAGTATATAATAGAGTTATCTAAAGTGTTGTAAGTTATTTTTATCGGTACATTATCTATTTCATCCAGTATAGTTCTTGATTTTCTGGATTCTAGTGAATCATAATGTTTTATATCATTTATACTTATTGAAATATTTTTCCATGTAATGGAGATTATTCTATTTTTTATTCATCCCTCCCATATTTTTGGAAGAATTAAGGATGATGATTTTATGGGTTTTGAGTTTAATATCAACATTACTGACCATAATGTCTTATGGGATTTACATGTTCTTGATCTTAATAGTAGTTACCTCATTATGGTCATGGATTGAATGTTTAAATTCGAATCATTGTTTGATTTTTATTTTTATTGGGTTCATTTTGTAACTCTTGATGGGGTTTCTCATGTCTTTTATTATTAGTGGGATCCCATATCAATAATCATAGGGAATGTTTTTTTCAAGGATGAATGAACTCAAGCTGATTGTCATATATAACCATAGAAATGTTCAACCGAAATTTAAGTGTTCTTCTTCCTATAATAGTGTAACAGTATATGGTGGTTTTTCTAATTATTTTTTTATGGAAATCCAACTAAGATTGATTCTGAGTTTTCTTTTGACTTTCTCTTATGGGAGATACCTATCTCTATGACATTTATCATTTAAACCCCACTGAGTTGAAAGAGATTAATGTTCCCTATGAGGATCTTGATGGAAAATGATATATAAATTAATGTTTTTTATATGAGTCATCACTGGTTCCCTTTGAAATAAATGTTGATGGAATCCTCTAATATTTATTTGATTATCCATGACTTAACAATTTGACTATTACGAACAAGTGTAGTTTTAATATGATTAATAATTTTTATTTATAACTCCTAGGATGATGATAAATTTCTATGATTTATTTGCATTCAGGTTACCATCAGTTAATATTCCGAAATGTTGATATTCATATAATATCATTTAGGTTATATTTTGGAAATTATTATTACATGGTTATACATTTTCTTCATACCATTTACCCTATTGTGTTTTTGTAATTGATAAATTCAATATTTTATAATCTAATGTGATATTTAATGGTTGTATTTGTAGAGGCTTTTTTATATTACATGTTAAAAGAAGAATATAATAATCATCTATATATTGTTTCATGAACTCTCGAAAACATATATGGTATGGAATGATTCAAAAATGTCAGTTTTCGATCCATGTGTTGATGTTTCTAGGTCATGTTATTTTTGAGAGGGTAATCTCAATGAATTCTGGAAATCTCAATGTAGTGATATACTTGGAGAAACCATTATATTTTTTAGATTTATAGAATACCATGAACATAAAGTTATTATTGGTGTTTTGTTCCAAATATTTGACATCTTACAACTCCAATGATAGTGTTTACAATAAATTCATTTCCATTGTAGGGAATGAAAATATTCAAATATTTTTCATGGAAATATTGATGTGGTTGGAATGGCACCATTTATTATTCATCAAGAACAAATTTTCTGTTATGGTTTTTTTTAATTTTCTTAACTATGATGTAATGATTTTTTAGGACACTTGGTATTCTAGTGGTTTCCTATAGCTTAATCCTTGATTTTTCCTCTAGAGAATAATTCATTTTTCCCATGATATTGAGTTGGCTTCCTAATTTATTCTCATAAGAATATGTCGCACTATATAATCAATAAGTGTAGTGAGATCATATGAGTATGATTTAAATTTTTAATGAAAGATACCTAAACATATTGTGGAAATGTTTGGTTGATTATAATTTAAAAAAATTATTTTCAAATTTCATACATAGCTTGAAAAGGGAATGAGAACATCAATATATTGGGCAAGAATTTAATTGCTTATTAAATAAAGGAATAATTTTTTGGAGTTATATTTGATTAGTTATTTCACTAAGATACCATTGGATTTGGAATATAAATATTGGGATGTGATCATAGCTTTTGTAAATTATGGTTAATTGTTTGATGATCAGATTCATATTAAATAAAAAAAACATTGAATGGTAGAATTTTACAAAAAATTATAATGGTGGGGAGACCATGGGTGCCTACTCTATGACATGTGATGGTCATTTCTATTTCTAATATATATTGGTCATACATATAGCATTGAAGAAATATTTAATGGATTGTGATCATCAATATAGTGTGTTTTCTCTCCCATGGACTACCTATAAGTATCATCATTTCAAAAATCAGTATTGGTAGTTGGGAATACGGCAATATAATACAGACATTGTGTAATGATGCATTACTTTATTAAATATTTAGGCATTATAAATCAGAGTTTCATGTTTTTTTTACTTTACATATTATTGTATATATGTATGATAAAATCACCATAGACATAATTGTTAGTTTAGCAAGTACTAAAAGTTGAAACAATATGATTTGGGTGATCATTGATCAACTTATTAATTTGGTCCATTTTTATTATATTAATGAGAAAGAGGAGGAGGAGGAGATTAGGAATATGTATATATGAGATATTATGAATCTATAAATAATTCATTATTTATTTGGTTATAATAGATATTCACATTTTTCATATCATTTTTGGAATGGGTTTCAAGAGGCGGTGTGTACCCAATTGAATATAAGAATTATAAATCTACCTCAAATTGATGGGGATATTGAGCGAGTCGTTAAGATTAATGAGAAAATACTTCAGTAATGAGTTATGATTTAATTTTTCAATTGAAAATAAATTTCCTTTGTTGGATTTCGCCTATAAATTAGTTATAAAGGTCTGATTAATATGATACCATTTTAAAAATATTATGGTAATCCATGTAGATCTCTGTTATGTTGGGTAGACTATGAATAATGGTATTGTGTTAAAGACATGTATTATTTTTGATATGATAGAAAGGGTGAATTTTATTTGAAAGAGATTAGTTATAGATCAAGGTCACTATAAATCCAATTTGGAACATATTTTTCACCTATTGGATTTTTTAGTAGGTGATAAAATATTTCATTTTGTTTCTCCTAATTCGGGTTATCATATTTTATGAGAAAAATGTATGCTTCCCATTTAGAGTTCATCGACTGATGTAGATTAGTGTTTTGTTAGATTAAATTTTCATCTTTATAGGCATAAATTGATGATTTTTTTCACGTTTCTTAACAGATGAGTTATCATCTAGACCCCGCTCAAATAGTTAAATGGGAGGACATTGATGATGATCTCGACACATTTGTAGGGGACTAAGCAATATAGATTATTGATTATTAAAATAAGGTATTTGTGGTAAAATGATTTTTTTAAATTATGTACCATTGTATTTTAGTTGATATTCCTATGATATAAAGAATTAATAAGTATAGATAATGTGGGAATGCCTTTTTTTAATTTTTAGACCCCAACCCCTATTTTATTTTTTTGAAAACAAATGTTTCATGGTCAGAAAAATTGTGCCACCATACAAGTCACAAATATGTTTTATTTTAGGATTTGATTGTCTCATTTGAAGGTAAAACGTCATTAGATAGACTGGGGCTTAGTATTTATAGTTTATTTAGAAATAATCAAGCTTCATGGTTTTTAAACTATCAGTAAAAACTGTGAGATATGGAATTACATTCTTCAGTGGTGTTTTCATGTTTTGAGCACAGTTTTTTACCATGTCAGTCCCCATAGATAATTGTGACAGCGTATGTGTTTGGGTCCATATGTTTTCTATATATTACAGCCAATATGTTTTACCACATTGGGTGCCTCATGTAGTTGTTTGGTTTGATTTTCATGGGAAAGTAAGGAATTTATAGTTAGCTCATGGTTTGTTGGACTACGCCTCCTAACTGTAGGACCAATAAGTGTCTTATAATTAGAGCATTACATAGATACCATTTCTCATTTTAACCTCTATTATCCTGCTAACATATTATTAACAAGAATCAACCATAAATTTTTACACAAATAGGTTCTTCCCTTGGAATATGTGATTCTTATTAATTATTTATGTATTTCATCATTGAATGTTTTTTCAACCCATTATCCTTGCCTTATTATATATCTTTTCTCAATATTTATTCCACTTATTTTATAGTAAATCTATTGAGAAATTATTTCATTATTTTTTGAGTTTTATGGGGAATAAATGATATTTTGTATTGTTTGAGGCTTGTGGGTATTAGATCACATCCCTTTCCATCACTATTTTTTAATGAATTTATTTCCTACATTACTAATGTAGAGGACTCAATAAAAAGTTTATTTATCACAGAACACTTGATTATTATTATTTTTTGAGTAGTTTATCTTTTTTAGAATTTTTTCTTATTTCTAAGATGAATATTTTGGAAATATGCATAATTATTGTCATGGAAAATAGTTTTGAATTATGTGGTTATATAAATGAATTATTAAACACGTAATGTGTTACCTGAAATTCATCAATGATGATTTTGACTATTAAATGGGTTTTCATGAAATTTGGTCGTAATTAATCGATTCTACAAATTATATATAGAATTGTGATTAAGATTTACTTGAATATTTTATGAAAATATGGAACATTGGAACCATGAATGTATTGGGTTATGGATCTAAGAGAACACTATAGAGAGTAGAACCACTAGGTGTAATGTCTATGATTATAATACACTTTGAAATTAATTATATTTAGGAATCACATTATATTAGATAATGTTCTGTGAATTTAGTAGATTGTTTCCCAATGTATAGATGCCACTTGTGTTTTTGATTTCATATAGTGTTCTTGGGATTCTTTAAAATAGTAATGAGGATTATTTTATTACTAACATGTTTATCAATATTGATATATATTCCTTTTTACTACTACCCATTATGTTATAATTCATATTTATATCAATATTCTATTGGCGTGGATATGGATGGACATCACGAATCACAAAATTATATTCATGGGAATGGTTTTTGGATGGAAGCATTTATAAAAAATCCATAAAATATATATCTAATGGTTATATATTGATATTGTAGTGACACTGACACCAGTATCCTATTCTTGGTGTCCATATTATTACATTGGTATAATATAACATAAATTATATCCTAAATGAACTAATAGTTTAATAGTATTGGTTAAAAAGTCACATACAAGATTCCCATATTACATTTGAATAGAAAAATTACATAAAAATTTATTTTTAGAATAACATTATTCCCTATAGAATATCTTTTTATATTAATTATAGTAAACATCATGGATTCCTATCAAAGAAAAAAATAAGGGTGAGCGCAAATGCTCAGGAAGGGTTTGGTACAATATAATTTATCATGAATGAAAATGGAATAATCCATATGTTATAGAAAATAATTGAACATATATAAAATTTAATCAATAACATTGATAAAATAATTAGATATGGAATAATAAATATGGAATGGTAAATAAATAAAAACAGAATCAATTTAATCAATAAACGAAGATTGAAAAGCATCCACTGATAATATCATTATGAAAATATAATGAATAATAATAACTGAATTATTTGTGAAGGAAATTTTCAATTATTGAAGACCATACTCTCATGAATCTTGATACCACTACTTTTAAGTCCTTTCATAAATAAGTTAAAACTATTGGGAAAACTCATTAGGTATGGACAACTGATTTCATGTTACCTTATTTATTCACTCCATGAGACAACTAATGCATTGAGGGACTATCTATATATAGACCCCCCTCGTTTCATGAATTTAAAAATACTTCCCCATATATCAAATAATCCATTTAATCTATAAAAATGTTCCTTCGAGACAATTATATATATAGAGTAAAGAAAACATATTTATCAATATTTCCCTAGATAATGAAATGAATTTCACTGTATAAATAGTATCAAGAAACAATAAATAGATTGGAAGATAATAACATCCCTACAAAATAATATGTATATTTAGAGAAAAAATATTTTACAATGACCATAGAAAAGTGAATATTTCAATGGAGTGTCACTAACTACAAAAATAAATCACGGAAGTTAATGTCAATTCTATCCTTGGTCAAAATAATCATAAGCTATCTATGAAGAGAATTAGGATGATATAAATATCGCATATTAGAGGTTTAATATATTTAAAATGAATTTTTTCTTGTGTTTATGAATATAAATAACATAAAATATATTTTAAAATTATTTTGACGTAAAATTTCTTATTCATTTTGAGAAAGAATTTTTTAAACATAAATAATTTCAAAATTCATTTTCATTGAGAATCACTTATACAAACAATAAAATATAAAAATATTAGGTAAAAACACCCCATTAATATGGTTCATATAAACATGAAAATGTGGATTTAAATAAATGTCATTCACAATAGTGGGAAATTCTATACATGTTGTACATGTTAAAAAATAAATTTCTTTATACACGGTTAAATGGTTAAAAAAGTTCCTTGTTCAAAAAATCACAAGTAGATTACTGCAAAAATATTTTTTATAAATTCAAAATGGTTAATCTATCCTTAAATAATTTTTTTACAAGGTAAAATATTTTGAAAACTTTTTTACAAACTATGGCTTGGGAAGAAAAAAAGTCTTCTGACTGATGAGAAAAATGAAGTTAGATTTTCATTAAAACATTTTATCAATTATTTTAGTAAAACATTAGTTCAAAAATGGAAATATTACATGAAAATATAATTATTAACTATATAATAAGAATATTAAAAGGTTTTATAGAAAAAGATAAAAAAATTACATCAATAAAAATTCATGAATATTCAATCTTGATTAGAATGAGATTGTTAAATAAACCCTTATACTGATCAGTACGTTTAATTAAGAGCTAATTGGTGAATAAAATATGTGTATCAAATTTAAATCCAGATAAAAAAATATAAAATAAAAATAAGACAATAAAAATCATTATACAAATATTTTTAGAACATCCACAACTATAAAGAAGTTATATATCCTAATTAAATGAAATTGAGTTATAAAATATTATCAACTTGGAAATTTTCATGTTAAATCCCATTGTATGAAATAATTATAATTGAGTCTTAAAATACCTTTACTTTATAATAAATCATGATATAACATGTTAAATTGGTATTACTAAGACAATATAAATTAAACTAGGTGCCTAACATTATTATATGTCTCAATTAACAGAAAGATGGAATCCCTTGAAAAGATCACATCATTGAGGTGGGATTAGTCAAATAGTTTATTAAATTTATTAAATTTAAATCCACATGAAACACATTTTTATATCACAAAATATAATCAAAGTTCATTACAGACATAATATTAGCGTAACATAATCAATGAAACTGAACTTTAACTTAATGAATGTAATTTGAGTTAATAAATCCCTTTAACTTTTCATGTAATTTTTTTTAAAAAAAATAATTATTTATACCATAACCATATTAATATTTATTATGTCATATAATATACTTTAATAACAACCTATCACTAGTTTGTTATTTATCTTTTTTTTACATTCATTGTTGTGAATGTTTGCTGTTGTTTTTTCTCATGTTTGTTTCATCATGAATGATATAATTATTTTTCATATTATATTATTATATCATCTAAAAAATAATAATCAAGATGTAATTAAAATAATTCTACATCAATAATAATTTTAAAACTAGTCTTGAAATATGGTTATAAATAATGAAGTATGTTACAATCATAGAGATGGTAGGCCATACATACACATGGGTAACGTTTCTATTTTATCAATGATTACTATAGAAAGGAGGTAAAAAAAATTATCCTTAAAAAAATATAATAATATAATACTATTTTCATAAATATAATTATAAATATGACCAATGTTTTGTGGTGATGAAAAAAAATTCACATCACTTAGTTACGGTGGTTTTCCAAACGTACAGGAACAATGTTATAATCTTTTTATGAGTGAAAAGATAATAGATAAAATGATATATTATATTTTTTGAATTATAAAAATGTCATTAATATCATAATTAAGTAATTTATATCACATATATTCATTATCATTACGCTTTTTACATTCCATTTAAGTCATTAGTAAAAGACAAATCACATCTATTCGCGAAACATTATTCCACCATTCATAGGACTGACATTATCATATCCTATACAAAATTGAAAAAATATGGATATATGATCTAATGAATCTAGATATATAATTTTATTATAAATATAATATATATACTTTATATCCATCATCATACCCAACCATGAATGGTGGTAATGGAGAAACAAATGACATTATTTTTTCAGGTGGTTGACTGATGTAAACATGAAGGATGATTTTGCAACCCATTTGTTTAATGTGGGAATGGTTGTAGGTTATTCCATTAATATAACAAGATCTCAGTATATAAAAAATAATTATGTTATTATATCTAAAAATTTTAATAATAATTTATTGTTGTGGATGAATTAAAAAATGCTTATTGATGAACGTTACCTCTTCCTTAGGCATCCACATTATGTTTGAACCAAAAACATACCAAGGATATATTTATGCCAAAAATAAGACTTAATGGACGAGAGGAAGGAATTTAGAAAGTGATTTTTTTCGGTTCCATTATAATCATTAGGGTATTATGGTTTTTAGAAGATAATATAGGTGATGCCTTTTATATGTCGGGTGAGTGGCATTCCTGTAATCTATTAAAAGAAATTTGTTGACCTATGTTTTTCACATGACAATAGGGTCCAATTTAGAGTATTCCCATGACTTATAAATGATAACGTAGATATATTTCCATCCAATTTATTTTATACAATTTTTTAGGTCAATTTTACCCTTATCTTATATTTTTACCCCACTCTTGGAAGATCCATTATTAACATAATCATTTTAAATAATTATAATTTTTTCCACTATTCATTGTGGAAAAAATTAAGTTAACCTTATTATAAAATATAAATAATTATGATTCCAAATATGGAATATATTTTTCCAAATTCAATTCTATAATTTCATGACCTTTCATGAGTCTTCTTATACCGTTTTTCAAGTACTATTACCCTTTTTTTGATCATATATTGATGGATCTTTTATCAGGTCTGTTCAAGTTTATTTTGGAATATTTTGGTGGGTTCTTAGGTAGTTCATGGTTTGTGCAAGATTTTCCCAAATCATGCACCCAATAAAAAGAAAAAAATATCCCTATAACCCTTGGGAAAAGGAGGTTTTATGGATAGAACATAATTTTTCCAACCGTACAACCACTTAATAAAAATTGTGTGCCCCATCAACCTTAGACAAAAGGACTACTATAACATCCCAGGAATCAATAGGGTAATTTTTTTAAATGTATTAGTATAGTTAGTTTAAATTAATCACTATTAAGGAAGGATAATAATGAAATTTATATTTTTTTTACATTGATGAAAATGTTTTTAAATTTATAACTTCCCCGACCTGGTGGCCACTACCGGGTGCCCCGATACGGGTCATCATATATCCTCAGGCGTACTTCCCCATCCACTAGAGGATTTGGACTAGTAGTATGGATCTATGGAGAAACATTAGGGATACTATGCCTTGTAATTAGTATAATTCCATAGTAGAGGTAATATCAATAGGTAGAGTAACTGGCTAAAACAAATAAATGGAAAACATGTGAAAATGGAAACTAGTAAGAAGTCAACACCTTCTATAACATATGATGAATATTCTTCATTATAGGGAGTAGTATAAACATAAACCAAAACACAAACTACCATAAGACACTGAACCCAATTCCTAACATAATCATATTCTACCATAATACTACCTAATATCCCATTCCCAACCACACACCAGGTTCCAACACTGATCCAGCATCAGAAAACAAGTGGCATATACTATGGTTCCCATGTGACAGGGTGGCCTGAGAAAGGTGTGAGTACAACTCAGTATTCCACCACCAATGGTGTCTAAGAAATATCCAGAAATTTTTGTAGTGTATAAAAGTAATCAAGTGAAACCAGTAAACAGGGAAATAGGAAAACATTTAAATAATTAACAAATAATTATTTCCTCATTATGTTCTCAATAGTTAACTAATCGACAAAACTAACGCAGGTCACACTAGGAGTCTAAGACAAGGAACAGTAGGTACATAGGTTTTTACCACATAGAGTGTTCACTAATCACAAAATATCACATAACTATTAGTTAACAACATTCACTTGGTCATTATCATCATTTGTCCCATGGATTTGGCATTTACATCATTTATTCTACGTCCTTATCTGGTTAAATATCTTTCAAAAGGGAATAAGTAATGTTCCCTGACTCACTTGGGATGAAATATTAACAAATATTCCTCACACATACCTTGGAGCCTCAGTCCATGTAGTCTAATCCAATGAAACTATTAAGGGGCCTAAGAATTATATTGACTACCTCACCCATGTAATCCAGTGGTGGATTTTAGGGAACCATTCCAACCTAACCCATTGGAGGAGCCTCATTCCTTTATCCAATATGGATAATCCATGTGCACATGGTTATTTTTTCATTTACCATCAATATCATATCAAAACCAATATACAACAAAAAAAACACAACATTTTCAATTAAAATTTCATAAAACATTGGAATCATCATAAATCCCTGACCTTTTAACACATTTACCATTTATATTGCATATCCCATTTATCATATTCATCAATTCACATGCATTAACTCATTGAAACATTTTAACTACAAACTCATGTGTCATTTGAAACATTAATCTTATCCATTTAATGCTTTTTCAAATCATTTCATACAATACCTTATCCTATATATTCAACTAATCACATTCTTCATTTAGTTTATTTAATGAACATGTTAACATGCCAACATAATCACTATGGGTTCTATCTCACTAACCCTTACGTTATTTCAATTACTATGATAACATAAGTCCTTTTAAACTACACCATGGAAGTAAAAACTATTCAAAACAATCATTTTAAATTATCTTGAAACTCCATTTAAAATATAGGTCTTCCTCATTGAAAAACAAAAACATTACATAAGTATTACATTTCTATTTTCACCCACTATAAACAATCATTAACAATTTTTGAAAGGAAGGGGACACACCCCCATTTGAAGTCATTATTTGTAATAAATTGATAAAAACATCTAATCAAAACGTTAGAGGTGAACAACGCTATTCAAAATATTTCCTAAATTCAAACATCAAATTAGTCATTGAAACCCATGGTTGGGCCAAACCCCAAATCACATCTTCAAAAAACTTTTTAAAACACCCTCAGCCACTTTATAAATATAACATGTAATAATAAATTACCCTTTAACCATGACCACGTACTTGATTACAATTTTACAATACATATCTCTCATGTTTCCCTTGGCTCAAAATTTCCTTGTTTAATTCATTATTTTGAGGTTTCGACGCACCCCAAGGATAGCCCTATGTTAGGTCTCGCATCACCAATAATCCCAATGGATTCCTTGGAGGGTTTAACACAACAACATAAATCCTATATTATTTTCCATAATAAGGGACAAATAAACAAAACAAAGTAACACATTGGCACAACCACATGAAAATGTAAAACATAAAGGCTATGGGAAAAATATTAAAGTCCACCAACCTCATGTTCAAAATAATTACTAGCCCAAAAACACCCCTTGATTCAAAATCAAATGCCCTTTAAATCCCCAAAAAATAATTTACTCAAAAGGCTAGCGTTTTAGGTATTTATAAGAAAATTATAGATTATAAATTCCCTAGTCTAGATAATGTAGCTAGCATGCGTATTAGAATCACCTGGAGCTTCAATTGGAAGAAAAAAGCACTCCAAATTCCCAAGAATCGAAGGTGCATCGCCCCTGGAGGAGGAAGGGGTTGTTACTTTGCACCCTTTTCTCTAAGGAGTCAAATTGGTTGAAAATTAGGGAATAATAAAATATGATCAGGAGGGGGAGTGGTAAAAAAACACTTTTTAAATGTCTCGCACTTTTCCAATCCATGTTCCATCCATGCAAATAGCCTTATCAAATATGGTTCATGTCGAACATTTTCCTAAAAGCACCTACATTGTTTGGAAAAATGTATGGTTACCATATTGTAGCCACTATCTAAAAGGGTCCCTAAGCCACATGGTTTACTAGGTCGGGAACATGGTTTTCATTAACCATGAAAAAACCATGTGATTCAAACTATTTGGTTTCCTTTCTCCTACATTCATATCCCACATCCACAGAATACCCTTAATATTCTTATACACTGAAGAACCAATTCATTATCCGGAACAAAAAAAGTTAAACCAATATTAAAACAAGTGTGTCCATTCATGAATGGTTGGGTTCTGAAAACCTCCCACCTTATAACATCTCATCCACAATCTATATTTCCAATCCTTACTAATTCTCGAAGAAAAAAGGATCGGCCACAGGGACAACCTATTCAATTTTTCTTCCCCATCTTTCTCCTAGACATGAACACACCAGCACCAAAATTGGGCCTAGTAATAGTCATATCCCAATGAATCTTCCCCCACCGTACATTATAACTATGATCCAACACTTATCAAGGATGCAACCACTTTAAACTCATCATTACCAACATTAAACAGAAGTGGAAGTATCGATTAACACCACTAGACCACCACACAAAATGATACTGACAAAGGACCACATTACCATAAGAGGGCTAATCAGAATTCCTTTTGTGTGATCATCTCCACAACTCAGATCCCAAAATACATGGAAACATCACACATGGTTTCCAAAAGTCTAATGGTGACCCATGCTCAGATTCACTGAAAGGATACTCAGATCCCATCCACATGCCCTGTCATAAATTTTTCTTCCACTCGAGGCACAATGGACACACCCTATTTCTGAACATCCAAAGTACACTCAATCATGAACTTCATCTCATGGAACTCAACTAGTAAAAACCCAATCCAACACCCATAACATTACCTCTATAACACGATTTGTCCTAACTAAATCCATCCAACTCATACCACTGCTCAGAATATAAACTAGACACTTTACCGCTATGGTGTTTCACTCTATATACATTATCTCTCCACAACTATCAACTAGTGTTGGGAACCTCTACTATCAACAAGGAAACCAAAAACACCTGAACTTGATTTTTACAACAAACCTGCCATGTTTTCTAGCTCACTACGACTAGACATCCATGGAAACTCCTCCAAACTATAGCACCCATACATTCCATAGAAACTACCCAGATTGGTTGCACTTCCTTCATCTATACCTCAACTAAATCAATCGTGATTCTTCCTAAAAACTCATTCCCCTAAATCGAGTGAATTTATCAACACGTCATCAATTAAAGGTGCCTTATAGGCCCCCACATGTATTCCTTTTTCCCAAACTGAGTCAGTCCATCCTAGTTTACTCACTCCACTGACACCAAATATCCACAATATTCATGTCTCCCCTCTACCGGGACATGACGTCTTCACACCTAGGGCATAACTACCTTATCTAAGTGCACCTACCATAGTCATTCCATGAACTCATGTAAAACTTAATGACTATACAATCAATTTTATTGAATCTTTTTTGTCTCTATATCACCCACCAATTTACCACATCACAGACAGTTGAATTTCCTTAAAAATAAGTATGATCCCATGTCCATCACCCAGCTCTATCCACTCTTACACTGAGGCTCACATGTCCTTACCCAATGAATCTAAACATTACCTTTTAGGCATCTTATTGGTATCCTAATGCCACTACATCTATTCCAAGGTCTTACACATTCTTCTTAGACTTACTTGCCACTCCCCACCTTTGGAGTACTATTCTCACTACTTACCTCAAGAAATCTCAACAACCTCGACCCATGCTTTGATCACAAGATAATCCTAAAACATAGACATGAATATGCAACTTATTGAGTAATAAAAAAACAATCATAAACAGACACCCATTATTGTCTTCTGGGAGTGGCACCATTGGAAATTTCTGAAATCCTGTACATCCCAAGGCCCTCTCTCATAAGTAGTCTATAGTTCACTTACGGCCAAATGACTCTACATATTCCTCTACAATAGAGTATCATCTAAGAAGTCCCATATTCATTATAGACACATTCACTTTAATATGTTTAAAGACATAGCCCTATGAGAACACTTACAACTATGTCAACATATTTGAAATGATAATCACTAGTGTAAAGTATGAAAAATATTCATCGATGAACACCACTAAAAACTATTCATCACTGGTGTCCTTGATTACTATGGGGAAACGTTAACTATCCACAAGTCATGGGATCCCCTACCTACCATCATTCAATCCACACTAAAACAACAAAACTAAAATAGGATTTCTAACCAAAACTCACATCCACTTCATGACCCTCTGATAAGTGCATGTGACCCAAAATTGTTGTTGGCATCACTCTCATTACCCCACTTGAGTCATTCTAGAAAAATCCCAATGATATATATGAAAACACATCCACTAGCACCCTGATCCACAACCCAACTATCTCATGCATAACTCATGTGTCCCACTATGATCATACAATAATATAATAGGTGATTATCTCAAAACACTATTTCATATTTACTAATGACATCGTTTATTTCCAAAAAGGATCCCACATTTGGACATCCTAAACATCTTGAAGGTCTTTCACTTTCCATTGATCAGACACTGGTCCCGGATCGAGATCACATGAGTCGTACATCACCCATGATAGGACCAAAACCCACTCTCTCATCTTACCATGCCTCCTGGTCTATTATTCCCATTGGACTTGAGGCATTCTCAACCATCTAATCCAATGAACCAACAATCGTATAAGAAAGCCCAACAACATGACCACGACCCGAGCTATCACCTCCATTAAAAAAATATCCATCCATTCCATGGTCACATATCCCTTGTTCATTAAAGATCAACATTGATTTCCTTCATCAAACACTATAAAATCTATATGATAAGGATCAAAATGTCATTGCCTCTTCCAAATCGACCTTACAACCAACCACAAGAACTTAGATTCATTATGATGAAGAAATTAAATCATAACCTTAAACATTTACCACCTCATACATCACTAAGTGTGCATTTGTTTCACTTTTGAGGCACCTTTTTGTGATATGCATTCTAAGGTACCTAGAATGGTATGATAACATCCCCCTGAGGTTGAATTCGGTCTCACAAGGCTCCATACACATATCCACAACTAGATCCATCTCACAAAAAAATGATCAATTCTGTTACATAAAACCCTAGACCAAACCCAAACTTCAATTATCTCTATTATCCACTACCAAGGTCCAAAACTTCCACCTCTACCATACACACCCAAATAACTAGTTGCCCAGCCAACCACTCTAAAAATTCATCACTAAAGATAAAACGGTATCAACTTCTTAAACATGAGTCATTTCAAGAAAATGTTTGTGGATCTCTCTCTCTCTCTCTCTCTCTCTAATCTATACACATCAACCCTCAACAAACTATCTACTCACGATGGTACTCATTCCCTACTCTATAACATATTGTGTCTTACACACCCTATAAAACATTTACCCAGGGCCTTACACTAAGAATACCCACAAACATACATTGGCACCATGAACCAAAAACCCACACTAGGGTTCAAAACACAACATTCTTGACAACAACCATTAAGAGTAACCAAATCCACATTACTGAATGACAACTCATAACCCACAATCACATCCTTATTGATAGCCCAACATTACAATCCATTTTTCCATACAATAAAACCCAACAAAGCCCCACAACCCAAAATTAAGGTGTCAAATTATGGAACACTCATTACCCAAACCACCCATAAACATGGTATGATAATAACACCTGGTATACCAATTTCCAATATCAAAACCAATTACATCATGTTTTATCCCCCTTCATAATTAAACGTTACCAATTAAAACCAATGATTTAAAATTTTAAAATCTTCCATTTTCAATACCCATGAATTTACATTTTAAGAAACAATTTTTTAACCCAACATTTAAAAAAAATCACAATTTATTCAGATTCACATTTCAAACACACTTCCATTATTAAACATTTCTTGAAAATATCAATAAGAAAACCCCATTATAAGAATAGTCAACTATGAGCATATTAATTCCAAGGTTCTGTCAATCCTAAGAAATATATGGATGACCTAACAATCATATGTTCCTATCATGATGCATGAACTCACACACCCTCTATTTCCACATCGGTCCATGAGATAACCCTCAAAAATTAATAAAATTACATCCAAGTGTGCCACCCAAGTTGGAAAAAAAAAACTGTAAAAGAAAAAACCCAAAATCCATTTCCACCCTTGGAAACATGTATTTTTCCTCATATGTGGAAATTTAAGAACCCAAAAATTAGTTCATTACTAGGACTTCCAAAATAAATTATTCTCATATCTACCATTCCCCAACTAATAAGAAGAAATTCAAGCTATGATATCACTTTGTAACATCCCTAACCTAGTGGACACTATCTGGTGCCTTAAGCAGGGTTATCACCTAACCTTAAGAATTATTCCTCATATTCAAGAGGATATCTACTATAAAAATGTGTCAATGTTAGAACATTGGGGAGGATATACCCACTAATAAGAGTAATTATATAGTACAAATAATATTTACAGTTATAGTTCCATGTGTAACAAATAAATGGACAGTGTGTGATAATGAAAACATGTAACTAGATAACACCTTCTATAAAAATATTATTAAAAAACTGCATTCCAGATAATTATAAAAACATTTATAAACAACCAAACTACTAAACGAATCTATAGATGGACATGTTTCCAAGCTTGGTCCTCACTTCTCGTTCTCTAAAAAGATATCCAATTCACAAAAAAACACCAGGTCCGTTTCATAAACCTCTATGAGAAGACAAGTATAATCTTCTTTGGTTCCCATGTTCTATGGTATCATGATCATGGTGTGAGTAAAAATCATTTGGCTATCACAAATAGTGTCTAAAAATTTCCAATCATTGCAATAGTGTAGTCAAATAATCATGTGCAATAAGTAAACAGGGAAATATAAAAACAATTAAGTAATTAACTAATAACGGTTTCATCCATTAATTTCATAAGATTCAACCAATCAATAAATTTGACTCAGGTCACAATGGAATTCCAAGCCACAGTAAAAAAGGTACACATTATTTTAACCACACTAGGAGCTCACTAATCACAAACTATCACAAATACATTAGATAACAATATTAACTTTGGTAATTCACAATATTTGTCCCATGGGTTAGGAAATTACATCATTTACACCGTTGAACAAGCTGGTCAAATACCATGCATAAAAAATAATTCAAGATCCCAATATCAGTACGAAGAATAATTTCACAAAAAAAATACTTCACACTTAGCCTGTATCCTTAGTCTAGGTAGTCTCATCTAATAAAACAATTTGGGGCCTAGAGCATTAGACTAACTCCCTCACTCATGCAATCTAGGGGTGGGGTTTAGATCCTCAGTCCAACCTAAACCATGGGAGGATACTTATTCCTTTATTCCACACCATCAAGACATGTTCACATGCAAATTATTCCATTTATAATAAATACTATATCACAAACCATACACAACCAATACACATAACATTTACAATTAACATTTCATAAAATATATGAATCATCATCAATCATTTATCCCTTAACACAATTACCATTTAAATTTATTAACCAAATTAATATATTCATCAATTCACTTGTTTTAACTCATTCACACATTTCAGTTACAAACTCATGAGTCTTATAACACATTATCTTTATCTATTTATCACTTTTCACATCATGGAAAACATCCCCTTATGTTATATCTCCAACTAAGAAAATTCATCAATTAATTCACTTCAAGATCACATTAACACGCCAACATAATTACTATGGGTTATATCTTACTTATCCTTATATAATTTCAATTAATACAGTCCCATTAGACCTTTAAAACTATATCTTGGTAACAAAAACAATTCTAAATGGTCAATTGAAATAATCCAAAAACCCCCTTTAAAACACGAGACTTTCTCTTTGAAAATATAAAACATTACATATGGCTTAAATTTATATTTTCACCCATTCAAAATAATAAATAATATTTTTCAAAGGAAGGGGTCACCCCCCCCCCCAATTCCCAATCATCATTCGAACTCATTTTTTTAAAACCCATCTTCAAAACATTTGAGGACAATATCTCCTTTCACAAAAGTTTCCACATTCCAACATCAATACGGTCACTAAAGATAATGGTTGGGTCAAAACCCAATACACAACTTTAAAACCGTTTTAAAATCTCCTTGGTAACTTCATAAATATAATGTGTTATCAAATAAACATACCCTTCAACCAATCTCAAAAACAGAATTAGAATTTTACAACCCATTGCTCCAAAATTTACACTACCTATACAATACCTAGACTATTTCACTATTTTATGGGTTTGAAACACCCCCATAGTTAGCACTAGTTTTGGTCTCACATCACCAAATAGACCAATAGCTTTCGTGGAGGGTTCTACACCTCAATATTAGGCCTGAAACACATTACATAGCCATATAAAAAGAAATTAAACAAGGTAAGGCATTGGAACAACCACAAACACATATAAAACAACATGACTTTGGAAAAATATTAAATTCCACCTACATAATTCTCAAATCTGATTAATTTCACACACACATCTGTTGGTTCAAACTCAAATTCCCTTTAAAGCTCAATCATTGGATCTATTGAAAATGTAGGGGTTTTAGATATTTTTAAGGCTATAAGATATTATAAAATATTGAATACATAAATTAGAGAAATTAAGAGTGTTTGAATCACTAAGAGCCTAAATTTTCACAGAATAGCACTCCAAAGCTCCAATAATTGAAGGAGAATCACACATGGAGGAGGAAGGGTCTGTTGGTTTGTCATTATTTTTATATTGGATCTAATGGTGTTAAAAATAGAGGAAAAAAGAAATAGGATAAAGGGGGAAAATTGTAAAAACACACTTTTTAGAGGGCACGTGGTGTTCCAAATGGTGTGCCAACCGTGCGAGTCCCTCTATTTAAGAAGGACCATATCGCAGTGTTTCACAGGAGCACCGACACAGCATGGAAATCCATAAAGTAACCATACATTATCCAATATCTAAAAGGGTCACCAATATGAATGTTTTTTTTTTGATAGAGGTATGTTTTTCTCTAACCATGCACCAACTGTGTGTTGCGCTCTATTTTTCCTCTTATCTCCTCCTTCCTGGTCCCACACACCTGGAATTCCCCAAAAACCTCTCATACACCCAAGAACAACTTTAGTAGTCAAAAAATGATTTTTATCAAAAAATTAATCAATTAATTCCATTCAAGAATTATAAGGCCCCAGCCTTAAACCTTACATAATCTTGAGTTATTACAAGATTACACATTGAGGATCTTTTTAGGATTGGAGTTTTAGAGAATTAGATCATAAATCTTGCATTACATTCTACATTTAAACAAAGTGGTTACAGAAAAGACAGTATTCATTTTTTCCTATCAACCGAAACATATTTAAAATAAAACTTGGATTCTTTCTTGACACTTCCTTGACATTATCATCATATCATGTACCCTTCCCTTGACATGTGAAAAACATTTCAAAAACATGGGATGAGCATAAAATGATCAGTAAGGGATATAAAAATATGGAAAGGAAACATGAGTATATGTATACAGAAGAATTAAATCATACTTTACCCATAAAACATAAGCACTATAACATACCTCATAAAATAATAAATAAATCATAGAAACCATAAGACATAAAGGTAACTTGAGGCATTCATAACATTCTTACGTAGGGAGTAACCCTCTTGGTTACGTTTGGAATAACCACCACAGTATATTCCCTAAATCTCTTCGGACAATCCTTAACGTTTCACTCCTTCGCATTACCCAATTCATTGGAGAGCTATATCGGGCTCACCCACACTTAGTTTATCACGGAACCACCCATTTTCATAACAATGCCCAAGAACAATAACATAAACGTATCACATAGAACATGCATAAAGGAAACATAAAATTTCCATATTTCAATAAAAATATAACATTTTAGGATATTGAAATAATGAATCCATTCAAAAAGAAACCATTTCCAAAACCATTTAAAACATTTAATAAAGAGATTTTTGAATCAAAGTGTCCCATACCACCTTGAAGATTTAAAAAAATTTAATCCATTAATATCTATATAAATAAATCCTTAAAACCAATTTGAAAACATAGATATTAATAAGAACAAATCATTAAAACATTTAAAGCGATATTTTGGTTAAAGGGTTTTTACCAAAATTATAGACACTTGAATACAATTATTGAGGAATAACATTTAGTCAAAACATTATAATATCATGAGAATAAATAGATTCATGATATAATATTACAAAGGACAGTATATAGACCATATAAGAGTGAATTGGTGCATAACAACAATTAAGTCTCAATAGAAATGTAAAATGTGATGAAATCCATTATAAAGAAGGTATCCTTAAATTAAGGATAAATAAATCTAAAAATTTTGTGTGACAAATATAAATACACCCAATATAAGTGGATATTAAGAGTAAATCAATAAAATTTCATTCACACATATTCAAAGGATGACATATTCAATAACTACATGTTGAACCCAAATAATTCGAAATTGGGTTAAAAAGTTCCCTTGGTAAAATTCGACAGCCTAACGACATCACTTCAAAATTCAGAAAATGAGTTGATGAGAGATAAAAAGGGTATCTCATCACTTGGACATAAAATTTACATCAATAAGGATATAAAAGAACATATCCCAACAAAATAGTATGTGAATTAAAAGACATAACAAAAGAAGTCTTTTAAAAAGAGGAGGTTGAAAGGTCCCCTTACTGAGTTGGGTAACTTTCGAAACGTACGCCCCATGGAAGAAGGGCCATACAATGAATATGTGAATACCCATAAATGGAATTATACTACAAAAACTGTATTATAATGGGCAGTGCATACACCACTCAAAGGAAATAGTGGCAAATGTAGCATAAATGTCATGAGAATAAAAGTGAGATGAAAAATCCCTTACGAAAACTCGGCAGGCTAACGGCGCCACTTAAAACATCCAAAAATGGATTAATGAGATCAAATAGGGTCTCTCATAATATTAAAATAAAGTTTAATGAAGGTGGAATATAAAATAATATCCCCCAACATAACAAAGGGGAGCTTAAAAGAAGTGACATAAAGGAGAGTACTTAAAAAGAAAGAGAGAGGTTAGATCTCTTATGAAAATTCGGCAGCCTAACGGCGCCACTCAAAACATCCAAAATTTATTGATGAGAGATAATAGGGTCTCTCATCATATGAACATAAATCTTATAGTAATAGTAATATAATATTACATCCCAATCACAAGAAATATGAGATTATAAGGAATGACATAAAAGAGTGTACTTAAAAAGAAAGAGAGGAGTAGGATCCCCTACCTCACGTCCAACTTGTCTTATTCGTTTCTCTATATTCCTGAATAATAAACTTTGGTCAATTTATAATTGCCTAAGGACCTCCTTTATAGATTATTATTCAGTTCATATCACATATTATAATGTTATAATAATTGTTTAGTAATGTTAGTTCATATTAGATGTTTCTGCCGATGTTTGGTACATGAGTAAAAAATGAACTTGTTTGAAAAATGATTTCCCATGTAGTTATAAGTAAACAATTTCCAGAATTGTATTAAGGATTAAAATATCATACATATTCATTTTATACTATTCCATATCATTTGGAGATAAAAATGAAAATCACTGTTCATGGAGACGGTAGGTCGTACGTACTCATGAATGCTACTTTCATTTTTTTGTCATATTAATGGAATTAAAAATAAATGATATATATATATTATAATTCCAGTATAATATATTTGTTATATTGTTCACATATTTTCATTAATTTCATTATTTTTACATTCCATGTATTGCATGAACGAGTCACATCACTTGAGGGGGCGGTAGTCCGCACTTCCTCATTTGAAATTATCGCATTTACACAACATGAAAAGAATAGAGGTATGGATTAAATATAAAATAAAGAAGCATATAGTAAACAAAAATACCATATATATCATATATAAAATATAGTTACATCATAATGTCCACCTTTGAAGGTGTTATATGAGTGTTGAACAATCATCGTTTCGTGAGGCAGAAATTCGCCATCCACAGAAACAATATGTTCTTTAACCATTATATTTAAGTGTGAGTAAGTGTAGCTTGAATATTTATTATAAAAACATCCAAATATATTGAAGATACTGTAGTTGTTACAAAATAGATGAATAAAAAGATTTTATGGGGTTGGAGAAGCAAAATAAAACAAAAGGACACAAGTGAAGACATTACCTTAAAATCGGGTAACTCCCTTTGGTTTGAGCTCAAAGGCTTCCTTAGGAAGACTTCTGCCAAAATTGAGGCTTCAAGGAGTTATAGAGGTATGTGGAGAGACAAAATGGGCAGGGGTTGGCTGAGAGAAAGGCTTTGGGAGTGTGGGTAAGGAGGTAGATGTGGGGGCCTTTTATAAGAGGAGGGGAGGGGCACCCTTGGAAAGTAAAGAAATGTTCCTTTATTTTAAAATGGGTTTCGGATTTCAAAGGTCCAAAATTGTTATAATTCGAGGATAAGGTGAAAAGGGTTCGAAATATACTCATCCAATAGGTTTTGGACATGTGTAGGTCCTAGATTTTACATTATCTTTCCATTTTATTTAAATCGTTAAATAATGAGGTCATCACTGCATCATCATGATGTCATAAATAATTTAATTTATTTAATGTCTAAAAATAATAAAAAAATATACTATGATGTAGGAAATCTTTTTATATTTCCAATGAATATTTTTAGTCAAAAATCTGACTTTTATAACCACATGTACAAATTGTTTTAGTTAAACATCTCATGTTTGTGTCATTTTCACTTTAACATTAAATAAAAAGGTATTTATGTCATTTTCCAACCAAAGTTGCTCCATAGGGTCCCCAAGATTACCCATGGATTGACTTGGTCTGACATGACACATAAAATGAGGGTAGGACATGTGTCTAGGTCATTTCATTTTATTAAAACATTATTCTTCCCTTAAACTACACTAATTACCTCTAATCCCGATTAAAAACTTAATAACTTACTATTCACCAAAAAAATTATTTTAATCCCATTGAACCACATTTTACTTCATAATGACAACCATTTATGTCAGATTTTTGAAATTCAAAACACAAATATGGCAAAATTTCATTTAAACAGAAAATCAGTTTTTATAAGTACAACTTAGTGGTTTCACTATTCATAAAAAATTGGTGTTTTTCAGAAAATTTCCAAAAATTCACCCGAAGCTATATTTGATATTCCGAATTCAAAAATGATGTCTATTTTACAAAATTAAAAACATATAAGTTTAATTAATTAATTTAATAATTAATTCCCACTGTCAAAACAAATAGCGTGTTTTTATGAAACATAATGTATCAAAAGATTGACACTAGTTTAAGTCTGATTTCAAAGTGAAATTAATTTCAACAACCACTATTGGATTAAATGGTAAAAATATATTCTAATTTAACTATAAAACCAATTCAAAAGATAATATAATAATATAAATAAATTATATTAAAAAGAGGTTTTGACTTAAAATACAACATTTTTCACTATTCATTAAAAAATGAACTTTATCAGAAAAGTACCAAAAATTTACACAAAGTAAATTTTGATGTCCCGATTCTAAAGAAGAATTTTATTTTTTCAAATATAACACATAAAATTGTCAAAAAGTGGATTTAAAATAGGTTTTCCATCAAAAGACGGTTAATCGACCTTTTAAAGAATATTAAAATGTTTACGCTTAAAATTGGATTCATTCGCATTTTTAATCCTCTAACATATATTGTAAAAAGTAAAAATATCTGAAAAACATATATAATCATTTTTTTACTTTGTTCTGTTCATTCTCACCATTACAACGGCTAGGCGTAAACTACTATTTAAAATAATATTATTTTATTATTAGAGTGCAACATAAGATATCCAAGAAACTCATTGTTGCATGTTGGGTAAGACATCGAGAATAGCGTCCCCTTTAAAGTCATATTAATATTTTATTCACAAATATGGATAAATGATAAAATGTCATACTCTTTATTTACCTGGGGTGTTACATCCTTCCCCCCTTTTGGGAATTGCATCCTCGCAATTTTAAAATTGGGCTTGGAAACTTCATTGAAAATCCCACATCGGGACAGGAGTCAGTAAAATAATCACTTTAAAAATAAAGAAAGATAAGTACAAAGGTCACCTGAGTTAACCCATACTAGGATTCCAATTATGAAAATATGGACATTGAGGAAAAAACAAAGGGTCATGTTCTGATGGAGAGTGATAGTAAACAGGTCTAGGAGAAAGTTAACCATAAGAAAATCACAAACTTGTGATGGGTTAAACGGTATTCGATTCCCCAGTAGGAAAATTTAAAAGATTTTTTTTTGTATTAAGTTAATTTTCATTGAGGAATTTATTTTTGAGCTTAACTAAATCATAATGAAACATACTTGCTTATCATGTAGACTTTAATCTTTTACTAGATTCCTTAATCAAGCTCATATTTTCTCAAAAAGACGATTTTTTAGGAAGACTTGTTCGCATTAAGAGTACTATAATCAACTTCTAGAGAATCACCTAATCCACAAAAGAGAACTATAAACTTCCCATGTCTTTAGACATTAACCAAAACCAAAACCAAAAAGGTTAGTATAAGATTAGATAATCCAGAAAAGGATAACCCTTTATAAAAAGAAAATCTATTCTTAATCTCCAAAATTTGTCCAACAAAACCCAAAGTTCAACGAGAACCATTCGATAAACAATTTTTCCATAAAATTCTTCAATTTAAACTAAACTAAGATTGAAACCCAAATATTTTAAGGATTTAGTCACATAGTCTTCCATGTTAAATCGTAACATTTATCTCCAAACAATATCAGTTGCTCCTAAAGTCTCGTATTGAAAAGAAATTAACCTAATCACATATCCTCCATTATAGGTTAATCATTTTAATAAATAACCCAATATCAACTTACTCTTAATTAATAAAATCATATAACTAAAAAGAATTAGTCAAACTAACCAGGGACATCACGTAGTCCAGTGGTAGGCGATAAATACCAGTCGCACTTTGGTTGTGGGTTCGATTCCCGTAGCTTTGTCCAACGTGACGAGTTGTCACATGGTCTACGTGTTTTCCTTTTTCCAAAACTATATAATTCTTTTAACATTCCCCAAAATGAGATAAAATCATCAAAAATAATCATAATAAATTTTAACCTCAAATTTATCTCATGCCTTTCATTTTCCATCATAACATATAATAACCCATAATTATCTCAAAAGTAAGGATCATATAAACCCTAATGGTTACCTTTATAATTATTAACTGAACTTCCACATCGATTGGTCATCTCGTACATGATTCATTATAGAACATACAAAGGTTAAAGTGGTTGATCATGACTCCTTGATAGTTGGTTTAGAACAATCACGAGTTTCCTCATTGAATCCCCCATTTCATCCGGACTCTTAATCAGAGAACCACCGTAGTTTCCATCAAACCTACTGTTACTTTGGTGCCTGCTAGATCCATCCATTCACTAAAAATAGAAATTTCACTGTGATTATCAACAAAACCATCATGTACTAATGAGGAAGATGTACTTACTCATTCACATTATCTAAAAACTATGACTCTTTCTGAAATCCTAACCGTTATGGTAATGTCACTTATGCTTAAAGAATAACCTAACCTCTAATGTTATCTAAACCAAACATTGATACCAACTATAAGTCCCCAGCCTTAAACCTTACTTAATCTTGAGTTATTACAAGATTACACATTGAGGATCTTTTCAGGTTTAGATTTTTAGAGAATTAGATCATAAATCTTTCATTACATTCCACATTTAAACAAAGTGGTTACACAAAAGACAGTATTAATTTTTTCCCATCAACGGAAACATATTTAAAATAAAACATGGATTCTTTCATGACACTTCCTTGACACTGTCATCATATCATGTACCCTTCCCTTGACCTGTGAAAAACATTTCAAAAACATGGGATGAGCATAGAAAGCTCAATAAGGGATATAAAAATATGGAAAGGAAACATTAGTACATGTATACATAAGAATGAAATCATTATTTACCCATAAAACATAAGCACTTTAACATACATCATAAAATCATGAATAAATCATAGAAACCATAAGACATAAACTTAACTTGAGGCATTCATTACATTACTACATAGGGAGTAACCCTCTTGGTTATGTTTGGAATAACCACCATAGTATACTCCTTAAATGTCTTCGGAAAAACCTTAACGTTTCACTCCTTTGCGTTACCCAATGCATTGGAGAGCTATATCGGGCTCACCCGCCCATAGTTTATCACGGAATCACCCATTTTCATAACAATGCCCAAGAACCATAACATAAACGTATCACATAAAACATGCATAAAGGAAACATAACATTTCCACATTTCAATCAGAGTATAACATTTTAGGATATTGAAATAATGAATCCATTCAAAAAGAAACCATTTCCAAAACCATTTAAAACATTTAGTAAAGATATTTTTGAATCAATGTGTCCCATAACACCTTGAATCTTTAAAAAAATTTAATCCATTAATATCCATATAAATAAATCCTTAAAACCATTTTGAAAACATGGATATTAATAATAACAAATCATTAAAACATTTAAAGCGATATTTTGGTTAAAGGGTTTTTACCAAAATTATAGTCACTTGAATTCAATAATTGAGGAATAACATTTAGTAAGAACATTGTAAAATCATGAGAATAAATGGATTCATGATATAATATTCCAAAGGACAGTATATAAACCATATAAGAGTTAATTGGTGCATAATAACAATTATGTCTCAGTAGAAATGTAAAATGTGATGAAATCCCTTATAAAGAAGGTATCCTTAAATTAAAGAGAAATCAATCTGAAAATTATGTGTGAAAAATATAAATACACCCAATATAAGTGGATATTAAGAGTAAAACAATAAAAGTTCAGTAACACATATTCAAAGGATGACATATTCAATAAATACATGTTGAACCCAAAGAAATCAAAATTTGGTTAAAAAGTTACATTGGTAAAATTCGGCAGCCTAACGACATCACTTCAAAATTCAGAAAATGAGTCAATGAGAGATAAAAAGGGTATCTCATCACTTGGACATAAAATTTAAATCAATAAGGACATAAAATAATATATCCAAACATAATAGTATGTGAATTAAAAGACATACCAAAATAAGTCTTTTAAAAAGAGGAGGGTGAAAGGTCCCCTTACCGAGTTGGGTAACTTTCGAAACGTACACCCCATAGAAGAAGGTTAATACAATGAAGATGTGAATACCCATAAATAAAATTATACCAAAAAAAGTGTATAATAATGAGCAGTAGATACACCACTCAATGGAAATAGTGGAAAATGTAGCATAAATGTCACGAGAATAAAAGTGAGATGAAAAATCCCTTACGAAAACTCGGCAGGCTAACGACGCCACTTAAAACATCCAAAAATGTATTTATGAGATCAAACATGGTCTCTTATAATTTTAAAATAAAGTTTACATAAGGAGTAATATAAATTAACATCCCCTAACATAACAAAGAGGATCTTAAAATAAGTGACATAAAGGAGAGTACTTAAAAAGAAAGAGAGAGGTTAGATCTCTTATGAAAATTCGGCAGCCTAACGGCGCCACTCAAAGCATCAAAAATGGATTGATGAGAGAGAATAGGTTCTCTCATCATGTGATCATAAATATTACAGTAAGATTAATATTAAATAACATCCCAATCACGAGAAAGATTATCTTAAAAGGAATGACATAAAATAGTGTACTTAAAAAGAAAGAGAGGAGTAGGATCCCTTACTTCAAGTCCAACTTGTCTTGTTCGTTTCTTTATATTCCTGAATAATAAACTTTGGTCAATTAATAATTGCCTAAGGACCTCCTTTATAGATTATTATTCAGTTAATATCACATATTATAATGTTATAATAATTATTGAGTAATGTTAGTTCATATCATATGTTTTTTCCGATGTTTGGTACATGAGTCAAAAATGAATTTGTTTGAAAAATGATTGCCCATGTATTTATAAGTAAATAATTTCTAGAATAGTATTAATGATTAAAATATCATATATATTCACTTGATACTATTCCATATCATTTGGAGGTAAAAATGAAATGCATCGTTCTTGGAGACGGTAGGCCGTACGTGTGCATTAACGCTACATTCATTTTTTTGTCATATTAATAGAATTAAAAATAAATGATATATACATATATATATATATATATTAATTCTAGTATAATCTATATGTTATATTTTTCACATATGTTCATTAATTTCATTCTTTATACATTCCATGTATTGCATGTACGAGTCACATCACTTGAGGGGGCGGTAGTCCGCACATCCTCATATGAAATTATCACATTTACACAACATAAAAAGAATAAAGGTATGGTTTAAATATAAAATACAGAAGAATATAGTAAAAATAAATACCATATATATCATATATAAAATACAGTGACATAATAATGGCAACCTTTGAAGGTGTTATATGAGTGTTGAACAATCATCGTTTCGTGAGGCAGAAATTCGCCATCCACAGAAACAATATGTTCTTCAAGCATTAGATGTAAGTGTGTGTAAGTGTAGAACAAATAATTCTTATAAAAACCTCATAGTATATTTAAGATACTGGATATTTTACAAAAGAGATGAATAAAATGAGTTTAGGGGGTTGGACAAGCAAAATAAAACAAAAGGACACAAGTGAAGACATTACCTTAAAATCAGGTAACTCCCTTTGGTTTGAGCTCAAAGGATTCTTTAGGAAGACTTCTGCCCAAATTGAGGCTTCAAGGAGTTATAGACGGATGCGAAGAGTCAAAATGGGCAGGGTTTGGCCAATCCAAATTCTTTGGGAGTGTGGGTAGGGAGATAGAGGTGGGGGCCTTTTATAAGAGGAGGGGAGGGGCACCATTGGAAAGTAAAAAAATGTTCCTTTATTTTAAAATGCGTTTCGGATTTAAAAGGTCCCACATTGATATTATTCGAGTCTAAGGTGATTAGGGTTCGAAATATACCCATCCGATAGGTTTTGGACATATGTAGGTCTTAGATGTTTCATTATATTTCCATTTTATATAAATCATTAAATAATGAGGTCATCACTGCATCATCATGATGTCATAAATAATTTCATTTATATAATGTCTAAAAATTATAAAAAAACTACTATGATGTAGGAAATATTTTTATCTTTCCATTGACTATTTATATTCAAAAATATGACTTTTATAACCCCATAAAAAATTGTTTTAGTTAAACATCTCATGTTTGTGTCATTTTTACTTTAACATTAAATAAAATGGTATTTATGTCATTTTCCAACCAAAGTGGATCCATGGGGTCCCCAAGTTGACCCATGGATTTTTTTGGTCGGCCATGACACATTCAATGAGGGTAGGATATTTGTCTATGTCATTTCATTTTATTAAAACATTATTCTTACCTTAAACTACACTAATTACCTCAAATCGTGATTAAAAACTTAATTAGTTACTATTCACCAAAAAATTATTTTAATCCCATTGAACCTCATTTTACTTCTTAATGAAAACCATGTATGTCGTATTTTTGAAATTCAAAACACAAAGATGGAAAATTTTCATTTAAACGGAAAATCAATTTTTATAAGTACCACTTAGTGGTTTCACTATTCATCAAAAATTGAAGTTTTTCAGAAAATTACCAAAAATTCACCTGAAGCTATATTTGATATTCCGAATTCAAAAATGATGTCTATTTTAAAAAATTCAAAACATATAAGTTGCATTAATTAATTTAATAATTTATTCCCACTGTCAAAACAAATAGCGTTTTTTTATGAAACAAAATGTATCAAAATATTGACACTAGTTTAAGTCCGATTTCAAAGTGAAATTAATTCCAAAAACCACTATTGGATTAAATGGTAAAAATATATTCTAATTTCACTTTAAAACCAATTCAAAATATAATCTAATCATATTAATTAATTAGATTAAAAATATTTTTTGAATTAAAATACAACATTTTTCACTATTCATTAAAAAATGTACTTTATCGGAAAAATACCAAAAATTTACACAAAGTAAATTTTGATGTCCCGATTCTAAAGAATAATTTTATATTGTCAAATATCACACATAAAATTGTCAAAAAGTGGATTTAAAAGAGGTTCTCCATCAAAAGGCTGTTAATCGACCTTTTAAAGAATATTAAAATGTTTACGCTTAAAATTGGATTCATTCGCATTTTTAATCCTCTAACATTTATTGTAAAAAGTAAAAATATTTGACAAAAATATATAATCATTTTTTAGTTAGTTATATTCATTCCCGTCATTACAATGGTGATGCGTTAACTACTATTTAAAATAATATTATTTTATTATTAGAGTGCAACGTAAGATTTCCAAGAAACTCGTTGTTGCGTGTTGGGTACGCCATCGAGCATAGCGTCCCCTTTAAAGTCATATTAATATTTTATTCACAAATATGGATAAATGTGAAAATGTCATACACTTTATTTACCTGGGGTGTTACAACCTTCCCCCCTTTTGAAAATTGCGTCCTCGCAATTTTAAAATTGGGCTTTGAAACTTCATTGAAAATCCCACATCGGAACAAGAGTCAGTAAAACAATCACTTTAAAAATAAAGAAAGATAAGTAAAAAGGTCACCCGAGTTAACCCATACTAGGATTCCAAGTATGAAAATATAGACATTGAGGAAAAAAAGGGTCATGTTCTGATAGAGAGTGATATTAAATAGGTCTTGGAAAAAGTTAACCATAAGAAAATCACAAACTTGTGATGGGTTAAACGGTATTCGATTCCCCAGTAGGAAAAGTTAACAGACAACATTTTTCTTAAGTTACTTTTCATTGAGGAATTTAATTTTGAGCTTAACTAAATCATAATGAAACATACTTACTTGCCATGTAGACATTCAACTTTAACTATATTCCTTAATCAAACTCATATTTTCTCCAAAAGATGAGTATTTAGGAAGACTTGTTCGCATTAGGAGTACTATAATTATCTTCTAGAGAATCACCTAATCCACAAAGGAGAACTATATACTTCCCATGTCTTTAGACTTTAACCAAAACCAAAACCAAAAAGTTTAGTACAAGATCATATAATCCAGAAAAGGATAACCCTTTATAAAAAGAAAATCTATTCTTTATCTCAAAAATTTTTCCAACAAAACCCAAAGTTCAACGAGGACCATTCGATAAACAATTTGTCTATAAAATTATTCAAAGTAAACCAAACTAAGATTGAAACCCAAATATTTTAAGGATTTAGTCACATAGTCTTCCAAGTTAAATCCTAACATTTATCTCCAAACAACATCAGTTGCTCCTAAAGTCTTGTATTGAAAAGTTATCAACCTAATCACATATCCTCCATGATAGGTTAATAATTTTCATAAATAACCCAATATCAACTTACTCTTAATTCATAAAATCATCTAACTAAAAATAATTAGTCAAACTAACCAGGGACATCACGTTGTCCAGTGGTAGGCAATAAATACCAGTCGCACTTTGGTTGTGGGTTCGATTCCCGTAGCTTTGTCCAACAAGATGGGTTGTCACACGGTCTGCGCGTTGTCCTTTTTCCAAAACTATATAATTCTTAAAACATTCCCCAAATTGAGATAAAATCATCAAAAATAATCATAACAAATTTTAACCTCATGATTATCTCATGCCTTTCATTTTCCATCATAACATATAATAACCCATAATTACCTCAAAAGTAAGGATCATATAAACCCTAATGGTTACCTTTATAATTATTACCTGAACTTCCACATCAATTGGTCATCTCGTACAAGATTCATTACAGAACATAAAAAGTTTCAAGTGGTTCATCATGACTCCTTGATAGTTGGTTTAGAACAACCATGAGTTTCCTCATTGAATCCTCCATTTCATCCAGTCTCTTAATCAGAGAACCACCGCAGTTTCCTTCAAACCTATTGTCACTTTGGTGCCTGCTAGATCCATCCATTCAGTAAAAATAGAAATTTCACTCTGTGTATATCAACAAAACCATCATGTACTAATTATGAAGATATACATACTCATTCACATTATCTAAAAACTATGACTCTTTCTGAAATCCTAATCATTATGGTAATGTCACTTATGCTTAAAGAATACCCTAACCTCTAAAGTTATCTAAACCGACCTTTGATACCAACTATAAGGCCCCAGCCTTAAACCTTACTTAATCTTGAGTTGTTACAAGATTACACATTGAGGATCTTTTCAGGTTTAGATTTTTAGAGAATTAGATCATAAATCTTGCATTACATTCCACATTTAAACAAATTGGTTAGATAAAAGACAATATTCATTTTTTTCCCATCAACGGAAACATATTTAAAATAAAACATGGATTCTTTCTTGACACTTCCTTGACACTATCATCATATCATGTACCCTTCCCTTGACCTATGAAATACATTTCAAAAACATGGGATGAGCATAAAAAATCCCAGTAAGGGATATAAAAATATGGAAAGGAAACATGAGTACATTTATACATAAGAATGAAATCATACTTTACCCATAAAACATAAGCACTTTAACATACCTCATAAAATCATGAATAAATCATAGAAACCATAAGAAATAAAGGTAACTTGTGGAATTCATAACATTCTTACATAGGGAGTAACCCTCTTGGTTACGTTTGGAATAACCACCACAGTATATTCCCTAAATCTTTTCGGAGAAACCTTAAAGTTTCACTCCTTCGCGTTACCCAATGCATTGGAGATCTATATCGGGCTCATCCACCCTTAGTTTATCACGAAACCACCCATTTTCATAACAATGCCCAAGAACCATAACATAAACGTATCACATAAAACATGCATAATGGAAACATAACATTTCCACATTTCAATCAGAATATAAAATTTTAGGATATTGAAATAATGAATCCATTAAAAAGGAAACCATTTCCAAAACCATTTAAGACATTTAATAAAGAGATTTTAGAATCAAAGTGTCCCACACCACCTTGAGGCATTAAAAAATTTTAAACCATTAATATCCATATAAATAAATCAATAAAACCATTTTGAAAACATGGATATTAATAAGAACAAATAATTAAAATATTTAAATTGATATTTTGGTTAAAGGGTTTTTACCAAAATTATAGACACTTGAATACAATAATTGAGGAATAACATTTAGACAGAACTTTTTAATATCATGAGAATAAATGGATTCATGATATAATATTCCAAAGGACATTATATACACCATATAAGAGTGAATTGGTGCATAACAACAATTAAGTCTCAATAGAAATGTAAAATGTGATGAAATCCCTTATAAAGAAGGTATCCTTAAATTAAGGATAAATCAATCTCAAAATTATGTGTGACAAATATAAATACACACAATATTAGTGGATATTAAGTTTAAAACAATAAAAGGTCATTCACAGATATTCAAAGGATGACATATTCAATAACTACATGTTGAACCCAAAGAAATTGAAATTGGGTTAAAAAGTTCCCTAGGTAAAATTCGACAGCCTAACGACATCACTTCAAAATTTAGAAAAAGAGTTGATGAGAGATATAATGGGTATCTCATTACTTGGACATAAAATTCACATCAATAAGGATATAAAATAACATATCCCAACATAATATTATTTGAATTAAAAGACATAACAAAAGAAGTATTTTAAAAAGAGGAGGGGGAAAGTTCCCCTTACCAAGTTGGGTAACTTTTGAAATGTACACCCCATGGAAGAAGGGTCATACAATGAAGATGTGAATACCCATAAATTAAATTATACCACAAAAAGTGTATAATAATTTGTAGTACATACAACACTCAATGTAAATAGTTTAAAACTTAGCATAAATGTCACGAGAATAAAAGTGAGATGAAAAATACCTTACGAAAACTCAGCAGGCTAACAGCGCCACTTAAAACTTCCAAAAATGGATTTATGAGATCAAATAGGGTCTTTAATAATATTAACATAAAGTTTAAATAAGGAGGAATATAAAATAAAATCCCCCAACATAACAAAGAGGAGCTTAAAAAAAGTGACATAAAGGAGAGTACTTCAAAAGAAAGAGAGAGGTTAGATCTCTTATAAAAATTTGGCAGCATAACGGCGCCACTCAAAACTTCCAAAATAGATTTATGAGAGAGAATAGGGAATCTCACCATATGAACATAAATCTTACAGTAATATTAATATAAAATAACATCCCAATCACAAGAAATATGAGATTAAAAGGAATGACATAAAAAAGTGTACTTAAAAAGAAAGAGAGGAGTAGGATCCCTTACCTCAAGTCCAACTTGTCTTGTTTTTTTCTTTATATTCCTGAATAATAAACTTTGGGCAATTTATAATTGCCTAAGGACCTCCTTTAGAGATTATTATTCAGTTCATATCACATATTATAATTTTATAATAATTGTTTAGTATTGTTAGTTCATATCAGATGTTTTTGCCGATGTTTGGTACTTGATTCAAAAATGAACTTGTTTGAAAAATGATTAATCATGTAGTTATAAGTAAATAATTTAAAGAATAGTATTAAGGATTATAATATCATATATATTCATTTTATACTATTCCATATCATTTGGAGATAAAAACGAAAAGCACCGTTCATGGAGACGGTTGGCCGTACGTACGCATGAACGGTACTTTCATTTTTTCTGTCATATAAATGGAATTAAAAATAAATGATATATATATATATATGTTATAATTACAGTATAATATATATTCTATATTTGTCACATATGTTCATTAATTTCATTCTTTATACATTCCATGTATTGCATGTACGAGTCACATCACTTGAGGGGGCGGTAGTCCGCACTTCCTCATATGAAATTATCGCATTTACAAAACATGAAAATAATAAAGGTATGGTTTAAATATAAAATACAGAAGCATATAGTAAACATAAACACTATATATATCATATATAAAATACATTGACATCATAATGTTCACCTTTGACGGTGTTATATGAGTGTTGAACAATTATCGTTTCATGAGGCAGAAATTCGCCATCCACAGAAACAATATGTTCTTTAACCATTATATGTATGTGTGTGTAATTGTAGTTAGAATCCTTCTTATAACAACATCCTAGAATATTGAAGATACTGTAGTTGTTACAAAAGAGATGAATAAAAAGAGTTTAGGTGGTTGGAGAAGCAAAATAAAACAAAAGGACATAAGTGAAGACATTAACGTAAAATCGGGTAACTTCGTTTGGTTTGAGCACAAAGGCTTCCTTAGGAAGACTTCTGCCCAATGTGAGGCTTCAAAGAGTTAAAGAGGGATGTGGAGAGACAAAATGGGCAGGGTTTGGCCGAGCCAAAGGGTTTGGTAGTGTGGGTAAGTAGGTAGAGGTGGGGGCCTTTTATAAGAGGAGGGGAAGGGAACCCTTGGAAAGTAAAGAAATGTTCCTTTATTTTAAAATGAGTTTTGGATTTAAAAGGTCCCACATTGATATAATTCGAGTGTAAGGTGATAAGGGTTCGAAATATACCAATACAGTGGGTTTTGGACAAGTGTAGGTCTTATATGTTACATTATCTTTCCATTTTATTTAAATCATTAAATAATGAGGTCATCACTGTATCATAAGGATGTCATAAATAATTTAATTTATTTTATATATAAAAATTATAAAAAAATACTATAATGTAGGAATTGTTATTATCTTTCCAATGACTATTTATAGTCAGAAATCTGACTTTTATAACCCCATGTGAAAATTGTTTTAGTTAAACATCTCATGTTTGTGTCATTTTTACTTTAACAATAAATAAAAAGGTATTTATGTCATTTTCCAACCAAAGTGTCTCCATGGGGTCCCCATGTTGACCCATGGATTGTCTTGGTCGGACATGACACATCCAATGAGGGAAGGACAAGTGTCTAGGTCATTTAATTTTTATTAAAACATTATTCTTACCTTAAACTACACTAATTACCTCTAATCGCGATTAAAAACTTAATAAGTTACTATTCAGCAAAAAATTATTTTAATCCCATTGAACCACATTTTACTTCTTAATGGCAACCATGTATGTTGGATTTTTAAAATTCAATACACAAATATGGAAAATTTTCATTTAAACAGAAAATCAGTTTTTATAAGTACCACTTTGTGGTTTCATTATTCATAAAAAATTGAAGTTTTTCAGAAATTTACCAAAAATTCACCCGAAGCTATATTTGATATTCCGAATTCAAAAATGATGTCTATTTTAAAAAATTCAAAACATATAAGTTGAATTAATTAATTTAATATTTAATTCCTGCTATCAAAAAAAATAGAATGTTTTTATGAATCAAAATATATCAAAAGATTGACACTAGATTAAGTCCAATTTCAAAGTGAAATTAATTCCAACGACCACTATTGGATTAAATGGTAAAAATATATTCTAATTTCACATTAAAACCAATTCAAAAGATAATATATTTATTTAAATAAATTATATTAAGAATAGTTTTTTAATTAAAATAAAACATTTTTCACTATTCATTAAAAATTGAACTTTATCGAAAAAATATGTAAAAATTACACAAAGTAAATTTTGATGTCCCGATTCTAAAGAAGAATTTTATTATTTCAAATATAACACATAAAATTGTCAAAAAGTGGATCTAAAAAAGGTTCTCCATCAAATGGTGGTTAATTGACCTTTTAACGAATATTAAAATGTTTACACTTAAAATTGGATTCATTCACATTTTTAATCCTCTAAAATTTATTGTAAAAAGTAAAAATATTTGACAAAAATATATAATCATTTTGTAGTTAGTTCTATTCATTTCTGCCATTACAACGGCAAGGCGTTAACTACTAATTAAAATAATATTATTTTATTATTAGAGTGCAACATAAGATTTCAAAGAAACTTGTTGTTGCGTGTTGGGTACGCCATCGAACATAGCATCCCCTTTAAAGTCATACTAATATTTTATTCACAAATATAGATAAATGTGAAAATGTCATACTCTTTATTTACCTGGGGTGTTACAAGAATGGTCATCCTCTAACTAATTCCATCCAATAATATTGATAGTCTTTAGATAAGAATAAATCCAATTTTAGGTAAAAAAAAGAAACACTTTTATAAAAGTTATTTTTTTTACTTTTAATAATGAACATGTATTAAAAAAATTTTAAAAAATTTTATAAATATTATTTGAAAAAATAAATTTTTTTTAAATAGAAATATAAAAATTATCTTAGTTTAAATATCGGTATTCTTCAGAGATGTTTCATTTTTTGATATAAGTGAAAAACACTGAGTGTTAATTAAATACTACATTTTTTATAATTTATTTATACGGTTAAATAATATTATGAATTGGATTTAAAGTCCCATTAGGTCATTTATACATCTATTTATCAAATAATTTTCATTTCAATCATTTTTATTTCTTATATTGATATATAAACTTTATAAATATCTTAACTATTAAACTTTAAAAACCCACTTTTTCATTCTGTCTATGGGTAGTGTTTTAAATCTAATAATTATAATTCAATGAATTGAATTCTTTAAAATTGATAAATAATTTCTAATTATATGGTACAAATTATAGTGTAATTAAAATTATTTTTTTAGGTATTAAAAATTTAACATGTTAATAAATTATCTACCATGATATATGTAAAATAATGAAATGGATTAAAGATAAAATGTAAAAGATTAAAATTCCTAAAACTAAAAAATTGAATTTTTTAATGATGTTTTTATCAAAACCAAACATCTTTTATAACATTAATTATATTTAAAATTCATTCAAATTAATTCCACCTAAATATGGTCAGTTTTAAATATAAAATAATCATTATTTGTTATCATAAAACCACCCCTCCTCAAGTATAATTACCACAACTAACCACCCCATTTCTCTTAAAAACCTTGAAAATCTTAAAAAATATCTACAAAAACCCCTCATCCTAACTCAATCGTTGTCCAAGTGATTATGTTATCACCAAAATACCAAATCCAATGTCATCAAAGAGTCTTTCAAGGTTGTGATATTCTATAGGTAATTTTATCAAATCACATCTGTTATTTTATTTTCTTATTCTATTTTATCCTAACCTACTTAATTCATAAGTGAATGATAACTCCAAAATCATTTATATGCTAAATTTTTTTACATGATACAAAATAAATTATATTCATATTATTTATTACCTAATATTATTCAATTAAATAATAAAATTCTCCTAATTATAGCTATTAATCATCTCTATGGATAAATATTTTTTATTCTTCATTTACACCTTCTTGGATGGTCATAAATGTATAATTATTGTTAATTCTGATATAAATTGGTATATTATTTCCTAATTCATGTTTTCTAACTAATATATACATATAATATTAAATAAGACTAAGCTAGTTCATGGTGTTTGGAAAACCAACCAAAATAAACAAAACATTTATCATTAAGATTTTATCAAATGAATTAACCTCACATATGAAATTAAAATGATTTATGGACATTTAAAACTTATAGAATTTAGTTAATACTATTTCATTCCACTTCTGCTATTGTTATCCCAATTTACAAGAATCTTTATAATATTACACTAGTGAACCGTCCTTGAAAACATGAAAAGAAAACACCCAAAACAATGAAAATAATAAAATATTATTAATGAATGGGTTGTAGTATGTCATTAAAAGGTAATATATGGTATTATAAATAAGCTTAATGTTTTTAAGAAATTAATAAAAATATTTAATCAATTATAGAGAAATTTTTAACATTTTTGAAAGAATTTGAATGTGAGGTAAGGGAATTCTGAACCAAATTTCCATTATTTGCATTAAAATTATAGTTATTTATTATTCCAGGCTAATAGTATGTGTGAAATGAATTTTAAATATATTATATTGTATTTACAATTTTTCTAGATTTATAGTGAATAAAAATATTTTTTTAATTTTATTAACACGTGCTTCAATGATATGGTATTTATACGAGAAATTATTTTAAAAATTATCTTTTCAATGTTACCCATAAAATAATATTTTCCCTCCATTTCAATATTTTCTAAAATTACATCATTTTTTTACTATTATCATGGGATTTTTTATGTCATTAAAACTAATTTATTATTTTTTTAAAATTAATATGGTATTGTTTTTTTCATTTTCCTAAATGTGTTTTTTTAACTTTTCCAACAAAAATATAGAAGGTTTTTTTTCATAAAATATACATCATGTTATGATTTTCCTAACCTCATGAAACCTTAATTATTTAATGCCTCATTTATAATTTAATATTTTTTTTCCAAATAATCAATTTTGATTAGTACATGTGAGGTTTAAAGATTTTAAATGTTATTTTTAGAACTAAATGATATTTTAATATCCAAAAGTGTTTTAAAAATGGATTTAAAATAATTCTCAAGGTTTTTATTTATGATATGGTCTTGGAAATTTTGTATTGTGGGTTTATCCCATTATATCTCTGCTAATTATTATTTTATCCCTATTATGCTTCCTATTCTGATGTGTTGTTCCCCCTTATAACTCATGATATGATGGGTAATCACCATTATATCTAATCAATGCATGAGGTTCTCTAAAGATGGGTGTACTCCATTTGTTTTTTCCATTTTCAAGGTTGAATATAATATTTATATGGTTTTGATTTCCTCTATTAATAATATAATTTTTATATACATTATAATTAGATTTTATGAAATATTTGTTAATGGGTTTTCGTGTGTTCACTAGGTTAATGATTTCCTTTTATTATGTACCTTACTAATCATTGAATTCTCTTCCCATGTTATATCTTTTTTTCATAGGTTATAAAATTTGTAAGTGAATTGAGGAATTAAATTTGAAAAATTGTGTAGATTGATCTGGATAATAAACAATATTTTTATTTTTAAGACCTTTTCTTTATTGAATAAATGGATAATGAGTATAAGTGTACACTTGTAATGTATACTATTATTTTATATTGGTTAGTTGAAATTATTTTATTCTCTAAACTTAAAATATTCATGGAAATTTAATAAAGTTTATTATTGTTTAAAATAAAATAATTAATTAATTTTTAAGGTCGGGTCCTTAATATTGGTATGAGAGAACAATTTAGAAAACATTAGTGGTTAGTATAATTTTAATAAAATTACCATAAATGGTTTATACTTTATAGTTAATTTGAAATGATATATAAGTTGAATATTAAATTGTTTCTTTATCTACGATATGTATGTTAAGAATTTTTTTTCATAGTGGAAATAGGGAAGCTGTGCTGTGAAGTAATCGAGAGGAAAACACCCTTCCAATTCAGTATCTTGAGATGGTTGGTATTAGAATATAATAGTTCATTATATTATGGATTAGTTTAAACAAGCTATATATAGTGGTGTTATCTACACAAGGGGGATTTCTAATCAACCATATAAGAATATGATAACAAGTGATCCTTTTATTTGGAATAATACTCCACCAATTAATGAAACCTCAAGTCTTTTATTGGAAAATGGATGGATCAATGCAGTGGAAATAATATTTTAAGACATGGGATGTTCATAATTCCAAAAGGTAACCCTATAATTTATCATTTTTATGGTGAATCAAAAATAATTCAACTCTGTTAAAGAAAACCAGTGATAAATATGATCATGGAAATCTGTAATGCGAGGATTTAAAAAATGATTTTGGAAAAAAATTAAAATTGTTAAAATCTGAATGGATAAACAATTTATGATGTTTTAGAAGATAACTGATATTTTTTTGGCTATATACGAATCCTATTTTATGAGACTAGAAAAGTAAAAACTGAACATTTTATAGTGAGTTGATAGTAAAATTAATATATTCTACTCTAATTTAATACCAATTTTATAAATAGAATTTTCTTCCTTAGATTTAAAAATCCATGAGAATCGTGTTTGTTGTTCTGAAAAAGTAGAGTTGGAGTTTTATTACATGTATATTCCTCGTTATTACAAGAATATTTAATGGTCAGGTTGGAAATAATTGGATAATAATTCATCAAATAAATTTTGATGTAAGAAAATCAAATTCCTTTCTTGTAAAAATTGTGGAAAAAATAATCTTCTAGAATTTCTTGTAAATTATAGTATGTTCTACTGATGTGGAAATTTTCGACACATGGATCATGATTATAAGAAAAATGCTCAGAAATAATAATGATAAGTTGATAGTAATATTTCATAACCTTAAGTAGTTGTGGAATTTTTCTAACGCGTGTCTAATGTTAGTAATTCATGGAAAAATCAATATTATTAGAAATATAATGGTGTGGAAAAATATTTTTTAACTACCTAAGTATATGTTGGTCAATCCAAAAAAGTGTTATTGGGTACATTTCTTATTTATATAGATTATTCCACTAACATTTTGATTCGGGGCCAACATATTCATTTATTATTGAGAAATTAAAATTTAAATTGGCTATCCCACCTAAAAAATAAAGCCATGTATTATATTAAAAAAAACTAGGATAAATTTAAAAGAAAAAAGATATTATAAGAATCTTTATATCGTAGTATGTGGATAAAAATTTCCTGCAAACATTGTTCTTTTTCCTCTATTATAATTTGATGTTAATGTGCACATATATTGGATTTCAATTTACCATTCTAAAATATATTTGGGATCTAAAGAGTTTTATTTTTATAAATATTTTCATTTGGTTTATAAGAATGAACCCATACCATTGATACCATGTTTAAATGTTGAGGAGTTGTTAAAATAATGAAATGTATGTTTTCATACATTTACTATTAAAAATAAGGTAACTATTTAGATTAATTATGTGACATTGGTAAATGAGTAGCTGGATGTTTTCATGTTGAGTTTCCTAGTATTATACATGGTCGGGAAGTTGAATTTACTACTGAATTATTTCCTGAGTCCAATCCAATAAAAAAAACATATTTAATGGCTCAATTAGAACTTTTAGAATCCAAATATCAGTTATAATCTTTTATAGATAATGTTTTTATTTAGTATGTCACTTCACCATGGGGTGATTCTATTTTATTTTATTAAAAATAAAGATGGTTACATGATTATATTTATTGATTTTAGTGATTTGAAAAAAAATTATAAATAACAAATATAATTTTCCTTATATCGATGATTTATATGATCAGATCAAGAGAGTGTTGTACTTTTCGTTGATTGTTCTCATGTCGGTTTACTATTTATTGAAGGTGAAGGAAGAAGATATTCCAAATACTTCATTTCATACTAGATATGGGCATTATAAGTTTTAAGTTATTCCCTTTTGGTCGAGAAATCCAACTATATTATTTATGGATCTCATGAATAGAATCTTCCGTGAATATTTTGATATGTTTTGTTGTTGTTTTAATTGAATATATTTTAGGTTTTTTCAAAATGTTATTAGGTTCATAAAAAAAAATATTATTCCAAAAAACGTTATATTATATGGATATTTTATTTAATATGACTTTTGGTTACAATTCACCTCTTTTATTGGTAACATTATATGTATTTATGTAATTAATCATGATCCCACCAAAACAAAAGTGGTTTATGAATAGAAAATACACACAAATGAAATTGAGAATTCATTTTTTCTTAGTTTATTAGGTTATTAGTGATGGTTTGTTGGAAAATATTTACAGTTATATAGACTAATAACTAATTTAACAAAAAAACAAGTTAATGTTTTATAGAAAAAATAAAATAATTATTGTTTTCCAAAATTAGAAAGAATATCATTAGATGATCCAATTTTGGCCCTACCATTGAGAATTAACAATTTTTTATCTATAGTGTTTCTTACTTAAAGGGAAATGGTTGTGTTCTGATACAAAATGACCAGCTAGTTTTTTCATTATTATAATTAAAAAATCATGAGAAGAATTTTCCTACACATGATTTGGAATTAGATTATGTTGTTTTTCCATTAAAAAATTGGAGGCATAATTTGTATGAAATAATGTTTAAAATATATAGCGATCACAAAAATTTTGATGTATATATAAACTCAAAAAGAATTGAACTTGTGAATGAAATGATTAAAATAATAGATCAAATATTATGATTTCGCAATTCATTACTATACTAAAAAAACAAACATGGCGGTTGATTATTTAATTCAAAAAAATTATGCTATATTAACCATATTAAATTTTGAAAATGACCCTTTGGTTAATAATTTGATGAATTCCATCCTAGAAGATACATATTTAAGTAATACCTCAGCTTTATTTCTAGTTTTAATGTTTTAAACTCTGGGAGAATAAATTATAAAAGATGAAAAGGAGGATCAATATTTTTAGGGAAAGGTATCATCTCTTAAGATGGGTAAGTTTCCTAATTTTAATATAGATGAATATGGTGTTTTATTATTTGGAAATATTTTCTCTGTTCCTTGTGATCCAAATTTGAGGGAAGAGTTGTTAACAGATGATCATAACTCTCTATTTTCAATTCATCTAAGCTTCACTATGTTATACATATATATTCAGGAGTATTACTGGTGGGATAGAATGAAATGATATATTACTGAATTTCCCATGAAGTGATTCACTTGTTTGATAGATAAGGTTTAATGTCAGTTACCAAAGGGGTTGCATCCACCTCTAATAGTATAAGAGTTGAAATGGGAAAAAATATTAGTGAATTTCATATTTTTATTACAATAAACTTTTCAAGGTAGCAATTTGACTTTGGTTTCTATTGATCAACTGACTAAATATACACATATATGTCCTATATATGATAATATTTATCTAGATCAAACTTCTTAATTATATTTGAAGAATATTTTTAGGTTACATATATTACCTCTCTCTATTGTTTTTTATCCTAATCTTAGATTCACCTATAATTTCTAGGAAATACTACGAAAGTATTTGGGAACTGTGTTAAATTTCAGAACTGATTTTCATCCCCAATTTTATGGACATCTTGAGTGAACAATTCATACAACAGAAGATATTATTTGATCTTGTTAGATGTATTACTATGGAATTTGGGATCAAAAAATTCATTTGGTGGATTTTTTTTATAATAATAGTATTCATTCAAGTATACAGATGGATCCTTTTGAAAAATTATATGGAAATTGGTGTCAAACTATATGATTTTTTGATGGATTAGGTGAAATAATGTTTTTGGGACCTGAACTGATAGAGTAAATGGTCAAAAAGAATAATATAATTTAGAAACACATGTAGCAATCTCATAAAAATCCAAAACATTATGTATATAATTAGAGGAATGGTATTTCGTTAATAGGAATGTTATCAAGTATTTCTAAAAATATCTCCATGTAAAATCATTTTGGGTTTTGGTTAGAAATTTAAGTTACATCCAATGTTTGTTGGACTATATGAAACTCATGATAAAGTAATATTAGATGGTTTTTGAGCCTTTTTTCTAACGATATTATCCTACATACATAATGTTTTTAATTTTTTAATGTAAATGAATTTTGTTCCAGATTCATCTCATGTTTCGATCCCTAATGTAGTTCATTTTGAATAAGACTATTATTATAAAGGACAACGTGTTTTGATTCCTAACCATAGAGAGAATGTTTTGTGTAACAAGGTTATACTCCCTAATTAGGTTTTGTGGTAAAACTATTGTATGAAGATGTACCATGGGAATCTGAAAATTATATGAGGAAAAATTATCCCCACCTATTTAATAAGTGAAGAAAAATGTGACGATGAAAATTCTAAAAGTGGGGGTGAATTTAACAACTGAGGAACCCAAATAATAGTTTTTCATCAAACTTATTACTATACAATAATTTAATTAAACACTATTAGTGATTGATATTAATGAAATTTATATGTTTAATATTGAAGAAAATGTTATTAAATGAATCTAAAAAGTTTTATAGGATTATGATAATAAAAAACCATTTTTCGGAAAAGAAATTATATTAAAAAAATGTAGTTTTGTTTCCTTTTAACAGCACGATTGATTTAACACTAAAATTTAACACTTTTATATTTTTTATTTGAAAAAATAAAATTCATTTTTTAAAAATATAATATAAAGAAATATCTTAGGGTTAATGTTAGATATTTTTTAGAAAAGTTTAAATTTCTAATGAATATCGAAAAATATGGAATTATAATTAAAAACTGGATTTTCATTTAATTTATTAATTTGTTTAATTTATATTTTGAATGTTTTAAAATTTTAATTATATAAATTATACATCTATTAATTGAATTTATGTAATTTTAATAATTTTTATGTTTATTTTATATATAAAAACCATTCAAAATTTTGAACTATTTCACATTGAAAATGCTCTTTTTAATTGTATATACAGGTTTCGATTTAAATATAATTTCCCTAAAAAGTAATTTTGTTTCCTTTTAATAGAGCACATATTTTAAATATATAATTTTATAATTTTATAATTTTTATTTGAAAAACTAACCATCATATATTAATGGAAAATATCTGAATTATTTAGGATTAAATTTAGTTATTTTAAAGAAATGTTTAATTTTATAATGAATAGGTAAAAATAAAAAAATTTAATTATAAATTCATTTCCATCTAATTTATTTATAAGTTTTAATTATATTTTTATTTGTTTTAAAGTGAAATTATATAAATTATACATCTATTTATCCAATTTATGTCATTAAAATTATTTTTATGTCTAATTTAGATAAAAAATACTTTAAAAATTACACCTTTTCAATTTAAAACCCATTTTTTTTATTATATATATATATTTTTATTTAAATTTAATTTTTCTAATTCTATGAATAGAAATTTGTAAAATGGATTCTAAATTAGGGATTATGTGGTCCAAATTATGTTTTATGTTCAATATTTTTATGCATAAAAAAGTGATCATGGTAAAAAAAGATTTATTTTGATATAGGTAAGATAATGAAATATGTAAAATTGAAAAGGTAAATGATTGAAAGAAAAAATAAATACAACAATTAATGGTATTTTTTGTGTTTCTTGGCCCAAAATAGCCTTTAAAACATTAATTATCATCTGTTTTTGTGGATGTTAATTCCACCTTAATGGGGTTGGAATTAAATATAAAATAATCATTACAATATCACTCAAACATTCGTTCCTCAAGTATAAATACCACCCCTCAACACCTAATATCTCCCCACAATAAATTATCCTTCTAAAATTCCATTCAAACCCTCTCCTCCTCTTTCTCCCCACATCCAATTACTGCTTGTAACACCCCCAATATTTTTTTAATTTTTTTTCAAATTAATTTAATCTTTTTGTTATTTTTCACTTTATGTGTCGCTATTTTTTTTATAAAAACAATAATTTTGGATTATAATATATGCAAAAGAAAGTTAATCTTCCACTACACACAACACTAACATGGTCTGTGTTGCACACAACACTAATTTTCAATTAAATAACACTTTAATATTATAATTAAATCAATTAAATAGTTATAATCTATACATTAACCATAGTAATATGAATAGTAATAATTAATTATAAAATTGTTTCACATAAATAATACATTTATATAAAGCAATGTATAATTTTTTATAAAGTATTTATAATCTTGAAAATTTTCTTTTCTATACGGAGGTTCTTTTTATATCAATCTATGAACAACAATTAAATAAATATTACACTCTTATAAATTTAATTTATAGAATAAATATAATTTTTTAATTTAAAATGTCTAAATTAAGTTAAGGTGAATTTTTAGTACTTTTCTGAGAAGTTTCTTATTTCTTGATGAATAATAAAAAATGTTGCACTATCATTAACAACTTCCATTTAATATTATACAGTTATTATACTTAAAATTAATATTTAAGTCGCAATAGATCAATAATAGATAAATTAATCTAATTTGGGTCATTTTATTCATTTTTCTATTGAAATTTAATATTGAAACCTATTGTACTTTTGAACATTCGTTTTATTTGTCGTCTCTCCACATTTGTGTTATATTCATTAAACATAATTTTTCCGCTTATGTTAATTAAATATTAATAAAAGGCCATAACCTGAATGACATTTTTATTCTAATAAAATCTATAAAGTATTTTTTATATTATTAATAGTAACTTTAGAATATTTTTATCTTCTATGGTTAAGGTTATATTGGATTATTAAATATATTCATAACATTCAAATATTATAAAATTACATTAACACTTTTCCTAATTTCAATAAATAAGTTTGTTCCAAAAAAATAATCCTTTGGATGAAATTTTAACTTTTTTAAGCCCCTAGGTTTACAATAAGACATTTATTATATTTTATTTAATTATTAGTTAAAAATGTTATAATCAAATTTTAAATAACTATTTTATTTTAAATATAGGATTATACATAAGGAAAATTAGACTATATATATTGATTTAAAATCAAAAATTTCTATCGACATGATAATAATTTATTTATATTTCTCATTTAATAATTTAATTAACTTATATAGTGACTCAATATTAATGTGGAAATAGAATAATTTTATAAAAATGATCAAACAAATGTAATTAAAGATATTAAAATAAATATTATTTGAATTAATTAATCTTCCCCAAGAAATTTATAGGTGACTATGGACAGATAGGAGTCTCTTAAATTATTTTATTTCAAAATTATCTTATTTTTGGAATTTTATTTAAAGACAATGTTCTGAATAGTGCCAAAATTGTCACAAATAATAATTTTAAAAAATAATATTTTATTTAATTAATTAAAAATCATAAAAATATTTCAAACAACACCAATAGATTATTATAAGGTCTAAAATTTCAAAATGTGTCCATTTATAGACAATCAACCCCATATAATTAATAATTTATATCTTCAAAATATTTAAAATGTGGTCACCATAATTAAAATTACAAAATATTAATTAAGGGTAAATCAAAATGATATGCTTCAAAATAAAACCAAAACATTAAAAAAATTATATGATGAATAATATATGACACTTATAACCCTAATATCTATTTAGAGTTGTTTAATATACAGTTGTAATGGAAATGAATTATATATAATTTATAGTCATGGATTGTCATAAAAATCACTCTCTTGTATTTAATATGTTTTATTTGTAAAAAAAAGGTAAAATAAAGATATAAATGAATATAAATGTACATTTTTATCATAATTAAATTACATTTATTTTTTAAATTTATTTTTTATTTTTTATAAATTATATAATTACTTTATATGCTTCTTCAATGTTAAATCAATATTTATTTATTTAATTGAAAAAGAAAATAATTCATTTTAAAAATATTAATTTTGAACTATTTTTGATGAATTAAAATGTATAAATAAATTAATATATCTATAAGATATATTAGATATGTTTTAAACCATTATATTAAAATTCCCACTTTTTTCTTTATGTATTTAAGGTTAAATTAACCGAATTGTTCGAAATCTGAAGATAATGATATTTTTTAAAATTAATATATTATTAAATTATTAAAAAATCAACGAATCAATAAAAAATAACAAAGGGGATATAATATGGTAAAAATGTCACAATCCATTAATTTATATCCCATTTGAATGTTTTTTCTCTAGAAGTGCATCATTGTCTTTTAATATTTTGTGGATTTCCAAATGTGTCCCTCACTAGAATTATAAAAGATAACATCTTACCTCACATAAATATACTACATTAAACCTTTATGATTGAAAATACCAAGACAATAACCCTTGTTAACTTCCCTAGTAACATTTTATAAGTGTTTTTCTTCTCAAAATACCAACTCTGGTGTCCCTAATAGGAGATCTACATGGAGATCATCAATGAAGAGATTATGTCCTTAAAGACTATTTCAAAATTATTTCTTCATATACTTCCTCCTAATGTGTTGATTAAATTATAAAGTAAGAACTAAAATAACACATATATTCTTATATTTTATTATTATTAGGTAACAATTATATCCTACCTTTCATTAATCCAATTAAAAATGAAAGTACCACATGTGGGTATGTACGGTTTATCATCTCCACGCCTAGGTGTAATCATAATTTCATCACTACTTTATTTGGATGGGTATAATGATGGATATAATGAATAAAAATAGAAAATAGTACATGAAATTTATTCTTCATAATTAATATAACATCCACTTATTTAACTTTTCACAATTAAGGGAATAATATCGTTGCCCATGCATACTTACGGCCTACCGTCTGCATGATGCGATGAGATTCATCTTCCACATTAACAATTTAAAAAATGACTATAAAAAATATAATGAATAAATATGAAATATATTCCATAATAATTATAATTGTATAATATATATAAATAAATACAAGTAGTTTACCTTCTTCCATTTAGTACGATAATAAAATGGAAATAGTGTTCTTGCGTACGTATGGCTTACTATATCAATGAACAGTGTCTTCCATTTCATATAAATATCTTTTATATATATTTTTATACTTAATATATATAATATATAAATCATGTTTTAAAATAGTTAAGTAAGTAAATTGTGATCTATCAAATATGATAACACGTAAAAATATATACGATAAACAAAGAGATTATTACATGAAACATTTCTTTGACTATACATTTTTCATAAACGGGTAATATAAAGTCATAAATGAATCTTATATGATATCATAAATATTATTATGATTTTGTTATAAGGTACTAATATGTTTAAAACCACTATACATAATTTTTGGATACATACTGGTGGAATCAGACCTATGGTAAGGGTTAATTCCACAATCTCTTTTTTATCGAGACTTTTAATACATAAGTATCTATTGGTAAATATTTATATTATAGGTACATATTTCATATGAATTAATACCAAAATATTTTTACTATTCTTATAAAAACTTTTAATTTCATTTTCACCTATGAATTATGTTTTATTAAATGGTTTCAAAAGATATTTTTTTTGTTTTCCTAACAAAGTTTTTTTTCCAAACAAGGTAAAAGAAGAGTGCTTTTTCAACTTATAAAAAATGAATACAATTTCACACCATAATAAATCAATAATTATTTCAATCTTACTTTATAAGATTAAAATTTTATTTTCAAATAATATATTTTCATTTTAAATTTTTTACGGTATTTTAATAAAAGAAAACAATTTCAAATAAAATAGAATATTTTCCTCAAGAATTGTTTTTAAATAATCTCACAAAATTATTTTCCATATATGATAAAATTATATAATTTATCATCTGTTTTAATAATGACATGCTAAAATTTTAAAATTCATATTCTTTCTATGAATGGTTTATGTTTATGATGGAATGATATTTATGAAACCCATTTCATTCCATGGGTTCTAATATGATAAATGATTTATATTCTTGATGAACATATATTTACGATATCATTATGATATTGGTGGGACCTATAACAACATCCAATTAATTGGGGAAATACATATATCACTTGAGATAGACATAAAGGACCTTGTCTACTAATATGGTCTTGATACTGAACCTTTACAATTAAGATAAAAATAGGAGTCAACCATGAATACCATGGTGGATAAGGGACTAAACCATGACCCCAATATGGTTATGGGTGTGATCCATGACAATAAATATGGTATGGGGAGTGAACCCATATAACTAACATGGCCTTGGCAGCGATTCCTAAAATACAATGGAAATCATTTGATATGCTTATATTCCTTCCACAATTCCATGTATTATTCTTATGTTATGATTTCATGGATTATTTTATTTATTTAATTATGATTCATGGATTATTAACTTCAAATATTACTTCCATGAATTCTATTTATGATCATTTATATCTAGGGAATGATTTTCTATTTTCATGATCATGTTCTCATACCCTTATACAAATGATTATGTTTACATGTCTACATAGTTTACCCCTACTGAGCATTTGATTTCCCAATTTTTATAATATTTTCTTACCCTAGGGTAATAAAGAATTTTTTTAGATAGATGGAATAAAGGGTAAGATATATATATATATATGAGATTTTGAATATCGTTCAACAAATTAGAAGAACATGATCCATGTTTCCAAAGGCACTAAAATAATGACTTTGGGTGTGTGTTTTTTAATTTATAATATATTATAAAAAAGTTTTTTTATGTTAATTTATTTAAATTTGGGTTTTTATAAATCTTCTCTCACCAAAAGACAAAACAAAATATCCTTAAAGGTTCCTTCAAGGAGCTGATATTCAAGGGCTAATTTTCTCAAAGTGCCTCTCTTATTTTCATTTCTTATTTTGTTTTCACCTCGCCTATTTCACCCATAAAAGAATTATAACTCCAGAATCATGTAAATACTATAATTTTGGGATTTTCATGGAATATCTTATATTCATAAATTTTATTACCTCTCCTTATTCAAATAAATGAAACCATTGTCAAAATTATGGAGTTTAACTATCTTTATGGATAATGATTCTTTGTTTTCAATTACGACCTTCATGGATGGTCATAAATGTATAATTGTAGAAACATAATATTTAAATACATATATTACAGCCTATTTCATGTTCTAAAACTAATATATACACATAATATTAAATAATAAGAAACTAGTTCATGGTGTTTTGAAAAACCACTATAATAAAATATTCAATTATCATTAACATTTTATCAAATCAATAATCCTAAAATAAGAAATAAAAATGATATATAGGGAAATTAAAAATTCTTTATGTTAATTAATACTATTTTATTTAACTTCTAGTGTTTTAATCCAAATTTATGAGAACCTCCATAATATTACACTAGTGACCCGGCCGTGAAACTATAAGAAGAAAACACCAAAAATCAAGCAAAATAATGAATTATTATTAATGAATGGGTTTTAATACATTAATATAGTTCCTTAAAAAATTAATAAGATTATTTAAACCATTATATTGGTGTTTCGAACACGTATTAAATTAATTTGAACATCAGGTAATGGAATTCTTAACCCAATTTCCATTCTTTGAGTTAAATTTATACTTCTTGATTATGTCATACTAATATTATGTGAGAATTTAATTTTGAATATATTATGTTTTATTCAATCTTTTTTTATTTTGATTTAGAGTAAATACATATAATCGATTAATTTTATTAACAAACACTTCACCAATATGGTATTTATAAGGAAATTTCTTTTACAAAATACCTTTTTAAACTTACTCTTAAAAATCCATTTTCCTTCCATGTATATGTTTTCTAAAAATACATCCAATTATTTTTTTAATATCATCCTAATATTTTTAATGTTAATTATACTCATGTAGAACATTTTACAAAAAAAATATTTTCCATATATAATTTTTATAAAAGAGGTTCATTGTGACTCTTATGAAAATAATATGTATGGAATCTTTTTTTAACTTATAAAAAAACTGAAAGATTTACTTTTATTCATAACACATTAATTAATTAATATCTGTTTTATATTTTAATATATTTATTTTCAATGAAAATGGTTTCATTATAACATTTTCATTTTATAGTTTTTAAATGTTATTTTAACAAGAAAATGATATTTTTATATCCAAAAGTGTCCGAAAATGGGTTAACAAAGTTTTAATTTGAATTATATAAGAAATGGACCTTGTAAAAAAATTTCTAAGTGTTTACCCCATTATATATCATTATATGATTCTTTTATATCCATTAAAGATCAATATCTAAGAGGATGTGCGCTATTATAAATCCAAATATGATGGGTGAGCCTCATTATAGCTCTCTAATGTATTGGTCACTCTAAAGATAGAAGTGTAATGTTTTTTCTATTTATAAGGATGAATATAAGAATTATATGGTAATGATGTACCAAGGAACCTACATTATTTTTATGTTCTTTAAATTTTTTTTAATAAATGTTTTTAATTTTTTTTCATTGTTTCTATATACTAACAATATTCTTTCATTATGTCCTTTATAAGCTTTTGTTCTCATCCATGGTTTCTACATATTTTTCATAGGTTATAATGATAGGTAAGTGAAGATAATAATTCATTATGAATATTTTTTAATATTTTTCATCAAATGATACATTTTATTTATTTTAAGACTTTTATTTATGGAAGACATGGATATTGAGTATAGGTGTCCACCTATAATGCATGGAATTGTTTTTAAGTGTTTGACTAGATTCTATAAAACTATAAATTGAAATGATTCTCAAAAATGTAATAATGTGGTAACTAGTTCAACATAACTATAATAAGTAATGTTTATGTTTGGTTTTTTTATAATTAATAATAGTAGGCACATAGTTAGACAAACCATGCACCCACCAGGGAGAAACTGTTCACCCAGACAATAAGGGAATCCAATTTTTCTAACCATACGACCCATCATAGAAACCATCCACATGGTTATTTAATTCCCTAAAAATTTACTTAAATATTTCCCAAAACCCAACTTTATAACTCTAATCAGCCAATTATATCCTAATATGATTTCAATATTTTTTGAGGCTCTAGAGAGGTTGCCAAGGCTCCCAGAACTCATTCATTTTTGAATCTAAGGTCTAATGTATGAATATTGGATCTCTGGTAAGTGATTCTATTATTGTTTTTATATTCCCTTATATCCAATATATGTTTACCCTTTTATAGGTATTATTTACACTATTTCCTATTTTTTAGATCTATATTTTAATATATATTGTTTTCTGGGATCTTCATCCTTGGTTTTCATCATATATCTTTTTTTCCATTATAATTTTTAGCATTCTACTTCAAATTTAGGACTATTATTTGGTGAGAGTTCAAAAATATTCTTGAGGTAGGTGGTATAATTGATAATTCCCACAGTTTTTATTATGAACATGTGTTTGTAATTGTTCCATTGTATTTCTAATTTGTGAAATAACATTTAAATTAAAATGGTCAATTCAATTCCATGAAATTATGATACCATTAATGGATCTCGTTGGACTTGTTGGAGGTTATGATACCTGACCAGATCGTAATCCATGTGTGATCCTATATCATAGAAATTGTGAACTTTTATATTTCAAAAGACGAATAATGAGTAATAATAATTTAATGAAATCCTTAATTCATGTTTGATAATTGGAATTAAATGGTTAGTTGGAACAACTATGATTGGTTAAATAATTGTGTAATTAAATTTTTATAAACATATTAATGGGAAAAAATTTCATGTTGTGCCTTCTAATAAAATTAAAGAACCATGTTTATGTTTATAAATTAAATTCCCCACTATGTTATGAATTATTAATGAGAATGTCAAAGATATTGAACATCAATATGTGTATGTGATTTTTTGAATAGTGTATCAATGTGTTCTGGGCTACTAAATTATTCTAAAAATACCCATGGGGTGATATATTGATTCTCTAGGCCCCTTATGAATGCATTGAATAATGAGTTGTGGGTTAAGAACTAATTCTCTTAATACCCATGTGGTCGAAATTAATAATCTAGGCCCCCATGATACTAGAATTGGAATGATGATCAATGTTCTCTAGATAATGGTTCTCAAACTAATGTTCTGGGATAATTAATGTAATTGAAAAGAAATAAATAATGAAATTTCAGGAATGTATGTATTGTGAAATCATTAAGATGAATGGTTAATACTATGACAAAGGCCAAATCAGGTATGATGTGCTTCATTAAATAATAATAAATGTGAAACATGTTTAATTTTATCATTTGTTCTTTATTAATTATATAAATAGATATAGAATTTATATTTATATAGAATTCATTGGCTGTGAACTATTATGTTATACTCACACCCTAATCAATATGACTTATTTGTACCCAAATAGACATCACATTTATGGGATAAGATAAGGAAAAGATCCCTATGTTATGTGGATGAGTTATGATTCATGATAAACATGGATGAGGGAACCAAAAATGATTTCATGACACCCTTGGGATGTGTCGATGTGTATTTATTTTGGGTTTTCATTAGACACATGACACTTGTATTGAATAAAATTTTTATTGCTTTTTTATAGCCATTTTCCCTTTTTTGTATTTATTCTTGTGATCCTGGTTCATATTAGTTATGGCATATGATTGGAAATTGGTTTATCTTGGTTATTTTTATATTTATTTCTACTGTTGTGCCTCATTGATAAATACGGTATAGTCTCCCCACATTACATATTAGTCCCCCAATATAGTCGGTGGCCTTTAGAGTTTAGGGACACATTCTTGATGTCATGTAATGAACCATCTTAGGGCACTGGTATTTAGCACCCACGTAAGACGTTACAAAGGTGTATCATAGGTTTATTTTTTCTTTTTAGATGCCATATTATTTTTAGGTAGACAAGATACTAAGAATGTTTTGGGTCTTGTTCATGAAAATGATCTTGGGAGTATCTATCCCATGTGTGGGGGGAACCCAAGTGCCTAGGATGGCATTATTATTATTGATGTTTTCTAATAATGTTAAATGTTATTTCCCCTTGAGTGATTCACTTGTTGTCTAATTATGTTGTTTTTTTAGATTTCACTCATGGCCTAGTATATAATGGTAGTTGAGCCAACATTCATCATTCTTGGAAGTCATGATTTTATGTGACATCAGTAATTTAATGCCTGTATGGAAAATCACGAATGAGTGTGTTTTTGAAAATTATCAGTACTTTCTTTATTTGATTAATCTAAATGAAATAGTACCTAATAAAAAATAATAATTAAAAATTATTCATTATTTGGTAATTTTAAATTGTTAAAATGGATGTGTAAAAGAAAATTTGAAATATAAATGCTCTTTAGCCTATCTTATCCATGACCTAGGTAAGTGGTGGTTCATTACTATGATAGTGCCCTGATATTAACTATATGGTAGTGTATACTGGATGACTTGTTATGAATTTATGTGAATCCCTCATATGAAATTTTATTAATGATGTGTTATGTGTCATAATATGTGTGTTTTGAATTATAAATACAAGACTCCATAATTATATTATTGGATGGATGAAAAGATGACATGTATTGAAATGTGCCTCTAGTAGTGTGACAAGAGGCCCTGATATTTTTATGGTGAAGAGGATAACAACTGTTTCATGATAACTTTTCTTGATTTATGTAGTTCATGGAAATATGCATATGGTGGGATGTACAAAATATGTTTGATCTGACCTTGGAGTTATAGATACATCCCCAACTAAAATCTACTGAAGATGGTGTACCAATGGAGGATGATCTATGTATTGAATATATCAAGACAATTCTATATCTTTTAGAGATTCTAAGCAAGAAGAGAGTAAAATTATCATCATATATGTTGGTAGTATTTGTAAAACATTATTGGGATATTCAGGTTCGGGATGAGAAGTTAGAGGGAATGGTATAAAAGTACTTCCATGAGATATTATTAAAAAAACTTTTACCTAGATATTTTGATATAGGAGAGAGTATAAGAATTTATGTGGTTGATTGTGAAAATCATGTTAGTTATGGAAAATTTTGGTCACTGTGTTGAATTATAGTAATTTTTTTATGTAATGCAAGGAGATGTGGAAAATTAAGTGAAAAAATTTTAGGATGGAATTAATTGTGATATTAGTCATAGGATAAAATATTTTAGCTAAATAAGTTTCCGGAAGTGGTGAAACCGAATCAAATTTTTGAGTGGAACATGAAGAAGGATTTTAGTGAAGTATAATCGGTTTCTTATAGATGACTAGAATTTGATATTTTGGAGGGAAGGAATAATCACACTAAGAACATTAACTATGTTAGCAGAAAACAGAGTGTCCAGGGAGAAGGATCAATTAACAAGGGTAGTACTCGAGTTCTTTTCCATCATTGTGATAGGTCGGGTAACATTCAATGATAATTTCTCAGACCACTAGTGGAGTTATTACCCTACTACAAGAATTGATATCTTCAATTGTTATGTTGTAACCCATGTCTGATAGGTAGTGATAGAGGAGCTAGACCAATCCAGAGCATGTGATGGGGGTCTTCTAAACCATAGTAATCTGGTTGTTTGATTACTACTAGATGTGATGGTCAACGTTGTAGATGTGGTGATTTAGTCCAAGAGAACCCATATCGCAGTGTAGTGTAGCTCATAGGACTCAGAAGTTAGCACATGGTTAAGGTACAAGACAATTAAATTCATTTTAGAAGGTGGTTATTAATATCAAAGTTGGTTTTCTAACATTCAAATGTTTTATTTCAATAACTTATATTATTTATAGGGTTTTATTTGATACAAGAACCGCAAATAATTTCATATATACTCATCCTTTGAATGGAATAAGTCTGATAGTGGGCTTTTTAGTGGGTAAGTGAATATTGACACAACATTTTTATTGTTATAGAAGGATATATGTTTTTGAAAAGGGTGTTACGTCGATATTAGTGAGTACAATTTTCTTTTGGATGTTTAAATACTTGAAATTTCATGTCTTTCCATGATTTTATATATGGATTGAATGGTATTATAATGAGACCACATTTATTGTTTCCATATGAGATAAATTATTAAGTCCCCTGGTGGTAGTTTTTGTGTTCATTATGGAGAATGGTATATCCATGAAGGCTATGCCAAGCCAGTTCATCAGCAACTAGGGGAGCTCACCGCCTAGGTTGTACATCTTCTATTGGATAATGGGGGTGTGTGATGGGGTATCCTTCTACCCATAATGGATCAATTTATGTATGTATTTACTAAAAACATATTAGGACTTCCACTTGAAATAGATGTTGAGTTTATAATTGATATTATGTTGGGAGACGAACCGATTTTAATCCCACCTTACCAAATAGAATAAACAAAGCTTAAAGATATTTAGACATGGTAGGAAGAGTTTTTGGATAACGTACTCATCAATCTGATTACATCACCTTCAGGTTCTCCAGTATTATTTTCAAGGAAGGTAGATGTAACATTGTTTTTATGTGTCGATTACTGAATGTTGACCCAAATGAATGATAAGAACCGGTATCTTCACAAATATATCAATAGTATTATTTTTATTTTATTGTATATTTTATATTCTAAAAGGTTGAATTGATATTTTGGTGTCATTATTTATGTGTTATACCTTTTGATATACACATTATACTTTTAGAAGAATGTATGGCCAGTACATGTCTGTTGTGGTACCTTTCGAACTGACAAACACTATGGGTTTATTTATGTCCTCAATGAACAAAATATTCCTCTCATACCTATATCACTATTTGGTTGTTTTTTGGTTGAAATAGTTTTTTACTCCATGAATTATGAATATGATGCTCAACATCTTGGCAAAAACCTGATTATACTGAGATAGCATAGGGTATACACTAAGCTATCTATCATTTATATCTTGATTAACATGGTACATCTCATGGGTCACATAATCTCTTAGGAAGCCCTATCATTGTACATACACAATGTTCACGTGTTTTCTTCTTGTGAAGAAACTAAGAAAAATTTTATCATCCTTATTGATTTGGTTTTGGTGGGATATTATCAGAGAGTCTTCCCTGACATATCTCATTTCGTAGCACTGATTTAAATCCAAACTAATAAGGGTATGAAGTTTTAATTTTCTAGAGTGAAATTCCCCGGACCCTAGTAGCCTATAGTTATTGATTATTCATTACATTGGTATAATAAACATGGAATAACATCCCAAAGTATTTATAGTTTAGTAGCCTTGTAGAATTAGATATATTCCTAAAATTTCAAATTCCATTTCAAAGAGAAAATAAAAAAAATAGTTACTTGATAATTCAATAATTACCCTTACTGTATCCCTCAATATCTACAACAGATCACTTCCTTATATTCTGGTGAAATAAACCATAAGAAATGGTTGAGCTCAAATTATTTGTAAGAGTAATCATAAATCGTAATCTATGAATAAATAAGGAATTAGCATTATAGAATATAATATATCTGAAACACATGTCAATAAATAAATAACATGAGCATAATATAGAAAGAATAAAATATGATCAAATAATGATATATAAAAACTGACAATCGCTAGAATCATAAACCTTGGATATTATAATATTCAAATAATTGCATGGAAATAAATAATTAATATCATAACTTAGTGATACATAATTTTTAACATCATAACATACTGTCAAGGCTTTGACAAGACATCATATATAAACAAGTAAGACATAATCAAACCCCCAAACTAGTTTGTCTCATGATACATTCTGATTTATCGAGGGGTTTTACCAGTCCCCACCCATCACTCACTATGTCTAAAACAATTTTATATGAAATGGGTGAAACATAATCAATAATGACATTTTTATCAAAACTAGCATACTAAATGTAAATAGTGTTCCCTAATTAGTAAACCAATTCACCATCCATCTAGAGAAATAAGGTGAATGGTATAAAAATAATACAACCCTAGTAAAATAGATCATAAACCATTTAAAAACAATAAGGAAGATTGTATCATGGAATATCAACCTAAATTAATGATATGATAAAATAAATTAGGTTTACATAGATGAAAATATTTTAAAATATATCATTTAGAAATTCTTTAGTAAAATTCACTTTTCACTTTGAAAAACACTTATTTTTAAAATGATGTACAATTAAAAAGAAAAAAAATCATTGAATATAACCTTTAAAACATGTAAATGGATATTTAAAAAATTAATGAGTCATTGTAGTGGGAAATTTCTCTAATTAATTATAATTTTAAAAACATTTCTCTTGTATTTTTATTGGAAAATTCTTTAAGAACATTGTTTAAAAATTAGAAAAATAACCTATCTAACCATTTTGTGAAAATTAAAACATGAGTAAAAATAATATTAAAAATAATATAAGAATACGAAAATAAATTTTCATACAATTTTATAAAACATTATCATGGAAGAAAAATAGTCTTAAGGGAAACTTAAAGAAATGTAAATAATTTTTTATAGAAAAAGAATCTAAAAATATAATCATTGAAGTGAGGGTTGATAAAAAGAATAAATAATGTGTATCAATTATAAATACACATAAAATAAGTGTAAATAAATATTATGGAAACTAATATACATTTCACACATAATCTTATCATGAAAAAATCAATGAAGTATAATTTTAACCCAAAGAATGGAAATTGAGTTATGAAATCACTTACACTTGTAATTAGTCAAAACTTATGCGCCACAAAAATAATAATTATGAAATGAAACATTGAATAAAAAAATATGATGATATTGATTATATTATTTATAAAATTTTAGTATATAATCCATAAAAAATAAATAAGTGTTAAATATGTTATATATCTCAGATATGTAAAAGTGAGATGAGAAGCCCTTACCTCACGCTTCCCATTAGTTTTACGTACAACAAACTACTTTACAACTGTTTAAATAATGTTATTAATTTATTTCAAAACTATATTAGTATATATAATACCTTATATGATCATTTTAGTACATAGTACCACCCATTTATTATTAATATTTCATTATTCTTATTGTTTCGGGTGCGTTTGTTTCAAGGTTTCATGGTCGGTTCACTTGTGTATAATTATGTATGTCCCTGACAAATGGAAATAAAACACCAAAAATGAAATTTGAATGTAATAATAAAATTAAATGAGTCTAAATGGTCCCATATATAATTTTTATTTCTATTTTTAGGATCATTCTTTTTAGAAAAGTAAATTATGAATGTTTCATTTATTTAGGCTGTTTTGCTGACCAATGTGGAGTAGTTTTATTTTTTTTAATATTATGTCAATATATTTTTTCAATGAAATTAAATTGGATATAATATACTTATTATATTCTTATTTATCCATAATAATAATTTTATGGACATCCTTGATGGATATAGCGGAAAAAGAACAAAATTGTTTTCCATATTAACGATTAATAGCCATAATTTAGACAATTGTTTCATTTAATTGAATAATATGAGATGAGAAATGTGTTGTATAGATGATATTCCATTTGAAATATAAAATTATATAATATAAATTAAATAAGATTTATTATGATTTTATTGGTAATGAGATGAGGATAAATTAGAAGATGAAAAGAAATTAATAGAAGTTGTTTGAGAATATTACCTCTTGAATATCACATCTGGGAAAGACACCATAAGGAAATTAGAATTAGTATTTGGATGAGACCAGAAGAACATGTATGTGGGGAGAGTTTAGAGTAAATTTTTCATATATATATATTAATAGAATCAGGTCTATTGAGGAGAAAGGAGGTGGTGTGGGTAGTATTTATACTTGAAGGAGGGTGGCTTTAAGTGATTAAATAATGATTATTTTAAATTTAAAGACAACCACATTTGGGTGAAATTAATTCTAAATGAAATTGTTATTTAATTATGGTATAGATGTTTAATATATATTAATACATTAACTAACAATTTAATTTTTCATCTAATTTAGACCCCCTAATTCATAATATGTAATCTGTTTTAGTTTATTCTATTTACAAAAGTGATACAAATCAATTCTAAAAATATAAGGCATACAACATAAAAACAGTATTTTAGGTTAAAATCATGATTTTTAAAATTTCAATGCATTAGTTTTTGAATTTATCACATTGTGTATTATGTCCTTCCATTCATAAATTTTGATCAATATTAAGGTCTAATAAATTTTAAATCATGGTCACATAATAATTATTTCATAAGAGTTTGGTATTTTGTAAAAACATTTTTTTGACTTATTAACCCAAAAATTAAATTTTTAAGAAAATTACACAAAAAAATTAACAGGGATAATTATGATTATGTAAATACAACATTTATGTTTATGTTATCCAATAAAATTAATACTAGGGTCTGAAGTTAATTTTGTTTTTTTCTTGTAGAAAGTAATAAAAAATCACTTTTGGACAAAATATATATTTAAAAAATCAAATGACAATACTAAAAATTATATGGTTACACACTAAGAGTAATTAAATAATTATTGAATGTGAAATTTATATTTATTTCATTATAGAGTTAGTCTTATTCACATAGTCCTTTTTAACAACAATTTTTTAATGGTGATGTTAAAATAGTAATATTTTGGAGCTTGTTTATGCTATATGTTTTGTGAAACATAAGCTATTGAACATCATGTTATATTAAAATATCAAGATGTTATATTATCATCTACATTGATAAATTTCATCCTCAAAATTTATACATTTGATTGGTAATAATGTTTTTCTAATTATAAAATAACCTTGTTTAACTCCAAAATCAAAAAAAGGGCTTATAAAACATCCTATTAGAAAGTGGAAAAGGAAAATGTGAAGGTCACACAAAAACTATGTTTATGTATAGGATAAAATTAATTTGAAGTGAAAACATGGACATGAAAATAAATATAACTATCAATTTTTGATGGAGAGTTATATAGAACATGGTCATTAAATATATACAATTATAAAACTAGGAATGTTTTATGGGTTAAAACACCATTAATTTTTTAGTATGAAAATTAAATGAATAATTTTTTTATTACAAAATACTTATCCTACAGTTTAGACATTATTTTAATATCTATCTAAATCAATCATGAAATTAAGATACTAGATTTTAAAAAAATTCCAATGATTTTTTATCCAATTTTCAATTTCCACTTCATATCATTCACTATTAATTGGATATTTAAGTTGAATTTTTCAATCTATAATTCCTTTTATTTAATTCTATATTTACAATTCATTCCTTTTGCTTCTAAATATATATAAAAACCTAAATGGTTTTCCTGTGTTATAAACAAACAATACAATCCAAATTTTATCTTAATCCATTCCATAAGTATTTAATTTTAAAACTCAACTAAAATGTATATTTCCAAATTCAAAGTTAATTTTTTTAAGGATAGTCAATAAATTAAAAAAAATTCCAAGAACAACATAATTTAATGATTAATATCACATAAAAAATAAATTAACACCATGATCACCATAACACCTTAATAAAAACATGAATTCTTAAAAAAATATCATATTTTAAAAAATATTCCATAAATCAAACATCATCATATTCAAACTAAGTCCAACCCAATATCTAATTCACAATAAAACACCAGGTCCCAAAACTGATCCACTATCAGAAAAAAAAGTGGCATATATTACGGTTCCCAAGTGACATGGTGGCCTGAGCAAGGTGTGAGTACAACTCAGTATTCCACCACCAATGGTGTCTAAGAAATATCCAGTCATTTTAGTAGTGTATAAAAGTAATCATGTGAAACAAGTAAACATGAAAATAGGAATACATTTAAATAATTAACTAATAATTATTTCTTCATTATGTTATCGATAGTTAGCTAATTGAAAAAACTAACTCAGGTCACACTGGGAGTCTAAGACACAGAAGAAGAGGTACAGAGGTATTTACCACATGGAGTGTTCACTAATCAAAAACTATCACATACCCATTAGTTGAAAACATTCACTTGGTAATTCTCATCATTTGTCCCATGGAATTTGCATTTAAATAATTTAGAATATGGCCTCATCTAGTTAAATATCTTTTATAAGGGATTAAGTAAAGTTTCCCGACTCACTGGGGATAAAATATTAAATACAATACGTCACACTTACCTTAGAGCCTCAGTCCAAGTATTCTCATCCAATGAAACTATTAAGGGGCCTGAGAATTAGATTAACTACCTCACCCATTTAATCTAGTGGTTGATTTTAGAGACCCATTCCAACCTATCCCATGGGAGGAGCCTCAATCCTTTATCCAAAACGGATAATCCATGTTCACATAGTTATTTTTTGGATTTACCATCAATATAATATCCCAACCAATATAGAACAAACACACATAACATTTACAATTCAAATTTCAAAAAACATTTGAATCATCATCAAGCCTTGACCCCTTAACACATTTACCATTTATATTGCATATCCCATTTAGCATATTGATCAATTCACATGCATTAACGCATTCACAAATTTTAATTACAAATGCATGAGTCTTTTGAAACATTAATCTTATCCATTTAACCCTTTTCAAATCATTCGATACATCCCCTTATCCTATATATTCAACTAATCACATTCTTCATTTAGTTCATTTCATGAATATTTTAACATGCCAACATAATAACTATAGGATCTATCTCACTAACCCTTACATCATTTCAATTACTATGGTCGCATAGGCCCTTTTAAAATATATCATGGAAGTAAACACTATTCAAAACACTCATATTAAATTATTATGAAACTCCATTTAAAACATTGCTCTTCCTCTTTGAAAACCCAAAAAATTACAGAAGGATAACATTTCTATTTTCACCCACTATAAACAATCATTAACCATTTTTGAAAGGAAGGGGACACACCCCCATTTAAAATAAGTATTTGTAATAAATTGATAAAAACCCATAATCAAAACATTTTAGGTGAACACCTCTATTCAAAATATTTCTCACATTAAAACATCAAATTTTTCATTGAAACCCATAGTTGGGACAAACCCCAAATCACATCTTAAAAAACATTTTAAAATACCGTCAGGCCCTTTATAAATATAACATGTAATACAAAAGTACCCATTAACCATGCCCACCTAAATGATTGAAATTTTACAATACATATCTCTCATTTTTCCCTTGTCTTAAAATTCCCTAGTTTATTTCACTATTTTGAGGTTTCGACACACCCTAAGGACAGCCCTATGTTAGGTCTCACATCACCAACAAACCCAATGGAGTCCTTGGATGGTTTAACCCAACATAATAAATCCTATATTAATTTCCATAATATGGGACAAATAAACACAACAAAGTAACACATTGGCACAACCACATGAAAATGTAAAACATCAATACTATGTGAAAAATATTAAAGACCACCTACCTCATGTTCAAAATAATTACTATCCCCAAAACATCCCTTCATTCAAAATCAAATGACCTTTAAATCACAAAAAAATAATTTACTCAAAAGGCTAGGATTTTAGGTATTTATAGAAATATGAGAGATTATAAAAGACATAGACTATATAATGTAAATATCATGAGTATTTGAATCACCTGGATCTTCAATTGGAAGAAAGCAGCACTCCAAATTCCCATGAATCGAAGGAGCATCGCCCCTAGAGGGGGAAGGGGTTGTTGGTTTGAAACCATTTCTCTAAGGAGTCAAATTGGGTGAAAGTTAGGGTATAATAAAATGTGATCAGGAGGGGAAATGGTAAAAAACACTTTTTAAATGTCCCACATTTTTTCAAACACTGGTCCAACCATGCATATACCTCTATCAAATATCATCCATGTCCAATGTTTTCCTAAAATCACCCACATTTTTTTGAAAAATGTATGGTTACCATATTGTAGCCACTGTCTGAAAGGGTCCCCAAGTGTAACGCCCCGACCCCAGTTACCCAGAGTTGGTGCATTATTACATAACTTTGGAATGATCATAAGAAAGATCTAGTCTTGAAAGACCGATTAGTTTAGTAGCTTTGGAATGACTAGATACATTAATAAAGTTTACATTACATCATAAACTGAAAACAAAAACAACATAGTGTCCATAGTCCACACTCATACTATCCCTGCAAGTCATTCATAATTAACATCTTCACAATCTTGGGAAAAATAAAACACTGAAAGGGGTGATCTCAGATTCTCAGTAAGGATAATAATATAGCAGTATCTTTCATAAATAAGCATAAACACTTAAGGCAATTTATAACTAAAACAAAAGCCTTTTAAACTTGAAATTCAACATAAAATGGAAAAGATAAAATGAAATGATGCCATTTAATTAATTACATGGATATTATACTAGTCAAATAATCACATGCAATATCAATAACCACTTTCATAATGATGGAATGCATAATGCTAGACTATCATAACCACATAGCCAAGGCCTCATTCCAAGACTACAAATAAGATTCTATCAGGGCCTTGTGCCAAGACACTAGTTTGTCTCATGAGACCTACCGATGCATCGAGGAGCTATAGCAGTCTCCACCATCACTTATTAGGTCCAATGCATTCCTTATATGAACAGGTTTAAACATAACATAAACATTCGTATTAAAACAAGCATACGAAATGTCAATACATTAACCACAAACCAGGAATGGTATAAAAATAGCACATCCACAGTCAAACATAACTCATTTGATACAATATGTAATATTTTATTCTATCACATTAACCATAATCATGTATAATGAAGGATATTGACATAGATGAAAATAATCATCAAAACTATTTGAGAAAAATATCCCCCTTTTTCTTGAAATCATTTAAAAGTCACAGTATTTGTCAAGAAGCCATTTAAAAATAGATTTCTGAATCAAAGTGTCCCATACCACTTTGAAACTATTAAAAGGAGTTTTAATTATAAAACTATAATGTACATATAAATAAATCCTTAAGACCATTTTTAATACATGGACATTAATGAGCTAGATTTAGAATAATAAGTTTTTAAAACATTTACAAATGGTATTTTAGTTAGAGTTTCTAACCAAAATAGAGACACTTGAATACAAATAATTGAGGTAATAAAAACATTTTAATATCATGAGAATAAAGGGATTCATGATATACTATGTCTAAGTACATTATATACACCATATAAAAGTGATTTGGTGTATAACAACAAAGAAGTCTCAATGGAATGTAAATTGTGATGAAATCTCTCATAAAGGATGTATCCTTAGGTTAAGGATAAATCAAAGATATAGTTATGTGTGAAAAATATAAATATACTAAATATTATTGGATATTCAGTTTAAAACAATAAAAGGACATTCACACATAATCTTGTATAAACAACACCAAAAAATTGGACGTTTAACTCAACAAATGGAGAATGAGTTAAAATTACTCTTATCAAATTCATATCGATGAATTAAGAAATTATCAATGGAGTGATTATGTGTATCCAAATTATATCCATAGAAAAGGGGAGTGGAATTTATGACATATGAAAATGAATAGTGATTCAATACATAATCTCAGAGTAAAATAAAAAATGTAGTTTTCCTGAAGCAGAATAAATAGAAATTGAAATTTCAAATTCCCTTATAGATTTGGTAACATACGAAACATACATCCATGAAATATGGATAATACAATGATGATGTAAATATCCATAAATTAATTTATATTACACAATGAATACAATCAAGGGCAGTACACACACCACATGAAATAAATAAGTGGTGACCAATGGAATTCTCACGGAATTAAGAGTGAGATAAGAAACCCCTTACCATGTTGTAATCAACTGAGTCGTATGACAAAAATTTAATAACAAACAAATTATTTACATAATAACATGAATATAAATAGAATCATGATAATATATATCAAATGGAAGTACACAATACACCACTTTCAATAATTTAGTGGTGAATAATGGAAATCTCACAGAATTGAATGTGAGATAAGAAAATCCCTTACATTGTACATTTTCCTTGGTCTAAGGTAGGATAACCTCCTGTGTAATGGTGAAATAATTGTTATTAAATAATTCAATTATCATATACATTAATATGATATCATATGTGATCTTTTAACATTTCTTTGTTAATAATATCTTAGAATTATCGTCGTTTCATGTGTTAACATACTCGTTTTCTTTCATATGTTTTGTTATGTAAGCCATGGTTGTCATGGATAGGTTGTATATAATTCATATACAGAATGATATCATGTCCTTAAAAATTATTTTTAAATCATCAAATGATAATTATACTTTAATGGATACGATAGAGAATGAATCTCATCGTGTTTGTGGAGACGGTAGTCCGTACGTACGAATGAGCGACAATATCATTCTTTCGATATTAAAATAATATATAATTGGATTGTATATCATATATACAGAATAATTATCATGTTATATTAATTATTTACATGAATTACAAATAATTATTATACCCATCCAAATAATAATTTATTGAATAACAATTACAACACGACGTGGAGACGGTAAGCCGTACGTATGCACGTATAGTGACATGTTATTCAAAGGATTGATAGAATACTGAATATGGTTATACCATATTTATAATAACATCACAGTATATATATGATACTGGAGTTATTATTTTAGAATGTTAATAACAAATAAGGAATAAGTGGAAGAAGAAAGGAACTTGGAAAAGGGTGGTGAAATCTTTACCTCTTCTTTGGGTTCTTCCTCTTGATTTGATTAAAAGGGATCTTAGGTTGGATTTATGACTAAAGGAAGGCCTCTAGGATGAAGTGGGGGAAGTGGAGAGAGTATTTGGGCAGAGTTTTGCCGATCAAAATAGCTTTGATGGTGTGAGTTATTGAGAAGGGAGAGTTCCATTTTATAAGAGGGGTGAGGGGAACCTTTGGAAAAGCTTGAAATATTATTTTATAATAAATTCAAATTAGATTAATAATGGATCCAAAGTGGATTATTTAAAGTTTAAGGTGGGTATGGGTCAAAAAAACTCATCCAATATAATTTAGACAGGTTTGGGTCAGTATATTAACCTTATCTTTAAGTATTAACTCTTAGTTAATTAGTTTCACTTTTACAATGTCTCTTTGTATTTTCATATTATATGGTTAATAAACTTACTATATACATTCAATCGACCTCGAAGTGGTCCATTAATGATACACCTATTATGATATAAGTCTCTTGGCTAATCCTTAGATTTTTAAAAATTTAATATCAATTAATAATATATTATTTGTTTTAAAAAATATTTTATGTCAATTTTGACAATATTCAATAATTAATTTTTGTAAAAATAATAACAGAATGATTAATTGTAAATAAGTTAATTAAATCAATCCTAACTTGTCATATTAACCTAGAAAATTATTGTAATTCATAAAATGTCTCAAATTATATTTATTTGGGTATTTATAAAATTAATTATTCTAATTTTTCACTATTATGGTAATTACTGCATCACCATTGTGTCATTAATAAATTACATTATTTAATATCTAAAAATTATATATAAAATATCATTATTTAGTAATTATTTCTAGATTCCTAATTATAATTTATAGTCTAAAATCCAACATATAAAACCCTATGTAATAATTGTTTTTCTAAAATATATATGCTTGTGTCATTTTTGTATTCATTTTAACTTAATTAAAATAAAGTGTCCCTGTCACTTAAAAGTGGATCCATGGGGTCCCAAAATCGACCCAAATATGCCCATGGTCGGCCATGTATCAACCAATAGGGTTAAGACACGATTTAGGGTAATTTAGTATTATTATAATATTATTGTTTTACACATATTTACCATATTTACCTTTTAACCATGGTAAATAAAATATTTACCTAAGTAATTATTTAAAATGTCTAAAACTAAAAGTTACCTATTTACAACATTTGAACATCCTGATTCCAAATATGGAATCCATTTTTTCAAATTCATAACATAGAAGTGGAAGAAAGTAATTTAAAATTAATTCCCGTTTTTAAAACAAAAAGCGTGTTTTTAAGAGATAATAACTATCAAAAGATTGGCACTTGTTTATGTCTCGTTTAATTGTGAAATTATGTCCAATGACAAAAATTGAATTAAATGGAAAAAATATATTATAAATATACTTTAAAAACACTAAAATTCATAATTTATCCATATTAATTATTTCGATTAAAAAAATTTTTAATTAAAATTTAGTATTTTTCCTTATTCATCAAAATATGAAAGTTATCCGAAAAGTACCAAAATTTCTCCTGAGGCTAATTTAGAAATTCCAAATCACAAAATGAAGTCCATTTTGAGAAATATAATTTCTATAATTTCAAAAAGTAGGTATTACTATTCATAACTGCTAGTTTGATTGTTGTGGTGTGTTAGAATCTCGAAGTTGCGTACAGTGCATGCCATTGCATCATTCAAAGGGAAACGTATCGTGGAAGCTTGGGGTGTTACATTCTCCCCTACTTCAATAAATTGCATCCTCACAATTTTTTTAAAAAATGGGCTTGATAATATAATTGAAAGTCCCACATCGGAAAAAGAGTCAATAAATCTATTACATTAAAAGAAAGGAATAGAGGTATAAGGGTCACCCAAGATAACCCATAATAGGACTCCATGTTGGAAAACATTGATATGGATGATAAACTATGAGTTTAGTTCTGATGGAGAGGGATAGAAAACATGATCAAGAGCAAGTTAACAACAAGAAAATCACAAACTTGTGTTGGGACAAACAGTCCTTAGTCTCCCAGTAGGAAAAGTAAATGAACAACATTTTTTTAAGTTACATTACATAAGGACGAGGAATTAATTTCTGATATTGAATAATAACATAAAGAGATATACTTAATTTTTAATTAGAGTTTCATTCTTTAGTAACTTTTTACCACTAAATCATTCTTTTTGAACAATGAGTATTCTAGAAGACATGGTCACAATGGAAGAGCTAGAATAAACTTCTACAGAAATACATGATTCACGTAGGATGAAATATATATTTACCTTGTCTTTAGAGATTAATCAAAACCAAAATTGTTAGTATAATATCTGATGACCCCCCAAATGGATATTTCATTAGAGGAAAAAACACTAATCTTAATTTCTAAAATTAAACCCTCAATACTCCAAAGTTAAGTAAATACCATTCAATAATCAATTGTCCTTAAAATCCTTCAATATAATCGAAAATAATATTGAAACTCAAAACTTATAAGAATATAGTCTTCCACGTTACATTGTATCTCCAAATGAAATTAATTACTCTTAATGTCACATACTTATAAGTAATTAACCTAATCATTTCAATAAATAACCCAAATCACTATAAATCCACAATAAAAACATAGATAAAAATCCACCATTACTCCTCAAATGAAATCCCATACTATTCTATTTTCCTTGGTCATATAGTGTTCACAATAAAGCGATCAACTTTCCAATATAACATCTATCACTTAATCAACAAATCATTTTCCTATACTATGGGTATTCATTTGATAAGAAATAAGATCCCAAATCAAATTATTATTGATCAATAAAATCATTTAACTAAAAATAATAGTCACACTAACCAGGGATTCATGTAGTCCAGTGGTAGGCGATAAATCCCAATCACACTTTGGTTGTGGGTTCGATTACCACAGCTTTGTCCAATGCGACGGTTTGTCACACGGTCTACTTGTTTTCCTTTTTTAAAAACTATATTTATAACATTACCAAAATGAGATAAATTCCTCAAAATACCATAACATAATTTAACCACAAATGTTATATCATACCTTGCATTTTCTTCCCAAATTATAATAACTTATAATTCTCTCAAACCCCAATGATCATATAATACCAAATGGTTATTTTTACCTATATCCACAATTGAAGAGATAATTCTTCCTCAAATATCATTCTCACATGGAAAACTGCGGGGTTACAAATAAAGGAGAAAATTATTCCAATGTAAATCCATCAATAAGGAGAACTAATACTTTTTAAACATTTCTCCGATCATTTATTTCCACATAGCTTCTTCTTTGACCAAGAAAATATCCTATCGAATAGGGCATTCACTCGGGTAATGGCTAGGTCCCCTAAATTTACAGCAAATGACAGTAAATGGACTCTTTGAACCATTATTACATTCTTCCATAGTACTCTTCATTTTTCTTCGGCAATTCTTCACTTTATGTCCTTCCTTCCCACACGTAAAGCATTTCTTTGTCCCATTGAGACACTTTCCTAGGTTTCTCCTTCCACATTTCCTGCATAATGTAAATTGAGGATTCATTTCTCCATGGTCTCCACTGTTAGAGATCTTATCATTCATTACCTTTCTCTTCTTTGTTGAGTTAGGGAATTGGTTAATATATATACTGTTGATCATATTTTTGGAAAATTGATTTGGCATAAAGATGATATCATTTACGCCTATCAACATTCCATTTTGTTGCTCATTGCCACCACTGTTCCCACCTTGTGCATCATTCTCAAAGTCACTAGGAATTCCTTGGAATCCAGCCATTGACTAAAACCAAAAAGCATTTTGTGAGTAACAGTAGCCATAAAATCATTTAGAGATTAACATGTCTCCATATTCTAAATTTGAAACACATTAGGATTAACCAAGGTCATTTACTCTCATCTTATATATTTAATACTTCAAATAAGTTAGTAAAGAAAATGTAAATTATCCTAAGAATATCCCCCGGGAGTGTCGTAACCAATAGTGCAGCAAGGCCCGTTGTCGTGCACCAGTTCTCGTTCGATCCTAGCTCAAAGTGGTGTGTTCGGGTTTTAACCCTAGTTAAATCTGTTCCAGAGCCTCCTCTACCTGATCGTATCCAGAAATGGATGTATTTCTTGGAAAACTCAAAAAATCTCTACAATACCAAAATTTTAGGAAGTTCTTCTATAATAATCTTCAAATTTTATCTTAGTTCTACGTGCTCTAATCAGATTTTATCGAAATCTAGCTCCCAAGGTTTGTACTAAACATCCTCTGATACCAACTGTAACGCCCCGACCCCAGTTACCCAGAGTGGGTGAATTATTAAATAACATTGGCATGATCACAAGAAAGATCAAGTCTCGAATGACCCATTAGTTTAGTAGCCTTGGAAAAACTAGATACATTAATAAAGTTTACATTACATCATAAACTGAAAACAACAACAACATAGTCTCCATAGTCCACACTCATACTATCCCTACAGGTCATTCATAATTTACTTCTTCACGATCATGGGAAAAATAAAACATTGAAAGGGGTGAGCTCAAATTCTTAGAAAGGATAATAATATAGAAGAAGCATTCATAGATAAGCATAAACACTTAATGAAATTTATAACTAAAACAAAATCCTTTTAAACATGAACTTCAACATAAAATAGAAAAGATAAAATGAAATTATTACATTTACTTAATTACATGGATATTCTACTAGTCGAATAATCACATGCAATATTAATTACCACTTTCATAATGATGTAATGCATAATTCCAGACTATCATAACCACATATCCATGGTCTCGTTCCAAGACTACAAATTAGATTCTGTCAAGGCCTTGTGCCAAGACACTAGTTTGTCTAAAGAGACCTACCGATGCATCAAGGAGCTATATTAGGCTCCACCCGTCACATATTAAGTCCAATGCATTCCACATATGAACAAGTTTAAACATAACATAAACATTCGTATTAAAACTAGCATACGAAATGTCAATACTTTAACCACAAACCATGAATGGTATAAAAATAGCACATCTACAGTCAAACATATCTCATTCGATATAATATGGAAGATTGTATTGTATCACATTAACCATAAATACGAATAATGAAGGATATTGACATAGATGAAGATAATCATCAAAACTATTTGAGAGAAATATCCTCCTTTTTCTTGAAATAATTTAAAAGTCACACTTTTTGTCAAGAATCCATTTAAAATAGATTTTTGAATCAAAGTGTCCCATACAACTTTGAAACTTTTAAAAGGAGTTTTAATTTTAAAACATTAATGTTCATATAAATAAATCCTTAAAACCATTTTTAAAACATGGACATTAATGAGCAATATTTTGAAGACTAAGTCTTTGAAACATTTAAAAATGGTATTTTAGTTAAAGATTCTAACCAAAAGAAAGACACATGAATATAAATAATTGAGGTTATAATAAAATTGTAATATCATGAGAATAAAGGTATTCATGATATACCCTGTCAAAGTACATTATATACTCCACATAAAACTGATTTGGTGTATAATAATAAAGAAATCTCAATGGAATGTAAATTGAGATGAAATCTCTCATAAAGGTTGCATCCTTAGGTTAAGGATAAATCAAAGACATAGTTATGTGTGAAAAATATAAATACACTAAATATTATTGGATATTCATTGTAAAACAATCAAAGGTCAATCACACATAATTTTGTAAAAACAACACCAATGAATTGGACGTTTAACTCAACAAATGGAGAATGAGTTAAAATTACTATTATCAAATTCATATCGAAGACTTGAGAAATTATCAATGGAGTGATTAAGTGTATCTAAAGTATATACATAGAAAAGGGGATAGGAAATTATGTCATAAGGAAATTAATAGTGGTTTAACACATAATCTCGGAGTAAAATAAACAATGAAGTTTGCCTAAAGCCGAATAAATAGAAATAGAAATTTCAAATTCCATTATCGATTAGGTAACATATGAAACATACACCCATTAAAGATGGATAATAATATGATGATTTAAATATCCATAAATTAAATTATATTACACAATGAATACAATCATGGGTAGTACACACACCACATGCAATAAATAAGTGGTCAATAATGGAATTCTCACGAAATTAAGAGTGAGATAAGAAACCCCTTACCATGTTGTAATCAACTGAGTCGTATGACCAAAAGTTAATAACCACCAAATGATTCACAGAATAACATGAATATAAATAGAATCATGATAATATATATCAAATGGCAGTACAAAATACACCACTTTCAATAATTTAGTGGCGAAAAATCGAAATCTCACAGAATTGAAAGTGAGATAAGAAAATCCCTTACTTTGTACTTTTTCCCTGGTCGAAGGTTGGTTAAACTCCTGTATAATGGTGAAATAGTTGTTATTAAATTATTAAATAATCATATACATTAATATGATATCATATTTGATCTTTTAACATTTCTTTGTTAATAATATCTTAGAATTATCGTCGTTTCAGGTGTTAACTTACTCGTTTTCTTTTATATGTTTTGTTACGTAAGCCATGTTTATTATGGAAAGGTTGTATATTATTAATATCCATAATGATATCAAGTGCTTAAACATTATTTTTAAATCATAAAATGATAATTATACTTGAATGGATATGATAGAGAATGAATCTCATCGTGTTCGTGGAGACGGTAGTCCGTACGTACGCACAAGCGACAATGTCATTCTTTTGATAGTAAAATAATATATAATTGGATTGTATATCTTATATACAAAATCATTATCATGTTATATTAATTATTTACATGAATTACACATCATTATTATACCCATCCAAATAATAATTTATTGAATAACGATTACACCACGACGTGGAGACGGTAAGCCGTACGTACGCACGTATGGTGACATGTTATACAAAGGATTGATAGAATACTGAATATGGTTATACCATATTTATAATAACATCACAGTATATATAAGATACTGGAGTTATTATTTTAGAATGGTTATAACAAAGAAGGATGAAGTGGATGAAGAAAGGAACTTGGAAAAGGGTGGTGAAATCATTACCTCTTCGTCGGGTTCTTCATCTTGGATTGATCAGAAGGGCTCTTAGGTTGGATTTATGACTAAAGAAAGGCCTCTAGGATGAATTTAGGGAAGTTGATAGAGTATTTGGGTAGAGGTTGTCCGAACCAAATGGCCTTGAAGGTGTTAGTTAATAAGAAGGGAGAGTTTTCTTTTATAAGTGGGGTGAGGGGCACCGTTGGAAATGCTAGAAATATTATTTTATAATAAATTCATATTCGATTTATAATGGCTCTAAAGTGTATTATTTAATGGTTATGGTTTGTATGGGTATAAAACCACTCAACCAATATAATTTAGACTGGTTTGGGTCATTATATTAACCTTATCTTTAAGTATTAACTCTTTGTTAATTAGTTTCACTTTTACAATGTCTCTTTGTATTTTTATATTATATGGATAATAAACTTACTATATACATCCAAGTGACCCCCAGGTGGTCTATTAATGATACAAATATCAAGATATAAGTATCTTGGCCAAACCGTATATTATTAGGAATTTAATTTCAATTAATAATATAATATTTGTTTTAAAAACTCTTTTAAGTCAATATTGACACTATTCAATAATTGATTTTTATAAAAAACATAACAGAATGATTAATTCAAAGAAAGTTAATTAAATCAAACCTAACATGTCATATTAACCTATAAAATTAGTTTAATTTATAAAAAGTCTCAAATTATATTTATTTGGGTATTTATAATATCAATTATTCTAATTTTTTACAATTATCATAATTACTGCATCACCATTGTGTCATAAATAATTTAAATTATTTAATGTATAAAAATCATAAATAAAATATAATTATTTAAGAAATATTATTATATTTCTACTTAATATTTATATTATAAAATCCAATATATATAACCCTTATGTAACAATTGGTTTGCTAAAAGATATATGTTTGTGTCATTTTTGTATTCATTTTAACTTAATTAAAATAAAGTGTCCCTATCACATACAAGTGGATCCATGGGGTCCCAAAATCGACCCAAAAATGCCTATGGTCGGCCATGTATCAACCAATAGGGTTAAGACACGTTTTAGGGTAATTCAGTATTATTATATTTTTATTTTTTAACCCTTATTTAACGGATTTACCCTTTAACCATGGTAAATAAAATATTTACTGAAATAATTATTCAAAATGTCTAAAACTAAAAGTTACCTATTTACACAATTTGAACATAATGATTCCAAATATGGAATCCATTTTTCCAAATTCAAAACACAGAAGTGGGAGAAATTAATTTAAAATTAATTTCCGTTGTTAAAACAAAAAGCGTGTTTTTAATAGATAATAACTATTAAAAGATTGGCACTTGTTTATGTCTGTTTTAAATGTGAAATTATGTCCAATGAAAAATAATCAATTAAATGGTAAAAATATATTCTAAATATACTTTAAATCCACTCAAATTCATAATTTATCAATATTAATTATTTTGATTAAAAAAGTTGTTTTTAATTAAAATAAAATAATTTTCACTATTCATCAAAATATGAAAGTTATCCGAAAAGTACCAAAATTTCACCCTAGAATAATTTTGATATTCTAAATCCAAAAATGAAGTCCATTTTGAGAAATAGAATTTATAAAATTTCAAAATGTTGGTATTACTATTCATAACGGTTAGTTTGATTGGTTGTGGTGTGTTAGAATCTCGAAGTTGTGTACAATGCACGCCATTGCATCATTGAAAGGGAAACGTACCGTTGAAGCATGGGGTGTTACACAATGCCACATGGATTACTGGGTCAGGCACATGGTTTTCTTTAACCACAAAAAAACCATGTGATTCAAACTATTTGGTTTCTTTTCTCCTACATTCATATCCCACACCCACGGAATACACTTAATCTTCCCATACACTGATGAAGCAATTCATTATCTAAAAAAAAGTTAAACCAAAATTAAAAACAAGGGCGTGCATTCATTAATGGTTGGGTTCTGACGACCTCCCACTTTATAACATATCATCCTTAATCTGTATTTCCAAACTTTACTAATTCTCAAAGAAAAAAGGATCGGCCACAGGGAAAACCTATCCAATTTCTCTTCCAAAGCTTTCTCCTAGACATGACCACACCATCACCAAAATTGGGCCAAGGAATAGTTATATCCCAATGAAACTTCCCCCACCATACATCATAACTATGTTCCAACACTTCTCAAGGATGCAACCACTTTAAACTCATCATTACCAACATTAAACAGAAGTGGGAGGTTTATTTAACAACACTATATTACCACTCAAATGGATACTGAAAAAGGACCACATTACCATAAGGGGGACAATCAGAATTCCTTTTCTCTGATCATCTCCACAACTCATAGCCCAAAATACTAGGCACTATCACACATGGTTTCCATAAGTCTAATGGTGACCCATGCTCCGATTAACTGATGGGATACTCAGATCCCATTCACATGCCCTATCCTAAACTTTACATCCATACGAGGAACAATGGAAACACCCTATTTCCGAATATCCAAAGTACACTCAATATTGACCTTCATCTAAAGGAACTCAACTAGTCAAAATTCAATCCAACACACATATCATTACCTCTTTAACAAGATATGTCCTACCTAAATCCATCCAACTCATACAACTACTCACAATATAAACTGTCCACTTTACCACTATGGTGTTGCACTCTATATACATTATATCTCTACTACTATCAACTAGTGGTGGGAACCTCTACTATCAACAAGGAAACCAAAAACACCTCAACTCGATTTTTACAACAAACCTGCCATGTTCTCTAGCTCACTACGACCAAACATCCATGGAAACTCCTACCAACTATAGCAGCCATCCTTTCTATAGAAACTACCCAGATTGGTTACACTTCCTTCATGTATACCTCAAATAAATCTATCATGGTTCTTCCTAAAAACTCATTCACCAAACTAGAGGGACCTTATCAACACATCATCAAATAAAGTTGGCTTATAGACCCACATATCTATTCCTTTTTCCCAAACTGAGTTAGCCATCCTAGCTGACTCACTCCATTGACACCAAATATCCACAATATTCATGTCTCCCCTCTACCTGGACATGACATCATCACACCTAGGGAATACCTACCTTATCTAAGTGCACCAACCATAGTCCTTCTCTGACCTCATGTGAAACATAATTAACATACTATCTATTTTCTTGAGTCTTTTTTGACTCTATATCACCCACAAATTCACCCCATCAATGACACTTGAATTTACTCAAAAATAAAAATGATCCCATGTCTATCACCTAGCTCCATCCACCCTTACATTGAGGCCCACCTGGCCTTACCCAAGGAATTCAAACATTCCCTTTTAGGCATCTTATTGTCATCATGATGCCACTACATCTACTCCAATGTCTTATACAATCCTCTAAGACCGACATGCCACTTCCTCACTTTGGAGTACTAATCTCACCGCTTACCTCAAGAAATTCCAATAACCTAGACCCATGCTATATTCACAAGATAATCCTAAAACATAGACATGACTATCCAACTTATTATGTAATAAAAAATAAGACATAAACTGTCACCCATTATTGTCTTCTCGGAGTGGAACCTGTAGAAATTTCTGAAATCCAGTCCATCCCAAGGTACTCTCTCATAACTAGTGGATGGTTCACTAACCACTAAATGAATCCACATAATCCTCTACAATATAGTATTTTCTAAGATGTCATATATCTATCAGAGACACATTCACGTCAATATGTTTAAAGTCATAGCTTTATGAGAACACATGATACTATGTCAATATATTTTAAATGATAATCACTAGTGTAATGTATGCTAAAAAAATTCATCGATGAACACCACTGAAAACTATTCATCGCTGATGTCACTGACTACTATGGGGAAACATAAACTAGCAATAAGTCATGGGCCCCCAACCTACGATAATTCCATCCAAACTCAAACAACACAACCCAAATAGGATTTCAAACCAAAACTCTCCACCACTTCGCGACCCTCTGATAAGATTACGTGACCTGAAATTGTTGTTGGAATCACTATCATTACCCCACTTGAGTCATTCTAGAAAAACCCCAATGATATATATGAAAACACATCAACTAGAACACTGATCCACAACCCAACTATCTCATGAATAACTCTTGTGTCCCACTATGATCATACAATAATATGATTGGTGATTATCTCAAAACACTAATTCATATTTACCAATGACATCATTTATTTCCAAAAAAGAGCCCACATTTGGACATGCTTAACGTCTTCAAGGTCTTTCACTTTCCATTGATCAGACAGTAGGCCGGGATCTAGATCACATGAGTCGTACATCAGCCATTATAGGACCAACACCCACTCTCTCATCTTACCATGCCTCCTGGTCCATTATTCCCATTGGACTCGAGGCATTCTCAACCTTCTAATCCAATGAACCAACCATCGTATAAGAATCCCCAATCACATGACCACAACCCAAGGTGTCACCTACATAAAAAATATCCATCCATTCCTTGGTCACCTATCTCTTGTTCTTTAAAGATCAACATTGATTTCCCTCATCAAACACTATAAAAGCCATATGATAAAGATCCAAAGGTCATTGCCTTTAACAAATAAACCTTACAACCAACCACATGAACTTAGATACCTTATGATAAAGAAATTAAAACACAACCTTACACATTTACCACCTCATACATCACTAATCATTCATTTGTTTCACTTTTGAGGCACCTTTTTGTGATAGGAATTCTAAGGTACCTAGAATGGTAGGATTACATGCCCCTGAGGCTGAATTCGATCTCACAAGGCTCCCTACACATATCCATAACTAGATTCATCTAAAAAAATTGATCAATTCTCTCACATAGACCCCTAGACCAAATGCAAAATTGTCATTTCTCTCTATGATTCACTAACAAGGTCCAAAACATCCACCTCTACCATACAAACCCAAATAACTAGTTGCTCAGCCAACCTCTAACAATTCATCACTGAAGATAAAATGGTATCAACTTCTTAAACATGAGTCATTTTATGAAAAGGTTTTGGGCTCTCTCTCTCTCTCTGTATCTCTCTCTAATCTATACACATCAATCCTCAAAAAACTATCTACTCACGATGGTACTCATTCCCTACTCTATAACATATTCCATCTTACACACCCTATAAAACATTTACCCAGAGCCACACACTATGAAAACCCACACACATACATTGGAAACAAGAACAAAAAACCCACACTAGGGTTCAAAACACAACTTTTTTTATCACAACCATTAAGAGTAACCACATACACATTACTGAATGACAACTCATAAACCATGGTCACATCCACATCGATATCCCAATATGCCCATCTCTTTTACCATACAATGAATCCCTACAAATCCTCACAACCCAAAATTAAGGTCTCAAATTAGGGAACACCCATTACCCAAACCACCGATAAATAGGGTATGATAACAACACCTGGGATACACATTTTCAATATCCAAACCAATTAAATCATGTTTTATCGCCCTTCATAATTAAACGTTACCAATTAAAACCAATGATTTAAAATTAAAAATCTTCCATTTACCATAACCAAGAATTTACATTTTAAGAAACCATTTTATTAACCCAACATTTTAAAAAAATCACGATTTATTCAAGTTCACATTTCAAACACACTTCCATTATAAAAAATTTCAAGAAAATATCAATAAGAAAACCCCATAAGAAGAATAGTGCACTACGAGTATATTAATTCCATGATTTTGTCAATCATAGGAATTATATGGATGATCTACCAATCATATGTTCCTACCATGATGCATGAACTCACTCACCCTCTCTTTCCACATCGGGCCATGAAATAACACTCAAAAATTAATAAAATTACATCCACGGGTGCCACCCATGTTGGAAATAAAAATAAACTACAAAAGAAAAATCCCAAAATCCATTTCCACCCCTGGAAACATGTATTTTTCCACATATGGGGTGATTTAAGAACTCAGAAAAGAGTTCATTTCCAGGCCTTCCAAAATAACTTATTCTCATGTCTACCATTCCCAAACTAATAAGAAAAAATACAATCTATGATATCACATTGTAACATCCCTGACCCTGTGGACACTATCTGGTTCCTTAAGCTGGGTTATCACCTAACCTCAAGAATTATTCATCATATTCTATAGGATATCGACTATTATAATGTGTCAATATTAAAAAATTGGGGAGGAAATACCCACTAATAAGTGTAATGATATAGTAGAAAAAATATTAACAGTTATTGTTCCATGCGTAACAAATAAATGGACAGTCTGTGTCAATGAAAACATGTAAATAATAACTCCTTTTATAACAATATAATGAAAAAACTGCATTCCAGATAATTATAAAAACATTATAAACAACTAAACTATCAAACGACTCTAAAGATGGACCTGTTTCCAGGCCTGGTCCTCACTTCCCATTCTCTAAAATGATATCCAATTAACAAAAAATACAACAGGTCCATTTCATAAACCTCTATGAGAAGACAAGTAGCATCTTATTGGGTTCCCATGTTCTATGGTAGCATGAGCATGGTGCGAGTACAAATTATTTGGCCACCACAAATGGTGTCTAAAAAATTTCCGTTCAGTGTAATAGTGTCTTCAAATACTCATGTGAAACAAGTAAACAGGGAAATATTAAAACATTTAATTAATTAACTAATAATGGTTTCATCCATTAAATTATTTAGAGTCAACCAATCAAAAAATATAACTCAGGACACACTGGGATTCTATGAAAAGGCACAAAATGTACACATTCTTTTAACCACATGGGGAGATCACTAATCACAAAATATCACATATCCATTACATAACAATATTAACTTTGGTAATTCACAATATTTGTCCCATGGGTTAGGAAATGACATAATTTACACCATCGAAAAAGCTCGTCAAATATAATGCATAAAAAATAATTCAAGATACCTATATCACTATGAAGAATAATTTCACAAAAAAATACTTCACACATAGATTGGATCTTTAGTCTAGGTAGTCTCATCCAATGAAACCATTTGGGGGCTAGAGCATCTGACTGACTCCCACAATCATGCAATATAGGGGTGGGGTTTCGATCCTCAGTCCAACCTAAACCATGGGTGAATACTCGTTCCTTTATTCTACACCATCAAGACATTTTCACATGAAAATTATTCCATTTACCATAAATATCATATCAAAAACCATACACAACAAATACACATAACATTTACAATTCACATTTCATAAAATATATGAATCATAATTAATATTTTATGAAATAACATATTTACCATTTAATTTTCTAAACCAAATTAATATATTAATCACTTCACTAGTTTTAACTCATTCACGCGTTTCAGTTACAAACTCATGAGTCTTCTGACACATTCTCTTTATCTATTTAACCCTTTTCACATCATGGAAATCATCCCCTTATGTTATATCTCCAACTAAGAAAATTCATCATTTAATTCATTTCAGGATCACATTAACATGCCAACATAATTACTATGGGTTTTATCTTACTTATCCTTACATCATTTTAATTAATACAGTCCCATTAGAACTTTAAAACTATATCTACGTAATCAAAACAATACTAAATGACCATTTGAAATAATCTAAAACCCCTTTTTAAAACACGAGACTATCTCTTTGAAAACTAGAACATGCCCTATAGCTTAAATTTTTATTTTCACCCACTCAAAATAATAAATAAGATTTTTTAAAGGAAGGGGTCACCCCCCCCCCCCCCCAATTCCCAATCAAAATTCGAACTCATTTTTTTAAAAACACATCTTCAAAAACATTGAGGAAAATGCCTCCTTTGACAAAATTTTCCACATTCAAGCATCTATAAGGTCACTGAAAATAATGGTTGGGTCAAAACCCAATACACATCTTTAAAACCTTTTTAAAATCCCCTTGGTAACATCATAAGTATATTGTGTTATCAATTAAACATACCCTTTAACAATCCCAAAAACCGAATTACAATTTTACAACCCATCGCTCCAAAATTTACCCTACCTAAAAAATCCCTAGAACATTTCACTATTTAATGGGTTTGACACACCCAAATGGTTAGCACAGGTTTTGGTCTCACATCACCAAATAAACCAATAGATTTCGTGGAGGGTTCTACACCTCAATATATGTTCTGAAACACATTACATAGTCATAGAAAAATAAATTAAACAAGGCAACACATTGGAACAACCACAAACACATATAAAACATCATGACTTTGGAAAAATATTAAATTATACCTACATAATTCTAAAACATGACTTCATTCACACACTCATCCCTTGATTCAAACTCAAATTCCCTTTAAAGCCCCATCATTGAATCTATTGAAAATGTGGGGGTTTTAGATATTCTGGTGGATATATGATATTATAAAATATTGAATCCGTAAAATAGAGAAATTAAGAGTGTTAGACTCACTATGAGCCTAAATTTTCACAAAATAGCACTCCAAAGCTCCAATAATTGAAGGAGAATCACAAATGGAGGAGGAAGGGTCTGTTGGTTTGTCATTATTGGTATGTTGGGTCGAATAGTTTTAAAAATAGAGTGAAAATGAAATTTGATAAGGAGGGAAAATTATAAAAACACACATTTTAAAGGCCGCGTGGTTTTCCAAATTGTGTTCCAACCGTGCGGGTCCCTCTATTTAAGAAGGACAATATTGTACTGTTTCAAAGGAGTACCGACACGGTTTGGAAATCCATAATGTAACCATACATTATCCAATATCTGAAAGGGTCCCCAATCTGTATGTTTTACTATGACAGAGGTATGGTTTTCTCTAACCGGGCACCAATTGTGTTTTGCGCACTATTTTGCCTATTATCTCCTCTTTCCATGTCCCACACACCTGTAATTCCCTAAAAACCTCTCATACACCCAACAATAACATTATTAGTCCAAAAAAGAAGGTTTAACAAAAATTTAATCAACTAAAATAATTCATTAATCCTCATCCTCTTAATAAATCCATCCAATAATATTGATAGTCTATAGATATGAATAAATCTATTTTTAGGTAATAAAAAACAACACTCTTCTAAAATTTATTTCTTTGACTTTAAATAATGAACATGTATTAAAACTATTTTTTGAAGATTTTATAAATATTTTTTCAAAAAATAAACTTTTTTAAAATTGAAATATTATAATTATCATTGGTTTAAATATCAGTATTTTTTGGAGAAGTTTAATTTTTTGATATAAGTGAAAAATACTGAGTTTTAATTAAAAAGTCTATTTTTTTAATTTATTTATAAGGTTAAATAATATTATGAATTGGAGTTAAAGTCCCATTATGTCATTTATATATCTATTTATCAAATAATTTTTATTTCATTCATTTTTATTTCTTATATTGATAAATAAACATATTAAATATTTTAACTATTACACTTTAAAAACATGCTTTTTCATTCTATCTATGGGTATTGTTTTAAATATAATACTTATAATTTGAAGAATTGAATTTTTTAAAATTGATTCAAAATTTCTAATTATATATTACAAATTATAGTGTAATTTAAATTATATTTTTAGGTAAAAAAAAGTTAATGTGTTAAAAAATATTTACTGTTATATATGTAAAATAATGAAATGGATTAAAATTAAAATGTAAAAGACTAAAATGCCTAAAACTACAAAATTGAATTTTTGAATGATTTTTTTATCGAAAAAAACAACCCTTATAACATTAATTATATTTAATATTCATTAAAATCAATGCCACCTAAATGTGGTCAGTTTTTAATATAAAATAATCATTATTTATTAACATAAAACCACCCCTCCTCAAGTATACTTACCAAAACTAACCTCCCCATTTCTCTTAAAAACCTTGAATATCCTCAAAAATATCTACCAAAACCTCTCATCCTAACTCACTCCTTGTCCAAGTGCTTATGTTATCACCAAAATACCAAATCCAATGTCATCAAAGATTCTTTCAAGGTTGTGATATTCATGAGGTAATTTTATCAAAGCACCTCTCTTATATTATTTTCATATTATATTTTATCCTCATCTAATTAATTCATCAGAGAATGATAACTAGAAAATAATTTATATGCTAAATTTTTTTACATGTTACAAAATAAATTATATTCATATTTTTTATTACATACTCTTATTCAAATAAATAATAAAATTGTCCAAGTTATAGCCGTTAATCATCTCTTTGGATATTGATTTCTTATTCTTCATTTACACCTTCTTGGATAGTCATAAATGTATAATTCATGTTAATTATGATATAAATTATTATATTATTACCTATTACATGTTTTGGAAATAAAATATACACATAATATTAAATAAGACAAAACTAGTTTATGGTGATTGGAAAAACCAGCAAAATAAACTAAACATTTATCATTAACATTTTATAAAATGAATCATCCTAATATATGAAATTAAAATGATTTATGGACAATTAATACTTATAGAACTCAATTAATACAATTTCATTTCACTTCTACTATTGTTCTCCCAATTTACAAGAACCTCCATAATATTACACTAGTGAACCGTCCTTGAAACCATGCAAAGAAAACACCAAAAAAATGAAAATAATTAAATATTATGAATAAATGTGTAGTAATATGTCATAAAAAGGTAATATAAGGTATTATAGATATGATTAATGTTTTTTAAGAAATTAATAAAAATATTTAATCTATTGTAGAGGAGTTTTTAACATTTTTGAAGGAATTTTATTGTGAAGTAAGGGAATTATGAACCCAAATTCCATTATTTGTGTTAAAATTATTGTTATTGATTATGTCATGATAATAGTATTTGTGAAATGTATTTTAAAAATATTATATTGTATTTATACTGATTTTGTGGATTTATAGTGAATAAAAATAATTTTTTTTAATTTTACTAACACTTGCTTCAATGATATGATATTTATACGGGTCATTATTTTTAAAATTATCTTTACAATGTTACCCTTAAAATACTATTTTTCCTCCATTTCCATATTTTATAAAATTACATCAATTTTTTACTATTATCATGTGATTTTTTAAGTCATTAAAACTAATTTTTTATTTTTTTTAAAAAAATAAATTATTGTTTATTGCATTTTTCTAAAAGTGGGTTTTTTCACTTTTCCAAAAAATTTACAGAAGGAATTTTTTCTTAACATATAAGGCATGTTATGATTTTCCTAATATCATAAAACCTTAATTATTTAATGCCTCATTTATATTTTAATAATTTTTTTTCCAAATAAACAATTTTGATTAGTACATGTGCGGTTTAAAGATTTTAAATGTTTTTTTATAACTGAATGATATTCTAATATCCAAAAGTGTTTTACAAATGGGTTTAAAATATTTTTCAAGGTTTTTATATATGATATGGTATTGGAAATTTTCTATTGTGAGTTTATCCCATTATATATCTATTAATTATTCTTTTATCGCTATTATGGTTCCAATTATAATGCGTTATGCCCCATTATAACTCAAGATATGATGGGAAACCACCATTATATCTCTCCAATTCATTAGGTACCCAAAAGATGGGTTTATTCAATTTATTTTTTCCATTTTAAAGGGTTAATATATGATTGATATGGTTATGATTTACTCTATCATTAATATAATTTTTATATGCTTTATAATTAGATTTTATGAAATATTTCTTAATGGGTTTTCATGATTTCACTAGGTTATTGAATTTTTTTATTTTCTACATTAATATTATTTGTATGATCTTCCCATGTTTTATGTTTATCCATAGGTTATAAAATGGGAAAGTGAATTGAGGAATTAAATTTGAAAATTTTTGAAGATTGATCAGGATGATAAACCATATTTTTATTTTTAAGACCTTTTGTTTATTGGATAAATGGATAATGAGTATAAGTGTACACTTTTAATGTATAGGATTATTTTATATTTGTTAGTCCAAATTATTTATATCTCTAAACGTAAAATATTCTTGGAAATTTAATAATGTTTATTATTGTTTAAAATAACTTAAATAATTAATTTGTAATTCTAGGTCCTTATTATTGGTATGACAGAACAGTTTATAAAACAGTAGGGGTTAGTATAATTTTAATAAAATTCCCATAAATGGTTTATCTTTATATTTAAGTTGAAATGATATATAATTTGAATATTAAATTTTTCTTTATCTATGATATGTGTGTTAAAATAAAATTTCAAAGAGGAAATAGTGAAGTTGTGGTGTGAAGTAATCAAGAGGAAAACATCCTTTTAAGTAAGTATCTTGAGATAGTTGTAATTAGAATATAACAGTTCATTATATGATGGATTAGATAAAACAATCTACAAATAGTGGTCTTATCCACACAAGGGGGATTTTGGATCAACCATAGAATAATATGAAAACAGGTTATCACTTTATGAGGAAAAATACTCCATTGTTTAATGGAACCTCAAGTATAGTGGTGGAAAAAGGATGGATCAACAAGGTGGAAATAATATTTGATGACATGGGATGTTCATAATTCCAAAAGGTAACCCTATAATTTATCATTTTGATGTTGAATCCAAAAAAATTCATATTTGTTAAAGAAAACCAATGATAAATATGATCTTGACACTCTGTAATGTGATTATTTAAAAATTGCTTTTGAAAAAGAATTAAAATTCTTCAAATCTGAATGGATAAACAATTTCTGATGTTTTGTAATATTGATGATGATTTTTTGGCTATATACGAATCCAATTTTTTGAGACTATAAAAGTAAATACTGAACTTTGTATAGTGAGTTAATAGTAAAATTAATATATTCTACTCTAGTTTAATCACAATTTTATAAAATTATTTTTCTTCGTGAGATTTAAAAATCCATGAGAAACCTGTTCGTTGTGCTGAAAATGTAGACTTGGAGTTTTATTACATGTATATGCCTCGTTATAAAAATAATACGTAACAATCAGGTTCGGAAGAATTGGAGAATAATTCATCAAATAAATTTAGATGTATGAAAATCAAATTCCATTCTTGTAAAAAATGTGTTAAAAATAATCTTGTAGAATATCTTGTAAATTATACTAAGTGCTACTAATGTGGAAATTTTCGACACATTGAACATGATTATAAGAAAAATGATCAGAAATAATAATGATAAGTAGATAGTAATATTGCATAACAATAAAGAGTTGGGTAATTTTTCAAATGTGTGTCTTATGTAAGTAATTCATGGTAAAATCAATAATATTAGAAATATAAGGGTGTGGAAATATAGTTTTTTAACTACCTTAGCAGATTTTAGTCAATCCAAAAAAGTGTTATTGTGTACATTTCTTATTTATATAGATTATTCCACTGACATTTTGATTCGGGGTCTACATATTCATTTATTAATGATAAAATTAAATTTAAATTGGATATACCACCTCAAAAATAAAGCCATGTATTATAGTAAAAACAAATAGTCTAAATTTTAATGAAAAAAGATATTATAATAATCTTTATATCGTAGTATATAGAAAACTTTTACCGACAAACCTTTTTGTTTTTTCTCTGGTATAGTTTGATTTTAATGTTCACATATATTGGATTTCTATTTACCATTCTAAAATATATTTGGGATCTAAAGAGGTTTATTTTTATAAATATTTTCATTTGGTATATTAGAATGAACCCATACCATTTATAGTATGTTAAGATGCTGATGAGTTGTTAAAATAAAGAAATTTATGTTATTTATATATGTATATTGAAAATACGGGAACTATCTACATTAATTATGTGACAGTGGTAAATGAGTAGTTGGATGTTTTCGTGATGAGTTTCCAAGTATTATACATGGTCGAGAAGTTGAATTTACTACTGACTTAGTTCCTGAGTCTAATCAAAAATCAAAAGAAAATCTTATTGAATGGCTCAATTAGAACTTTTATAATTCAAATATTAGTTATAAGATTTTATAGATAATGGTTGTATTCAGTATGTCGCTTCACTATGGGGTGCTTCTATTTTATTTTATTAAAAATAATGATGGTTATATGCATATTTTTATTGATTATAGTGATTTGAAATAAAATATTATAAATAACAAATTTAATTTTCTTTATATCGATGATTTATATTATCAGATCAAGGGAGCGTTGTACTTATCATTGATTGTTCTCATGTCAGTTTACTATTATTGAAGATGAAGGAAGAAAATATTCCAAAGACTTCATTTCATACTACATATGGGCATTATAAGTTTTAAGTTATTCCATTTGGGTTGAAAAATTATGTTATAGTATTTATGGATCTCATGAATTGAGTGTTATGTGAATACTTCGATATGTTTTTTTGTTGTTTTTATTGAAGATATTTTAGGTTTTTTCAAAAAGATATTAGGTTTATAAATAACATATAAATATTTTTCTAAAAAACCTTATACTATATGAATATTTTATTTAATATGACTTTTTGTTACAATTTAACTCTTTTATTGGTAACATTATATGTATTTATGTAATTAATCTTGATCCCACCGAAACAAAAGTGTTTGATGAATGGACAATACCCACAAATGCAACTGATAATTCATGTTTTCCTAGTTTATTAGGTTATTACTAATGGTTTTTTGAAAAATATTTACTGTTATATAGGATAATAGCAAATTTAACAAAAAAAAGGTAAATATTTCAATATAAAATTTAATAATTGTTGTTTTCCAAAATTATAAATAATATCATTAGATGCTCCAGTTTCGGCTCTACAATTGAGAAAGTGTATTTTTTATCCATAGTTTCTCTTCCTTAATGGGACTTAGTTATGTTCTGATACAAAATTACCAGGTAATTTTTTCATTATTATAATTAAAAAATCTTGAGAAAAATTATCCTACGTATGATTTGGAATTAACATATTTTTTTTCCATTAAAAAATTGGACGTATAATTTGTATGAAATAAATATTAAAATATATAATGATTAAAAAAATTTATGTATATATTAACTCAAAAATAATTGAACATGAAAATGAGAAGATTTAACAGATAGATCAAATATTATGATTTCACAATTCATTATCATACTAAAAAACAAACATTGCGGTCGATTATTTAATTCAAAAAAATTAGGCTATATTAACCATGTTACATTTTGAAAATGACCGTTTGGTTAATGTTTTGATGAATTCCATACTAGAAGATATAGATATTTGGAATACCTCTATTTAATTTCAAGTTTCAATGTTGTATACTTTGGGAGAATAAATTAAAAAAGATGAAATAGAGGATCAATATTTTTAGGGAAAGGTATCATCTCTTAAGATGGGTAAGTTTCCTAATTTTAATATAGATGAATATGGTGTTTTATTATTTGGAAATATTTTCTGTGTTCCTTGTGATCCAAATTTGAGGGAAGATTTTTTAACAGATGATCATATTTCTCTATTTTCTATTCATCCAAGAATCACTATGTTATACGTAGATATTCAGGAGTATTACTGTTGCGATAGAATGAAATGAGATATTACTGAATTTCCCATGAATTGATTCACTTGCTAGATGGATAAAGTATAATGACAGTTACTGTAGAGACCCAAAGATTGACGTACATGGATATTACATTACTTTAGCAGAATACTTAATACATAACAATAACAGACACACAAGGATCGTATTAGTTTAGTGTCTTTGTAAACATGGAACATAATCTTCTAATCGTGGTGAAAGATCTTCAACATCTCCCATAAAGATCTTCCCCTTTTTTTTCTTACCTAAAACCTTTCTTTATATCCTGGGGAAAAGATAACATAAAAAGGGTGAGATGAAATGCTCAGTAAGGGTAAGTATGGATAAAATAAAACATACCATATACATTTGAACATAAAAACATGAACATAATGATTAAACATCAAAAGCTTGAGCAATGACATAAAACATAGAAGTACGTAAGGCATAGATCATAAAGAAACATTAATAATGATAAAATAGCATAGAAATAAACCATGTAATTGTGGAAACCAATAAGCACATGATATGATTTCCATAGTAGCCAAGGCATTGCTGCCAAGACCATCTTAGTGGACAATGTCCCTTTCTGAATCGAGTTCACTCCTCGTTCCAGTCCTGTATTACTGAACCGGTTTATCTTTTCATTCCAGCCATGTCTATCTCATGAGATATAAATCTTTACCCAATGTATTGGAGGGAGATATAGGTCCCACCCATCTCATAATTAAATCATTCTTTCGTGTGCCACAAAATCATAAATCATATATCATAGCATAACCCATGAAATAAAATGGGATTCTTAAACATCATTCCATCATAACATAATCCATAAAAAATTGATATCATTTTAACATAAGAAAATTGAAACCATTTAAATCATATAGACATTTTACTTGAAACATACACATATGAAATAATGTCATCTTATATGGAAAATAGTTTGGACAAAACACTTGAAATGAATTCTTAAGGAAAATATCCTTTCTTCTTTAAAATCATTTTCTTTTCACAAAATTACATGAAATTTTTAAAGATAAGGGTTTTTTTTAAAATAATCATGCAATCTTGTAGATGAAGCTTCTTGAAAATGAGGCGTTATGAAACCATAAAAATCCATTCATGCCTTATAAGTTAAAAATAACATTTTCCCCGTACTTTTTTTCGGAAAAGTCAAAAAGTACCTTATATGGCAACCAAAGGAAATATTCCATTCATACAATGTGGTAAAAAGTCAATAAAGTGTAAAAATGACTTTAAAAATCCACGGAAGAATGGTAAAAATTTTATGAAATCATTTTTAGAAAACATTGTCATGGATGATAAACGTAACCCCAGTAAATACTTACATATTTGCAATCACGGATAAAAATGAGATTGAAAATGTATCCCTTACCTTAGGTCTGATATGCCTCATAAGTGTCCGAACCTCTTGTATAATGATTTAATTAATGTCATTGACATATTCCAGAATCATACTCATTGTTATGATATCATATATGGTTCACTTATGGCTTTATATTACCCATTCTTTTGTAAATTCCATGTTAAATAGCGTTTTGGGTAAAATCATTTCATTTGTCGTCCGTGTTTTGACTTGTAATTATTCATATGATTACATAGATCATGATTACTTAATTCCAGAATATAAAACATGATTTATACATAATATATATTCAGAATATATATATATATATAATAGATTAGTAAATGGAATGAAATAAACCGTTCGTGGAGACAGAAGACCGTACGTACGCATGAAAGCTGTATTCTTTTCCTTGTTAACTTGAATGGAATTAAGTAGATGACATACATATATATATACACATAAATCCAGTATCATTATTATTTCATATATTTCATGATTACTTTTTATATATACTTTATAATCATTCATGAATGGTTAACGTGGAGAATGATTCTCATCGCGTCGTGGAGACGGTAGTCCGTACGTACGCACGAGCGATGATATCGTTCTCATGATCATGGAATTGTATTGGAGTGTATGTATACTATTTCAGAATCAATATCACATTACAATAATAATATATAGTTATTTTGTACACCATTATACCCATCCAAGTAAAGTGGTGGTGGAAAATTGATTACACCACGGCGTGGAGACGGTATTCCGTATGTATGCACGTGCGGTGATTTTGTTTTCCATAGGATGGGTAGATGGTGAAATAATTTTTTTAATAATTATAATAATATATCATTATATGAGTGATACTGATTTTATTTCTTCATAATGAAACAACCTAAGATGAAGAATTGGAATAAGAAATAAAGATGAAAGAATCTGTAACGGACATTACCTCTTCTTTGAAGCGCCTCTTTGAGTCTTCCTCTTAGGGCACTAAAATTGGTCTTTAAAGAAGACCAGGACATCTAAGATGTTGCTAGGGAAGTGAAGAAGATAATTTTTCAGGGTTTTTCCGAGCTTGAGGGCTCAAATTGGTGTGAGGAAGAGAGGGAAGAGGTTTCCATTTATAAGGGAGGAGAGGGGCACCTTTGGAATAACTAAAAATATTATTTTATAATAAAGCCAAATTCGGTTTTAAATAGCTACAAATTGATTTATTTCGAAGCTAAGGTGGGTATGGGTCGAAATAATCTCATCCATTATAATTTAGACAAGTTTAGGTCATTATATTAACCTTATCTTTTAGTTTTAACTCTTAGTTAATTAGATTGACATTTACCATGTCACTTTGTATTTTTATATTATATAGTTAATAAACATACCATATACATCAAAGAGACCCCCAAGTGGTCCATTAATTATACACCTATCATGATATAAGTATCTTGGCCAAACCATAGATTTATAGGAATAAAATAACAATCAATAATATAATATTTGTTTTAAAAACTATTTTTTGTCAATTTTGGCACTATTTAGTAATTGATTTTTGTGAAAATCATAACAGAATTATTATTTAAAAAGAAGTTAATTAAATCAATACTAACATGTCCTATTAACCTATAAAATTAGTGTAATTCATAAAAATTATCAAATTACATTTATTTGGGTATTTATAACATCAGTTATGTCAATATTTAATTAATAAGATAATTACTACATCATCTTTGTTTCATAATGAAATTAAATTATTTAATGTCTAAAAATTAGAAATAAAATATCATTTTTTAGTAAATATTTTTATCTTTCTAATTAATATTTATAGTCAAATTTATCTTATGTATAATCCTATATTAAAAATGAATTTATTAAACATTGATTTTAACTATTTTAAGCCTTCTTTAAATAAATTAATAATAAATGTCCTAATCTAATCCATGTGGGACTAAATAGTCATATTTTATTCCTAAGGTTGTTTTTGGTCGAATTACACTTATCCAATAGAATTAGGACATGTGTTAGGGTAATAATAATATCATTTTTACATTTAATTACCCTATTTACTTTTAACCGTGGTAAAAAAAAGTAAAAGTAATTATTCACCAAAAATTATTTTCATCTCATTGAACCACATTTTACTTACTGACATCAACCGTGTCTTTCGGAATTTTGAAATTCCACCTACAGAAGTGGTAAAATTAAGTTTTATGAAAAATTCATTTTTTTAACTACCACTTAGTGGTTTCACTATTCATCAAAAAATGAAAGTTTCCAGAAAAATACCAAAAATTAGGCCTAAGATATATTTGATATTATGAATTCAAAAATGATGTCTATTTTTCCAAATTCAAAACATATCAGTTTCATTAATTAATTAAAAAATTAAATCACGTCGTCAAAAGAATAGCGTGTTTTTAAGAGATAATAACTATCACAAGATTGACATTTGTTTATGTGTGGTTTAAATGTGAAATTACATCCAATGACCAAAAATGTATTAAATTGTAAAAATATATTCTAAATATACTTTATAACCACTCAAATTAATATTTTATCACTATTAATTATTTCTATTAAAAAGGTTGTTTTTAATTAAAATTTAGAAATTTTCACTATTCATCAGAAAATGAAAGTTATCCGAAAAGTACCAAAATTTCACCCTAAGCTAATTTCGATATTCCGAATCCAAAAATGAAGTCCATTTTGAAAACTAAAATTTACAAAATTTTAAAAAGTGGTTATTACTATTCATAATGGCTAGTTATAATAACATTTTAATAGCATATCATTGTTTAGTGAAACTCGGTATTGCACACTACACACGCTATCGAGAAAGGTCGCAATTGCGTGTAATTAAAGGCAAGTCAATGATGCGTATTGTGTAAGCTTCTTTTGGTGTAGCGTACAACAAAAGACATTAATGAAATTAAAAGGAATATTTTTCATAAAATTCCGGGGTTTTACATTCTTCCCCCCTTAAAATTAATTTCGCCCTCGAAATTTGTCGGGGTTATAAATAGTTTACTACTAAAAAGTTTGTTTAATAGAAACCCACATGGAAAAAACGAATACCCAAACTTGGCATTATAAGCTAAATTGTGAAATGTAACGGTTAACCAAATTAACTCATCACTGGGTTTCCACGTAGGAGAACATAGGTGAAAATATTGATATGGAAGAAAAATCTAACCATCAAGTTCTGATGGAGAGTGGTAGAGAACATGTCTATGAAATATCCAACAATAAAAAATCAATAGATTTTCGATGATCTAAGGTACCATCTGATTCATCAGATATAAGGGCACTAGGACAACATTTTTGTTTTTCAAGATCATTTACCTAAAGTTGATGAGATTGGAATTAGAATAAATACTTTCATGATTTTGGTATAGTCTAACTGTTAGTTGTTATTTGGAAAATTTCCACTTCATCTATTAAAGAAATGAAGTTGAATTTGACATTCGCGATGTGTTAGCAGATCATGTGATAGAATGATGGGTCATTCAATCTGTCTCAAACAAAAGGTTAGAAAAGTTATCAAAAAATACATAAGTCCATCTATAGTTAGATTAATCATATATGGTTCCTAAAATGGACTTATACTTCATATATCATACTGTTTAATAAAATAAAACTAGTTTCTACTAAACAGGGTCTTCCTGTAGGCTAGTGGTAGGTGATAAAGGCCAGTCGCACTTCGGTTGTGGGTTCGATTCCCACAGCCTTGTCCAACGTGATGGGTTGTCACCCATCCTGCAGGTTGTCCTTTTTCTAAAACTACATTACTATAACATCCCATAAATAATATCAAAAAAGTTCTATCCTTAAACAATACTAACTTATGTCCAACATAATCCACTCCAATCTGTAGGATTATCTAAGATACTTCGGTCCAAGCTCATAGCATAAAAAAATGATTACTTGAAATGTCATGTACAATCACGTGAATGCCATAATTTATCCCCCATATATCATAAGATATATCTTGTTGGTCAAATTACAAACATGTGAATACCTTAATCATGTATTCTCTTTAAGAATGAATACACATTGAATCTTAGTAAAAACATTAGTGATGTAAAAAGTTAACTCATTCCACATACCAAAAACCCAAAATTCTATATACTCAAACCAAGATATAACTATTTCCTTATATCATTAATGAGCTCATGAATACTACCAAACATTTAATTTTCTCATTATCCCTTCATTATGGGCATATCATCTATATTACAAAAATATATGAATAACATTTAATGGATATTGGTACCATTAATCATACACTTTCCAAACTCAAGGAAAGACAAAAATGTAACCGTCCTTAGATGTATCTTTATTCCATAGTACCATGAGATTACTTATACAACATTACACAAGATAAACATGTAATCATCCCAATACCTTCTTAAACCATTGACCGAGCTTCAACAATTCTTTCATCTCACATATCATTTGTTGTCTCTTCATCATCATCAACATAAATACTACCCATACGGCTATACTGATTCTCTTCATGAGACATTCCCTTAGGGAATTAGTTTTCATAATGCCCGTACATTCCACATTTAAAACATTTAACCATTGTTGATGTCGTATCAATACCATTATCCTCATCCATGGTGCTAACTGAACCTTTTCCTTTGTACTTACTGGATTTGTGTCCTTCTTTTCCACACCCAATGCATCTTCCAGTTCCTTTGAAACATTCTCCTTGATGCCTCTTCCCACATGATTTACATAGGGGAAATTGAACTTTCTTTCCTCTATTATCATCATGAAACTCCATCTTTCTCTTATTATCCGAGTCAGGAAACATAAAAAATTTTACTTTATTGATCATATTATGAGATTTATGGTTCGGAATAATAATGATGTTTGGACTTCCAAATCCCATTTCATTTGGTTGCTCATGAAAAATGCAATTCCATTGTCCATCATATCCTCCATTATCGTGAATCATCTTGTTTCCATCCATTTTCTAAAACCCAAAAAGAATAGTGTGAGAGGAAAAAATCATAATAAAGGGGGAGTAACATCAATATCTAAAATCTTTGGTTTAATCTAATATCGTTACCATAGTTCTAGGACTATATCCTATACGTATACTTATCCTTAGAGACATCCCTAGACATACCTTAGAAATATCTCTAGGGATCTCAATAACGTTTGCGCATCCTAGTTTCCAAAGATTGACAAAACATTTCCTCTAATACCAACTATAGAGACCCAAAGCTTGACGTACAAGGATATTAAATTACTTTTTCGGAATAATTAATGCATAAAAATAACAAACACACAAGGATTGTAATAATTTAGTGTCTTTGGAAACATGGAACGTAATCTTCTAATCGGGGTGAAAGATCTTCAACATCTCTCATAAAGATCTTCCCCTTTTTTATCATACCTAAAACATATCTTTATATCCTGGGAAAAAATAAAGCATAAAAAGGGTGAGCTCAAATGCTCAGTAAGGGTAAGCATGGATAAAATAAAACATACCATATACATTTTAAAATAAAAACATGAACATAATGTTTAAACATCAAAATCTTGAGCAATGACATAAAACATGGAAGTACGTAAAGCATAGATCATAAATAAACATAAAGAATGATAAAATAGCATGGAAATAAATCATGTAATTGTGGAAACCATTAAGCACATGATATGATTTCCAAATTACCCAAGGTATTGCTACCAAGACCATCTTAGTGGACAAAGTCCCTTTCTGAATCGAGTTCACTCCTCGTTCCAGTCCTGTATTATTGAACCGGTTTAACTTGCCATTCCAGCCATGTCTATCTCAAAAGATATAAATCTTTACCCAATTCATTGGAGGTAGATATATGTCCCACCCATCTCATAATGAAATAATTCTTTCGTGTGCAACAAAATCATAAATCATACATCATGGCATAACCCATGAAATAAAATTGGATTCTTAAACATCATGCCATCATAACATAATCCATAAACAATTGATATCATTTCATCATAAGAAAATTGAAAACCTTTAAATAATAGACACATTTTACTTGAAACATACACATATGAAATAATGTCATCTTAGATGGAAAATAGTTTGGACAAAACACTTGAAAAGAATTCTTGAGGAAAATATCATTTCTTCTTTAAAATCAATTTCGTTTCACAAAATTCCATGCAATTTTTAAAGATAAGGGTATTGTTGAAAATAATCATGCAATCTTGTAGAGGAAGCTTCTTGAAAATGAGGCATTATTAAACCGTAAAAATCCGTTCATTCCATATAAGTTAAAAGTAACATTCTCCTCATACTTTTGTCGAAAAAGTCAAAAAGTACCTTATATGGAAACCAAAGGAAAGATTCCATTCATACAATGTGGTAAAAATTCAATAAAGGGTAAAAATGACTTTAAACATCCATGCAATAATGGTAAACATTTTATGAAAGCATTTTTAGAAAACATGGTCATGGATGATAAACGTAACCCCAGTAAATACTTACGTATAAGCAATCTCAGATAAAAATGAGATTGAAAATTTATCCCTTACCATAAGTCCGATATGCTTCGTAAGTGTCCTAACCTCCTGTATAATGATTTAAATAATCTCATTGACTTATTCCAGAATCATACTCATTGTTATGATATCATATATGGTTCACTTATGGCTTTATATTACCCATTCTTTTGTAAATTCCATGTTAAATAGCGTTTTGGGTAAAATCGTTTCATTTATCGTCCGTGTTTTGACTTGTAATTATTTATATGATTACATAGATCATGATTAATTAATTATAGAATATAAAACATGATTTATATATAATATATATTCAGAATATACATATATATATATATAATAGATCAGTAAATGGAATGAAATACACCGTTCATGGAGATGGAAGACCGTACGTACGCATGAACGCTGTTTTCTTTTCCTTATTGAGATGAATGGAATTAATTAGATGACATACATATATATATCCATAAATACAGTATCATTATTATGTCATATATTTCATGATTACTTATTATATATACTTTATAATCATTCATGAATGGTTAACGTTGGAAATGAATCTCATCGCGTCGTGGAGACGGTAGTCCGTACGTACGCACGAGCGATGATATCGTTATCATGATAATGGAATTGTATTGGGGTGTATGTATACTATTTCAGAATCAATATCACTTTAAAATAATCATATATAGTTATTATTTACACCATTATTCCCATCCAAGTAAGGTGGTGGTGTAAAATAGATTACACCACGGCGTGGATACGGTATTCCGTACGTGCGCACGCGCGGTGATTTCGTTTTCCGTAGGATGGATATATGGTGAAATAAGGCTGTTTCATACTTATAATAACATATTAGTATATGAGTGATACTGATGTTATTACTTCATAATGAAACAACAAAATAAGAAGAAGTGTAAGAAGAAATAAAGATGAAAGAATTGGTAACGGACATGACCTCTTCTTTGAAGCGCCTCTTTGAGTCTTCCTCTTAGAGCACTAAAATTTGTCTTTGAAGAAGACCAGGACCTATAGGATGTTTCTAGGGAAGTGAAGAAGAGGATTTTTCAGCAGTTGTCTGATCTTGAAGGCTCAAAGTGGTGTGAGGAAGAGAGGGAGGAGGTGCCCTTTTATAAGGGAGGAGAGGGGCACCTTTGGAATAACTAAAAATATTATTTTATTATAAAGCCAAATTCGGTTTTAAATATCTCCAAATTGATTTATTTAGAATCTAAGGTTGACAGGGGTCTAAATACTCTCATACAATTGAATTTAGGCAAGTTTAGGTCATTATATTAACCTTATCATTTAGTTTTAACTCATAGTTAATTAGATTGACATTTACCATCTCACATTGTATTTTTATATTATATAGTTAATAAACTTACCATATACATATAAGCGACCCCCAAGTGGTCCATTAATGATACACCTATCATGATATAAGTATCTTGGCCTATCCTTAGTTTTTTATGAAAAAAATAACAATCAATAATATAATATTGTTTTTAAAAACTATTTTATGTCCATTTTGACACTATTTTGTAATTGATTTTTGTGAAAATCATAATAGAATGGTTATTTAGAAAAAAGATAATTAAATAAATACTAACATGTACTATTAACCTATAAAATTAATGGAATTCATAAAAAGTCTCAAATTACATTTATTTGGGCATTTATAACATCAATTATGTCAATATTTCATTAATAAGATATTTACTGCATCATCATTGTGTCATAAATAAATTAAATTATTTAATGTCTAAAAATTAAAAATAAAATATCATTATGTAGGAATTATTTTTATCTTTCTAATGAATATTTATAGTCTAATTTATCTTATATATAACCCTATATTAAAATTTATTTTCTTAAACATTGATTTTGACTTTTTTAAACCTTCTTTAAATAAATTAATAATAAATTTGATAATCTAATACAAGTGGGCCTAAATGGTGATATGTTATTCATAAGGTTGTATTTGGTCAAATTACACTTATCCAATAGAATTAGGAAATGTGTTAGGGTAATAATAATATCATTTTTACCCTTAATTACCCTATTAACTTTTAACTGTGGTAAAAAAGTAAAATGTTACTGTTCACCAAAAATTATTTTCATCTCATTGAACCAAATTTTACTTACTGACATCAACTTTGTCTCTCAGATTTTTGAAATTCCACTCATAGAAGCGGTAAAATTAAGTTTTATGAAAAATTCATTTTTTTAACTACAACTTAGTGGTTTCACTATTCATCAAAAAATGAAAGTTTCTAGAAAAATACCAACAATTAGGCCTAAGATATATTTGATATTATGAATTCAAAAATGATGTCTATTTTACCAAATTCAAAACATATCAGTTTCATTAATTAATTTAACAATTAAATCCCGTCGTCAAAACAAATAGCGTGTTTTTAAGAGATAATAACTATCAAAAGATTGACATTTGTTTATATCTGGTTTAAATGTGAAATTACATCCAATGACCAACATTGTATTAAATTGTAAAAATATACTCTAAATATACTTTAAAACCACTCAAATTAATTATTTATCACTATTAATTATTTCGATTAAAAAGGTTGTTTTTAATTAAAATTTAGTATGTTTCACTATTCATCAGAAAATGAAAGTTATCCGAAAAGTACCGAAATTTCACCCTAAGATAATTTTGATATTCCAAATCCAAAAATGAAGTCCATTTTGAAAAATAAAATTAAAAAAATTTCAAAAAGTGGTTATTACTATTCATAACGGCTAGTTTTAATAATATCTTAATAGCATATCGTTGTTTAGTGAAACTCAGTATTGCGTACTACACATGCTATCGAGGAAGGTCGTGATTGTGTGTAATGCAAGGCAAGTCAATGATGCATGTTGTGCAATCTCCTTCTGGTGTAGCGTACAACACAAGGCATTAATGAAATTAAAAATAATATTTTTCATAAAATATCGGGGTGTTACAGTTACCAAGGGGGTTGCATCCACCTCTAATAGTACAAGAGTAGAACTGGGAATAAATATCAATGAATTTCATATTTGTATTACCAAAATCTATTCAAGGTAGCAATTTGATTTGGGTTTCTATTTATCAACTGACTAAATAGGCACATTTCTGTCGAATCTATGATAATATTTATTTAGATCAAACTACTTGACTACATTTTAAGCATGTTTTTAGGTTACATAGATTACCTCTCTCTATTTTTTTTATCCTAATCTTAGATTCACATCTAATTTCTACTAAGGACTACAATAGTATTTGGGAACTGAGTTAAATTTCAGAACTGATTTTTATCCTCAATTTTATGTAAATCTTGAGTTACAAATTCATACAATGGAGGATATTCTTTGATCTTTTTAGATGTATTACTATGGAATTTGGGATCAAAAAATTTCATTTTTTTGATTTTTCTTATAATAACAGTATTCATTCAAGTATACATATGGATCCTTTTGAAGAATTATATGGAAATTGGTGTCAAACTATAAGATTTTGGGATGGATTAGGTGAAATAAAGTTGTTGGGACCTGAATTGATAGAGTAAATGGTCATAAAGATTAATATAATTTTGCAACACATGTAGTAATCTCATAAAAATCCAAAACATTATGAAGATAATAAGAGGAATGGTATTTCTTTAATAGGGAGGTTATCAAGTCTTCCTTAAAATATCTCCATGTAAGATTAGTTGCATTTTGAGTCTCTTTTCTAATGATATTAACCTATGTACATAATGTTTTTAATGTTTTAATATAAATAAATTTTGTGCCATATTTATATCATGTTTCGATCCCTAATGTAGTTCATTTTGAATAAGACCATTATTATAAAGGACAACGTGTTTTGATTCTTGACTATAGAGAGAATGTTATATGAAACAAGGTAATGCTCCAGGATAAGGTTTTGTGGAAAAAACTTTTGTTTGAATAAGTACCATGGGAATCTGAAAATTATATGAGGAAAAATTATCCCCACCTATTTAATAAGTGAATAAATTTCTGACGATGAAAATTCCAAAAGTGGGGGTGAAATTAACAACTGAGGAAACCAGAGAATAGTTTTTTATCATACTTATTAGTATACATTAATTTAATTAATCACTATTATTGAATGATATTAATGAAATTTATATGTTTAATATTCAAGAAAATGGTATTAAATGAATCTAAAAAGTTTGATAGGTTTATGATAATAAACAAACCCTTTTTTGGAAAACAAAATATATTATTAAAAAATGTAGTTTTGTTTCTTTTTAACAGCACGCTTGTTTTAATAATAATTTTTAACACTTTTATATTTTTTATTTGATAAAATAAAATTTATTTTTGAAAAATTTAATATAAAAATTAACTTATGGTTAAAATTATGTATTTTTTAGAAAAGTTTAAATTTTTATTGAATATGGAAAAAATATGGAATTATAATTAAAAACTGAATTTTCATTTAATTTTTTAATATGTTTAATTTATATTTTTAATGTTTTTAAAGTGGAATTAGATAAATTATACATCTCTTAAACGAATTTATGTCATTGTAATAATTTTTAAGTTTATTTCACATAAAAAACCATTCAAAATTTTGAATGAATTCACTTTGAAAATGTGATTTTTCATTGTATATATGGGTTTCGATTTAAATATAATTTCCCTAAAAAGTAATTTTGTTTCCTTTTAGTAGATCGCCTTTTTTAAATCTAAATTTTTATAATTTTATAATTTTTCTTTGAAAAACTAATCTTCATTTTTTAATGTGAAATATCAGAATTATTTAGCATAAAATTTAGGTATTTTGAAGAAATGATTAATTTTATACTGAATAGGTAAAAATACAAAATTTTAATTATAAATTCATTTTAATCTAATTTATTTATAAGTTTTAATTGTATTTTCAATGGTTTTAATGTGAAATTATATAAATTATTCATCTATTAATCCAATTTATGTCATTAAAATTATTTTTAAGATTAATTTAGATAAAAAAATACTTTAAAAATTGCACCTTTTCAATTTGAAAAAAATATTTTTTATTATATATATAGATTTTGATTTAAATTTTTTTTTTCTAATTAAATGAATAGTATTTTTTAAAATGGAATCTAAATTAGGGATTATAAGGTCCAAATTATGTTTTATGTTCATTATTTGTAGCCATAAAAAAGTTATCTTGGTAAAAAACTAATTAATGTGATATTGGTAAGATAATGAATTATGTAAAATTTAAAAGGTAAAAGATTAAAAGAAAAAATAAATTCAACAACTAATGGTATTTTTTGGTGTTTCATGGCCCAAAATAGCCTTTAAAACATTAATTATCATCCAAATTTGTGGAAGTTAATTCCACATCAATGCGGTTGGAATTAAATAAAAAATAATCATTACAATATCACTCAAACCTTCCCTCCTCAAGTATAAATACCACCCCTCACCCCCTAATATCTCCTCATAATACATTAACCTTCTAAATTCCCATTCAAACCCTCTCCTCCTCTCTCTCCCCATGTCCAATTACTTCTTGTAACACCGCCAATATTTTTTAAAATTATTTTTTTCAAATTAATTTAATCTTTTTGATATTTTGCACTTTAATCAACACAAATTTATATTATAAAATCATTAATTTTGGATTATAATATATGCAAAATAATGTTAATATTCCACTACACACAACACTAACGTGGTCTGTGTTGCACACAACTCTAAGTTTTTCTATTAAATAACACTTTAATATCTTAATTATTTCAATCAAATAGTTATAATCTATACATTAAACATAGTAATATTAATAGTAATAATTATTTATAAATTTTTTTCACCTAAATAAAACATTTTTATAAGGATATGTATAATTTTTGATAAAGTCTTTATACACTTAAAAATATTATTTTCATAAAGGAGGTGTTTTTTATATCAATCTATGAACAATAATGAAATAAATATTACACTCGTATAAATTTTATTTATAGAATAAATATAATTTTTTAATTTCAAATGTTGAAATTAAGTTAAGGTGAATTTAAGTTATTTTCTGAGAAGTTTCTTATTTCTTGATGAATAATAAAAAATATTTCACTTTATTTAACAACTTTCATTTAATATTATACAATTATTATACCGTAAATTAATATTTATGTCACAATAGATCAATAATACTTAAATTAATATAATTTGGGTCATTCTATTCATCTTTATATTGAAATTAGATATTAAAACCTATTAAACTTTGGAAAATTTGTTTTATTTTTCTTCTCTCCACATTTGCTTTATATGCATTAAACGTAATGTTTTCACATATCTGAATTAAATATTAAAAAAAGCTCATAACTCAAATGATATTTATATTCGAATAAGTTAAACAAATTATTTTTTATATTATTAATAGTAACTTTAGAAATTTTTTATCTTCCATGGTTATGGTTATATTGGATAATTAGATATAATCATAATATTAAAATATTATAAAATTACATTAACACTTTTCTTAATATCATTTAATAAGTGTGTTTCCAATAAAATAATCCTTTGGATTAAATTTTAACCTTTTTAAGCCACTTGGTTTACAATAAAACATTAATTATATTTTATTTAATGATTTGTTAAACATGTCATAATAAAAATTTAAATAATTATTTGATTTTTAATATAGGATTATACACAATGTAAATTAGACTATATATATTGATTTTAAATCTAAAATTTCTATCAACATGATGATAATGTATTTATAATTTTCATTTAAAAAATTAATTAACTTATATGGTGACTCAATATTGATGTGGAAATAGTTTAATTTTATAAAAATGATAAATCAAAAGATATGAAAAATATTAAAATAAATTTTATTTTAATTAATTAATCTTCCCCAAGAATTTTACAGGTGACTATGTAATTATAGGAGTCTCTTAAATGGTTTTTTTCAAAATTATCTTGTTTTTTGGATTTTATTTAATGACAATATTTTGAATACTGCCAAAATTGACACAAATAATATTTTTAAAAAAATATTATATTGAATTAATTAAAAATCATACACATATTTAAAACAATACCAATAGATTATTATAATGTATAAAATTACAAAAAGTGGCCATTTATGGTCAATAAACCCCATATAATTAATAATTTATATCCTCAGAATATTTAAAATGTGGTCACTATAATTAAAATTACAATAGATTAATTAAGGGTAAATCAAAATGATATGAATGAAAATAAAACCAAAACATTAAAAAATTTATTGGATGAATAGTATATGACCCTTATAACCCTAATATGTATTTATAGTTGTTTAATATAGACTAGTACTGGAAATGAATTATATATAATTTAAAGTCATGGATTGTCATAAAATATCACTCTATTGTATTTAATATGTTTTATTTGTCTACAAAAGGGAAAAATCTAGATATAAATGAATATAAATGTACATTTTTATCAAAATTAAATTACATTTATTTTATAAATTTATTTTTAAATTTCTATAAATTATATAATTACCTTATATGAATCTTCAATGATAAAAAAATATTTATTTAATTAATAGAAAAAGAAGATAATTCATTTTACAAATATTAATTTTGATCAATTTTTTGATGAAATAAAATTTATAAAAAAAATTAATAGATCTATAAGATATATTAGAGATGTTTGAAACCATTATATTTAAATTTCCACTTTTTTCATGATGTATTTAAGGTTAAATTAACTGAATTTATTGAAATTTGAAGATAATGATATTTTTTAAAATTAATATATTATTAAATTATTTTAAAATCACAGAATCGATAAAAAATAACAAAGGTGATATAATATGGTCCAAATGTGACAATCCATTAATTTATATATCATTTGAAGGTTTTTTCTCTATAAGTGCATCATTGTATTTTAATATTTTTTGGATTTCCAAATGTGTCCCTCACTACAATTATAAAAGAGAACATCCTCCCTCACATAAATAGACTAAATTAAACCTTTTTTATTGAAAATACTATGACTATATCCCTTGTAAACTTCCCTAGTAACATTTTATAGGTGTTTTTCTTTTCAAAATACCAACTCTTGTGTCCCTAATAGGAGATCTACATGGAGATCATCAAAGAAGAGGTTATGTCTTTAAAGACTCTTTCGAAATTGTTTCTTCTTATACATCCTCATAATGTGATGATTAAATTATAAAGTAAGAACTCCAACATCACATATATTCTGAGATTTTATTATTATTATGTAACAACCATATCTCACCTTTCATTAACCCAATGAAAAATGAAAGTACCATATGTGGGTATGTACGGTTTATCGTCTCCATACCATGGTGTAATTAGTTTTTCAAAACTACTTTATTTTGATGGGTATAATGATGGATATAATGAATAAAAATAAAAAATAGTACCTGAAATTTATTATTAATAATTTATTTAAGATCCACATTTTTATCTTTTCAAAATTAAGGGAATGATATCGCTTCCCATGCGTACTTACGGCCTACTGTCTGCACCATGCGATGATATTCATATTCCACATTAACAATTTCAAAAATGACTAAAAAAATATAATGAATAAATATGAAATATATGCCATGATAATTATAATTTTATAATATATATAAATAAATATTTGTAGTTTACCTTCTTCTATTTAGTACGATAATAAAATGGAAATAGTGTTCTTGCGTACGTATGGCTTACAATCTCAATGAACAGTGTATTCCATTTCATATATATATATTATATATATATTTTTATACATAATATATATGATATATAAATCATTTTTTACAATCTTGTAGTATGTAAATTGTGATCTAACTAATATGATAATAAGTAAAAATACATAGGATAAAAAAGCGATTATTACAAGAAACATTTCTTTGACTATGCATTTTTAATAAACAGGTTATATAAAGTGATAAAAGAATCATTAAGGACATAAAAAATATTATTATGATTCTTTTATAAGTGAATAATAATTTTAAAACCACTATAATTAATTTTGTGATACATACTGATGGAATCAGACCTATGGTAGGGGTTATTTCCAAAATCTCATTATTATCGGGTCTTTTAATACATAAGTTTCTATTGGTAAATATTTAACATCCATGTACATATTTCATAAGAATTAATTCAAAAATATTTTTTCTATTATTATAAAAAATATTATTTACATTTTTACCTATGAATTATGGTTTATTAAATGGTTCCAAAATATTGTTTTTTTCATTTTCCTAACAATGTGATTTTTTTTCTTTTACAACAAAGGTACAAGAAGAGTGTTTTTTCAACTTATAAAAAATGAATATAATTTCACACAATAATAAATCAATAATTATTTTATTCTTACATTATAAGATTATAATTTTATCTTCAAATAATATGTTTTCATTTTAAATTTTTGTGGCATTTTTCTAAAAGAAAACAATTTTAAATAAAAAAGGATATTTTCCTCAAGTATTTTTTTTAAATGATCTCACAAAATTATTTTCCATATATGATAAAATCTTATAATGTAACATCTATTTTAATGATGATATTATTAAATTTTAAAAATATTATTCTTTCTATGAATGGTTTATGTTTATGATGGAATGATATTTATGAAACCCATTTCCTTTCTGTGGGTTATGTTATGATTGAATGGTGTTTATGAAACCCATTTCATTCCATGGGTTCTAATATGATACAAGATTTATATTCTTGTTGAACATATATTTACGATATCATTATGTGATGGGTGAGACCTATAACTACATCGAATTAATTAGCAAAATACATATATCTCATGAGATAGACATAAAGGACCTTGTCTACTAATATGGTCTTGGGAGTGAACCTTGACTATTAAGATCGAAATAGGAGTGAACCATGAATTTCCATGATGGATAAGTGAGTGAACCATGACTATCAATATGGTTATGTGTGTGATCCATTACAACAAATATGGTATGGGGAGTGAACCCATATAACTAACATGGCCTTGGCAGTGATTCCTAAACGACTATGGATATCATTTTATATGCTTATGCGCCTTCCAAAATTCCATGTCTTATTCTTATGTTAGGATTTCAAGGATTATTTTATTTATTTAATAATGATTCATGTATTATTAACTTCCAATGGTACTTCCATGAATTCTATTTGTGATCATTGACATGTAAGGAATCATTTTCTATTTTCATGATCATGTTCTCACACCCTTATACTCATGATTATGTTTACATGTCTACCTCGTTTACCCCTACTGAGCATTTGATTTCACAATTTTCATAATATTTTCTTTAACCCATGTTATAAATAATGTTTTTAGATATATGGACTAAAGGGTAAGATCATTACAGGATATTTTGAATATCTTTCAACAAATTTGAAAAACATGATCCATGTTTCCAAAGGCACTAAACTAATAAGGTCTTTGGGTGTGTGTTTTTTAATTTATAATGTATTCTAAAAAAGTTATTTCATGTTAATTTATTTCAATTTGGGTCATTATACATCTTTTATCACCAAAAGAAAAAACCAAATATCCTTAAAGGTTCCTTGAAGTAGGTGATATTTAAGAGCTAATTTTTTCAAAGTGCCTCTCTTATTTTATTTTATTATTTTGTTTTCTCCTCACCTACTTCATCCATAATTGAATTATAACTTCAAAATCATGTAAATACTATATTTTTGGTTTATCATGGAATATATTATATTCTTCATTTTTATTACCTATACTTATTCAATGAAATGAAACCATTTTCAAAATTATGGTGTTTAACCATCTCTATGGATAATGATTCTTTTTTTCAATTATGGCCTTCATGGATGGTCACAAAATAATAATGGTGAAAAATTAATATTTATATAGGTATATTATATCCTCTTTCATGTTCTAAAACTAATATATACACATAATTTTAAATAATAAGAAACTAGTTCTTGGTGTTTCGAAAACTCCCAAAATAAAATGTTCAATTATGATTAATATTTTATCAAATCAATCATCCTAAAATAATAAATAAAAATGATATATAGGGAAATTAATAATTAATTAACTTAAAGAATACTATTTTATTTCACTTCTAGAGTTTTAATCCAAATTTACATGAACCTCCATAATATTGCACAAGTGAACTGACCGTGAAACCATATGCTGAAAACACCAAAAATCAATAAAAATAATGAATTATTATTAATTAATGGGTTGTAATAAATTATTAAAAGGTAATATAATTAATTATAAACATTAATATAGTTCCTTAATAAATTAATAAGATAATTTAAACCATTATATAAGTGTTTTGAACACATTTTAAATGAAGTCAAACATCAGTTAAGGTAATTCTTAACCCAATTTCCATTCTTTGGGTTAAATTTATACTTCAAGATTATGTCATACTAATATTATGTGAGAGTTGAATTTTTAATATATTATGTTTTATTCAAACAATTTTTTATTTGGATTTAGAGTAAATACATATAACCGATTAATTTTATTAACACACACTTCAAAATATGGTATTTATAAGGAAATTTCCATTAAAAATATCTTTTTGAAGTTACTCTTAAAAATCCATTTTTTCTACCATTTATATGTTTTCTAAAAATACATCCAATTATGTTTTTAATATCATCCTAATATTAATAAAAATAATTATACTCATGTTGGAATTTTTACAAAAAAAAATTCTTTTTTGAATTTTTCTAAAAGTGGTTCATTATGACTCTTATGAAAATAATATGTATGGTATTTTTTTTAACGTATAAAAAAACTAGAATATTTACTTTTATTCAAGACACTTTAATTAATTAATATTATTTTTATATTTTTATATATTTATTTTCAATGAAAATTGTATCATTATTACATTTTCAGTTTATAGATTTTAAAAGTTATTTTAAGAAGAAAATTATATTTTTATATCCAAAAGTGTCTGAAAAATGGGTTAAAAACGTTTTCATTTGAATTATATAAGAAATGGTCCATGTAAACTTTTTTCTAGGGGTTTACCCCATTATATATCATGATATGATTCTTTGAGATCCATTAAAGCTCAATATCTAATAGGTTGAGCCCTATTATAAATCAAGATATGATGGGTGAGCCTCATTATAGCTCTCCAATGTATTGGACAGTCTGAAGATGGAAGTATAATGTTTTTTCTATTTATAAGGATTAACATAATAATGATGTGGTAATGATGTACCAAGGAACCTACATTATTTTTATATTCTTTATAATTATTTTTCAATAAATGTTTTTAAGTGTTTTTTCATGTTTCCCTAGAGTAACAATATTCTTTCATTATGTCCTTTATATGATTTTGTTCTCATCCATGGTTTCTAAATATCATTCTTATGTTATAATAATGGGTAAGAGTAGCTAATAATTAATTATGAATAATTTTTATTATTTGCCATCAAATGATACATTTTTTTGTATTAAGACTTTTATTTTATGGAAGACATGGATATTGAGTATAAGTGTCCACTTGTAATGTAAGGATTTTTTAAGGGTTTTACCATATTCTAAACACTATAAATTGAAAATATTCTCATAAATGTAATAATTTGTGAAATAGTTTAACATCACTATAATAAGTAACGTTTTTGTTTGGTTTTTTATAATTAATAATGGTAGACACATAGTTAGACAAACCATGCACCCACCAGGGAGAAACTATTCACCCAGACAGTAGGGGCATCCAGTTTTTCTAACCATATGGCCTATCCTAGAAACCATTCACATGGTTATTTAATGCCATAAAAATTTACTTAAATATTTTCTAAAACACAATTTTATATCCCTAATCACCATATTTTATCCTAATATTATTTCCATCATTTTTTAGGCTCTATAATGGTTTCCAAGGCTCCCAGAACTCTTTCATTTTTGAATCTATGGTCTAATAGAAGAATATTGGATCTCTGGTAATTGATTCTATTATTGTATTTATATTCCCCTCTATCCAATATATGTTTACCCATTTAGAGTGATTATATCCACTGTTTTTTATTATTTAGATCTAGGTTATAATACATATAGTTTGTTTGGGATCTTCATCCTAGTTTTTCATCGTAGATCCTTTTTTCCACTATGATTTTTAGCATTCTAATTCAAATTAAGGACTATGGTTTGGTGAGAGTTCATAAATGATCTTGAGGTAGGTGTTATAATTGTTAATTCTCACAGTTTTTATTATGAACATGTGTATGTAATTGTTCCATTGCATTTCTAATTTTTGAAATAAAACTTAAATTAAAAAGGTCAATTAAATTCCATCAAATTAAAATACCATTAATGGATCTCGTTGGGCTTGTTAGTGATTATGATTCCCAACCGGGTCGAAAACCATGGATGATCCTATATCATTGAAATTGTGACTTTTATATGTCAAAAGAGGAATAATGAGTAATTATAATTTAATGAAATCCTCAATTCATGTTTGATAATTAGAATTAAAGGGTTAGTTGGAATAACCTTGATTGGTTAAAGAATTGTGTAATTAAGTTTTTATAAACATATTATTGGGGAAATTTTTCATGTTTTTCCATCTAATAAAATTAAAGAACCATGGTTATGTTTATAAATTAAATTCTCTGCTAAGATATGAATGATTGATGAGAATGTAAAAGATATTGAACATCAATATGTGTATGATATTTTTTTGAATAGTGTATCAATGTGTTTTGGGTCACGAAATGATTCTCCAAATACCCATGGGGTGATATACTAATTCTCTAGTCCCCTGATGCATGCATTGAACAATGAGTTGTGGGTTAAGAAGTAATTCTCCTAATACCCATGGGGGCCCAATTAATAATCTAGGCCCCCCATGTTATTGGAATTGGACTGATGATCAATGTTCTCAAGATAATTCTATTTAAACCAATGTTCTAGGATAATGAATGTAATTGAAATGTAATAAATAATGAAATACCATGAATGAATTAATTGTGAAATCATTACGATTCATGGTTCATTCTCCAACACAGGCCAAAGCAGGTATGATGTGGTTCATTAAATAATAATAAATGTGAAACCTATTTAATTTTAACATTTGTTCTTTATTAGTTATTTAAAAAGTTATAGAATTGATATTTCTTTAGACTTCATTGGTTGTGAACTATTCTGTTATACTCACACCCTAATCAAGATTCCTGATTGGTACCCAAATAGACATCCCATTTATGGGATAAGATAAGGGAATGATCCCTATGTTAGGTGGATGAGTTATGATTCATGATAATCATGGATGACGGAACCAAAAATGATTTCATGACCCCCTTGGGATATTTTTATGTGTATTTATTTTGGGTTTCGATTAGACACATATCACATGTATTGAATAAAATTTTTCATTCTTTTTTTATGGTCATTTTACATTTTTTGTATTTATTCCTGTGATGCAGGTTTATTTAAGTTATGTCTTTTGATTTGTGATTGACTTATCTTGGTTATTTTTATATTTCTTTCTACTGGTGTGCCTCTTTGATAAATATGGTATAGTCTCCTCACATTAAATATTAGACCCCCAATATAGTCGGTGGACTTTGTAGTTTAGGTACACATTCTTGATGTCATGTAATGAAAAATCATAGGGAACCGGTATTTATCACCCATGTAAGATGTTACAAAGGGTAATCATATGTGTATTTTTTCTTTTTAGATGCCTTATTATTTTTCGGTAAACTCGATTCCAGGATTTTTTTGGGTCTTATTCATGAACATGTTCTTGGGATTATCTATCCTAGGTGTGGGGTAAACCCAAGTGCCTAGGGTGGGATTATTATTATTGATGTTTTCTAATAATTTTAAATGTTATTTCCCCTTGAGTGATTCACTTGTTGTGCGATTATGTTGTTTTTTTATATTTTACGCATGGACTAGTATATAATGGCTGTTGAGCCTACATGTATCATTCTTGGAACTCAAGATTTTATGTGACATCAATAATTTTATTCATATATGGAAAATCACTAATGAGTGTGTTTTTGAAAATGATAATTACTTTCTTTATTTGATTAATCTAAATAAAATAATACCTAATAAACAAATGTAATTAAAAATTATGCATTTTTGGTAATTTGAAATAGGTAAAATGGATGTGTAAAAGAAAATTTTAAATATAAATTCTATTTATCATATCGTATCCACGACCAAGGTAAGTGGTGGTTTAGTGCTATGATAGTGACCTGATTTTAACCATATGGTGGTGTGTACTGGATGACTTTTTATAATTTTATGTGGATTCCTCATAGAGAACTTTTTTAATGATGTGTTATGTGTCATAATACATGTGTTTGGAATTATAAATACAAGCCTCCATAATTAAATTATTCGAAGGATGAAAAGAGGACATGTATTGAAATGTGCCTCCATTAGTGGGACAAGAGGCCCTGATAGTTTTATAGTGAAGAAGATAAACAACTATTTTGTGATAACTTTTATTGATTTATATAGTTCATGGAAATATGCTTAGGGTGGGATGTCCAATATATCTTTGATCCAACCTGGGAGTTATAGATACATCCCCAACTAACATCTACTGAAGATGGTGGACCAATAGTGGATGATTTATGGATTGAATCTATCAAGACCATTGTATATCATTTAGAGTCGCTATCCAAGAAGAGAGTCAAATTATCTTCATATATGATGGGAGGATCAGTAAAACATTGGAGGGATATTCAGGTTCGGGATGAGAAGTTGGAGGGAATGGTATAGAAGTACTTCCATTAGAAGTTATTAAAATAAATTTTATCTAGATATTTTGATATAGGAGAGAGTGTAAGAATTTATGCAGTTGAAAGTGGAAATCATGTTAGTAATGGACAATTTTGGTCACTACATTGAATTATAGTTCTTTTTTGTGGTAATGGAAGGAGATGTGGAAAATTAAGTGAAAACATTTTAGGATGGAATTAAATGTGATATTAGCCATAGGATAAACTATTTTAGCTAAATAAGTATCCTGATGTGGGGAAACAAGATCAAATTTTTGAGTGGAACTTGAAGAAGGATTTTAGTGAAGTATAATTGATTTTCTATAGATGACTCAAATGTGAGATTTTGGAGGGTATGAAGAATCACTCTAATAAAATTAACTATGTTAGTAGAAAAAAGAGTGTCCCGGGAGAAGGATCAATTAACAAGGGCAGTACTCGAGTTCTTTTCCATCATTGTGATAGGTCGGGTAACATTCAAAGATAGTTTCTCAGACCACCATTGGAGTGCTGATCCTACTTCAAGAATTGATATCTACAATTGTTATATTGGATCCCATGGATGATAGGTAGTGATAGAAGAGCTAGACCAATCCAGAGCATGGGATGGGGGTCTTCTAAACAATAGTAATCTGGTTGTTTGATTACTAGTAGATGTGATGGTCAATGTTGTGGATGTGGTAATTTAGTCCAAGAGAACCCATATCGTAGAGTAGTGTAGCTCAGAGGATACAGAGGGTAGAACATGGTTAAGGTATAGGTCAATTAATTTCATTTAGCAGGTGGTTATTAATATCAATCTTTGTATGATGGCATTCAAAGTTTTTATTCGAATAGCATATATGATTTATAGGGATTTTTTTGATACACGCACCTCAAATTATTTCATATATACTCATCCTTTGAATGGATTGAGTCTGATAGTGGTGTTTTTGAGTGGGGTTATGATGATTGACTCACCATTGTTACTGTTATTGAGGGACATATGTTTTTGAAAAGGGTGTTACATCGATATTAGTGAGTATCATTTTCTTTTGGGATGTTTAAATACATGAAATTTCATGTTTTTCCTTGATTTTATGTATGGATTGGATGGTATTATACTGAGACCACATTTATTGTTTCCATATGAGATAAAGGTTTACATCCCCTGGTGGTAGTAGTTGTGTTCATTATGCAGAATGGTATATCCATGAAGGCTATGCTAAGCCAGTTCAGTAGCAATTGGGGGAGCTCACCGCCTAGGATGTGCATCTTCTGTTTGATAACAGGGGTTTGTGATGGGGTATCGTTCCACCCATAATGGAACAATTTATGTATGTATTTACTAAAAACATATTAGGACTTCCACTTTGAGATAGATGTTGAGTTCATAATTTATATTATGTTTGGAGACGAACCAGTTTGAATTCCATCGTACCAAATAGAATAAACAAAGCTTAAAGATCAATAGACATAAATGGAATAGTTTTTGGATAACGTACTTATCAATCCGGTTACATCACCTTTAGGTTATCCAGTATTATTTTCGAGGATGGTAGATGGAACCTTGTGTTTATGTGTCGATTACTGAATGTTGACCCAGATGAAAGATAAGAACCGGTATCTTCACACATGTATAAATGGTATTTTTTTATTTGATTCGATATTTAATATTCTAAAAGATTGAATTGATATTGGGGTGTGATTATTTTAGTGTTATATCTTTTGATATACACAGTATACTTTCAAGAGAAGGTATGTCCAGTACATGTCTGTTGTGGTACTGTTCGAGTTGACAAAAGCTATGGGTTTATTTATGGCCTCAATGAACTAAATATTCCTCTCATGCCTATATCACTTTTTGGTTGTTTTGTGGTTGCAATAGTTTTTTACTCGATGAATTATGAATACGATACGCATCATCTGGACAAAATCCTGATTATACTGAGAGAGCATAGGCTATACACTATGCTATCTAATATTCATTTCTAGTTCAACATAGTACATCTCATGGGTCACATAATTTCATAGGAAGCCCTATCATTGTTCATACATAAAGTTCTCGTGTTTTTTTCTTGTGAAAAAACTAAAAAAAATTACATCCTTGGTGATTTGGTTTTGGTGGGATATTATCGAAGAGTCTTCCATGACATTTCTCATTTAGTATCACTGATTTCAATCCAAACTAAGTAGGGTATGATGTTTTAATTTTCTAGAGTGTAATTCCCTCTGACCCCAGTAGCCTATAGTTATTGATTACTCATTACATTGGTATAATAAACAAGGATTCACATCCCAAAGGAATTAATAGTTTAGTAGTCTTGGATAATTAGATATATTCCTAAAAATTCAAATTACATTTCAAACAGAAAATACAAAAATTATTTTACTAGATAATTCTATAATTTCCCTTACTGTATCCCTAAATATCAATAGAAAATCACTTCCTTATATTCTGGTGAAAATAAACCATAAGAAATGGGTGAGCTCAAATTATTTGTAAGGGTAATCATACATCATAATATATGAATAAACAAGGATTACACATTATATAATGGAAGATAACTAAAACACATGTCATTAAATAAATAACATGAGCACAATATAGAAGGAATAAAATATGATCAAATAGTGATATATAAATTCTAACAATCACGAGAAACATTAACCATGGATATTATAATATTCAAATAATTACATGGAAATTAATAATTAATATCATAATTTAGAGATACATAATTTTGAACATCATAACATACTATCATGGCTTTGGCAAGAAATCATATTTAAACAAGTAATACATATTCAAATAGACAAACTAGATTGTCTCATGATACATTCTGATTCATCAATGGGTTTTAGCAGTCCCCACGCATCACTCACTATGTCTAATTTTTTTTTATGATAGGGGTGAAACATAATCAATAATGACATTTTTTTCAATACTAGCATACTAAATGTAAATAGTGTTCCCTAATTAGTAAACATATTCACCAGAAATCTAGAGAAATATGGTGAATGGTATAAAAATAATACAACCCTAGTAAAATTGATCATAAACCATTTAAAAAAATAAGGAATATGGTATCATGGAATATCAACCTAAATTAATCATATGATTAAATAAATTAGGTTTACATAGATGAAAATATTTTAAATGATATCATTATGGATGTTCTTGACAAATAGAAATAAAACTCCAAAAATGAAATTAAAAGGTACTAATGAAATTAAATGAATCTAATTGGTCCCATATATCATTTTTATTTCTGTTTTTAGGATGATTCATTTTTGAAAAGTTATTTATGAATTTTTCGTTTATTAAGGCTATTTTCCTGTCCAATGTGGACTAGTTTTATTTTTTTTAATATTATATAAATATATTTTTTCTATGAAATTAAATTGGATAAAATATACTTATTAAATTCGTATTTATCCATAATAATACTTTTATGGACATCCTTGATAGATATAGTGGAAAACAAACAAAATTGTTATTCATATTGACAATTAATAACCATAATTTAGTCAATTGTTTCATTTCATTGAATAAGATGAGATGAGAAAAGTGGTGTATAGATGATATTCCTTTTTAAATATAAAATTATATAATATAAATGAAACTATATCTATTATGATTTTATGGTTAATGAGATGAGGATAAATTATAAGATGAAAAGAAATTAATAGAAGTGGTATGAGAATATTACCGCTTGAATATCACCTCTAGGAAAGACCCCTTAAGGAAACTAGAATTGGTATTTGGATGAGACCAGAAGAACCATTACGTGGGGAGAGTTTAGAGTAAATTTTTCATATACATTTTCATTGAATCAGGTATATTGAGGTGAAATGAGGTGGTATGGGTAGTATCTATTCTTGAATTTGGGTGGCTTTAAGTGATTAAATAATGGTTATTTTAAATTTAAATCCAACCACATTTGGGTTCCATTAATTCTAATTGAAATTGATATTTAATGATGTTATAGATGTTTAATATCTATTAATACATTAACTAACAATTTAATTTTTCAACTAATTTGGACCCCCTAATTCATAATATGGAATCTTTTTTAGTTGATCCAATTTATAAAAGTGATACAAATCAATTCTAAAAATATAAGTCATATAACATAAAAAACAGTATTTTAGGTTAAAATCATGAATTTCTAATTTTCAATGCATGAGTTTTTGAATGTATCACGTTATGTATTATGTCCTTCCATTCGGAAATTTTGATCAATAATGAGGTCTAATAAATTTAAAATCATGATCACAAAATAATTATTTCATAAGAGTTTGGTATTTTATAAAAACATTTTTTTTGACTTATTAACCCAAAAATTAAATTTTTAAGATAATTACACAAACAAATTAACCAAATATATTTATGATTTCGTAAATACAACAATTATGTTTATTTTTTCCAGTAAATTTAATACTAGGTTCTGAAATTAATTTTATTTATTTTCTTATAGAAAGTAATAAAAATCACTTTTGAAGAAAATATATATTTAAAAAATAAAATGACATTACTAAAAATTATATACTTACACACTAAGAGTAATTAAATAATTATTGAATGTGAAATTTATATTTATTTCATTATAGAGTTATTCATATTCACATAGTCCTTTTTAACAACAATTTTTTAGTGGTGATGTTAAAATAGTAATATTTTTTAGCTTGTTTATGCTCTGTGTTTTGTGAAACATAAGCTATTGAGCATCATGTTATATTTAAATATCAGGATGTTATATTATCATTTACATTGATAAATTTCATCTTTGAAATTTATACATGTGATTGGTAATAATGTTTTTGAAATTATAAAATAACCTTGTTTAACTCCAACATCAAAAAAAGGCTTATAAAACATCCTCTTAGAAAGAGGGAAAAAAATGTGAACGTCACACCAAAACAATGTTTATGTATAGGATAAAATTAATTTGAAGTGATAACATGGACATGGAAAAGAAATATAACTATCAATTTCAGATGGAGAGTGATATAAAACAAGGTCATTAAAAATATACAATTATAAAACTAGGAATGTTTTATGGGTTAAAAGACGATTAATTTTTTAATAAGAATATAAAATTAATAAATTTTTTATTCCAAAATAAATCTCTTTCAGTTGAGACATTATTTTAATATCTATATAAATCAATCATGAAATAAAGATACTGGATTTTAAGAAAATTCCAATCATTTTTTATCCATTGTTCAATTTCCACCTCATAACATACTCTATTAATTGGATATTTAAGGTGAATTTTTCATTCTAGAAGGCCTTATATTGAATCATATATTCACAATTCATTCGTCTAGCCTCAAAATATATTTAAAAACCAAAATGGTTTTCCTGTGTTATAAACAAAAAATACAATCCAAATTTTAACTTAATCTATTGCATAAGTATTCAATTTTAAGACTCAACGAAAATGTATATTTCCAAATTCAAAGATAATTTTTTTAACGATGGTCACTAAATAAAAAATATATTACCCAGAAAAGTATAATTTAATGATTAATATCACATAAAAAATAAAATGACACCTTGATCACCATAACACCCTAATAAAAACAATAATTCTTAAAAAATAATCTCATATTTTAAAAAATATTACATAATCCTAATCATTTATTAAACCCTTCCAAGAAATCATAAACCATCATATCGACAACCAATTTCATGGTCATGAACAATATACCATGAAATTTCCTTTTTCATTATTATCTCAACATCAGAAACCTCGTTATGTTTATCTTCCCCATATCATGTTTTATCCAAATGTTAAACATGGAACAGAATCACTTCTCTTAGTTACCAATACTATTAACCATAGGCTTCCAAATCCTTATAGAAGAATTACTATATTACAATCCTTATATATATCTCGTTTCATAAATAAATAATATCATTGATAATCTCACCACATAATTCTCAAATCAAAATACAAAATAACTTTATAATTATACTTCATTCTTAAACCATTTAATAAGCTTCATAATCTTATTAGTCATTCCCAATATATGTCATTTTTAGTCTCATCATCATCAGCTGTATAATTATTACATGTATAACCTTACTTGTTCCCTTTATGAGTTTTCCCTATGATATATACTTTCATAATTTTCATACTTTAAACATTTAAAACATTCAACAATCGATAATTCCTTATGGAGACCATTATTCCAAATATTTAATTTTCCTCACAAATTACTTTCTTTATATCCTTCTTTTGACTCCCAAAACAACTTATTATTCCTCTGAGAGATTCAATTGGGAGCTTCTCTACACATGGTCAACATATAGATAACTGAATGTTCATAAATCCATCGTCTCCACGACCCAATATCTAACCAAAATCCATCCATCTCTTCTTTGGTGAGTCTAATAGTTAGTGAAAGTAAATATTTTTTAATAATATATCATGGAAACTGATTATTCATTGACATAATAAACTTTACTATAGTGATAATACCATTTGTTTTCTCAAAAAAAAAATTCTATAACATCAAATATTAACCTAATTTCTTCTAGTTCCCTATATTGACTAAAACCACACAGAAATGTGTATGCATCAAACTACAATAATCATTGTGTCCTAACAATATTCTATGTATGTATTAATAATGACTTCATATTCTTGATATATGAGTCTAGGTTTAACCTATGTTATACATGGTCATTAACAAATCTATATTAAATTACCCTATAATTTTAATTATCATGATATTCAGTTATAGGGTTATATTCCAAAATCTATGGTTTCTTAAAACTATTTCCCAAGGATTCTACAAAACATGATTTGATAACAACTATAATTTCCCTTACACTAGTATCTTGGATTCATAGATTACTTCATTACATTATCATAATATACTAGTAATTTCATCACATGGGGCTGAATATTTTAGTAGTATTGGTGAATTCAATTCATACATGAAAAATCAAATTACATTTCAAACACTCAAATATTTTTCTTGATAATTACATAATTCCCCTCAGTGTATCCATGCATATCAATTGCATATAGATTCCTCATATTGTGGAGAAAATAAAACATAAGAAAGTGGTGAGAATAAATGATTAGTAAGGGAAAGAATATAATGGAATCTATGAATGAACATGGTATAAACATTATGAAAATTAAAACAACTAAAACGCGTTAAATTTAATCAACAACATGAGAATAATATGGCAGAAATAAAATAAGATCAAATAATTCAGTATAAATATTCACATGAGATAGAAAACTTATCCATGGATATTCTATTAATTATATAATCACATGTAAATAAATAACCAATTTGATAATTAAGGAATTCATAATTATAGACCTCATAACATACCATCTTGTCTTTAGACAGGACACCATATATAGACAAGTAAGACATAAGCCAATACCCATACTATTTTTTCTCAAGAGACATAATGATGAATTGAGGGAAAATTATTGGCCAACACATTACTTGAAGTGGTGAAACATAAACAACACAGACCTCATATTAAAGGGTTTAAACATAAACAACACATATATTTTTATAGAAATTAGAATATGAAATGAAAATAATTTTCCTCAATCACTAAACATAATCACAAACTATCAAGTGTAATATGTTTAATGGTATCAAAATAGTAAAACCCATGTTGAACTGGTCATAAACCATTTAATAAAATAATAAAGACGGTATCATAATAGATCAACCTCATTGAAGCATATGATTAAAGAAACGTTGTTGATATAGTTGAAATATATTAAATCAGTTCATTGAAAAACTCTAGAGGAAAATATACATTTTCAAATTAAAAAAATATATTTTTTTAATTTTGTGCATTATTTTGAAATCAAAATTGAATATATTATTGAAAATATATAAGGAAGCTTCAAAACAATAAGGAATTATGTTAGTTAGAAAAAAACGGTTATGTAATATAAGTTAAAAAAAATTCTTCCATTTTTTTTCAGAAAATTCTCAAAGAACCTTATTTAGAAAATGACACAATATTTCATTCAAACAATTTTTTATATGGTAAAAAAATGAGTAAAAATGACTTCAAACAATCATAGTAGAATAATAAACCCATTTTTGGAAGCAATTTTAGAAAACATGGTCATGAAAGGAAATGAAATTTTTTTAGGAAACATTTAAAAAGATAATTATTTTTTAAAAAGAATAGTTTATTAGATATATCATACCTTTGAATTGAGAGTTAATAAAATGAGTGGATTATATATATAAGCTATACATCAATATAAAAAAAGGGTAAATACCACTTATGTTAATAAAAATTCATTTCACACATAATCATTGCATGAAAAAATCAATGAAATAATTCATTTTCCCTAGTGATGATTAATATCCATAAGTATGACATTGGTTTCATTTATTTGAATATGATAAGAAATGAAAAATCGTGGATAGATGATATTTCATTAGAATTAAAAAATTACCTTATGTAAAATATAATATACTTTTTATTATTTTATGATTGAAGGAGGTTTGGAGAATATAGAATACGAAAATAAATTAAGATATATGGTTTTAGAAAATTAGCTCTTGAATATCACCTACTTTAAGGACCTCTCACTAAACATTGAATTTGTCTTTGGGTGAGATCAACATCTTATAGACTTTGTTAGAGGGTAGAGAAGAGTGTTTGCAAGATATTTTAAGATCTTCAAGGATATTAATGATAAAGGGGTTTTGAGGGGTTGTATTTATACATGAGGTGGGGTGGTATTAAGTGATTAGATAATGATTATTTAATAATTAAATCCAACCACATTTGGGTGTAATTAGTTACAATTAAATTGGTAGACAAATAAGGTTGTAAAGGATGGTTATGGTTAATATATACATAAAAACCCCATTTAATTATGTTGTTTTTAGGTATTTTAAGCCTTTACCATTGATCATTAACCCACTATATTATTTTACATATACTGGGATAAATATTTTTTTTACCATACTAAATTTTTATGACAAAAAATGAAAATGACCATATAAACTAATTTTTACATCCTTATTCATAATATAGAATCCATTTTAATTTATTCAATTATTAAATTTGATGGAAATAAATTCTAAAAATTGGAAGCACAGTGTCACGACCTGTCCCACGGGGCCTGTGTCCTGACTACCCTAAGCCCGAATTCCATAGGCCAGGGGGTGGAGACTAGCACCAATGGCATAATTCCATAAAACTAGGAAGATATATACTTTATAACCTGTAACACACACCCAAGAAAACACATAGCTGGATAAAACACCAAGTAAACTATATAACAAAAGATTTTAGAAGGTAAAAGGGGATATAATACATCCCCAACTAGAAAGTACAAGTACAATTTAAATGCAATAAAACTGATGAAAAAGGAAAGAGAACTATTGGATTGTCCTCTAAGGTTCCTACCTGAAGGGTAGGTACATCTCATCAGATCAGCACTCCACCTCCGTTCGTCTTCCCTGTGGACCAATAGGACTTATGGTCCACCTTCGGGAACCATCTAATCCTGATACTCTCAACCTCAGTTAGCATTGTTCGTAGTCTGCATCCAACTCAACAAGGTGCGGGCATAGCCCGTGTAGGGGTGAGTACAACGATAGTCAGTAGGGACCCTGAGACCCTCGAGGTCTCACAGAATCCAACAAGGATAAACCAAAAAGTATGAAATAAACAGATAACCATACTTAGGTATATTCCCATACATATACCTAAGTTATTAAGTAATACATCTCAATCATGAGGAAAACACAAAATTACCTACTCAGCTCAACAAGGATATTATTTTAGGTGTAGTATCAAGTAACATCCCCAGTCACATTAGCGATACCTTGGCTGTTGGAGAACTCAAGTTCAATCGATTAATGGGGGCCTGCAGTAACCCCAAGCACACATCCCGCTAACCTTGGACTTTTGAAGTAAACTTCCTGTCGAGTATTGTGGGTCTGCCACATCACACAGAGGTGCTCCCCACTATGTGTTTTCCATGTCACCAATAATGCTTCCCCTCGTAGCCTGCTGAGGTAATCCTCCTATCGAGTACCATGGGTTTATTGAGTCACCAAGGACACTCCTCCCCCGTGGGTCAGCCTTGACACCAAGGTTCTCCCCACTAGGCTAGTAGAGTCTCTCCATGTAAAATAGTCAGGATTCATCAGGTGACATCCAGCTACTAGGTCTCTGCACTACGCTCACTCATCTCTGGAAGGATCAACTCCATGATCTACTTTTCGATACTCCAACTATCATGAATTCCCATATAGGAGTATCTCAAAGGTCTTCCACGTCATAGGGGACTCAATGCAACAGACTGCATGTCAATTGGACGCACGGTTTATGAATTATTAGTGTTTTAGTCCTGGGGCCAGGTTGGATTCATGCACGATCCAACCTAATCGTATCTTATGTATACCCCAAACTCTTGTGGGGTATACACAAAGGGACCATCATTCCCCAAAATGGCCAGCACCACTGACAGTTTTTCAAACGGATGTCCGGTGCCAAAGATATAGCCAAAAGAATATAAAGGGTCGTAGAGGACCCGGGTCCAGTACGACCTAGTTTGGGTTGCCCCGCCTGACCCGGTGGGTATGGCCTGGCCCGTTGGGTCTGGAATGGCCCACTGGGCCCAGCCTAGTAGGCCGCGAGGGGCCATAGAGGGCCGAGAGGGCGCGGAATGGCCGTGCGTCGGTGCAATGGCGGGTTGGCCCAAAGGGTGCCACATCGGCGACTCAGCCGGGAGGGCACCACAAGGAAGGCTTGGACTAGGGCATGTGGCATGTTCATCTTGGTTGCGGTTCAGTTTGGTCGGGGCACCCAGAGGGCGGGCCAAATCGTCTGGGGAAACGTGAGGGGCCGGTTTGGCCAGGGGCTCAAAAGGTCGGCGGGATGGTGCGGTAAGGGTAGTTTGGAAGGCCGGCGGGCTGGCGCAGTCAAGGAAGCTCGGGAGGCGGGTGGGTAGCGCGAGCCGGTGGGGGGCGTAGTCGGCAGGCAGCGCGGCCGGCAGGCAGCACGTCCGACGGGTGTCGCGGCTCGCAGGTGGTGCGGTTCTGCCGGGGCAGCGGAGCCAGTTCAACATGTGTACCAGAGCATCGCGGGGGGCGGCGTGGGTCACAGAGGCTATGGGTGGCATTGTCATTGTAGAGACCCGAAGCTTAACGTACATGGACATTACATTACTTTTGCGGAATACTTAGTACATAACAAAAACACACACACAAGGATCGTAATAGTTTAGTGTCTTTGGAAACTCGGAATATAATCTTCTAATCGTGGTGAAAGATCTTCAAAATCTCCCATAAAGATCTTCCTTTTTTTTACCTAAAACCTTTCTTTATATCCTGGGGAAAAGAAAACATAAAAGGGTGAGCTCAAATGCTCAGTAAGGGTATACAAAAGAAATAAAAATCATATCATATCTTTTTGAAAATCATAACCTGCAAAAGAGATCATAATATCTTAACATGGAACAAATCATATAAGTGAAAATGTGATCACCATAATCATAACATGAAACTTGAAACTTTGCGGCATTCACACATAATCATAGAGAATCATTTCTTGTTAGTCAAGACTCATTGCCAAGACTATCTTAGTGGACAAAGTCCCTTTCTGAATCGAGTAACCCTCGTTTCAGTCCTGTTTCACTGAACCGGTATAGCCTACCATTCCAGCCATGTCTATCTCATGAGATATAAAACCTTTACCCAATGCATTGGAGGGAGATATAGGTCCCACCCATCTTATAATGAATCCTTTCTTATGTGTGCCACATAATCATAAAACATACATCATCGCATAACACATGTAACAAAAATGGGATTCTTGAAACATCATGACATCATAAATCAATTCATATAAGATAAAGGAATTCATAAACATAATTCCATCACAACATAGTCAAATCAATGTAAAAATATGGATAGAATCAGAACCCTTTATTATCTTAGATGGAAAATAATTTTGATAAAACACTTGAATTGAATTCTTGAGGAAAATATCCTTTCTTCTTCAAAATCAATTTCTTTTCACAAAACATCATGCAATTTTAAAAGAAAGAGATTTTATTGAAAATAGTCATGAAATCTTTTAGAGGAAGCTTCATGAAAATAAGGCTTTATAAAATAGTAGAAATCCGTTCGTGCCGTATAAGTTAAAAAAACATTCTTCGTACTTTTGTCGGAAAAGTCAAAAAGTACCTCGTACGAAAAAAAATGACAAAAGATTCCTTTCATATTCTTTACTAAAAACTCACCGAAGGGTCAAATTGGATTTAAACTATTTTAAGTGGATGAAAAAAATATTAAATATTGAGGGAACATGGATGTGGATGATAAAATACACCCCAGTAAATACTTACGAATAAACAATCTCGGATAAAAATGAGATTGTGATATTTCCCTTACCTTAGGTCCGATTTGCTTCGTATGTGTCCGAACCTCCTGTATAATGATTTAAATAATATAATTGACTTATTAAAGAATCATATTCATTGTTATGATATCATATATGGTTCACTTATGACATTATATTACCCGTTCTTTTGTAAATTCCATGTTAAAGAAGCGTTTTGGGTAAAATCGTTTCATTTATCGTAGGTGTTTTAACTTTTTGTTCTTGACATTATTATTACTTATATCATGATTTACTTACATCCAGAATATAAAATATGATTTATATATCATATATATTCAGTATATATATATATAGTAGATAGATAAATGAAATGAAAAACACCGTTCATGGAGACGGTAGTCCGTACGTACGCATGAACGCTGTTTTTCTTTCTTTATTGTCTTGAATGGAAGTAAGTAGATGATATACATATATATATATACATAAATCCAGTATCATTATTATTTCATATATTTCATTAGTACTTATTATATATACTTTATAATCATTCATGAATGGTTAATCATTAAGAATGAATCTCATCGCGTCGTGGAGACGGTATTCCGTACGTACGCACGAGCGATGATATCATTTCCATAATTATTGAATTGAATTGGAGTGGATTATACAATATATCAGAATCAATATGATGTTGTAATAACTATGTATATTTATTATTTACACCATTATACCCATCCTTGTAAGGTGGTGGTGGAAAATAGATTACACCACGGCGTGGAGACGGTATTCCGTACGTACGCACGCGCGGTGATTTCTTTTTCCGTAGGATGGATAGATGGTGAAATAGGGTTGTTTCATACTTATAATAACATATCAGTATATTAGTGATACTGATGTTATTACTTCATAATGAAACAACCTAAGAAGAAGAAGTGGAAGAAGAAATAAAGATGAAAGAATTGGTAACGGTAATTACCTCTTCTTTGAAGCGCCTCTTGGAGACCTCCTCTTAGGGCAATAAAATTGGTCTTTGAGGAATACCAGAACCTCTAGGATGTTTCTAGGGAAGTGGAGAAGATATTTTGGCAGGGGTTGGCCGAGCTTGAGTGCTCAAATTGGTGTGAGGAGGAGGGGGAGGAGGTGTCCTTTTATAAGGGAGGAGAGGGGCACCTTAGGAATATCTCAAAATATTATTTTATTATAATATCAAGTTCGGTTTTAATTAGCTCCAAATTTATTTATTTCTAGGCTAAGGTGGGGATGGGTCGAAATCCTCTCATCCAATATAATTTAGTCAAGTTTAGGTTCCTATTTTAACCTTATCATTTAGATTTAACATTAAGTTAAATAATTTTACTTTTACCGTGTCTTCTTGTGTTCTTATACTATAAGGTTAATAAACTTACTATATCAAGCCAAAAGAACCCAAAATTGTTTATTATTAATACATATATCCTTATCTAAGTCATTTGACCGAACCTTAGATTTTTAGGAATAAAATAACAATTAATAATATAATATTTGATTTAAAAACTATTTTGTGTCAATTTTGACACTATTTGATATATGATTTTTGTGAAAGTCATAACAGAATTATATGTTCGAAAAAAGTTGATTAAATCAACACTAATATATCTTAGTAACCTATAAAATTAGTGGAATTCATAAAAAGTCTCAAATTACATTTATTTTGGTGATTATAACATCAATTATGTCAATTTTTCATAAATAAGATAATTACTGCATCATCTTTGTGTCATAAATAAATTAAATTATATGATGTCTAAAAATTATAAATAAAATACCATTATGTAGGAAATCTTTTTATCTTTCTAATGAATATTTATAGTCGAATTTATCTTATGTATAACCCCATATTAAAAATGATTTACTTATTAAACATTGATTTTAACTATTTTAACCCTTCTTTAAATAAATTAATAATAAATGTCCTAATCTAATCCAAGTGGGACTAAATGGTCATATTTTATTCCTAAGTTTGTTTTTGGTCGAATTACACTTGTCCAATAGAATTAGGACATGTGTTAGGGTAATATTAATATCATATTTACCCTTAGTTACCCTATTTACTATTAATCGCAGTAAAAATAGTAAAAAGTTACTATTCACCAAAAAATTATCTTTATCTCATTGAACCACATTTTACTTACTGATATCAACCGTGTCTGTCGGATTTTTGAAATTCCATTCACAGAAGCAGTAAAATTAAGTTTTATGCAAAATTCAGTTTTTAACCTACCACTTAGTAGTTTCACTATTCATCAAAAATTGATGTTTTTCAGATTAATGCCAAAATTTCATCCTAAGCTATATTTCATATTCCGAATTCAAAAATGAAGTCTATTTTACCAAATTCATAACATAGAAGAATCATTAATTAATTTTATAATTAAACCCCGCTGTTAAAATAAATAGCGTGTTTTTAGGAAACAATATATACCAAAAGATTGACACTTGATTATGTCTGGTTTAAATGTGAAATTACAACCAATGACCAACATTGTATTAAATTGTAAAAATATATTCTAAATATACTTTAAAACCACTCAAATTAATAATTTATCACTATTAATTATTTCGATTAAAAAAGTTGTTTTAATTAAAATTTAGTAATTTTCACTATTCATCAGAATATGAAAGTTATCCGAAAATCACCAAAATTTCACCTTAGGCTAAATTCGATACTCCGAATCCAAAAATGAAATCCATTTTGAAAAATAAAATTTACTAAATTTCAAAAAATGGTTATTACTATTCATAACGGCTAGTTTTAATAACATTTTAATAGCATATCGCTGTTTAGTGAAACTCGTTATTGCGTACTACACACTCTATCAAGGAAGGTCGTGATTGCGTGTAATGCAAGGCAAGTCAAGGATGCGTGTTGTGCAAGCTCATTTTGGTGTAGCGTACAACACAAGACATTAATAAAATTAAAAAGAATATTTTTCATAAAATCTTGGGCTGTTACATTCTACCCCCCTTAAAATGAATTTCGCCCTCGAAATTCGTCGGGGTTATAAATGGTTTACTATTCGAAAGTTTCTTTAATAGAAACCCACATCGTAAAAAAAGAATACCAAAACCAATATTTTAAAACAAAAGTATGAAACTTAACGGTTACCCAAATAAACTAATCACTGGGTTTCCACATAGGTGAAAATATGGATATGGAAGAAAAGTCTAACCATCATGTTCTGATGGAGAGTGGTAGAGAACATGGCTATGGAAAAGCCAACAATCACAAATCCATAAATTTGTGATGATCTATGGTACCATCCGATTCATCAGGTATAAGATCACTAGGACACCATTTTTGGTTTTCAAGATCATTTCCCTAAAGTTGATGAATTAAAAGAAATACTTTCATGATTTTGGTACAATCTCACTGTTGTTCGTGCCTTTAACAATTTCCACTTCATATCTTAAATAAATGAAGTTGAATTTGTTATTCGTGAAGTGTTAGCAGATCATGTGATAGAATGACGGGTCATTCCATCTGTCTTAAACAAAAGGTTAGCAAAAATTATATACATAAGTCGATCTATAGTGAGATTAATCATATATGGTTCCTAAAATGGACTTATACTTCATATATCATACTTATTAATATAGTAAAACTAGTTTCTACTAAACAGGGACTTCCTGTAGGCCAGTGGTAAGCGATAATGGCCAGTCGCACTTCAGTTGTGGGTTCGATTCCCACAGCCTTGTCCGACGCGATGGGCTGTCGCCCGTCCTGCATGTTGTCCTTTTTCTAAAACTATATAAAATCCCATCAATAATATCGAAAAAACAAACAATACTAACTTATGTCCAACATAATCCATTCCAATCTTTTAGGCTTATCCATAATACTGCAGTCGACTCTCATAATATAGTGAAAATGATTACCAGAGATTTAACACCATCATCGATCCCCATATATCATAAGATATGTTTTGTTGGTCACATTCCAAACATTCAAAGTCCTTAATCGTGTATTCTCTTGAATACCTTAGTGAAAACATGAATGTAGTTAAAAGTTAACACCTTCCACATACTAAAATCCACAAAATTCTATATTCTCAAACCATGATATCACTTAGTCCTTATATCAATCATGAGCTCATGAATACAATCAAATATCTCATTATCGTCTTATCCCTTCATTATGCGCATATCATCTACATTCCATAAATATCTGAATAACCTTTCATGGATACTGGTAACATTAATCATACACTTTTAAAACTCAAGGAAAGACAACAGTGTAACAATCCTTAAATGTCTTTTTATTCCATAGTACCATGAGATTACTTATACAACATTACACATGATAAACATGTAATCATTCCACTACATTCTCACATATCATTTGTAGTCTCATCATCATCATCCACATAAATACTACCCATATGACCATACGGATTCTCTTCATGAGTCTTTCCCTTAGGGAATTTGTTTGCACAATGCCCATACATTCCACATTTAAAACACTTAACCATTTTTTATGTCGTAGCAATACCATTATCCTCGTCCATGGTGTTAACCGAACCTTTTCCTTTGCACTTACTTGCTTTGTGTCCTTCTTTTCCACACCCAAAGCATCTTCCAGTTCCCTTGAAACATTCTCCTTGATGCCTCTTCCCACATGATTTACATAGGGGAAATTGAACTTTCTTTCCTCTATGATCATCATGAAACTCCATCTTTCTCTTATTAGTCGAGTCAGGAAACTTACCAAATTTTACTTTATTGATCATATTATGAGACTGCTGATTCGGCATAATAATGATGTTTGGACATCCAAATCCCATTTCATTTGGTTTCTCATGATGAATATCATTCCATTGTCCATCATATCCTCCATTATCGTGAATCATCTTGTTTCCAGCCATTTTCTAAAACCCAAAAAGAATAGTGTGAGAGGCAAAAATCATAATAAAGGGGGAGTACCCTTAATATCTAACATCTCAGGTTAAATTATAAGATCGTTATCGTAGTTCTAGGATTATATTCTATGCGTATACTTATCCTTAGGGACATCCCTAGACATACCTTAGAAATATATCTAGGGATCTCACTAACGTTTTCGCATCCTAGTTTCCAAAGGTTGACTAAACCTTTCCTCTGATACCAAATGTAGAGACCCGAAGCTTAACGTACATGGACATTACATTACTTTTGCGGAATACTTAGTACATAACAAAAACACACACACAAGGATCGTAATAGTTTAGTGTCTTTGGAAACTCGGAATATAATCTTCTAATCGTGGTGAAAGATCTTCAAAATCTCCCATAAAGATCTTCCTTTTTTTTACCTAAAACCTTTCTTTATATCCTGGGGAAAAGAAAACATAAAAGGGTGAGCTCAAATTCTCAGTAAGGGTATACAAAAGAAATAAAAATCATATCATATCTTTTTGAAAATCATAACCTGCAAAAGAGATCATAATATCTTAACATGGAACAAATCATAGAAGTGAAAATGAGATCACCATAATCATAACATGAAACTTGAAACTTTGCGGCATTCACACATAATCATAGAGAATCATTTCTTGTTAGTCAAGACTCATTGCCAAGACTATCTTAGTGGACAAAGTCCCTTTCTGAATCGAGTAACCCTCGTTTCAGTCCTGTTTCACTGAACCGGTATAACCTACCATTCCAGCCATGTCTATCTCATGAGATATAAAACCTTTACCCAATGAATTGGAGGGAGATATAGGTCCCACCCATCTTATAATGAATCCTTTCTTATGTGTGCCACATAATCATAAAACATACATCATCGCATAACACATGTAACAAAAATGGGATTCTTGAAACATCATGACATCATAAATCAATTCATATAAGATAAAGGAATTCATAAACATAATTCCATCACAACATAGTCAAATCAATGTAAAAATATGGATAGAAACAGAACCCTTTATTATCTTAGATGGAAAATAATTTTGATAAAACACTTGAATTGAATTCTTGAGGAAAATATCCTTTCTTCTTCAAAATCAATTTCTTTTCACAAAACATCATGAAATTTTAAAAGAAAGAGATTTTATTGAAAATAGTCATGAAATCTTTTAGAGGAAGCTTCATGAAAATAAGGCTTTATAAAACAGTAGAAATCCGTTCGTGCCGTATAAGTTAAAAAAACATTCTTCGTACTTTTGTCGGAAAAGTCAAAAATTACCTCGTACGAAAAAAAATGACAAAAGATTCCTTTCATATTCTTTACTAAAAACTCACCGAAGGGTCAAATTGGATTTAAACTATTTTAAGTGGATGAAAAAAATATTAAATATTGAGGGAACATGGATGTGGATGATAAAATACACCCCAGTAAATACTTACGAATAAACAATCTCGGATAAAAATGAGATTGTGATATTTCCCTTACCTTAGGTCTGATTTGCTTCGTATGTGTCCGAACCTCCTGTATAATGATTTAAATAATGTCATTGACTTATTACAGAATCATATTCATTGTTATGATATCATATATGGTTCACTTATGACATTATATTACCCGTTATTTTGTAAATTCCATGTTAATGAAGCGTTTTGGGTAAAATCGTTTCATTTATCGTAGGTGTTTTGACTTTTTGTTCTTGACATTATTATTACTTATATCATGATTTACTTACATCCAGAATATAAAATATGATTTATATATCATATATATTCAGTATATATATATATATAGTAGATAGATAAATGAAATGAAAAACACCGTTCATGGAGACGGTAGTCCGTACGTACGCATGAACGCTGTTTTTCTTTCTTTATTGTCTTGAATGGAAGTAAGTAGATGACATACATATATATATATATACATAAATCCAGTATCATTATTATGTCATATATTTCATTATTACTTATTATATATACTTTATAATCATTCATGAATGGTTAATCATTAAGAATGAATCTCATCGCGTCGTGGAGACGGTATTCCGTACATACGCACGAGCGATGATATCATTTCCATAATTATTGAATTGAATTGGAGTGGATTATACAATATATCAGAATCAATATGATGTTGTAATAACTATGTATAGTTATTATTTACACCATTATACCCATCCTTGTAAGGTGGTGGTGGAAAATAGATTACACCACGGCGTGGAGAAGGTATTCCGTACGTACGCACGCGCTGTGATTTCTTTTTCCGTAGAATGGATAAATGGTGAAATATGGTTTTTTCATACTTATAATAACATATCAGTATATGAGTGATACTGATGTTATTACTTCATAATGAAACAACCTAAGAATAAGAAGTGGAAGAAGAAATAAAGATGAAAGAATTGGTAACGGTAATTACCTCTTCTTTGAAGCGCCTCTTGGAGACCTCCTCTTAGGGCACTAAAATTGGTCTTTGAGGAATACCAGAACCTCTAGGATGTTTCTAGGGAAGTGGAGAAGAGATTTTGTCAGGGGTTGGCCGAGCTTGAGTGCTCAAATTGGTGTGAGGAGGAGGGGGAGGAGGTGTCCTTTTATAAGGGAGGAGAGGGGAACCTTAGGAATATCTCAAAATATTATTTTATTATAATGTCAAGTTCGGTTTTAATTAGCTCCAAATTGATTTATTTCTAGGCTAAGGTGGGTATGGGTCTAAATCCTCTCATCCAATAGAATTTAGACAAGTTTAGGTTCCTATTTTAACCTTATCATTTAGATTTAACATTAAGTTAAATAATTTTACTTTTACCGTGTCTTCTTGTGTTCTTATACTATAAGGTTAATAAACATACTATATCAAGCCAAACGAACCCAAAATTGTTTATTATTAATACATATATCCTTATCTAAGTCATTTGGACGAACCTTAGATTTTTAGGAATAAAATAACAATTAATAATATAATATTTGATTTAAAAACTATTTTGTGTCAATTTTGACACTATTTGATATATGATTTTTGTGAAAGTCATAACAGAATTATATGTTCGAACCAAGTTGCTTAAATCAACACTAATATATCATAGTAACCTAGAAAATTAGTGGAATTCATAAAAATTCTCAAATTACATTTATTTTGGTGTTTATAACATCAATTATGTCAATTTTTTGATAAATAAGATAATTACTGCATCATCTTTGTGTCATAAATAAATTAAATTATATGATGTCTAAAAATTATAAATAAAATACCATTATGTAGGAAATCTTTTTAGATTTCTAATGAATATTTATAGTCGAATTTATCTTATGTATAACCCCATATTAAAAATGATTTACTTATTAAACATTGATTTTAACTATTTTAACCCTTCTTTAAATAAATTAATAATAAATGTCCTAATCTAATCCAAGTGGGCCTAAATGGTCATATTTTATTCCTAAGTTTGTTTTTGGTCGAATTACACTTGTCCAATAGAATTAGGACATGTGTTAGGGTAATATTAATATCATATTTACCCTTAGTTACCCTATTTACTATTAATCGCGGTAAAAATAGTAAAAAGTTACTATTCACCAAAAAATTATCTTTATCTCATTGAACCAAATTTTACTTACTGATATCAACCGTGTCTGTCGGATTTTTGAAATTCCATTCACAGAAGCGGTAAAATTAAGTTTTATGCAAAATTCAGTTTTTAACCTACCACTTAGTAGTTTCACTATTCATCAAAAATTGATGTTTTTCAGATTAATGCCAAAATTTCATCCTAAGCTATATTTCATATTCCGAATTCAAAAATGAAGTCTATTTTACCATGTTCATAACATAGAAGAGTCATTAATTTATTTTATAATTAAATCCCGCTGTTAAAATAAATAGCGTGTTTTTAGGAAACAATATATACCAAAAGATTGACACTTGATTATGTCTGGTTTAAATGTGAAATTACAACCAATGACCAACATTGTATTAAATTGTAAAAATATATTCTAAATATACTTTAAAACCACTCAAATTAATAATTTATCACTATTAATCATTTCGATTAAAAAAGTTGTTTTTAATTAAAATTTAGTAATGTTCACTATTCATCAGAATATGAAAGTTATCCGAAAATCACCAAAATTTCACCTTAGGCTAAATTCGATACTCCGAATCCAAAAATGAAATCCATTTTGAAAAGTAAAATTTACTAAATTTCAAAAAATGGTTATTACTATTCATAACGGCTAGTTTTAATAACATTTTAATAGCATATCACTGTTTAGTGAAACTCGTTATTGCGTACTACACACGCTATCGAGGAAGGTCGCGATTGCGTGTAATGCAAGGCAAGTCAAGGATGCGTGTTGTGAAAGCTCCTTTTGGTGTAGCGTACAACACAAGACATTAATAAAATTAAAAAGAATATTTTTCATAAAATCTTGGGCTGTTACAGTCATTTCCTTCGACAGCTTCAACACAGTTGCCTCCTTCCTCCGTTTCGAAGAACACCACAAATAAGAATAGCAGGGGGTCGGGCCTTGTTGGTTTGTCCCACACCCTCCACATTTAGAGTGGTAGCAAGTGGTTCATCAAGAACATAAATAAAGAATTAGTATCGAAGATATTTTATAACATCAATTCCCATAATCACTTGATAATTTAAATTCCAAATCTCACAATGGAAAAAGTGGAGAGAATATGAGAAGTGTTAATCAATTTATGAATACAACCCTACAACTTCCTACAACAATTTATTCCCTAAATGCAAGGAAAACATCTTTGGATCAACATGGTAATAAGTAGATCTGCGTTCGTTGTTTTTAGAAGGAATGAATAAAGGGAACAAAATCATACTTAATTAGAAACCCTACCTTGTTCGATGTTGGTTGATGTTGGCGCGAGAATGCGGACCTCAATTTGTTGTAGACAAAGACATCCTAAATTGAAGGAAGTTCCAAGGAAGAAGGTCAAATTCATTGACATTCTTCATGGAGGAAGAATTCTTCGTTGGAGATGCTTTCTCCCAAGATCTCCTCCTCTCCCCAATTCCACAAAATAAAACAGATGGCCAAAAATAATAAGTGTTTCCCAATTTAATCTTAGGCATAATTCAAATTGGATTAAATTAAATATGCTCAATTAATGCATGTGTTGGCCAGATTAATGGTATGTGTGTTTGAATAATTAATGTGGAGGAGTTCAAGAGGCTCTCCATCATGAATTGTGGGAGTTGAGGGTTTCTCTCAATTAAATGGGGGTTTCAATGGGGTTTAATTTGGGGTGTTCTACACCTCCATAACCTCTCATGGGAGGTTATGGATCAGGTGGTCCCCACCACCTTAACCTTCCATGGGAGGTTATGGTCTGTTGGCCCCCACATCAAACATTCACATGGAGGTTTAGTTCCCATAGAACCCACCTAAAATATCCACATGGAAGCTACAAATAAAATAAAATGATTTTTATTTTATTTTATTGTTTCCACAAAAACCCCAAAAACTAGCTTTCTCCCTCTTTCATCTTCCATCGAGATGAAAGTCTCCTTATGTAAAAACTGGCACAGCGAGTTCAACAGTGCCCTCAGATTTCAATTTTGATCACCAATTAAAAAGTTATAAAAACTCACAGGTACCATTACTGAACTTACACAAACCAAATTTCAAAAATTTATTTCAGGCACACCAAGACTCGGAATCACATGCCGCCATTTTTAACGGACTCATAATATTTCTATTTAATTAAAAACATTACATGGAAATTCTGGGTCTTTACATTCTTCCCACCTCAGGGCTCCACATCCATGTAAGCCACAACTCAACTAGGTAACCAAGTGGGGGTTCTGAGCACGCTTTTGAGCCTCCCTATCCCATGTTCTCTCCAGGAGGATCATGTTCTACCAACGAACGTGCACTAGAGGTATCGACCATCCATGAAGGAACCACTCCTGTCGATCCTCAATCTCTACTAGAACCTTTGTAAATGTCACCACATCGTCGACGTCTAGCTCGCCATGGTCGATGATGTGAGAAGGGTCGTCCACATATCTCCTCAGCTGGGATATGTAGAAGACGTCATGAACCCTGTGCAACTAAGGTGGAAGAGCTAACCGGTATGCCACCTCACCAACTCTACTGAGCACCTGAAAAGGTCTGATGGACCTCGGATTAACTTGCTACCTCGGCCAAATCTTCGCAAACCGCATCGAGGTGATATCCTTAGAAAGAATTTTTCTCCACCCCGAACGCTATAGGTATTCGTCTCTTGTCAGCATATGACTTTTTTCTGATCTGTGCAGTCTTCATCCACTCCTGGATGATCTTCACCTTATCTGTGGTAGCACGTAGCATCCCTGATCCCACTACTGCTGACTCCCCTAGGTTAGTCCAGCACAAAGCAGATCTGTACGGTCACCCGTACAATGCCTCAAAAGGTGTCATCCCTATGGTGGAGTGATATCTGTTGTTGTACGAAAAAACCACCAAATTCTACTGATCCTCCCAGCTGTGATCGATGTCGAGGAAACTAGCATGCAGCATGTCCCTGAGGGTCTGAATGGTGTGCTCAGTCTGACCATCCGGCTGAGAATAGAAGTTAGTGCTCTAACAAAGCTACATCTTAAATCCTCTTACAACCCGTTCCATAGCCAAGAAGTAAATTGTGTATCATGATCGGAGACAATCTTCGGGGGTACTCCATGTAGCTTCACAATCTCTTGCACATAGAGGCATCCCATGATCTCTACTGAACCATGCTCTCTGATCGGTAGGAAGTGGGCTGACTTTCTGAGTCGGTCAATGATCACCCAAATCGAGTCACTTCCCCTGGATGTACATGGTAGTCCTATCACAAAGATCATGGATATCACATCCCACTTCCAGTATTGAACCTCTAAAGGATAAACCAAGTCTGATGGTACCTGATGCTCCTCCATCATTTTCTGATAGGTTAGGCATCGAGAGACAAACTCTGCTACATCCTTCTTCATTCCTAGCCACTAGTGCTGTCATTGGAGGATAGGGTACATCTTCTCCACTCCTGGAAGTACCACTAGAAGGGATGTGTGGAACTTCCTCAACACTTCTTCCACTTGTGACACTGGTACCATGGTACATCCACTGAATAGGATGACGTGATCCTCACATTTAGAAAATCTATAAGGTGCCCGTCCTTTGGATATCTGGGAACGTCTTGTATTGATGTCACTTTCCTCATGCTACACCCCCCTATCTCACTGAACAAGTAGGGGAGTGACTGTAAGATATTGAACAAAAGATGCTCTGTCACATCGCCTAGAAGCTTTATACCAGATCTCCTACTGATTGCATCTACAACAATGTTCCCTTTCCCAGGAGTATATACTATCACGAAGTCAAAGTCTTGGAGGAACTCAAGCCTACATCATTGTCTCAGGTTTAGGACTTTCTGAGAGAAGATATACCAGAGACTCTTGTGATAATAGTAAATGGTAAAACACTCTCCCATTACATAGTGTCACCACATCTTCATGGAGAAGACCACCACTACTAACTCTAGGTCATGGGTAACGTAGTTTAGCTCTTGTTGTATCATCTTTCGAGATCCATATGTGATCACTGCTTTCTCCTACATCAGGAAACATATGAGTCTTGTCTCTGATGTGTCGTAGTAGATAACGTACCATACGTATTCATCTGGAAGCCTCAAGATGGGGGCACTAGTCAGCCTTTTCCTCAAGTCATGAAAGCTTTACTGGTATCTCACTAACCACACAAAGGGTTTCCCCATCATATTCAAGGGTAATAGTAGTGTTGCAACAGTGGAGAAATCTATCACAAATCTCTGGTAGTATCCAGCCAAACCCAGGAAACTCCATACCTCCATCACACTCTTGGGTGGCTCCCAAGGAAGTATTTCCTTAATCTTTACTATATCTATTGAAAATCCCTCCTTCGATATGACATGTCCCAGGAAATGAACATCTCAGATCCAAAACTGGAACTTTGATAGTTTACCGTAAATCTGGTTCTATCAGAGTGTGTCCAGTACTACCTACAAATGGTAGGAATGCTCCTCCTTAGTAGTCAAGTAGATCAGAATTTCGTTGATGAAGACAACGACAAAGTGATCGAGGTATGTCTGAAAGATCCAGTTCATGATCCCTATGAACACTGCTAGAGCATTGATTACACCAAATGGAATAACCAAGAACTCATAATGGTTGTACCAACACCAGAAGGTCTTCTTCTACACATCCTCAACTCGTACTCTGAGTTGGTGATAGCTTGATCACAGGACTATCTTTGAGAACAACTATGCTCCCTTTAGCTAATCAAAGAGGTCATCAATCCTCAGAAGTGGGTACTTGTTCTTCACGGTCACCAGGTTCAGGAAATGGTATTCGACACAAAGACTCAAGCTCCAATCTGCCTTCTGGGTGATTAGAATTGAGGGTTCCCAAGGTGAAACACTCAGCCGGATGAATCCCTTATCCTACTAGTCCTCTAGCTATACCTATAGATTGAAAAGCTCTGTGAGAGCCATCTAATATAATGGTGTAGATATCGGTGCCATCCCGGGGTACAAGTCAATGTAAAAGTCCACATATCTATGAGGAGAATGACATGGGACATCATTAGGGAAAACATCCATTTACAGGTCCACCACTACATGACATCTCAGACCCTCCACATCAACAGCTCTGAGGGTAATGCTTGCCAACTGATGAGTGATCAGATGCACCCTCCTCCTAAGAAGTCCATCATGTGCTGCAAAGGCTCCCTTCTCATTAGTGAAGGCAAACTAGGTCACACCCACATGAATACACCACAATTTGCACCTAATACGTTCAATCTGAGCATGGACTATAGATAACTAGTCCATACCCAAGATGATATTTTAAGCCCTTGACAACGCAACTAGGAGATCCCGGTCAAAGATCTTGACTCCTAGAGTAAGCTCACACTGCCGGCACCAATGTGTAATTGTCAAATCTGATCCCATAGAAGTCTCTATCCTTAAGGATCGAGTTAACGACACCATCAGAATCTCTGACCTCCGAATGAGTGCAGTGGTAGTGAAAGAGTGACTAGAACATGTGTCTATAAATACTGCAGCTATGGTGGAGTAGACACAAATCATACCTTGAATCATCTTTGGAGTGCCATGATCGTATTCCTCCACTTCCTAGTGATGCGTTCTTCTTTTTCAGCCTACTCCCTCTGGTTAGGGTGGACCACCTAGTGGTGTTGGCAGTAATATCTCGAATCATCGCCCACCACCAGTTGCACAACCAACTCCTCTTCCATGTCGTCCTACTCCCTGTGGACCACCTCAATAGAACAACTATCTCTGACTTGGCGGTCCTTCGACAGTCTACTAATAATCCAAACGGAAGGTCGGACAGTCATGATCCACATGACTCTACCCGACGCATGCATAACACAACCCTCTCTCGGCATGTCCGACTCTGTCTTTGGTGCCCCACACAAACGATCTTGAGTCATGCAGTCATACACCTGTAGGTCTAGTCCTCTTGGACCTCTATGACATCTGTCTTCTACCAAATGTAGAAGACTCCACTATGTGTTGACTGTTAGTTGGTATCACTGCTGTTGACTGCTCAATAAGGAAACTCTCCACTAAGAGGGATCCCTCTAACACCCCTTCCTATGTTGTGATGCTGAGTGAAATCATCGATGCCCTCATCTACCGCCTGAGCCTCTGCATGAAGGTATGAGCCCTGAAGAATGTGTCCCACACCATATATGTACAGTAGTGTGAGAGGTCAGTGAACCTCGCTGAGTATTGAGTTACAATCATACTACCTTGCCACAGACAAAGTAGCTCCTGAATGCACACTACGCGAAGATTCGCTGGAATAAACTCTTCCCGAAACAGGCTCTCGATGTCTTCCTAGAGAAGTTTCCCCTCGTCATGAACCTGGATCACTAATTTCCACCATCTGCATGCTACTTCCTGTAGTAGGCTGGTAGTAAAGATAACCCTGAGGTCAGCTAGTGTCCCTTCCTGTAGGAAAACTCTCACAACATCCATCGGCCAATCCTCTGCTGCTTGTGGGTCCTTATCTCCCTTGAACCTGTGTGGCCGCTGGCACTAGAACTCATGCAACATGCTCAAGAATAATGCATCGTCTATTGATGGGGAAGGTGGTATCGGTGGCCCAACAGGGAGTGGAACTTCTGTTGCCTCACCTGGAAAAGGGCCCTGCACCGAGGCCTAGTCGCTTGGTGGGCTATCGGTGAGTAAAACACTAGGAACTCTAGCTGACTATCTGTGTGGAGGAATCCTAAAAAGAAACAGGTGTGCTACAGTTAAAAGTTATTCTTATTGAGATGACATGGTTGAGATGACTTAAAGAAAAATTTTGAAAACTCACATGCAATCAATGTTTTAGTGAACTGATTCAGAAATCAAAAGTTAGTGTCCTGGTGTATTGATACATCAGCCACCACACCAACATTGAACTCCCTGAGCTGAGAACCACACTCACTAACTTTAATAATATTGTTTCATATAAACGAAAGATCAGAGTCCTATGTTCTGTAGTAGAACCGACTCCTCTGATACCAATTTGTCATGAATCGTCCCCCAGGGCCCGTTCCATGACTACCCCAGGCCTTCTTTCCATAGGCCAGGGTCTAGCGACTAGAACCAATGGCACAATTCCCTAAAACTAGGAACACATTGCCTTGATAACCTGTTAGAAACACAAAATCAAGCACATAGTTGGACGAAACACCAAGTAAACTGTATAACAGAAGAGTGTTGAATGTAAAGGGGCTTGAATATAAGCCCAACTGGAAAGTACAAGTACAACTGATATTCAATACAACTGATGAAAAAGAAAAGATAGTTACTAGATCATCCTTTGATGTTCCTACCTAGAGTGAATGTTATATATAATATCCTCAGCACTCCACGCCCAGCTGTCTCCTCTGTGTACTGACAAGCTGTATGGTCCACCTCCGGGTACCGTCCAGTCCTAGTACTCTCAGCCTCAGTCAACACTGTCTGTCATCAGCATCCAACAAAACAAGATGTGGGCCTAGCCCGTGTAGGGTTGTGTATAACGATACTCAATAGGGACCCTGAGACCCTCAAGGTCTCACAAAACCCAACAAGGATAAACCAAAAATCACAAAATCAATATATAAACCTACTTTGGTATATGCCCATACATATACTTAAGTTATTATGTAATATATCTCAATCATGTGGCAAACACAAAAGTACTGACTCGGCTCAACCAGGATTTTATTTTAGTGGTAGTATCATGTAACATCCCCAGTCACATTATCAAAACCTCAACTACATGATAACTCCTGCTCAATCGAGTATAATGGGCCTACCACGACACCAAGTGCATATCCCACTAACCTTGGTCTGCTCAGGTAATCCTCCTGTCGTGTACCGTGGGTCTGTCGCATCACACAGAGGTGCTCCCCACCATGGGTATGTCGCGTCACCAAGAACGCTCCCCCTTGTATCCTATTGAGGCAATCCTCCTATCAAGTATCATGGGTCAGCCATGTCACAAAGAGTTCTCCTCCACCATGGATCTGCTGTAACACCAAGATGCTCCCCAATGGTCCAGTGGAGTCACTCAGAGTCAAACATTCAACAATCATCTAGTCTCATCCAGCTACTAGGTCTCCGCACTACGCTCGCTCGTCGCCGGAAGTATTTGTTCCACGAGCTACTGGGCGATAGTCCAACTGTAATAATTTACCAGGAAGAAGTATCTCAATGGTATACAACGTCATAGAGTTCTCAATGAAAGAGACAGTGTGTCAATCAGACGACCAGTCTATGAGTTATTAGTATTTTAGTCCCGTGGGTCCAGTTGGATTCGTGCACAATCCAACCTGATCGTATCTCAACTACACCCCAAACACTAGTGGGGTATACACAAAGATACCTTCATGCTCCATGATTACCAGAACCGCTTACGGTTCGTCAAACATATGTCTGATGCTAAAGATATGGCCAAAAGAAAGTAAAGGGTCATAGTGGCCCCGGGTTTGGTCCGACCCGGTTGGACTGACCCCGTCTGGGCCAACCCGGTTGAGGTCGACCTGGCCTAACCCATTGTCTCTGGCCTGGCCCATTGGGTAGGATGGCCCTTTGATTCATCCCAGCCCACTGGGCCCCGCATAGTAGGCCGCGAGGGGCCATGAAGAGCTGAGAGGGTGCGATCCAGCTGTGAGGGAGCGGATCGGCCATAGGTTGGTGCAAGGGCGTTTCGGATCAGAGGACGTCATGTGGGTAGCTTTTCCTGAAGGGTTTCTCAAGGGATCCTCAACCTAGGGTACGGGACCAATTTATTCGGGGCGCCTCAAGGGCACGGGCCGGTTCGTCCGGGGCGTCACGAGGACGCCAAACGGTTTGTCCGGGCTGTAGCGAGGGGCCGGTTCAGCCAGGGGCTCGAAAGGACGATTGGCCGACTCGGCTAGTGCGGTTTGGAAGGCCAGCTGGCTGGTGCGTCCTGGGTGTCTTGGGAGGGAGGCAGGCCACGGGAACCGGTGGGAGGCGCAACCGATGGGCAGCATGGCTGGCGGGTGGCTCGGTTCGGCCAGTGACGGTGGAGCTAGTTCGGCTGGGGCGCCGGAGCATCGCGGTGGCATCGCGGGTAGTAGAGGACATGGGTGGCGAGGCCTTTGTCATTGTTGCCTTCGACACCGATGTTTCCTTACTGTATTTCGAAGAATGCCACGAAGAAGAACGGCGGGGGGACAGGCCATGTTTCTTTGGCCCGCGCCCTCCGTGATTTGAGTGGTAGAAAGCATTTCCTCAAGAACATAAACAATGAACGAGCATGTAAGATATTTTAAAACATCAATTCTAATAATCCCTCCATAATTTCTCTTCCCAACCCTACAAAGGAAAAAATATGGGAGAACAAGGGAAGTGTTAATCAATTAATGCATAAAACCCTATAATTTCCCACAACAATTTCTTCCCAACCCGCAAGGACAACATCCACAGATCAACTTGATAATATGTTGATCCGCATTATTTGTTTTTAGAAGGAAATAATTAAGATAATAAAATCATAGTTAATAAAAAACCCTACCTTGTTCGATGTGGTTTGACGTTGGTGCGAGAAGGAAGACGTTAATTCGTTGTAGACGAACACGTCCTAGGTCGAAGGAAGTTCCGAGGAAGAAGGTCGAAGTCATCGACGTTCTTCATGGAAGAAGTGTTCTTCATTAAAGAAGCGTTCTTCCAAGAGCTCACCCTATACCCAATTACACCAAATAAAAGAGATAGCCAATAATAAAAAGTGATTCCCAATTTAATAGTAGGAACAATTAAAATTGAATTAAATTAAATTAGATTAATTAAGTGGTGTGTTGGCAAGATTAATGGTATGTGCGTTGGCACAATTAAGGTGGAGGAGGTCAAGAGGATCTCCCTCATAAATTGTGAGAGTTGAGGGTTTCTCCCAATAAAAGGGGGGTTTCAAGGGGGTTTAATCCCAAGTGGTCCCCACCACCACAACCTCTCATGGGAGGTTGTGGTTCAGGTGTTCCCCACCACCTTAACCTCTCAAGAGAGGTTAAGGTCTGGTGGTCCCCACTTCCAACTTTTACATGGAGGTTTAGTTCTGGTGGACCCAACCTAAAATATCCACATGGAACCTCAATATAAAATAAAATGAGGTTTATTTTATTTTTTTATTTCCAAGAAATACCCAAAAATAACTTTCAGCCTAGTCCATCTTTTGTCGATGTGAAAGTATCCTTAAGTGAAAACTGGCATTGTGGGTTCAACTGTGCCCTCAGAATTTAATTCCGAGCACTAGTTCAAAAGTTATAAAATCCCGATCATACATTTACTAAACATACCCAAAAAAACATCAGAAATTGATGTCGGGCACACCGGGCCTCGGAATCATGTGACGTCAATTTTCCTGGACTTGTAAAATTTCTATTTGAAAAAATAAATTACATGGCAATTCCGGGTCTTTACACATAGAACACATAAATTTTTTTTTATGTTTAAAATCAATATTTTTATAATTTCTATCCCCATATTTATAAATATATAACCCTTTATATTTTTTAATTAAACAAATAATTTTTTTAAAGGAATAGGTGTTAATAACTTTTAAATCATGATCATATAATAAATATTTTATATTAGTTTTGGTATTTCATAAATATATTGTTTTCACTTTTTAACACAATTTTTTTTAGAAAATTCCCATAAATTTTACATAATCTAATTTTTATGTGATGAGTATAAATATATATTTTACCAAATAAATTTTTTGAATGAATAAAAAATAATATATATTTTTTTCTAATACAACATAATAAAAAATGTTTTTGAAGAAGACATTTTTTTAAGAACAAAATGAATTTATTGAAAAATATGTGTTGATTTAATAAGAATAATTAAATTTGTAATGATTATAGACATTATATTTATTACATAATAAATTTAGTCTTATTCACACCATCTAATTTAGTAAATAGTTTATAAAATGCATGTAAAAATAGTAATATTTTGGGGGTTTTTTATGCTCGTTGTTCTGTGAAACATATAATATCGAACATAGCGTCCTATTAAAATATTACTTTTTTCATGTAGAATGTGAGAATTACTACCATGAATTGAAGAATCATTTGACTAGTTTACTAATTTTGATCCTAGATGAACTGGGTGAATAGTATACGTTGTTTTTTGATGCATCTATGACCAACGTCAGGGTAGTGTTGATGTAGAGGGAATAAATTGTGGTGCATGGATCATGACCATTAATTCAAAAAAATGGAATTATCCTACATAGGATCTCAACATTCCCTTGGCGGGTTTATTCCTTGTGGTTTTTGTGTCTGTAACACCCCAATCTTCCATGGTACGCTTCTCTTGGAATAGTATAGTAGCGTGTATTGTACGCAACATTGAGTTCTAACACACCACAACCAATCAAACTAGACCTTAGGAATAGTAATAACCCCTTTTTGAAATTTTATAAATTTTATCTTTCAAACTGGACTTTATTTTTTGATACTAAATATCTAAATAGATTAGGGTAAATTTTTAGTATTTTTCGGAAAACATTAAATTTTGAATGAATGGTGAAACACATTGAGTTACTATTTAAAATCGACATTCTATTTAAATGAAAATTTATATTATTTAATTTTATTTTAGGTCAAAATAGATACATATTACCTATATATAGTTCAATTTAATTCATTGGAGTATGTTTATAATAATTTGAGATATATAAAAGTTTTATTGAAATTTATATCATCTTTTACCCACCTCTTAGAAGCATTTAAAAATTAACATAAAACGTAATTTTAACACTTCTGTGAGTCAAATTTCAAAAATTGGAGAGACATCATTGATATCAATAAGAAAATTTTGTTTTGATAAGAAGAAAATAATTTTTTGTGAATAGTAAATTTTATCCTTTATTTTCCAGGGTTAAAAGTAAATATGGTATTTAAGGGTTAAAATGATATTATTATTACCCTAAAACATTTCCTAATTCTATTTCATAAGTTTAATTCAACCAAAAACTGACTTATGAATAAAATATGATCCTTTAGATCCACTTCTATTAGATTATGAAATTTATTATTATTTAATTCAATGAAGTGTAAAAAGTGTTACATTCAATGTTTAATTACAAAACCATTTTTTATACATGGTTAAACATAAGTAAAATTCGACTATAAATATTCCTTAGAAAGATAAAAATATTTCCTACGTAATTTTTTTATTAATATTTTTTAATCATTAAATAATGAAATTTATTTATGACATAATGATGATGCAGTAATTACCGTATTAATGAATTATTGAAATAATTGATATTATTAACCACTATGTAAATGTAATTTGAGACTTTTATTGAATTCCACTAATTTTATTTGTTAATATGACACATTATAGTTGTTTAGATGATTTGTTTAAGTAATAATGTTTTTATGTATTTAGAAAAAACAAAAAACAAAATATTTTTAAAATTGACATAAAAGAGTTATTAAAACAAATATTATATTATTAACTGATATTATTTTCCTAAAAATATAAGGTTTAGCCAAAATACTTATTTAATTATTAATATATCATTAATAAACCACTTTGGGTTATCTTGGAAGTATATAGTATGTTTTTTAAAAATATAATATAAAAATACAAAAAGACATGGTAAATGTAAAACTATGTAAATAAGAGTTAAATATAAAAGATAAGGTTAATATAGTTACCCAAACTAGTCTAGAACCTATTTGTTGAGTGGTTTTCGACCCATCCCCACCTTATCCTTTAAATAATTAATTTTTGAGCCATTTTGAACCGAAAATTATTTTATTATAAAATAATATTTCTAGCTTTTCCTAAGGTGCCCCTCGCACCTCCTATAAAAGGGCACTAACCCTTATCACTAATTCACACCTTAAATTACATTTGGATCAAACAACCACTACCCAAATAACCTATAAAGTTTACTACCTTTATCCTAGAGGACTTTCATTAGTCATAAAGCCAACCTATAGATCCATTTTGATCAAATCAGAAGGAAGAACCCGAAGAAGAGGTAAATATTTCATCACATCATTAAAGTTACTTTCTTCTTCATCTTCCTTTTTCATAGTTGATTAAATTATAATATAATAACTAAATTATATTTTATATAATATGATGTTATTATAAATATGGTACAACCAAATTCATTATTCTATCCATCCTTTGTATGACATGTCACCATACGTGCATACGTACGGCTTATCGTCTCCGCGTCATGGTGTAATAGTTATTCAATACATTATTATTTGGATGGGAATAATAATGATGTGTAATTGATTTAAATAATAAATATAACATTATAATTATTCTTTATATATAATATAACATCCGTTTATATATTATTTAAATATCAAATGAATGATATTGTTGCTCATGCGTACGTACGTATTACCTTCTCCACGAACGTGATGAGATTCATTCCCCATCTTATCCATTCAAGAATAATTTTCATTAGATGACTAAAAAAATATTTTAAGAATTAATATCAATCTTAATATTAATATGATTCATCCTATCCATAACAAAATTACTTACGTAACAAGTAATATAAAGGAAAACAAATCTGTTAACACCCGAAACGATAATAATATTAAAATATAGTCAACAAACCAATATTAAAATATCAAATATGACATCATATTAATGTAGTTGATTCTTGTATAATTTAATAAAAATTATTTCAACATTATACAATAAGTTAACCTACCATTGACCAAGAAAATGTACAAGGTAAGGGTTAATTTTACAATATCTTTATTATTCAAGGTTGTTTTTACGTAAGTATCTACTAGAACCTCTTTATCATCCACATCCATCTTTCTTAAAAATATATTTCAAAACATTATTACTATTTTATAGAATATGGTTTAAAGTCATTTATACACGTTTATGACTTTTTATAAGATGTTATTAATGGAATCCTTCCGTATTTTTTCAAACAAGGTCCTTTATGACCTTTTTGACAAAATTAAGGTAAGAATGATTTCTTAACTTATTCGGTGGGTGCATCTATTTTCTGTCGTTATGACATCATCAAAGATTCCCTTACAAGTTTATAAGAATATTTTAAAATATAAATTTTTTCTTGTATAATTACAAGACTTTTAAATTATTTCATTATAGAAATAGAAATTTCCCCAAAAAGGTTTTTATTTCATCTATGTCAACATCCTTTGATGGATTTTATGTTTGTTTGAGGATGATTTATTATGATACTAAACAAAAATATTTTATTGATGGTTTTGTGATATTTTTGGATTTGGATGTGTTATTTTTTCACCATTCATGTTTTATGGATAATGTATTGATATTTAATTTGTTAATTTTAATACGAATTTTTATATAATGTTTAAACCTTTTCATATGAGGAATGAATTTGACTTAATAAGTGATGGTGGAGCCCACTATCTCTCCTCAATGCATCGTTAGGTCTAATGAGACAAACTAGTTTCTTAGAATAGGGTCGTGACAAAATTTCATTTTTATTCTTGGAACAAGGCCTTGACTATGTGGTTATGAAGGTCTGGCATTATGCATTCCATCATTATGAAAGTGGATATTGATATTTCATGTGATTATTAGACTAGTATAATATCCATGTCAGTAATTAAATTTCATTATTTTATTTTATCTTTTCCATATTATACTGAAGTTCATGTTAAAAGGATTTTGTTTTAGTCTTATACATTTCCTTAAATTGTTATGCTTATTTTTGAATGTTTCTTCTATATTGTTATCCTAACTGAGCATCTGAGCCCACCCCTTTCTATGTTTTATTTTTCCCATGATGTGAATATGTATTTTATGACTGACCTATAGGGTTTTTAAGGGGATATGAGTATGTTCTATGGAAACAATGTTGTTTTTGTTTTCATTTTATGATGTAATGTAAACCTTGTGAATGTATCTAGTACATCCAAGGCTACTAAACTAATCGGTATTTCTAGAATTGATCTTTTGTTATCATGCCAATGTTATGTAATAATGCACCGACTCTGGGTAACATGGGTCTGGGAGTTATATTTGGTATCAGGGGAGGATAAGTACAAACCATGGAATCTATATTTACATAAACTTTGATTAGAGAGCATTACCTGAAAATAGACATTGAGGATTAGTATAGAAGAACTTCTTAGAATATTGGTGTTGTAGATATTTTGTTAGTTTTCCATGAAATACATCACTTTCTGGATACAAGAAGATAGAGGAAGATCTGTCACAGATGTACCTAGGGGTAAAACCAAAAAACACCACTTTGAGCTAGACTCGAATGGGAACTGGTGCACGACAACGGGCCTTGCTGATCTCTTGGTTATGACACTATCAGGGGATATTCTTAAGATTATTCTCAATTTCTGTAGAAACAATTATGAAGGGTTTATGAGTATAATCTTCCTCAAAGATTTTTTTATGATTATGGATTATATCAATAATATATTTAGTTTATGTTAAGTGTTTTATAAGTTTGGAATTATGTATATCTTTTCATAAACTAATCTAGTTTATGCCATTGTTTAAAAATGGTGCCTAGTGGAAGGAATGGAAATATTATAAATGCATGCACTCCATGTAGGGATTTCCCTCTTTCTCACGATAATTATAGTAGAGATGGTGATACAACCATTGCTGACCAGCATATCACCATACTGGGACAACTAACTCAGGTTATGAATAATAACATTACCCTTATGGATTAGCATGATCCACAGAATGGAGGATCAATGAATGATCACTCGATAAGGAAACAACCACCAACATTAAATTGGAGTAAAAATCCACTAGTAACCGGGCAATGGATAAATTCCATCGAAAAAATATTCCATGCCTTGGGGAGTAGAAAAAGAAAAAAAGTTTTCATGGTAGTTTACCACCTCACCAGAGATGCAGATCAATGGTGGTAATTGATTCAAAACACAAAGGAAGATGATGACGTTTCAAATATGGAATGGATGGAGTTTAATGAGATTTTCCTAGAAAAATACTTTCCTCGTGACCATCAAGGAGATATGGAAAGTCAATTTATGAGTCTGAGGAAAAAGGTGGATGAGAAAGTCGCAAAGTATGAAGATAACATTTCATGTTTTGCGAGGCATGGAGCAGATTATATTCGTAACCCAAGAAGTAAGATTGATCGTCTCGTTGAGGGGTTAAAAACATTTCTTTATCAAGCATTATTCTCTAAATCCTTCTCATCATACGAAGATATTGTCTCATGTGCTATCAGGATAGAAAATGAATTCTCTAAGTCTTACGACTTTAAATAATATCAAGATAAGAAGAGATCTACAGAACACATTGGAAATGGAAATAAGAGGAAGAATGGAAAAGTAGAATATCCATTATGTAGTAAATGTGGGAAGAAACAACCTGGTACATGCCTGAAGGGAATGGGAGTCTGTGACATTTGTGTTGAAAAATTCCACTGAGCTCATGATTTCAAGTAGAAGAAAGAGGCTGTCGATGTTGAATGCTACAATTTTAGAGAAAGGGGAATTATGTGAATAAATTTCCTAAGAGTCAGGGAAAATTACCTTATAAAATGACAAGGGATCAAGGACAAGATTATATTATAACTATTTCTAAGGTTGAAGCTCCGAAAGACGCGGTGGTAGGTAATTTAATGGTTTCCTCAAGTTTAGAAAATACTTTCCTTGATTTTGAATCATTGCATTGTTTCATATCTTCCAAGTTATCTAAGAAAATTAGATATTTCAAATTTGATTTATCAAGGAAGATGTCAGTCAAAACTACTAAGGAAAGTATCATCGCAACAAATTTTTTTTGAATGAGTTCCCATTAGATCACATAAATGTTCTTTATCAGCTGATCTCATCATCATACCCATGATTGAATTTTATATAATCCTCAGTATGGATTGGCTTTCGGACCATGATGTAAAGATTTATTGTAAAAATAAGGAGATTTTGTTTTTTTATGATGATAATAAATAACACCTTATCATTAAAGTAGAATCGTCATCACCTAATTTTTATCTAGACCCTCCCCCGGTATCTCAACTAAATTAAATTATTGGGGATGAAGAAAATGAAACAACTATGGGTGAGGAAAAGAATGTTCAAATAGAGGATGTGCCTATTGTGAAATAGTATGTTGATGTATTTCCAGAGGATTTACCTAGACATTCTCCATAATGAAAAATTGAATTTTCCATTGATTTAATTCCCAGTTCAAGGCCCATATCAACGAACCCTTATAGAATGGGAACTGTGGAATTATTGAAACTATAGAAACAACTAGAGGAATTGAGTAATAAGGGATTTATTCACCCTAGTGTTTCTCCATGGAGAGCCCATGTTCTTTGTGTTAAAAATAAAGATGGATCTATGATGTTATTCATTGAATAAAGGGAGATCAATGCTACAAAAATAATGAACAAATATCCCCTACATCTCATTGATGATTTATTCGAACAAATTCATGGATCTCAATACTTTTCAAAGATAGAACTTCGATCTCGTTATCATCAGTTGTGTGGGAAGAAGGAAGACATTACGAAAATAGCATATTGAACCAGGTATGGGTATTACGAGTTTACAGTAATGCCTTTTGGCTTAACTAATGCACGCTATATTTTCATGGATTTAATGAACAGAGATTTCATGGAATATCTTGATGACTTGGTAGTGGTATTTTTTGATGATATATTGGTATACTCCAAATTCTATGAAGATAAGGAAAATCACTTGCGCATTATCCTGAAGACTCCCAGAATACTTTAATTATATGGGATGTTTCGCAAGTGTGAATTCTGGATTTAGGAGATTTCTTTTCTTGGAAATATTTTCTTTAATGGCTGAATCTCCATTGATCCTTCAAAGACCAAGTAAATCCAAAAATGTTCAGCACCGACAAGTATAAATGAGGTACGTAGTTTTATTGGTTAGGAGGTTATTATTGGTGTTTCCTCTATAATTTATCTCGATGGCCTAACCCAATAACCAGGCTCACACATAAAGGGGATAAATTTGTTTGGACAAAATATTGTGAAGAATGATTTTAAGAACATAAGAAAAGATTATTCAATGGTCCTATATTGAATCTACCATCGGGGAATGATGGGTTTGTTATTTATTGTGATGAATCAAAGAAAGGTCTTTGTTGTCTCCATATGTATAATTATTGGGTTATTGCCTTTGCATCATGACATCTCAAAATTCATGATTAAAACTATCCTACTCATGATCTTGAGTCAGCGGCTGTAATATTTGCTTTGATGATATGGGGACATTATCTCTATGGTGAAAAATGTGTAATATATACTGATCACAAATGTTTGAAGTATACTTTCGATTAAAAACAACTCAACATGAAGAAAAAGAGATGGCTTGAACTAATCAGGGATTATGATTGCACTATACAATTCCACCCATGGAAGGAAAAAAAGCCGGCAGATGCTTTGAGAAGAAAGGATCATGGAGTTTTGAACAAGATTAAAGTTGAAAAGGATCTTATATACATGGATCTAGTAAAGATGGATGTGGGAATAGCCTAGGAATTTGAACCATCAATGCTTTTTAAAATGGTTTCCAAACCATATTTATTAGAAAGGATAAATAGTTCTCAGATCGGTGATGAAGATTTTCAAAAGAAGATTAATGTTGTGAATGATGGGAGACAAAGTGACATTGTGTATGAAGATAGAATTTTGAAATTTGGGAATAGACTTTGTGTTCCCGATATTCTTGATCTAAAAAGGGAATTGGTGGATGATGCTTATAATTCCAATTTCTCTATACACCCTGGTAGCACTAAGGTGTATAGTGAATTTAAGGAACATTTTTGGTGGGACAACATGAAAAGGGAGATTGAAGATTTTATGTCAATATGTATGGTCTTTCAACAAGTGAAAGCTGGAAGGTAATAGCCTGATGGAGTCTTGGCATCCTCTTCTCATACCGGAGTGGAAATGGGATAATATTACGATAGAATTTGTCATGGGACTACCAATGACTCTTATAAGGAACGATACAATATGGGTCATTGTTGATCATCTTACCAAGTCAGAACATTTTCATGCTATAGGGGAAGATTTACCACTTCAACCTCTTGAAAGACTATATATTAATGAAGTTGTGAGACTTCATGGAGTACCCCTATCGATTTTTTCTGATCATGACCCAAATTTTACATCATGATTCTCAAAAAGTCTTCAGAAATCCTTTGATACATAACTTTGTTTGATCACTACATACCACCCCCAAACTGATGGAAAATCAGAACATACTATTAAAACCTTATAATACATTTTGAGATCATGCTCACTTGACTTTCAAGGTATGTGGAATCAATATTTTCCTATGGTAGAATTTTCATATAACAATAGCTTCCATTCAAGTATTCAAATGACACCATATGAAGTGTTATATGGAAAGAGATGTCGCACACCAACCTTTTGGGATGATGTTGGTGAAAGAAAACTCATAGGCGTAGAACTGGTGGTGGATATGATGGAAAAGGTGAAGGTAACCCAAAACCACATCAATGCATATCAAAGTAGGAAAAAGAGTTATGTCTATAACCGAAGGAAGGATTTATAATTTCAGTTAGGATATCATGTTTTCTTGAAGGTATCTCTATATAAGGGTGTTATAGGTTTCGGAAGGTAGGGTAAAATGAGTCCCATATACATTGGAAATTTTGAAATTATAGAACAAATTGGGGTTATAGCTTATCATTCGGCAATGCCGCCATGTCTCTCAAAAGTTCATGATGTGTTCCACGTATCACATTTGAGGAAATAAATGCCTTACCCAATGCATTTACTCACCTACGAGGATTTACAATAGGCACCCAATCTGTCTTATTGTAAAGAGCATATCATTGTTCTTGACACAAGAGAACAAGTTCTGAGAAATCGGACGACTCGTCTAGTAAATGCTCTATGGAGAAACCATAAGATGGAAGAGGCAACATGGAAACCCAAGAAACTTATGATGAAGAACCACCTGAGTCTTTTCTGCATTAATATTCTAGAAATTTCAAAGAAGAAATTATTTGAAGGATGGGAGAATGTAACACCCCAACCTTCCATGGTATGCTTCTCTTTGAATAATACAGTATCATGGGTTGTACGCAACTTCGAGTTGTAACACACCATAACCAATCAAACTAGCCATTATGAATAGTAATAACCATTTTTTTCAAATTTTTAAATTTTATCTTTCAAAATAGGATTCATTTCTGGATTGGGAATATTGAAATTATCTTAGGGTTAATTTTTGTAATTTTTCTGAAAAATTTCAATTTTTTATAAATAGTGAAAAACACTGAGTTATTATTTAAAACCGAATTTTTATTTAAATAATTACTTATTTTATTTAAATTTATTTTAGGTCAAAATAGATACATAATACCTATATAAGTTAAATGTAATTAATTGGAGTTAGTTTATAATAATTTTAGATATATAAAACTTTTTTTGAACTTTTTATCGTCTTTTACCCACCTCCTAGGAGCATTTTCAAAATAACATAAAACATAATTTTACCACTTCTGTGAGTTGAATTTCAATAATTTTATATACATAGCTGATATTAGAAAGAAAAATGTGGATTAATAAGGTGAAAATAAGTTTTGGTGAAATGTAATTTTTTACTTTTATTTACCATTGTTAAAAGTAAATAGGGTATTTAAGGGTAAAAATGATATTATTATTACCCTAACAAAAGTCCTAATTCTATTGGATATGTGTAATTCGACCCAAAACAACCTTAGGAATAAAATATGATTCTTGAGGTCTACTTGGATAAGATTAGGACATCTATTATTTTTTAATTCAATGAAGAGTTAAAAGTGTTAAATTCAACGTTTAATAACCAAACTAATTTTAATATATAGATACACATAAGATAAATTCTACTATAAATATTAATTATAATGCTAAAATTATTTAGTACATAATGTTATTTTATTTATATTTTTGTGACATTAAATAAATAAATTTATTTATGACACAATGATGATGCAGTAATTACTGTATTAATGTAATTTGAGACATTTTATGAACTCCACTAATTTTTTAAGTTAATATGACATATTAAAGTTGGTTAGATGAATTGTGTTCGAAGTAATAATGTTGTTATGAATTTAGAAAAAAACAAAATACTGAATAGTTTCAAAATTAACATTAAACAGTTTTTAAAAGAAATATTATATTATTAATAGATATTCTTTTCCTAAAACACTAATGCTCGGAAAAAAGACTTCTGTAATGATAGGTGATTAATTAATTAACCACTTGGGGATCTATTGGATTAATAATGTAATTTTATTAACCATATAATATAAAAATACAAAGAGACATTGTATATGTCTTATTATCTAACTAAGATTTCAATCTAAAATATATGGTTAATATAGTGACCTAGACCTGTCTAAAACCTATTAGATGAGTGGTTTTAGACCCATCCCCACCTTATAGTTTAAATAAATAATTTTGGAGGCATTATAAAACAAAAATTATTTTCTTATAAAATAATATTTTTAGCTTTTCCTAAGGTGCCCCTCACCGCTTTTATGAAAGACACTCCCTCCTCTCTCTAATTTACACATTCAAAGCCATTTGGCTCGGACAACCTCTAACAAAATACCCTCTAAAATATACTCCCTTCATCCTAGAGTCCTTGCTTTAGTCCAAAATCCACCCTAAGGAGACCTTTTGATCAAATCAAAAGAATGAACCCGAAAAAGAGGTAAATATTTCATCACCTCTTTCAAGTTCCTTTCTTCTTCCACTTCCTTTTTATTTGATTTTTCCATTATAAAATAATAAATCAAGTATATTTTATATAATGTGATGTTATTATAAATATGGTACAACCAGATTCATTATTCTATCTATCCTTTGAATCCCATGTGACCGTACGTGCGTAGGAATAGCTTACCGTCTCCACATCATGGTTTAATTGTTATTTAATACATTATTATTTGGATGGGTATAATAATGTTGTGTAATTGATGTAAATAATAAATATAACATGATAATGATTCTTTATATATGATATAGCATTAAATTATATATTATTTTAATATCAAAAGATTTATATTGTCGCTCGTGCGTGCGTACGGATTACAGTATCCATGAATGCGGTGAGATTCATTCCCCATCATATCCATTCAAGACTAATTTCCGTTATATTATTAAAAATATTGTTTAAAGACTTATTATAATTCTTAATATGAATAATATACATCCTATCAGTAACAAACATTACTTACATAACAATGAATATAAAGTAAAACAAATCAGTTAACACCCGAAACGATGATAATACTAAAATATTATTAACAAATCAATATTAAAAGATCATATATGATATCATATTAATGTATATGATTATTGTATAATTTAAAAACAATTATTTCACCATTATAAAGGTGGTTAACCTACCCTCGACTAAAGAAAAAGTACATTTTAAAGGTTAATTTCACAATCTTTTTGTTATCTAAGGTTGTTTTTATGTAGGTACATACTAGAACCTCTTTATCATCCATATCCATGTTTCATGAAAATATATTTCAAAAAATTCTTAATATTTTATAGACTAGGGGTTGAAGTCATTTATACCCTTGTTTGAATTTTTATAAGATGTTTATAAAGTAATCTTTTCTTCATTTTCCAAACAAGGTCATTTATAACCTTTTTGAAAAAATTAAGGTAAGAATGTTTTTTTAACCTATTAGGCGGGCACAACTATTTTCCAACGTTATAAAATCATCAAAGCATCCCTTACGAGATTATAATAATATATTCAAATATAAATGTTTTCTTTTGTAATTATGTGACTTTTAAATGATTTAAAAATAGAAAGAGACATTTCTCTAAAAATGTTTTGATTTCATTTATGTCAACGTCCTTTGATGGATTTTAGGTTTTTTTTGAGGTTTATTTGTTATTATAAAAAACTTCCATATTGTATTGACAGTATTGGGATATGATTGATTGTGGATGTGTTATTTTTACACTATTCATGGATTATAGATAACGTATTGTCATTTTTTATTCTAGTTTTAATACAAATATTTATGTTATGTTTAATCCTTTTTGTATAAGAAATACATTGGACATAGTAAGTGAAAGGTGGAGCCCAATATAGCTCCTCGATGAATCAGTAGGTCTCATGAGACAAACTAGTGTTCTGGAAGAAGGCCTTGAAAAACATTTATTTGTAGTCTTGGAACAAGTCTTTGATTATGCGATATGAATGTCTAGCATTATGCACTCCATCATTGTGAAAATGGCTATTGATATATCATGTGATTATTAGAATAGTAGAATATCCATGTGAGTAATTATATCAAATTATTTGATTTTATATTTTCCAAATTATGCTGAAGTTCAAGTTTAAAATGCTTTTTTTAGTCTTATACATTGCCTTAAATATTTATCCTTATTTATGAAAGTTTCTGCTATATTGTTATTCTTACTGAGAATCTGATCTCACCCCTTTCTATGTTTTATTTTTCCCAGGATGTGAAGAAGTATTTTATGACTGACCTGCAGGGATTGTCTGAGGGGATATGAGGTAGGTATAAGGAAACAATGTTGTTGTTGTATTTCATTTTATGATGTAATGTAAACCTTATGAATGTATCAAGTAAATCCATGTATACTAAACTAACCGGTCTATTGAGACATGATCTTTTGTGATCATGCCAATTTTATATAATAATGCACTGACTCTGGGTAACTAGGGTTGAGGAGTTATAATGTCAAAAACATTTGGGTGAATATTTTATTGTGTATACCAACCAAAAAATAATAAATCACATCTTCTCATAGTAATATTTGATGATCCTTTAGTAGATGTGGGTTCAGTATATATATCAATTTGATTTTAAGTTATCCTATGATTTAGGGAAATGAAAAAAATGGCACTAACAATCTGAACAAAAAGGCACAGACTCCGGTAGTCCGAGAGTCCAGTACTGAATGGAAATAATGGATTTATTGGATAAGATTCATATAGAGGTACAAGAGGTCCATGGTAAGATGAATATATAATCCTTATCTATTATGTCCATACATTTGATCTTTATTAGGGAGAAGATATATGAGGATTCAAAGTTTTTATACTTGATGAAAATCCATGAAGGTTGGAAGTCCCCATCCTATTGGGCATTAGTTGAGGATGATATCACCCATGTTTGGTACTATGTTGATGTGCCTACATTTCTACGTGAGGATCAGATGTGTGAGTTTCATTGCTTGAAATGGTAGATGCATCCATATTTTTCCTAAATGTACCATGGCCTATATTGATTGTATTTATGGTCATGAATGGAAAAGAAGATTGATGGTTTTTTGACATGATGAAAAACATCTATGTAAGTGAAGGTTGAGCATCAATGACCTGGTGGTCTGTTACAACCAATTTCCATTCCAAAATAGAACTAGGATGATGTAACCATAAATTTTTTTGTAGGTATTTAAAGGATCCATCATAAGAGAAAAAAATATGGGTGATTATGGACAAGTTTACTAAATTATCCCATTCAATTTATATATGGTATCTATCATGATTGATTAATTAAGTGAATTGTATGTTTGAGATATATTACATTTTCATGAATATCCCTAGAGTATAGTTTTATATCATGACTTGTGTTTTAAATTTCACTCCTAGAATCCCATGTAGAAGGTTCTTGTTACTCATGTGTTTCTAAGTATATATTTTTACCCATAGATAGATTGAAAAAAAATTCATCGTATTCAGGGGATAGAGGACATATTGCGATCCAGAGTCCTAGACTTTTGGGGTTCTTGTGATAAGCACTTAACATCAATTGAGTTCACATATAAAAACAGTAATCAAGTTAAAATTTAGATGAATCCATACAATGAACTTTATGGATGTCCATTTAGTTCACCTCTATGTTATATAGTGGCTGGTGAGTCAGTGTTATTTGGACCAAGCCTCAAATAGGAGATAGTGAAACATTTACATTTTATTTGGATATTATTGACTACATTAGATAGTTGAATTATGTTTTTTATTGGTGTATTAAACCTATTTAGGTAACAGTGTGAGATCATGTATTCATTCATGTGTTTTAGAGATTGATTCAATATAATATTTAGAAATAGGACATGTTGGCAACCGGGTATTTCTAACAATTTGATATTGTAGAGAAGATTGGACTAGTGGCATATCAATTGTCCATTATATAGATCTAAATTTATATTAATGATGTTTTTCATGTGTCACTTATTTAGAAACATCACCCTAACCATTATCATGTGATCGATGTTGATAATGTTGAGTTTGAGATAGACACGTCCTTTGAGAATATTCTAAATCATATTGTGGATAACACTGTGTAAATATTTTTTAAAAATACTGTGTCATTGATCCAAGTGTTGTGGAATCATTTTCATGTTTAGAAGGAAACATGGGATGGGGAATTAGATATGAGGGCCTAGTGTCCTGAAATTTTCACTTCAGAAACATAGTGATTCTTTGGTGTACTTCTTGAGGACGAGCTATTATAATGTGGGGAGATTATAATATCCTTGCCTTTCGTGAGGCTTATTGTACGGGTTTTTATGTACTTGTTGTCCTTCATCATCACACATTGGTTGAAACATGTATCTACTGCATTTGGGTTAGTTTTGGAAGATTTTAAATGTTTTCGGGTAGTTCATAGTTGGCTTATGGATTTCTCAAATAGTTAACTGAACTCGAGAACAATTGGACAAAGGGGGGTTGCATGGTTGGAACACGGTTTGTCAAACAGTATGTTCACCTAATGAAAATTTTTTCCTAGTCCCTATAGGTTGCATGGTAGATGTACTATTGGTTAACGGTTAAAGAAACTATCCACACACCCAATAGAAACAATTTACCAAGATAGTATGGGTGTATGGTTTGGATTAATGGTTTTTCTAACCATACTGCCAATACAAGAAACCATGTGCACTGTAATTTATTATCTGGAAAATTTATTCCAAAATATTCAATACCACAATTTATATACCTAATCACCCAATTGTGTCTTAATATGATTTTCATTATTTTTTGAGGCATAGAAGATGGCTCCAAGGACCCTCAAACTCCATACTTTGTGAATCAAACGACTTTTGGAAGAGTATTGGATCTCAAGTAAGATATTTTATTCTTTATTTAAATTTATCTCTCTAAAACTCTTATCTTTCTTTCATATTTAAGAGGAACGATTTACTTATTTTTTATGGTTTAGATATATGTTTTTGTGGATCTCATATCATGGGATCTTGATCCTAATTTTTTATCCTAAATCTTGCTCATCATTGTGATTTTGATCATTCAACTTTGAATTATGGGCTATGTTTAGTGAGGATTCTTCAATGATATTGAGGTTGGTGGTATAATTGATAATTAATATAGTATTGATATGTTTAATTGTATTTAATTGTTCTATTTTTTCACATTGTTCGATTGATTTTAAATTAAAAGGTGAATTTAGTTTTTTCAAAATTTTGTGATGCTTCATAGATCCCATTGGATTATATGATACTGGACTTTATGGAATCCCATGGGGTGTGATAATATATTAGAAATAACGAATTATAAATTGTGAAAATCGGGAATACAGTGTTATTGGAATTTAATGAAATACTTATTATTGGTTTGATAATGGGAATTAAAGGGTTATTTGGCTGAACCTTGAAGTTTTAAATAATTTTTTGATTAAATCTTGAGAAACAGATTAATGGGGAAATTGATTATGTTATAACATGTGATGGATGTAAAGTTCTCTAGTCATGTTGATAAATGAAATGTTTCACCTTTTTTGAATGATTTCTGATAGGGCAAAAGATGTTTAACCTTTATATGTATATGTGATAATTTTTAATGACTAATCAATGAGTTTTGGGTCAGGGATTGATGCTCCAAATACCCATAGGGTGCCTAACAGATGCTTTAGGAAACCAATTCATGGATGTGAACAATGAGTTATTGGTCAATGAATGATGATCCAAATACCAGTGGGGATATTGAATGTTGTTCTAAGCCTCCAATATATTGTTATTAGACTGATGATCCAGGTTCCCAAGATAATAGTTCCTAAACTAACATTCCATGATAGAGAATGCAATTTAAAGGAAATGAATAATGATAGGTTCAGACATCATTTTGGGCCAAAGAATCTATGTTGTGGTTGGTTAAATAGTAATTAATTTGTAACGTAATGTATTTTTTTTCATAATATTATATATATATTCACAAACTTATATAGAATTTATTCTGATTTATATTCCATTGGTAGTGGCATATTGAGTTATACTCACACCCTACTTGGGTTTCTGGATTGGTACCCAATTAGAATTCATGTTTGCAAGAATATATAAGTGAAATATCATTGTTTTTGGAAACTGAATTGGGATTTTAGAAGGATCAAATATGAAGGAATAGTAAATGAAGTTGGTACTCACATGGGAGATGGCATTGTTTCTTTACTTTTAGTTTTCATTAAATACTTGAAACTTGTATGGCATGAAATATTTGTTACTTTGGTTTATGGTAATTTCCATATTTTGGATGTATACATGTGATGTTGTTTCAGATTAATTATGGTTGATTATTCTTTATTTTCTTATCATGGTAATTTCTATATTTATTTCCATATTATGCTTGTTTGATAAATAGGGTATAGTCTCCCAATGATACATATTAGACCCTCAACAGCCTCTGGTGTACAGGGAGGTGCACCTGGGGACATGTAATGAACCAGATAGAGGCATCAATATGTGGTAACCAGGCCTAGATGATACAAATTCATAGAGGTGTAATATTTTAACTTAAAATTAATCCCTCAAACATGATAAGAAAATGAGATTTCAACGATAAAGTGTTGAAATTTTTTCAACGTTATTATATCAAAATAAAATATTAAAATAGTTCCATTGATATAAATTGGATTATTGATTATAATAAAATTAATTTTACTTCAAAACATATGAAACCTATAATTTTACCTTATAAATATTTCAAATTAAAATGTAGTTTTCAATTAAAATTTAGTATGTTTCATTATTCACCAAAAAACCAAATATAATAGAAAAATTACAAAAAAATTACCTGAAGATAATTTTCATATTTCAATTTAAAAGATGAAGATAATTTTATCAAAAAAAGGCTCTAAAATGTTAACAAAATAATTTTAATGTATGTGATAAAATCATGAGTAAACCTTCTTTTAGAAAAAATAATGGTTTTCAAAATCCAATTCTTTTCCTTTTAAATTATTATTTTTTATTTATAAAAATATTACCATACTTTTCATTATTTAGCCAGTAATATTCATACTCACCAATTTAACTACTAAATTATAATGTTATGATATATTATAGTTCATTTAGACTTGGGGTTACTTATTTTAGAAACTAGTACATAGCTAAAATTTAAAGAAGTATATTACATGGGTTGTTTATGCTCAGTTTTTCATGTCCCATATGCTATTGAATACTTTTATATTATTTTTTATGTTTAGGTTATTACATTATCCCCACTATGAAAAATCATCCTTGCAATTTAAACTTCATCTTGATAATTGGGGGACTCGTATTTGAAAAAACTTTTATTGAAAACCAATATCCTAAAAATATTTTAAAAAAAATTATTCTTAATAAGAGAGACATGATTGTAAAAAGATCATTTCGAATAACACATAACTATACTTATAAAAGGGATTAAATTAGTGGAAGCTAATATATGTACCTTCATGAAAATTATATATAATTATAGAGAGTGATAGAGGTCATAGATGATCAGTAATTGATTGATAAATGGAATTTTAAGTGCATGAACACCATAAATAACTAATGATTTAAAAGTGAATATGATTTATATGATATGAATGTAATAAGATAACATTTTATTCAAAATTATTTTCCTAATTTTGAGGAATCCTTTTACAATATAATATTATTATGAAATATACATACTTAATTCATGTATATTTCATAAAAAATCATCCTTTGGTTGTGCTTCGATCACTTTTCAATTTAACCATTAATCCATGAAATGAATATCCAAAAATTAATTTTTTACCTAAATCACTAAAATTAACTATCAATAGATCACAAGATCCATAAAAAGAGTGTGAATATTGTCAATCTATCAATAATTATTTTTCTAAAACAACATGGTTTTCACCTATATCCAATATAATTTATTAATATATATACCTGAAAAGTGACAACAATAGTACATCAATAATATTTTTTTCTCAAAATTTTTAGTGACAGAACATAAATTAACTATTAAATCACATAGGCCTTTATTAAGAGATAAACCCGTATCAACCTTCCGTCATGGCTTCAAGCCCCACAGCCTTGTCGTACTTTATGTGTTATCAGTCGGCATGTGATATTTTTTTCTAAAACCATTTTAATATAATTCTTATAACATTCCAAAAAAATATGATGAACATCCTTGAAATAAAAATAATCAAAAAATAAAATTTGTACTTATGTTTTAAATAGAACTTATTTTTTCCCAATGTCTAATTGTATTATTTATCTATTATTATAATGTGATTAATGACCATATTAACACAAAAGGTTATCAATACGTTTAAATTATATCAATAAAATGTGAAGACATATTCTAAAAATAAATTTTTCACTAAAACATATAAATTACAAATATTACTTCCAAAATAACCTTAATCATGGTATAATCTCATCGCATAAAACCGAAAAATTGGTGTTTAAGACATTGGTCTTGTGAAAAATATTAAACTCATAAATCCATGATTTAATTCATCACTTTATAATTAATGAAGAGAACTATGATTATAAAATATAACACATACCTTTGATGTTTCAAGATTCTTATATCCAAAATAACATTGGTAATATACTTCTACAATTTAATACCTTAATAAAAATAATTAAATGAATCACCAGTTTAATTCATTTATATATACTCCTACAGACTAGTGTTTAACCTTTATAAGAGGTAGTTTTATCAGAAAATTCCTCAGTACTCTATATTTAAGAAAAAAAAATGGATACCTTGGGTGATATTTTTTTCCATCTATCATACTCCTTGTTTTTTCTCGTAAATTCAATGTTTTATTCCTATATTTTCTACATATAAAATATTTTCTCATTCCTTTTAGACTCCTTATTTTTGATCTAATACACCTTAGTTTTAACATGGGTCATTTATTTTCATCATCTATTTAAATCCTTTAGAATGGTTTGTAATGAAAATGTGAATTAACCCTAGAATGTTCACTATAAGTGTCATATAATGTTCCTAGTAAGGCTTGTTGTTGTGTATCAAGTGACGATATTGTCAAGTACAATCATACCTTTTGATATTTATTACCCCTATAAGAGCATATATTATAGAACCATGTCCTCTTTTAGTATCCAAACAGTGACATATTTCCATAAAACCTCACATAATCTCTACCTTACCAAAACAATAGGTTGTTCTACTAGATTTATCCTCAAAGTCAATAAAAGGGTTACGATCCCTAATCTATGTATTCCTAATCTCATTCCCAATTTTTCCACTAAATTCCATTGATACCAACTATTTTCACCCTGGCCCTATTATTCTAGATTTGGTGTATGGTTCATTACATTGGAATAATATATAATGAATTGAATCAAGAAAGTCAAAATAGTTTATTAGTATTGGTAAACTATATAAATCCATGATTCCTATATTACATTTGAATAAAAAAAATTAAAAATATTTTTTTGTAAATATATAAGTATTCCCTCTAGAATAAATGTACATATCAATCATAGTAAAATCCAGGGATTATCAAAAAAAGAAACAAAATAAGGGTGAGATTATATTTTCAGTAATTCTTGTGTATAGAGAAAGTTATCATATATCAACAAAGAATAATAAATATGGAAATATAAATAAATAAAAACACATTACATTTAATCAATAACATAGATATTTTAATTTTATAACACATAATAAATACAGAAAGGTAAATAACTAAATACATGTGTCATTTAATCAATAAACTAGGAACAAAATTCATATATATGTAATATAATTATGAATATCACATGGATAATAATAACTAAATTTTAAATGAAGGTAATTATTAATTATTTGATGTCATGAAATTAAGCATCATGATACATCTATATTCATTACCTATCATAAGAAATTTTAAAATATTGGTTATAAACCCAATGGGTTTGGCCAACTGATTACATGATATCTTACAGATTCAACACATAAAATAACATGATGCATCAATGTGTTATATATAACTAATGTTCAACAATTTAATTCATGTCCAAAGAATTCATCATATATCTATTAATAAATTTAATTCATAAACTATGTTCCTTATCCTAAAATATATACATTGAGTGATGGATATGGATTTATCAATATTTCTTAATATAGAAAAATGAATTTCAATGAAGAACACGGTTTAAATAAATGGTATATGGTTTAAACATAACATATACACATGATAAATAATATTGTTATTATAGGATATTTAAAATCCAATGATTACAAGAATTTCAACATTTAAATGGATTTTTATTGAAAATTGATATATCAATTAAGTGAATGTCAATAATATCCTCGATCAAAATAATCATAAAAAATCCAGATTGAAAATAAATTCATTATCAAAACAACATATCCCTAGAGTAATATATGTGAAATGATGGTCTATTCCCATTGATGAATAAAAACATGATAAATTATCTTTTAAAAAAATATTTAGATATTTTTTTTTAAATTTTGAAAATCACTTTTTAAAACAAAAAACATTTCATAAATACTTTTCATTCAAAATAAATTGTTTAAAACTATAAATTTCCAAAACATTAGGTAAAATTTTTATTTAAAAATATCCATGAAAAAATTTAATGTAATCTATAAATTAATTATCTCAATTTTGGTGTGTAATTTCATACATGGTGTATAAGTTAAAAAAACATTCCTTTTTCAATGTAAGAAGGTTAGACTAGTGCCGTGTTCAGAAAATGGAACAATAAATTCCTTTGAAAAAAAAATTTTGTAACAAAATATAGATAAAAATTAATTTCATAAATCTTTTATAAATGTTTAATAGTATTTTTGAAAACATTTTTAGAAAACATGGATTTTTAAGAAAACAAAGTTTCATCCTAAGAGAGAAATGATGTTAGATTCTCTTTAATGAAATTATCAATTATTTTATGTCCCAAAAAGTTGATAAAATGGTAATATTACTTAGAAAATATTAAGAATAAACATTTAATAATAAAATTAAATGGGATTATAAGTTAATTATAAAATAATTTCGCACATCTAAAATTTAATAATAAATAATCACGATTAGAATGATATTTTAAAATAAACCCTCAAATTGACCCTAAATTTGATGTTATAAATAATCAATGAATAAATTTTGTGCATAAAATATAAATCCACATATTGTTTTTTAAATAAAATATAAAATAATACAAATTTATTATACATGTATTCTTATAATATCTGTGACAACTAAGAAATAATATAACCCAATGAATAGAAATTTTGTTATGAAATTATATACCATTTGGTAGTTTTCACATCAAATCCAGTTAGATGAAATAATTAAAATTGAAACCTAAAAATCTATGAATTTTTAATTAATCATTATATAAAAAATAAAAGTGTCATTATACACACTGTGTAAAACAAATAGGGTGCATACCATTACAACATGCCTCAATGAAATGAAACTGAGAAAAAATCCCTTATAATGAATATTTCTTTGATGTGGTGATTAATACATGAATTTATTATGGTTATAACATTTAAATACACATAAAAAATTTAAATAACAAATTAAATACTGAAAGTTCATTAAAAACATAATCATAGCCTGAAGTAATCAATGAATTATAAATTTAACCTAAAGAATGGGAATTGGGATGAGAATTTCATTACCTTACAATTATTTTTGGTTGATAATTCTTTAACCTCATGTATAATGGTTTAAATAAGTTTATTATTTTATAAAATAATCATATAAATATTTATAATACCATATATTATTTATTTTATATCATCCATTCACAAATTCTTTAATTATCTTTTAAAATTATCATTATTTTGGGTGTTAACTGCCTTGTTTTCTCACACATGCTTCATCATGAAAAATATGATTATTCTGAATATTATATAGTTATACCATATCCATAATAAGAATAATAATTTAATTATTATCATTTTTTTAAATTATTTATGTTATTAATACCAATAATGAAATATGGTTATAAAAAATGAAGTATGTTACGATCATGGAGACAGTAGGTCATATGTATGCATGGATAACCTTTCCGTTTTTCATTGATAACTATAGAAATTATATAAGTAATAGTTTACCTTAAAATAATGATCATAATATCATATTAACTCCGTAAATATTCTTATATATATCATCCATATGTCTGGATAATGAAAAAGGAGTCAAATAGCTTCGTGAAGGCTGCAAACCATGCGTACATGAATGATGTTATCATCATTAATTGAGTGAAAAGGTAAGAATGAAAATTGAATATTATATTTTAAGAATGATAAATTTTTCAATAATATCATAATTTTTTCATTTATATCACAAATAATTATTAACAATATCTTCATTACCTTCCATCTAAAGCATTAGTGAATGATGAATAAAATTGCTTCACGATGCAGTACTCTTCCGTAAAAATGAGTGACATTATTGTATAACCTAATAAATGTAAATTAAAAGGATAAATATGATATAATTACTCTAGATGTAAAATTAGGATATTAATATCATATATATACTTTATATCCATCATCATACCCAATCATGAAAGGTGGTAACAGAAGAACAAATGACATTAATACGTGAGGCGGTTGTCTTACATACACATGAATAATGATTTCATAACTCATTTAATGGTAGAAAGGATCGTTATATATAATGAATATAAAATAATTAAATATAGTTATATTTACTATACTGAAGATATTATATAATCATTCTTTAATAATAATTTATTAACATGAAGTAAAAAATAAAATTAAAAACACTCATTGAAGAATGTTACCTCTTCTATGGGTATCCTCCACAACATTGCACCAAAATCCTTTCTAGGATATATTTATGTCTAAAATAAGTATTGAATAAATTTAGGGAGGAATTTTATAAGTGATTTTGATAGCTATTATATTATCCAAAATATAATTAATATGTGAATAAGACAGAATAGGGGATTGCCTTTTATAAGTGAGAGGAGGGGAACACTTGATATTTTTAAAAGCAAAACGTGTATCCACGATTTTGACATGCCATAGGGGTCAAAAATTGGTTATTTTCACTAATGAGACGTCATATGGTCAAAATATTGTAATATTATATATTTTATACAAGTTTTTAGGTTAATATAACACTTATCTTTTTATTTTACCCAGGTTAAATCCATTATAACAATAACTGTGGTAAATATTTTATAATATTATGACTATTAATTTTTTTCAAAAATTAATTAGAAATTATTAGATGATATAAATTATTATGATTAAAAATATAGAATAGAAATTTCTAAATTAAACACATTTAAGGGTAACATTTTACTTTTAAATTAAACCAGCGGATGAGACAAGAATGCGTGTTTTTAAAGAGAAATTGTTCAAAAGTTACAAAGATTTTATATCAAAATTAATTATAAAAATGAATCAAATTAAATAAATTGTATTAATTTATATATAATTGAAATAATATTAATTTAAAACTAATAAAAAATATATTTAATCATTGTAAATAATAAAAATGAAATGGTAGTTTTCAATTAAAATTTGATATTTTTCATTATTCATCAAAATATGACACTTTTCAAATAAACCAAAAACAATAACCATAATATAATATTGATATTTTAATTTCAAAAATTAATTTCATTTCATTAAATAAATGTTGAAATAATTTTAAAAAATATTAATTTTAATTTTTGAGCATAAATCTCGCGTAAAATGCCTTTTTGAAAAAATATAGTTTTTCAGGAAACATTTCATTTCATTTAAAAAAATTGTTTTATTTCAAATAAAAATGTAACAATAATTTTCAAAATATATTTTTTAATATTCATACACACAAATTTAACGGCTATGTTATAATGGTAAACTTCATTATTGTTGATTTAGACTTGGGGTTGTGGGTTTCAAAAGCTATCAAAAATCATAAATTTAAGGAAATATATTACATGGGTTATTAAAGATCTGTGTTGCATGTATCATATACTATTGAATATATAGTTCTTGTTTTATAATTTATGGTTGTTATATATATGCATTATATTGATTATAGTTTTACCCAACTTGGAATTTCTCCATACCATTAATATGCCTTAGGTCATATATTGATGTCATTTTGTTGAATAATTTTAAAGGTAAGGGTGTTAGGTAGATTTATTTATTCTCATGGTTGATGTCTCTTATGTTGTGGTTTTTATTATGGAGATGTATTTTCATAAGGAAACAATGTTTTGGTATTTTATTAATTTTATTTCGAGTTTATCCATATAGGATGCTACCTTCTCACTCATGGATATTCGATGTTTTTTCTTCGTCTTATTATACATGATACATAAACTATATATTTTCCTAGTGAAACCACTATAATGTCATTGTGTTGATACCATGGTAATTTTTTCTAACCCATGGTGACATATAAAACACTTCTAGCCTTGTAGTGTTAATTATTTTCTAATGTGTTTTTTTGACTCATACTGGATCATTAAATGAACAATCCAACTAGAAATGACAGTCATATTTAGAACCATAATCATTCCTTGATTAAATGAATATGGGATGTAGGTGTGGTTAATTATGATCAAAATTATTGAAGTAACATCTCAGTAGTGAATCTCAACCTCAATTTGATTACAAAAAATACTCTAAGGTGTTTAGAAAATAGAAGAAATGGTCGTAGTTACCTTAGTATAGACCCAATTTTCCCTCATGGTCAAACAAAAACAAATACATCCTTAAATTTCCAACATTCCAAAAAAAAAATCTAAAAAATAAAATTCAACCATTCTCAATCTTAACAACAATAACTATTTCCAATCAGGGTCTATATTCTCACCCCAAAGAATCATCAAAATAAATAACCTTAAAAAAATAAAAATCCATGTTCCACAAAAATAGAAACCCTAATGAAATTAAAAATATAAATTTAATTATGCTATATTACACATAAAATATTATTTCTACCAATATAAATGTATGAAAATAATTAAAAACACCCAACATGAAATTGTGCCCCACATGGAGACCCCTTTAATGAAATTATATTTTAATGATTCATTGATTACATACATGGAAGAAAATAATATTGACAGTAAAAATCAACCAAAAAACTCCCACACCATTCATTCACCTTGATAAATGATCCCAAAATTGATATGAAATTGAAAATTCAAATCCTTAGGATACAGATACTAAGTTAACAAGGCCTTGAGGAGTTGCAACTATAGAGTTCCAAATCAAAAACACTATTCAGAATAAATTTAGAGCCTAGCATGATCAAGACCTTTTCTATGCAATGAGAAGATTCACTGTCAGGATCATCCTTGAGGGAAATAATTCAACATTATTTTTTGAACTTTATAGGGGGGATAATAAAAATAAAACATAAAATTAGTAAAATTAAATCATTCCCAATGAAATCAAACAAAAATTGACCCTTTAAAATTAATGGTAAATCCAAAAACCATTATCATTTAAAAATAAAACTAATTGATCTTACATCTTAATCATTATTTCATCAAAAAATGAATTAAAAAACATGTAAAAAAATTTCCATGGAATGAGATTGAAAAAAAATATCACCCATATTTCCAAACAATAGGTACATAGGATTATTCTTTACCACTACTAAGAATAAAAAAAAATCTATCAAATTATTAAAAATTTATATTCCATCCCACATGATATAATATTATTTCAAGACTTTTATATGAAATCTCATGTCTATTTACAAAATATTTTCCAATATAATAATAATTTTAAAAACATTATAAAATCACTATTTTAAAACATGATAATCATTTTAAAAACAAATTGTCAAATTTCAATCTAAATTAATGGATTATAAAATAATTCTTTTTTTTCAACTCTAAAAGACAATAACATCTTAAAGAAATTAAAGAAAAATTAATAACATTACCCTTCATAAAAATTCAGTTGAAAAGAATCAATAAACTATGAAAATCCCAATAATGGTATCCATATAATGCTTAAACCATTTTAGTATCTATAAAAAACAAATATATATCATAAAAAAATTGGGATGGATACAATATTGTTCAGTGTTTATCCACACAGTTATTAAAAAATTGGACATTTCGTGAGGCATTCTCTTAGAAAACCAAATAAAATAATTTATCTGAAATACATAGTTTTAATGAACATGTGTTCTTTCCATGTATCTGATGTTTTAGTTTAAGTTTACTCCAATAGCAAGGGAATGCAAAAAATCACATTCTAAATTCATTATGTATTTTAATAAAATTTTCTCAAAAAAAATGCTTCAAAAATGTTCAATAATAGTATTAAATGTAAATTTTCTTCCCCAAAAACCAATTTTAATTTTAGGATCATCATAAATAATTTTTATTAATGGAATCCCTCGTACAAACCACATGATTCAAAATATCATTATGTTTACACAAATATGAAATATCCACAAATAATGGGAGAGTGGTCCTAAAACCTTGTATTATCATTTTTTAAATGATGTTATGTATTTTTGAGATATTTTCAAATTTATAATTAGTTTCGTTGTTTTTTTCTTAATATTTCTAGAAACTATGGTATATACATGTAACATGTGTTTCCAAAATGACATTATTATTTTCATGTTCTGTGCATGGTTACTAAAACCTTATGAGGATTTCCAAAAATCTATGTGCTTTTTTATTATTAGGGGTGATCTTATAGGTTAGTACAAGATTTAGATTAATTATAATTCCATGTCAAGAATGATCATATTACCTCTCTAGTTTTCTCTCTATAGTTGTAGAAATAATTATAATATTGTGTGGATTAACCATTCAAACTGAACATGTTTTATAAAGAAGAAGTTAATTTCTAATTATTACCTACTTGATATTTATTGTATTTTGGACTCCTTTAATCACATTATTTATAAACCATCATCCTTGGTAGGATAAGGTTCTATCTTCCATTCTATCACAAAATTTCAATTTCATCCACCTTTTTTCATGTGGTTTCATCAAGGTAGTCACTCATTCCGTCCTCTAATCACTCCTCCTTCACTGGATCTTCTATTTCTAATTGTATTCCCACTCACCCAATATCCCATGAAACCTTTATGGTCAAATATTTGGTATTAAATTACTTACTCTTTAGGGATATTCATTGTTGGGTCATATAGTGGGTATTCATTTCTTGATTAGGTGTAATCTATTTTGGAAAATATGATGAGTCTAGATTTCCATTGGTTTGATTTAGGTGTTTATATGACATTAATTAAATATGGAATTCATTTTTGTGGGAGTTACATATTATTTTATATTTTGTAATTTCTATATATTATTCTTCATAGTAATATAAATGGTTTTATTGAAAATGGTCGCTTGGAATAAATGGTTTTCCCCATGGAATTTATGTTTTTATTTTGAATCAAAATTTTCTATGTACCAAGAATCCTTAATATAAATGTTATGAATGTTTAAAATATGTTTTTTGTAGAACTTGTGAACTTGGATATTGTTTTCAGTTTTCAAAAAGTGTTTCTATTTTTTAAAAGAATTAAATTATTTTTATGAGTGGATTTTTATTCTATATCATTGAATATATTTGAAATAAGGTTTCACTAATTAATAGAAATGGACAATGAATCATGATTAAGTTGATTCCACGTTTAATTTTCAAATTTTGGGTTATTGATTATATATTAGATGGATATATGATGTAGAAAGGTGGTGTTCTATGTGTGGGTGTTTGATGTGAGGTGTGACACATTTTTAACATTATTTATAATAACCTTGATTTTAATATCACCACTATTGTCATTTGGTCATGGGAATATTGGGTAATGTAGATTAAATATTGAAAAGTTAAAACTACATTTTATATTGTGTCCTAGATAGAGTTTGAATCATGGTACTGGAGAACATTTATAAGGTTATTTCCATGGTATCTGTACACTTCTTTTATAGTTTATATCCTTGATATATTACTATGACTACCGAGATGGAAAAGTTTATGTTGGTCAACCATGGGTTTCATTCCCAACATAGGAAAATACTAATTTTGGCCCCTGTTCAATCCCTTTACATAGTTCCCTCAATTGGTTGTTCATTAGGGAATATCCATTTCATGAATCTAATTTTCCCTTGTTCAAAATTCATGTGGAACTATGTACTTTTCTAGATTTATGGATCTACATTGATGTTTAGGTTCCCTTATTTTGTGTGAATCATTAATTAATGATTTGTTTTTGTATCTAAATTATTTTAATGATTATATTATATAAGTTTAGTAATGGATTTTAAGAAGGTGTTATCATAGTTTTGGACCATTGATTCTCATTAAAAAATTGGTTTTTAAGTGATTTCATATGTTTTGGATTTAAATGAAATGGATTATATTATGAATGGACTTATTAGTTGATTTTTTATATAAATACCTGGGATATATAAATTAAATCCCTTATTATATTTGAAATTATTCATGAAGACAGTATAAATTAAATTATATGTGTATACACCCTGGAGGGATACTACTAGTCTATTTTTCTCATACCCTATATAAATGTTGTTTTGTTACTATATTCAATCCATATTGTTTCATAAATTTTATAGTTTTTATTTTCACTAGAAATAGTATTTTCGATATAATGATAGTGATTTTGGATATTGAGAGAGTCATGGGGATTAATGGGGATTCGTTCTGATAAATTATTAGTTTTGGTGTTCTATGTAATATTGGGTTATTTTGAAAATATTTCTTTTATATTTAGCTTTTAATTTAATTTAATTAATTATTGTATTATTCGTGGATATTTTGTTCCATTTGAATTATTTTAATGAGGTTTATTTATGGAATAAGTGAAATCATCTATATTTTTTACTCAATTGGTAGTTTAGGATTATTTATTCTTGATGTTTTATTAATTGAAAATTGCAATGAAGTCTAATGTATGGAAATTTCATGTTAGGACTTATGTGGATAGTCTATTTTATGTAAAATATGATTTTAGGGAAAACCATCTCTTAAATTGCTTCCATAATTCGCATAAACTATTTAAAAAATGGTGTGGATAAATAATTTCATTTATGCCCAATGGAATGATGATCACATGATGAGATGTGTCATCTTACGTTGGTTCCTTAAACAAATCATAATCCGGAATCACCACCTTCATATCATCAATACTTACCTAATTTCCATAATTATGGTCATTCAATGTTAATAATCCTCCTTCCCCTATATCGTTTCTTGATTAGTGATTTTCAAAAATGTGTTATTAACCTTCATTAATTCAAAAGGAATTATATGGTTGAATTATACCATTTATAGTGCCTTGTCGATTATATAATTTTCAAATTCAAATTCAATATATATTTGATTATACCCACATGATTATATATAAGAAAATCTCATAAAAATGTAACTTATAAATCATAAATTCCATGATTAGGGAAATAAAATATTCCATAAATTTTTGATGGTTGAATACTCAAGCATCAATAGAAACATGAATTTATTTGGTCTTCATATTAATGTAGAAATGTTTTGTTAGTGTAATGGGATATTGAACCTTTGAATTGAAGGGTAATTTATTAAATTTATCTAAATTATCCTCAAACTATATGTATTCAAATTTCTAATAGAATGAGATAACCCAATACCCTTTCACCAATGATATTCCATGGACCATGTTAAATCCACCATGAACCACGAACCCTCCATCACCTACATGATCATTAAAAATCCTACTGAAAAAATCATCAACACTATCCCTATATAAATAACCATCTATGATAAGATAACTAATTTGAAAATAATGATAAAAACTTTTGAAACCCAAAGAAAATTATGAATAACATTGTAAAAAACAGATGAGCCACAAAAATGATCAACCAAGACACCATATCTGATTTTACTGATAATTTTACCTATCCAAGAAACAAAAAGTCATTAAAATTTATTTCCCAAAACTAATAGAACAAATATAAATTCCCATAGACCAATACACATCAATCAAGATAAGTAATAATTCACCCAAAATAACTGACACTTAAGGATAATGATATCTTACTATCCATATTACATGCTCATGGGAATCAAGTGAATACTCAACCCAAAGCTCAAGAAACTTACTCAAACACATTATCACTCATGACCCTAATGGGTTAAGTATATGGTATTTGGAAATTATTTATATAGAATGAAGTAATCGAAGAATCGATAGAGTTAAATCAGTACTAAATAAACCCACTTCTTAAATACAGTTCTTCACAGCATGGATCTCTCAATAATTATTCATGTACTTCCCCATAAGAACAACATTATCAGTATATGCAGTTATAAAATACTTTTCACTACAACAAAGGGCTCCATATAATGAGTCAATTAGAACTTCTTATTTTATTATAATTATTTATTCTTTTATGCACTGATGCTTGAAAAAAATTTATTTCCATATTGAATACCCAATGAATTTTAGGTTATTGATAAAACACTCTTAGTATGGTGAAACAACATAGATTCCATGATTCATCCACAATAAGGTGACATTTGATAGTTTTTATTGGAAATACAACTCTAGGATGGGATCTAAATGGACAAAAAAATTCTTAATAAATGTTTCTCATTGAATAAAATAGGAAAACCCACCCCACATAAAATATTGATATAGAAAGCACAAGATAAGAGACAAAAGTCATGGTTCAAGAAATAAGGATTCCAATGAGAGGGGGAAAAGGAAAAAACTAGAGAGGTAAACAAGTAATCATAATAAAGATCTTGGAGTAAAAGGCAATGACTCCACTTCATGGGGAAACCAGGAATCCATAATGATTTCACAATGAATGTAGCATACTGATGGAAAATAGAGCCATACCATATGGTAGTGGCCCACATTATCCTCTAAAATGGAAATATAGGATGGTTGGGTCCTCCAAGGGTCTTATTTTCAAACATATAGGCTGGCTAAGAGACCAAGGTGTTAAATGAAAACATGGGGGGTCCAGTATTTTTATTTTTGTATCAATATAAAATATATCACAATATTTCATGATGAATGTGGTTTATTTCTAATTCTACCATTGATAAAATGGTTTTTCATTTCATCAAAGGTCATTAAGTTTATTCTAATTCTTACTTTAGAAATATAGTTGTATCATCAATGGTTGAAATGATTTCATCAATGTTGGGTAGAGTGAATCCATGATCCTCTTCAATATGATCATGATTATAGATCAGTTATCATTTTCATTAATGGGTATAGTTCATTTCATTATGTCATAGTCTTTTTTATGTTTAAACAAATATAAAGAAAACAGAGGGCCTTCAAATGTTATAGAGATCATGTGAATGGTGAAATAATTTATAAATACATATATCTTATTTTTCAACACTACCATATATTATCCAAATTCTAGGAATGTGTGATATGTGTCTTAATGAAAGGGATATAATGGCATACATGTCGAATATGTTATTCATCATTAATTCATTAATTGGATTGTAACTTCATTCCATCTATAGTTGTATGTGATTCAAAAATGATAACTAGGTTTCCTCTATAGTAGAATAGGTTATTAAAAGGGTTATTTCAATTTAATATAAACACAATATACCATATTATACTAAATTTGTTTCCCTAATGTGATAAATGGGATGTGAAAAAATTTACTATAACATCATTACACGGATGGTAAGGGTTAATTCTAGTACATTTTTATCATTTTAATGTATTGTTCTTTCTAATTAATGTTAATTTCCAACTATCATGTAATATATAGTTTCAATTTTTATAGTTTTTTCTGAGAAGAAAGTAGATTTTTTTGAAAAAAGATCATGTTAATTCCTATTGATATATTTCATCAACCATCAGTCATATAAATATGGATCACAAGTATACAAAACTAAGGTATAATAAAAAACCACTAAATTTTACCATCTTATTGGATATTATGGGATAATTGTATAAATAATTCCACATAACTTAGACTTTTAACATAAGATTTCATATTGTTTTCTTCATGCCTTTTTCATAACCCTAGATAATCATATTGGGTGGGTTCAAATCTTCTTATCGAGATAAAATGATGAAGAGGGTATGGGATAAGATGGTATTGACACCTAATAAAAATGTGACCTTTAATTGTTGTATATACACATCATTGAGTGGACTAAATATTAAGAGGGTAATTATATGACCTTGTATAGTAGATTCATCTTTCGGATCGGTAATGGAAAAAAATATTTCACTATAAGGAAAATACAACTACTATGAGACCTTTCTAATAAAAATTTCATTAAATCCCTAATAATTTATTCTCTTTTTCATCTCAAAACCGAAAATTTTACTAAGTTGTATATTAGTTTACATTATTCTTCTATATGTTCCTAAAATTCAAAATTGTATGTTATTTAGATTCCATATTTTTAATGAATTTCATGTTATAACATCTATTATTATTCTTAAATATAATTCTTTTTATAACTAGAGTTACATATTTTACTGTGGTTATTTTAAATTTCTATTTTATCGAAAACTAGAGGCACTTGTAACCAACATAAATTAATTAGTGGATATGAATAACTAGATAGAAATGGTTTAACAGTATAGTGTAATGTTTATAATCTCCAAAAAACCCCTAAATATTTTGTTATAGTTATTTCAAATTTTGAATTAAGGAAATTAGTGATTATAAGCACTGTGAATTAAATAATTTTGCTCAATTAGTATATAATAGTTGTTTATTAGTATATAGAATTCTTTTTTACCACCATAAATTATATTATGGTGGTTTCTTTAATTTATAACTAACTAAAACAACTTATAAACAAAAGAAAAAATTCACCTGAAATACCGGGCATTGAAATAAAAATATATCCACAAGATATGTAATTTAATATATTCAATAACAAAAAATAATAAATCAAATAATTGAAAATATATATATATAACTAGTTTATCCCTCTATGTTTTAAATATTGAAATATTTTTGTTTAGCTCAGAGACTTTAGATAAATAATATATAATTTTTAATGACAAATAGAACTCATGATAACTGGAATTCTCTTATAAATTCACTAAAATTGTTATATCATATTATATGATATACCATAAGTCATATCCACTAACATTGAAATATTGATTGTTCTATTATGGTTCACAACAAAAATCAATCCTACTATATAATAAATAGGATATATGTGATATAAAAATCATATATTTAAACACATATCCCTATAAGTTTCATAATATGAGAAATTATTAGGATGATACTTTAATGGATGTAAAAACATTCATTAATATTTAAAATGGTATAAATTTTCCTTCCCTAGTGGTATTATTTTATTTTATCCTATGATAGTTTTTATGAGTTTGTAACTAATTTTTGACTCACATAATTGAATTATGGGAGAATATATGAGGATATATGATCTCTTTGATGAATGTGTGTGACTCATACAAGCCATAATCGAAGCTTTATTCCTCAATATTCAACCATTATAATTGTAGAGAAGGTGATAATAATCTAGTTTTTTGTGGTCATCACATAACTTCAGTTTTCCCTAGTGGATTTAGTATAAATAAAACAAGTGAGGTTTTATTGATTTCTAGTTGGTGTTATCAATAGTTAATAACTCATAAAAGTATATAATATATCGTTCACTTCATTCATGTATTACTTTTTATATTTCTATTTCATGTACTACAAGTTCTATTTATTTAAGAATGATAAGGAACATTAAATTTTATTACTTCATCTTCCATAATCATATAATGATAATCTAAAACCCATTAGTGGTATTAAAGTCACATTTACCAAGGAATTAAAATTTGTATTTACTATTTTTATAATGAAAATGTGTAGATTAAGATATTACATGACATATTATGAAATATAATATGGTGTGGTTGAATACTATAATTTTGACTGATTAGTATTGTGATATTTGGTGTAAAACCCCAACCCCAGAAGCTCAGAGCCGGTGTATTAATTATTACATTGGAATGATTATAAGAAATTAAATCCTTAAGGAATTATCCGGTTAGTATTATTGAAGAAACTAGATACATAAATATAAAAAATATTACTTTGGGAAAGGTAACAAAACACAATACATTAAAAAAACAAATAAACTGCTTCCATGAAAACTCAATAAATGATCTCCTCTTAATAACCTATGGAAGGAAATATAGTCAAAGGGATAAGAAAAAATGATCATAAAGGGTTAAAAATAGAAGAATAATGAATCAAAAAATAATTGTACCATAGGAAAATTGTTAGAGTCAATATCGCATGGTGAATAAATGAAAAATACACGCCATTAATAAACTTAGAATGAAACTTTATCCCCAGATTTTGTCATAGTGAAAACCAAACGGATAGTAATAACTGAAAATGAATAAATAAAACTCTTATTAACTGTAAATCATGTATCATTCACCGGATACAACTATACCATTGAAACAGTTTACGTATGTGGATAGAAACCTGTCTGATTTTTTGAAACAAACTCGAAGGGTTTGTGGCCAACTAATTTGTCTCATGAGACCTGTCGAAGCCTTGAGGGGTTATAGAATGCCCCACCCATCACTTCAAGTCCAAATAATTTTTTATACATAGATTTAATAAATGTAAAATATTCCTTAGAAATATCTGTATAGAGTAGAGGATACAGATTCATCAAATTTCCATAGATAAAACAATATTTCAAATAAACATCGTATGTGAAAGGCTATATAGCTTAAGAAAATAAACATATCCCAAAAACCATAACATATATATATATAATATTAACAATTCCAAATTAAAAATGATCTAAATTTGGTTGTGGATACACAACCTAATAAATATTAGGTTCACAATACCAAAGTTAGTTTCAATGAAATGAAAATTGAGATGAAGTCCCTTACAACGTTGTAATCTATTGAGTCATATGAAAAAAAATTAATAAACACCAAATTAATCAAAAAATGAAATGAATATAAATAGAATCGTGATAATTTATATCAAATGGAAGTACAAAATACACCATATGCAGGAAATAAATGGCGAACAATGGAAATATCACGGAAATAAAAGTGACATAACAAACCCCGTACAATGATAGTATAATTAGAGTGAGGATGAATCAATAAAATAATTGAGTTTAAAAAATATAAACCAACACAATAAAATTTTATATATAGTATTAAAAAATCACAGTCAATTCAAACATATCCATGGAAAAACATAACCAATATAAATGATGTTTCACAAATTAATGGAAATTAATTTAAGATGTCCATTACCTTCTGCTCAAAGGTGTTCACGATTAACCTTAATCTACTGAATAATCAAATTTAGATTCATTAATTAATAATTAAAAAACCTAATATATATTGTTTTGTTTTATTTTAACCTTATTAGGTTCATTCATGGCATTTGTTTTGGGTTTATGAGGTTCAATTTTATTGGTTTTAAAGTATTTTCTTCCTTGGGTTTCTTGATCTATTTACTTGTATTCATGAATGGAAGTACATTTTAAATGTGTTAAAACATCCTTAATTGTTAATATATATTATTAGTGAATTATGGAGTTATAATTGATCTTAAAATTTTTTTGTGTTATATACCATGAGGATGACTCATTAGTTAAAAGTAAATTACAAATGCTTGGATTAAGTTGGGGTTTTTGTGCATAATGAACTAGTTTTGTATTATTATTTTATATTATGTGTATATAAGGATTCCGGAACATTTAATAAGATGAAATACATATATGATGATCAGGTTCAACCATTAAAAATTTTTCATGAATTTTCTTGAAGACAGTAATAGACATTGAAAACATGTCGTCCTTGAATATGTTAAATTAACACATCTCAGACCGTATTTTCATTTTTAGTGTAAGAGGTGTGGAAAAAGATATATGATGATGAAATATTCGATTAGCATAATAAAATCATAGTACATGTGATTTACTATAATTATCATAGCATTTATATTTTGGAAGGTGAGTAGTGATTAACAAAGGAATGGAATTTGTAAAAAAATTTGAACGAAAAGGGAAGAGAGGTTCACCTCTTGAGTACTCCTCCTTGATAATCTCTTTATGGAATATGATTTTGGCCTTTTAGTGAGAATAGTATGTCTCAGACTTGTTTTAGGAGCTTAGGGATATATTTTAATAGAATTTAGGCAATGCTTGAAGCTTGAGTGGTGTGGGAGGAAGAGGGGGTGAGTGGTAGTCTATACTGCGGAGGGGAGGGGGGTTTTCATAATATTATAATCATTAATTTATTATTTTCTCACATGACAAGAAATAGTGAGTATTCTATTACCTATAATAGTAATAAGTGAATCTGAATTCTAAATTTGGGTGCTTACATCACAAATAATGCTATGAATAGTTAATTTAAATTACAATGTATTTATATGGTAAATTAATGTATTTTATTATTCACAAAAAATTCATGTATTTCAGAAAAACCACAAAAACTCACCCTAAACATTTCTTTATGTGTATAATTCAAAAATTAACTCAATTTTGAAAAATATATTCACAAACTTGAGATATTTAATTTTCTGTTAAAATAATTATTTAATCGAAAAATACCAACACTTAAAATATTCATCATCATTTTTAGGGTGCCTAAATTTCATTACACTTTTGTGGATAAGGCTACCATACATGAAAGTAATATTACTATTCATAAGGGTCTTTTACTATTTATAAGATTATATTAATATTCCTTGAAAATTATGTTGATTCTATGAGATACCAAATATCACCCTGATCGCAACAGTGTGTGTCTGTTTTTCGAAATTCAAAAAATAGAACTGGAAAATTTATGTTTAATGGCTAGGTTATGACTATCTCCAAAATAAAATTTTTTTTTAAATAGAACTCAATTCTATATTAAATATAGGCTATCTAATAAATAGTAATGTATTTAAGAGAAACATACCGTAAAATGTTTGGGGTGCTATATTATTCCCTCCTTCAGAAATTTTGTCCTTGAATTTTATTATATATAATTCTCCCTAAAAAGATGTGGATGGTTCTTCATAATAACATTCAATTTTTCCTACAATGCTTCTTTCATTTTATTGTTGCTCCACAAAACCTTTACTAGTTGAGTTGTCATATTTCTCAATACCTACTCCCTTGTGTCAAGAATCTTGATAGGCTCTTCATAGTACAAAAAAATCATGTTCTGTAACTATTTCATCATAGGTGAGTACATGCATTGGGTCTGGAATGTACTTTTTTAACAATGACATGTGGAATACATTATGTACTCTAGAGGTACTTGGTTATGTTGATAAATAGTAGGCTGCATCTTTGATCTTTTCTTTAATTTGAAACGGTTCAATGTATTTGGGGATTAGTTTCCCTTACTTACTGAACCTTAAGACACACTTCCGCCAAGAAACTTTTTGTGTTGGATTTTGTGGACTATAACCAACGATTTTTTACCTTATTAATTTATAAAAACCTTATCACATATAGATTTATCTTCACAATAACAATTCATGTGATAATGTCCTCAGGGTAGTTGTTTCACCAAAGGGTCATAGCTGATCCCTATGATGAAAACAACCCAAAAGTGCCATAAAACTATTGTTGAATATATGTTATATGGATGGATGATGTTATTTGAGAGACACAAATAATAAATTCCATTATGGTTGAGGACTCATATTACATTGAGGAACCTTCTCATGGTCTGCACCTTTGGTAATATTCAGGAGAATATTATGAGAACGAGAACTGCCGATAGAAAATCCACATTTCATAGTGTCATTGGATGTTCCTCACTGTGAATGATTGTATTTGTCCATAAAAATTAATATTATTGTTAAAGTATATTACGAATCATTCACTTATATGTATTGATGAACACTATGATGACACATTGTTCACAGTGAGGTTGGATATGTAGGGTGTGTCATGAGTAATACTACGTTAAAAGATAATGAAAGAATTGATTTGTCCCTTCAATTCCATAAGGAATGTTGACATCTCAGGCCCTTTGATGGAATTGATATATCCTAAATAAATATATGTCTATGGTGAAGAATGGATGAGTTCAATTCCATAAAGTCAAGGAAATAATAATCGAGCACTCGGGTTGATGCCACTGACATGCACTCCGATTTATTCGAGATATCGATACAAAGGGATTACTTTACACAGTAAGAATTTTTAGAAGGTGACATGTAATTGTGGCATTAAATTATTTCTCTATGGGTTCCTATGCATGTTTCTAGATGTTATCCTTGGGCATTAGGTAGGCTACGCCTAATTCCGCTGAGAAAGAGTCCTAGAAGGTCACAAACTAAGTGTGTCCAAGTATCTTAGTTAAACATTCATTTAACAAGATGAATATAGATTATTCCTAATTTTGGATTAATAATTATTCAAGGATGCTTGATTTAATTTATTTCAACACTAGTTATTCGAGAAAATATATTGTGGGAGAAATAATATATTTATTAGTATGTTATGCAGTGATATTTATTTTTGAAATAAATAGTCATTATTCAAGGTCAAATAAATTTGGTGGGGGAAATAAAGAAAATGGAAAAACAAAAGTACACACCATGGATATTAATAAATAGAAGCCATGTAGTTTTTTGTGGATTTGTGAGAAATAATATTATTTATTTAATTAATAATATTAGGTTTAATTCACTCGGTTCATGTCAAGTGAAAATAATAATAGTCATATGTTATTATTGGACATGGGGTATTACTGAGAATTACATGAAACAAATAAATACATTTGGGTAATTAATTCATTTTATTATTCTATGTATTATGAATCCCAATTATATTATTATCATTAAGTCTATCCATTATTTTCGGTTGTTCACAATGGATCTAGAGAAAGCTCTCTAGACAATATAGAATTCCATTCCTCCAAGAATGATCTCATGTTACAAGAGAGATCCTCCTCCACCAGATCAAGGAGAGTTCATTGGAAGAGACATTCAAGGTGATCAAAGGCAGACAACAAAAGCGAAGGCTCTTCAATAATATCACCCTAATATCCCTTCAATAATGTCCATAGATACATGGATCACATGTGGATCTCTTCTAGAAGAAGCCTACACTTGGATTCTATAATGCAATGATGGATCACGTTGGACCGTGACTAAAAACATCTGATAGTGATCGAAAACATCAATGGAGTGAGAATTCTAACAAGGTAATTCTTTTATTTTAATTAAATTACAAATAACCAACATATTATTATCCTATCTATGGTTTCGAGACTCCCATCCTTTCTTTCATTCTTCATTCAATTCTGAAGATTCGGCCTTTTGTCATCGTGACAGATCTCTGATTGATAGTTGTTATTAGTAAAAATTAAAGTGGAGTACACCCATCCACATGCTTCCGATATGCCCAAAACCTTCAATTGGTATCATATGGCTCATATCATTGATTATAATTAAACCATGGATGCGTATAAAATGATGTATCACCTTACGGATCTCTATTAGGAGAATGCAATACATGTGAGATATGAGATAACCAACAATTTGTTCATAACTAAGTTTGGAGAGTCTACATCAGCTGGGCCTCACATAGTCATGATTATTGGCTACATTGAACACCTATACATATTAGGTAGTAATATCCTTGATTATATTCATACATATCTCATCCTATCATCACTGATCAATACCTTCTCTGTATTTATAGTCAAATACAACATAAGAAACCATTAGAAGAGTCTATCATAACTCATAACCTTAATTATCTAGGTAGATAAGGAAATGAGGCCTGAATAAACCACAATTTTTATGGTGTATAATAAAAGTAAGGACAAGTAAATGTATTCAAAGATTTATAAATGATATGAAGATCCCTATCACCATCCCTCCAAGTAGGGGATGATCTAGTGGAAGGGAATTGAATGAAAGGTGGTGTGTTCTACATGTGGAAAGCTGGGCCAGTAGAAGAAGAACTGCACCCATAAGTGAGGGGATTCTAAAAGTTCATTTTTTTTATCAGGTGTAATCATTAGATTTCTAAACATTGGTTATTATATATATCTTGTGGGGCTCATATATGTATTCAAATGTAGGAACCAAGTTGATTTAAAAATATTTCCAGAGGATAGGTGGGTCTTCGGGCTACCAAGGGCGCGAGGTTGGCTGTGTTCTCCATTAGTGATTATCATCTCTCTTTTCCAACTGAGATGCTTTTGGTTTTATATAACATTTATTATCTTCCTAGTGTTACCAAGAACATAATTTATATTTCATGTTTACAAATAAATGGGATGTATTTTTAAGTTTGAAAATAAGGTTTGTTTCATTATAATAACAATGTATGTTAGGGTATGGCACATTTAAATAATTGTTAGTATGTATCAAATTACGATGACCAAGTGTTTTCAATTGATAACGAAACAAACTCACACGACTCATACAACTCACAGTTATGGAATCACCAAATTCATCATGTAAATGAGACGATCTTCACAAAGCTCTGCCAAGATGATTATTTAGTCTCTACTATGCCAAAACCACTTGATAGAAGTCCCACATTTTTACAAGATAAAATGACCAAGCCTCTTCATAGTGGATAAAGTGAAAGGGTCATAGAGCTTCAAGTATTGGTGCACATGGATGTGTGTAGACCATTTCCAGTAGAAGGTAGAGGTGGATATTCTTACTTCATTACTTTTGCTGATGATTTGAGTATATATGGATATATCTACTTAATGAGGTATAAGTCAGAGTCCTTATTGAAATTTAAGTCATTCAATAATGAAGTATAAAATTATCATGGTTAGAAGATAAAGAATCTTTGATCAGATCAAGGTGTAGAATATCTGAACTAAGAATTCATCAACCTTTTACGGGAGTCTGGGATTTTATCTCAGCTCAGTCTTCTTTATACACCATAGTGGAGTGGTGTTAGTGAATCATGGAATCATACCTTGTTGGACATGGTGCGGTCAATGATGATTCATACAAGACTTCCATTATCCTTCTAGGGATATACATTACAAACTATAGAATAAAAATTATAATGAGTACCAACTAAGGTGGAAAATGGAATTCCCTCTATGTTATGGAATGGAAAGAAACCCATTTTGTCGCAGACATGTGTATGGGGGTGTGATGTGTTTGTTAAAGCCTTCTCATGAAACAAACTAGCACTCTAAGGTATTAGGTGTATCTTTATTATATATCCCATCAAAATGAAAGGATATTACCTATATAAATTTTCAGATAAGAATGTGATTGTCATAAGAAAATCATCCTCTCATGAGAGGGATCACATCCCAAAAAAGGATAGTGGGAGAAAGATTGTCTTTGACGAAGTTGATGCTCAAGATACACATAAGTTGGTACAAGAACAGGTTCCACATGTCCTCATAAAAGAGGTACCAAAAACACATGTATTGTATAAGAGCAGTAGAGAGGTAAAGAAACTATAGAGATTTTGATTCCTAGTCACTAAGGATGGTGAATCATTATTGGTGTACAACAATGATCCTATATCCTATAATGAAGCATTAGAGAGCTCAGAAGCTGCAAGATGGCTAGAAGTAATGAAATCTGATATGGATTCCATGATTCAAAATAAGGTATTTGTTACGGTTGATAAGCAAGTTGATGTAAATTATGATATATGAAAATGGGTATTCAAGATAAAACATGACATAGAAGGTTATGTTAGCACCTATAAAGTAAGGCTAGTGGCTAATGGATTTAAACAGCATCAGGGAATTGAATATAATGAAATAATCTCACTAGTTTCCATGTTTAAATCCATAACAATCATACTTTCCGTAGCATATTACCATGACTATGAGATTTGGCAGATCGATGTCAAAATAGAATTCCTTAATGGGAACCTTCAGGGAGATGTATATATGAGACAACATGAATCATTTGTGACTCCAGGTGAAGTCAAATGAGTTTGAAAGTTTCAGAAATTAATTTATGGTTTAATGAAATAATCTAGGTCAAGGAAAATTTGATTTGATGAAGCCATAAATGAATTTGGTTTCATTAAGAATGATGTGAACCTTGTGTTTATAAGTGGTTTAATGGGAATGTGGTCATTATCCTATTAGTATATATTGATGATATATTACTTATTAGAAATGAAGTATCCGTGTAATAGTCAACTAAGAACTGGTTGAACAAGTGTTTATCCATGAAGGACTTAGGTGAACCGGCCTACAATCTCGGGATCTAGATCATTTTTGATTGATTCAAGAGGCTTCCTAGACTATGTTAGGGTAAATTCATTGACTAGATAATAAATATATTTAGTACGGAATAATACAAGAGGGAATTGGTTCTTGAGTCACATGGGCTACATATTTCTAATAGAATGTATCCTCAGAAATAGCAGGAGTAAGATATGATGACTAATATCCCATATTCATCATCTATAGGATCCAACATATATGTCATTTTATATACCAGGATTGATGTTGACTATCCAATGAGCACATTAGGAGGCTATCAAGTAGATCCAAGAGAAAATCATTGGACTGCAGCGATGAAAATCATTATGTATCTGAGAAAAAGTAGGGATATATTCCTAGTGTATAGAGCAGATAAGGATATTTTCATCAGAGGGTATACTAATTCTGGTTTTCAAACATATCAGAATGATATAATTCACAATCAGGATATGTTTTCTATCTCAATAGAGGAACTGTGATCTGGAAGTGTTCAAAGAATCCAGTTGTTGCTAATTCTACAACGGAGTCTGAATATATAGCAGCTTCTGTTGAATCCCATTAAGATATCTAGATTCAAAACATTGTCCACGTGCATTATGTGTCACCTAGGAGTAATGATCCTATCACATTTTATTGTTATAATATTGCAACGGTGGATCTTACTCAATAACCAAGGTCACATAAACAGACAAAGCACATTCTCTGGAAGTATCACCTCTTAAGGGATTTCAATCAAAGGGGTGATTTTTTTGTGATCATATTGTATATAAAGGATTATATAGAAGACCCCATGACTAAAGACATATCTCGGTAGAAACATGAATAACATGTGAGAGCTAGCGGGTTAATGGTTGTTAGCAGTTGGCTCTAGTCTATGTGGGAGTCTATTAAAGATGATGTCCTAGAACCAACTACATTGTACTTTATTCATTGACAAATATCTTATCAAATCCTGAATGTTATACATCATGAAAATGCATGTGATAATGTCATAAGCATAAATGATGCATCAAAGGTTCATAGCGGATCCTTGCTATGATGATGACCCAAAAGTTTCATAACACTATTCTTGAATATATGTTCTATGGTCGAATGATGTTATTTAAGGGTAAAAAATAATACAGGCCATTAGGGGTGATGACTCATAAAAATTAAGGAACCTTCTCATAGTCTGTCCGCTTGGTAATATCTGGAAGGATATTATGAGAATGAAACCCGATAGTAGGAAATCAACATTTCATAGTGTTATTGGATGTTCTAATTTGCATATGTGCATATTGGTCCTTAGACATTAAGATTATTAATAATGGGCATTACAACTCATGAACTTATATGTATTGAAGAAAACTATGATGATTCACTTTTCATAACGAGGAAAGATATGTTCGGTGCATCACATGTAATAATACATTAATAGATATTACGAGAAAGGTTTTGGCCATATATTCTATAATGGAAGCTGATATATCATGCCCTTTGATGGAATTTATATAGCCTAAATAAATCCATTACCACGGTGAAAAATGGGAGAGTTCAATTCCAAAAATTCAAAGAAATAATAATCGAGCACATGGGTTGATGGCACTAACATGCAACATGATTGATTCAAGATATCAAGAAAAGGGGATTACATTACATAGTAAGCATTTATATGAGGTGACACATCATTATGGTGTTAACATATTTCTTTATGGGTGCCTTGGAATATTTGTAGAAGAAAACCTTGGAAATTAGGTAGGATCACTTATTTCCACTGAGAAAGAGGCCTAGAGGTTCACACAATAAGTGTGTCTAAGTATCTCAGTTAAATCTTCATTTAATAAGCTGAATAAATATTATTCTCGATTTTGGTTTAATAATTATTCATGGATATAAGATTTCATTCATTTCGACAATAGTTATTCGAGAAAATATATTTTGGGCGAAATAATATATTTATTATCAATTAATGTAGTGGTTATTTATTTAAGAAAAAATAGTCATTATTCGAGGTCTAATAAATGTGGTGGAGGAAATAAAGAAAAAGGAAGAAGAAATGTACACGTTTTTTATATTAATAAATACAAATCGTGTATTTTTTTGGGGATTTGTGTGAAATACTATTATTTATTTAATTGATTATTATTTTCTACAATTCACTGGGTACATGTCAATAGATGATAATAATAGAAAATGTTATTATTAATCATGGGGTATTACTAAGAATTAAAATAATGGAATAAATTCCTTTGGGTAATTAATTAATTTTATTCTACTAAGTATTATAAATCCCAATTGAATTATTCTCATTATGTCTAGAAATTCTATGTTGTTGTGTAAAAAAGATCTAGAGAATTATCTAAATCCAAGAGAGAATTCCTTCCCTCTAAGAACGCTCTCATGTTATGTGAGTGTTCCTCCTCTACAGGATCAAGGAGAGCACTTTGGAAGCGGGTCTTATGGAAATAGAAGTAGGAAATTGCAAGCAAAGTCTCTTAGGTGATGGAACCCATAGATCCATTCGGCGACATCCATAGATATGTGAAGTACATGTGGGTCACCACTAGAGAATGCCAACAATTTTCATCTACAACAGAATGATGGATCACATCATATTGTGACCAAAAACATCAAATGAGAGAGAATTCCACCTAGGAAATTCATTCATTTTAATTGAATTAATTATAACCAACCTATGATGATCCAATCTATGGTTCTAAGACTCCCATCTTTTCTTTATTTCTTCATTATATTCTGTACATATGGCATTTTATCTTCATGATAGATCTCATATTGATCATTATTAATGGATAAAATTAAAGTTGGGTACACCCAACCCCGTGCTTCCACTGCCCCTAGAACCTACATTTTGAATGACAAGATCTCCTACATGAAATTCCTAATCCTTTATCAAGTTGTCATTATAACAATTTTTCTTACTCTGGCTAGGTTTAATATGGTTGTGAATTTTATTTACCTCTACATTTGTCTCTGGGATATGTTTTGGGATTATTAGTTTCCTCTTGATAGATGATGATCTCTTGGATTTCAAGGTATCTGGCATCAATACATAAAATTGGTGGAATTTTTCTACAATAAAATTTTCCATTACAACATTCTAATGGATCAATATGAATCATTATATTGTAATATTTGTCGAACTCAAACATGTCCTCTAGTGTTTTAATAGTATGTTCAGACTGTTCGTTGGTTTGGGGGTGACAAGAAGTACTTATATGAAGCTCAGTACCCAAATTATATAAGATAATTTTCTAGAATTTTGATGTAAACTGGGGATCTTGATCTAACACCATCAGTTGAGGTACACCATTTAGTATTATAAATTCATTAATATAAATTATTGATAGTCACTCAAGAGGTAAATCCACTCTTATATCAAGGAAATGTGCTGATGTTTTGAGACCATCAACAATTTCCAATACTAAATCATTCATTCTAGTTTCCCTCAGTAGTCATTTGAAAAAAATCCATTTTAATGTCATCAAAAAAACACATAAAAATAGGGAGAGGTTTCATAAACCCTTTAGGATATTTTGCTTCACCATTCACTTGTAGATAAACTAGACACCTTGACATGTAGTCAGCAATTTCTTGCTTCATGTTATCCCACCAAAACAATTTCCTTCATATATCTATACATATTTGTGTTACTAGTGTGTATAGAGAAATTTTAGCTATTAGAATCATCGAATAAGATACTTTTTAGCTCATTTATTGATGGAACAAATAACATCCTTCCAAATTTTATAACTCCACCCTTAAAACAATGACTTCTATTCATCCATCCTCATGGGATTTAATTTAGTATTAAAGGGTCTCATACTTAGATTAATGACTTTTTATATCCTCCAGTAAGGATGGATTTTCAATCATTTGAAAGAGGATGTATTTTCCCCTTCTATAACAATTCCCATATCCATTTTTAGAAGATCCATGAATATAAGATCTCTATCAAACCTCATTTAGATAAAGAGTCCATGATCATTCATACTTAATACATCTTCTACCTTATTTACCTTTTCTGGAATGTACTGTATTGAAAAATCATAATCTTTGAGTAACTCAATCTTTCTCTTTTGCCTCACGTATAATTCTTTCTTTGAAAAAATGTACTTTAAACTATTTTGATCTATATATATCTCATATCTTTCACCATAGAGATAATGTATCAATATTCTCAAAGAAATGATTATATATTCCAACTCAAGATCATGAGTTAGATAATTTTTTCTCAGGATTCTTCAACTACCTTGATGAATAATCAACAAACTTTCCATTTTTCATAATGACGTAACCCAGTCCATTCTTTTATGCATGACTATATTTAACAAATCCATCATTTTCATATGGAAGAGTCAAAATTTTAGAATTGACCAATATTTTTTTCAATTCATCAAAACATTCTTGTACATTCTTCTAAAAATACAAATTTAAGCCCTTTTCATGTGAGCTTGGTTCGTAGATTATCCAGTCAGGTGAAATTTTGAAAGAAATTCTAATAGTAACCTACTAATCCAGAAAAACTACATACCTCGATTATATTAGTTGGCATGGTACATTCTTGAATTGCATTTTTCTTCGTATGATCAACTTTGATTCCATCCTTAAAGACAATATGTACAAGAAAAAAACCCAATTGAAGTGAGAATTAACACTTGATAAACTTCCCATATAATTCATTTCTTCTAAGAGTTTTCATAATAATCCTTAATTGATTCTCATGGTATGCATATCGTTTATAGTATACTAGGATATCATCATTAAATACAACAACAATGTCATCAATATATTCATTGAATACTATATTTATTTGATCCATTAAAATAGAGAGATCATTAGTCAGTCAAAATAAATTATTGTAATCTCATAATGCCCATACCTGGATCAAAATGATGTCTTTGGAATATCTTCCTTCCTCACACACAGTTGATGAAATCCAGATCGAAGATCAATCATCTAAAAATATTGGGCTCCATGAATTAGGTCAAATAAATCAACATTACATTGAAGATGATACGGTTTATTTATTGAAATAGTATTTATTTCCCTATAATCAATGCATAGCCTCATTGATCCATCTTTCATTTTAACAAAGAGGATTGTGGATCCCCTTTGAGAAACACTCGATCAAATAAATCCATTTACACTCAGTTACTCTAGATGTTTCTGTAGCTCCACTAATTTGATAGTGTACATTCTCTTGGGAGTATTTGATATAGGTCTTGCATCAAGAAATAAGTCAATAGAGAAGTCAACATCTCCCTCTGGAGGATGTCTAGGTAAATACTTTGGAAATACATAAATGTATTTCTTCACAATAGGTATGTCTTCAATTTGAAGATTTATTTCCTCACCCATAGATATTATCTTTTCATCCTCTCCAAGAATTTCATTTAGTAGAGCTACTCGAGGTGGATCTAGATTAGAATCATATTTCGAGGTTCCTTCTCTAAAGATAAGGGATTCAACACCATTCTCATAAATTGTAACTAAATTATTCTTGAAATATATATTTCCATCATAATTTTACATCCAATTCCTACTAAGAATTATATCAAAGTCAATCATTGTTTTGATGATAAGGTTCGAAACTAAAGCATGTTTATGTGTCATGAGGGGGGATTGATCGAGAAATCATGTTGCAATAATACATCCCCAAGGTGTTTTGACTGAAAAATCATTTATTAAATCAAATTGTACCGGTCTAATTTTCTTTGAAATATAGGAATATATAATTTAATATGATGATCTAGAATCAAATAATTCATTGGATAATTTTGAGGAAAAAATTGAAGTACCAACCACCACATCATCAGGAACTTTAACCTCCACGGATGTAATCGCAAAAGCATTCCTTTTCTCCCATGGCCTTTTCTATGGAATGTTTCCTCGGTGCTTAGAACACTCATATTCATCATGTCCTATCTCTCTAAAATTTTAACATTGAACATCACTGACTAGTTTCTTACACTTTCATTCATTATATCGATGACCCTTTTGTCTACACATACAGCAGACTTTCATGCCTTTAAATCATTTCCCATGATGGTTCATTCCATTTTTCTCACAAAATGGGAATTTATTCATTCCATTGTTCTTCTGTTTCGATTTTCCTTTTACATGGTTATTAGAGTACTACTTCATATCTTGGTTTCCCTTGAACAAATTTGATCTAGAAAATCTACCCTCTATTTTGATGGCACTTAATACAATTTCAATGTATGATACAAACGATAGAAAAGTTAGTGCCCTTTTATTACATGCCTTAAGATCATAAATGAAATTATCAATCATGTCTTCTGAGTTACGTACATAATTTATTTCATTCCAAGATTTTCTTTTGAAGGTTTCATCATACTTTTCAACACTATCATCTTTCCTTTTCTTTAATCCATGGAATTTTCTCTTCATTTTAGTTCATTTATCAATTGGGAAAAATTTGTCAAAGAATATTTCAATAAAATTCCTCCATTCCATGTCATCTATTTATTCTTCCTCTGTGGTATTTTGGATCAAGAACCATCACTGATCTGCATCACCCTTGAGACAATATACTGGAAGCACTACCTTTTTATTTTCATTTCATCTTAGTTGAATGAATATCTTTTCAAGGTACATGATCCACAACTGAGCTACCATAGGATTAGTAGTCCCACTAAAATATGTGTGTTTCTGTGACAAGAATCAATCCAAAATAGGTGTAGCATGTTTATTCCTCATAACCTGGGTATGTTGTCCCAATATGATTATAATCAGATCTACTCCAACATTGATTGTGTTGACTCTCTCTCTGGGGAAACCCCTACATTGTCTATGAGTATTAATTATCAATCATTCATTAGGTTCCATTTGAAAATAATTTCATACAATGGATTTGGTTGTCAAATTATAATTATAATCTCAAAAAATAAAATACATAGGATAAATTGAAATTATAGGCATAACTAATCTCATAAATATGGTTTCTCTAAGGAACATTTTAATTAAAATCTTTCATAATTTCTTATAAAGAAAATGTGAATTATCCTAAGAATTTCCCCTAGGAGTTTCAAACCAAGAGTGTATCAAGACCCCTTGTCATGCTCCATGATACCATAGGTTATGCCTAAAAATCCATTTCGGTGTTTTCACTCCTTGGTACATCTGTGCCAGATCCACCTCTACTTGTTTGTATCCAAAAATTGATTTATTTTCTAGAAAGATTCACATAATCTATTCCATACCAAAATTAATGGATGTTATTTTATTTTTTTCCCCAAATAATATCTTATTAATTTTATTTGTAATCTAATTTTTCTAATCTAATTTCTAAGTTAGCTAATAAAATTCCTCTGTTAACCATTGTAATAACCCAACCCCCGAAGCCTAGATCCATTGCATTACTTATTACATTGGCATGATTATAAGGAATGAAATATAGAAGAAATGGTCATTTTAGTCATCTTGAAGAAACAATATACATACATGTAACACATATTACATTGGGAAATGTAAGTAAATACAATACATAAAAAAACTAATAAACTAATTCAATGAAAACTCAGTAAATGATATCCTTTTCATAACCTATAGAAGGAAAACATGTTAGTTGGGTGAGCTCAAATGATCATTAAGGGTTAAAAATAATGAAATCATGAATCAATAATATTTGAATCACATGAAAATTATCAAAGTCAATATGGAAATGTGAATTAATGAAAACCTCACTCCATTAATAAACTGAGAATGAAATTGCATCCATCGATTTTGTTATAGTGAAAACCTCAAGGATTGTAATAACTAAAAATGAATAAAGATAATAATTATTTATTGGAAATCACATATCTAGCACATGAAACCACAATACCATCAAAATGGTTTACGTATGTGGTTAAAAACCTGTCTAATTTTTGAAAACAAACTCGAAGGGCTAGTCGCCAACAGATTTATATCATAAGACTTGTCGATGCATAGAGGGGACTTTAAAAGCCCCACCAATCACTTCAAGTCCAAATACTTATTTATAAAAAGATTTAATGCAAGTAAAATATGACTTCTAAATATCTATATACAATAGAGGATACAGATTCATCAATATTGCTATAGTTACAACAACATTCCAAATAAACACTATATGTAAAATGATATACGATATGACACAATAATAATATCCATGAAACCAGAATAGGGATATATAATATATTTAAAATTTCAATTGAAAAATTACATCAATTGGGTATTGGATACACCACTTAATAAATATTAGTTTCACAATTCAAAGTATGTCTCAATTAAATAGAAATTGAGACGAAGTCCCCATGTTTTAACAATTGAGTCATATGACCAAAAATTAATAACCACCAAATTAATCACAAAATACCATTAATATAAATATAATCATTATAATTTATATCAAATGGTAGTGAATAATACACCACATTCAATAAATAAGTGGAGAACAATGGAAATCTCAGAGAATTAAAAGTTAGATAAGAACCACCTTACAATGATTATGTCATTAGAGTGAGGATGAATTAATGAAATAATTATGTGTGAAAAATATAAATCCCCATAATAAAATTGTATATAATGTATAAAATAATCATATTACATTCACACATATCCTTGGAAAAACATAACCAATGATAATGATGTTTAACTCATGAATAGAAATTGATTAATGATATCCCTTACCTTCTACCTGAAGGTGTTATCAATTGATCTTAATGTCCTGAATAATAAAATTTATCTAAAATAATTAATAATTATAGAAACTACTCTACATTTATTTGGATAGTTTAACCTTATTAGGTTCATTCATGAGATTTTTGATGGGGTTAATAGGTTCAATTTTATTACCTTAAAAGTATTTTCTTCCTTGGTCTCAAGATCGGTATACATGTATTCATGAATAGAAGTTCATTTGAAATATGGTAAAACATCTAGAATTTTTAATATATATTATTAGTGGCATTAAAGAGTTATAAATTATCATACAATGATTTTTTTATATACCATGAGGATGACTCATTTATAAAAAGTTAATTACAAATTCTAGGATTAACATAGAGGTTTTTTGCATAATGAACATGGGTTTTATTTTTATTTTATATTATTAGTGTATAAGGATCCCAGAAACCAGAATAAACTAAAATTCAAATATTTTGATCTGGTTGAACAATTAAAAATGTTTCAAAACTATTCTTGGATATAGTAATAGAAATTGAAAACTCGTTGTCCTTGAATGTGATAAATTAACACATATCAGACATTATTTTCATTTTAAGTGTTAGAGGGGGTAAAATAGAGATGATGATTAAAATTTAAATTATCATGATAAAATTATAGTCCATTTAAGGTAAATTAATTTTCATTTAATTTGGATGTTGGGAGGTTAGGAGAGAGCAACAAATTAATGTAACTTGTAAAATAATTTGAATGAAAAGGGTAGAGAGGTACACATATTGAGTACTCCTCCAGGATAATCTCTTTAATGAACTTTTTTTGACTTTTGGTAATACCATCGGGTCTTGGATGTGGGGAGGAGCTTAAGGATATGTTTGTGTAGAATTAATGCATGTCTTGAAGCTTGAGTGTGGTGGGAGGAAGATGGGATGTGGGGTAGTTTATATAGTGGAGGGGAAGAGGGTTTTCTTAATATTATAATCATTAATTTAATATTTCTTCCCAAGACAATAAATAGTGAGTATTCCATGACCTAGAATAGTCATAAGTTCATGTGAGTTCAAAATTTGTGTTCTCAAATCACTCATGATTTTATTTATAGTTAATTTAAATGATAATGTCTTTAGGCAGTAAATTAATATATTTTACTATTCAGCAAAAATTCAAGTAATTTATAAAACTCCAAAAAAATCACCCTTACAATTTTTCGAGGTGTATAATCCAAAAATAAACTCCATTTTTCAAAAGTATTTTTATAAATATGATAAATTTAATTTTTAATTAAAATCATTATTTAATCGAAAAATACAAACACTTAAAATATTCATCTTTATTTTTAGGTGCCTAAATTTATATATACGTTTGTGAGTAAGGTTACCATTCCTAAGGGTCATATTAATATTTCTAATCGTATGTTACTATTCATATAAAATTATCTTGATTATATTAAACTCCAAATATCTCCATTATTGAAACTCTGTATGTCATTTTTTCGAACATCAAAATATAAAAGTAGAAGATTTATGTGGAATTGGTAGGTTATGACTATATCCTAAATAAACAACTGTTGTTTCAAATAAACACAGTGCACTATGAAATATATGTTATCTAATTAAAAGAGTGTATTTAATAGATAAATAACATAAAATGTTTGGGGTGTAATCTTGGGTATAACAGATTTCTTTTTTTAGTCATATTTTTGGAATACTGTATATTATAAGTTAATAAATATTGAAAAAAATTGCTTGATATAAGGTAATTACTTGTGATAAGTGAAATCGTATACATTAAAATAAAATACGGTTTCATGAAAATAGACCATAAAGTCATTATTTGAATATATACTATATGGTAGGATTTGACTAGTTTATATATTGGAGTCTCTAGTTCCATTTTTTACACTCATGTATTGGTTAATCTATATGAAAGTATATTTCATTTACAGGATTATGAATATTACATATAGTATAACTTCTATTTTTTTGAAATTCAGTATTTCATTTGGAATACCATATATTATTTTCCTGAATAATGAAAATTGTCTTGTAAAAGATCTGCCTATTCCATGTCACCTATTTTTATATAAAATTACATCAGTCTATAGTAATCTATAACATAATCCAAAAATTAAAAAAACTAATACGTTGTATAAAATTTTATATATTTTATATATTTATTATTTATGATCTATTTTATGATGTTTGTATAATATATTTTCTTACCTAAAAAACTTATAAAATGTTCATATAAATAACTCCTGTTTAAAAATAAAATAAAATGATGATTTATTTTTATATTCCTACTACATATTTTTATTTATATAAATATAATGAGATGATAATATTTTATATGTTTTAATTTATTTTATGAATTTATTCTTATAATTTTAGTTTCATCAATTACATTCTAGGGAGGAAAATATATGGTTTATTTTCCATCTTCATATACCTAATATAGAATTTGATTATTATGACTTGAATTTAGTTATTTAAATTTATTTATACATTTTATGTACAATTTTTATGACGAAATGGTTTCTCCCTATAGTAATGCATCACTTTGTTGAGATTTGTTTGTTAAACATCTCATAAGCATAGAAGAATATGTCTTCTCCTAGAAAAGTGGATTGTGAGGTTAGGCTTGAGGGATACTTATGCATGGATTTTATATATCATATAATTATAAAAATTTACATGAATATTTAATATAAACTAAAAATATGATTCATTTAGGATTTTATAATTATATATGGGTTTTATTTTATGTATTATAAGAAAAACAATATTCTATGTGAAGATTTTCACATGGATATGATGACAACAAATTGATTTAAGGGATGAATTTTTTATTCTAAAATAAAATCTATAGAATATTGCATTCATAAATGAATAATACATAATATAATAAAGATTACATGTGATATAATAATTATATTTTTTCTAATAAAATTATGTATATTGAATTTTAATGATTTAAATATAAATTTCTCAAATGATCTCAGTCAGATTCTTTATAATGAAAACGCTTGTAACAACATTTATCATCCACATAAGATGTTTTTTTCAAAAGAATGGTTCCCCTGGAAAATGTTTTATAAGGAATAAATGATTTGGATAATCTTAATAGTTAGATAACCATATTTTTCATCGAGGTTATGATGATAAGTTGATGGGAAACTGTAAGATCAAGGATTTCATAGAAATATAATTGATTTTCTATCCATATATTGTATTCATGTGAATATATTTCTACTCATCTATGCATGATTTGTATTTAAATGAAATGAAAATTTTCTGAAAAAAAAAATAGTTTAGGATCAATAATAAATTTTACTAAAATTTCAAGTAATTTTTGATCTTTTCAATATAATGATAATGATTTATGTGGTATTTATATTTATGGGATTAAATTATTTAAATTGGCAACATGAAAATATATAAAACATGATACTCACACATAAATAAGTATTGGTTTTAGATTATAGATTTTACTGTTTTTATACTTTGACATCCCTTATTATGGAAGGAAATAAAATGATTCTAGATTAGTATCTATGGTAGAGATGTGTTTTATTAGATAAGGATTAAGTACATGAAAGTTAATGTTAAAGTGATAAATTTCTAAAAAAATGAATCAAGCGTATTAGATAGAATGTCATCATCACACATTTGGGTTGATAAAAAATACTCATAGATATTAGTGAAATGAAAATTGGTGAGGTACATAAGTGTGTTGGAAATGAAGCTTTAATTACCACGTTGGAAGATATAATATATGATCTAAACCCACATTGTAATGACTCAATGTTTTATCTATATAAATTATCGTCTTATAATAATGGTATAATCACATACTCTAACATAATACAATATTTATAAATTATTAATGAATGTAATAAGATGCGTTTCTAGAAGTTAAGGAACCCATACTGATGAAATAGTTACATAAATTTTGGAATAGTAATGTAACCCATATGAACAGTAAACTGACCAATTTAATTGTAACATCATCAATGAAAGTATGAATAGAATTTATCCATCTTATAAGTGAACATATTATATAATTATATCATAGTGAGTAAATACAGATTTTAAAAATTATTATTTAAGTGTTTTTATTTTTGTAATGCACATATATTTAATTAATATTTTATGAATAACTTAAAGATTTAAAGGAAAATTTATTTTCATAAAATATATTCAAAAATTAATATTTTTATGTATTATTATTATAGGATAATATTATGAGACCTTGGTTAATTTTTCAAATTGATATAAAATCAATTATAATTTTAAAATCTGTATTTTTCAATTAAATTATGTTTTTAATTAAAATTATAATTTAACATATTTGGAAAATAATTTTTAAATAATTTTTTTAATAGTAAAATATGGTAATTTACGCTATATACAAATTATAAGTAACATATACTATTCATTAAGTCATTGATGATGCAATCAAAATTATTTTGATCTCATGTGATCTAATTTCTATATTTAGTCTTAATAATCAACACAACTTCCCGTCTTCAGAAAAATATTAATCTAATGAATTAAATAATGAGAAAACACTCATCTCTTCCACTATAAATACCACCCCTCACCACCACTTTTCCTCACACCTCTCAGGCCTTAATCCTTATCCAAATTCATTCCAATAATATTCCAAAAACTCCACCCCCATGCCTAAGATAATTTTTTCTTGGCAAAAGACCAAAACCAATTCCCTAAGGTGGCTCTCAAAAAAAGGAATCAAGAGGATAAACACTCTTCCATTTTCTTTCAATCTCTTTTCATGTTCTTTTATTTTCATATCTTCCCCATACATCCCCCTATACAAGTATCATGAAAACTCTAGTATCCTATATATAAATTAATTTTCTCTTATTGATGGAATAATTTTCCATCAAATCTCTTCACCACTCTCTTTTATTTTAATAATGAAAACATCATTTTTCATGTGATGATTTACCACCTTTGTGGACAACGTGATTTCATCTTTCAAATTAGTATCCATGGATGGTCATGAAATTTATTTTAAAATTTTATCCATACAATAATTTATGTATTATATCTTATGTAATATTTTGGAATCATTTTTAACACTTTATTTTAATTTATGAAATAAGATGAGTTCATTATGATCAAAAAACAGTAATTTAATTAAACGATTATCATTAATGATTTATATAATGAATCATCCTAAATTATGAAAAAATATATTTTAATAATCTATATGTTAATTAATAACATATATTTTTTTTATTTGACAAATATCCTCATTCTATATGATTTTCCGTACACATGTACAAGTTAACTGATCATGAAAACCAAGGAATATAATGCTCCTAAATGATGAAATCGATCCTCCTAACCCATAAAAATGCCATAAATGAACTTTAGAAGGCTATAGTAAAGAAAATAAATTATTACACAGTTTAATAATTATTGATTAATGAATCTAATTTGATTATCAAGGATAATACGATTGAGTGAATAACACCTTTGGACTTAAGGTAGGGAATTCTACTCAAACCTCCTTTATTCCTTTAGCTTACTCTTTCTCTCTTTTACCCAAATGAAAATATATATTTTTATCTTATTAATATTGTGTATATGTTTTGAAATCATGTATAATGACCCATTAATCCAGATTTTTTATGCATATACATGTTTTCAAAAGGTTCTGTACTCATTTCTTTCCGATAAGCAAGCTTGATTTGAGGAAACTTCTGGAATTCTTACCCATTTTTAAGTGTGATCCATAATATGTTTAATTCCACCATTATTTTTATAAAATAACTCATTTTATCATGAAAAACTACATTAGTATTATAATTGTTTTATACAAACAAATATTCATGTTCCATTTTAATGAATCTTCAATGTTTTCCATTAAGTCGTACTAAAATGTTTTATTTATAATGTTTCTTAAACCATATATTCACATCATTTTGAAATCACTTACCATGATATATGACTATATCCACTTATAGATGTCCAATTATGATTTAACTATATCATTTAATGGACACCATTATTATATTACATTTTGATATTTATTTGACATGATTATAATACCCAATTCTTTCCATGGGAAACCCTTATGTTTATGTTTGATGTTTATGTATGATTCACTATATGGAAAACATATTCATAATTTTTTTTATGATGGTTGTGCATAGATAGTGATCCAATTCATTAGTTAATGTTTAGTCTCATGTGACTTTATATGCAACATTCATGGTGTTTATCCTTGACTTGTAATCCTCTATATGCAATGAGCATTGACATCTTATCCTCTATATGAAATGAGCCTTGAATAATGCCCCTTTATGAGAAAAAGGCCTTATATATTTATAAAGTGATGTTTTATATTACTTCCAAATTACTATGATTCCATTATTATATGATCTCGTATTATTATTACTTATGGTTAATCATGTTTCATGCCTTTTAAATGGTTATGTTATCCCTTATAACCCTTGAGAAAAGATTTATTTCAATTTGTATTCCCTTACTTGGATTTTTATCTCATCCATTTGTTCATGTTATCCCTAGGTTATCCAATGTATATGTAATGGCTCAAAGGAATTCAGAAGCATATAATGGATGATAAATAATGAAATGTTTTATTTATTACCGTGTTTATAGTTTTATGTACCTAGTCTTCTAAGACACTAGATTTTATGATCCTGGACATGTAATTTTATAGTTATTTATTTTCAAAATCAAATAATAATATCTATGAAAAGCTTGTGTGACTATAGTTTGTATGAGAGGAAAATTTTAGTTATTTTTAGACACTAGGAATGGAGCACATTATTAATAACCATAGGGACTACGTATGAGAAAAAATACGTAAATTTTGGATAGTATAGAGTAAGTGTTCTATAATGAAAGTACATCCAAATATGGATACTACAAGTGGACGTGGTTTGGGAACACATGTACCTGGGAGTGAAAACTCCCACAAGGTGTTCCGGACCTGACTCAGGGTAACTAAGTACATGAAAATGGGACTTACTATGCACCTTGTTTCACACTACTAGGTGTTATGCACTGGTAAATTACTATATCATTAAATCCCATTATTAAGGGAAGAAATAATATTCCCATAAGAATATATGTTATGAAACATATCATAGATAACCTAGATTGAAACCTCAGGAATCAAAAGTTGGGATATACTTTCCCTTTAAGATTTTATATTTTTTTGTTTAGGGTTTCCTTTTTATGTTATTAAGATTATAATTCAAGCCTATAACTACACATTATTTTTTTAGTTGCTGGCGGTAAATAGAAGAACACATTCCAACAATAAATGTGATTGGAAGTGGGATGATTTCCCTAATTAAATAAAAAATATTATAGGAAGAGGTTCTCAAAAAATTATGACAGTACTTGTTCTTCTGGCTCAAGTTATGAATAATAACATGAATCTTATAGAATTACCACCTACTCCAAGGAAAGATAATGTTTCAATTGATTCCTTAATGTGGAAAAGGCCTCCCATGTTTAGAAGATCTTTCAATCCCCCCCCCCCCCTTACTGATTATTCGATTATCACCATTGAAATGAAATTCTCTATCCTCCAGTGCTCAGAATAATATAATGTTGTGCTTCCGGTATATATTTTTAGGGGAATGTTGATCAGTGGTGAAAATTGATCAAATATACAATTTCCATGGTGGAAATAGAATCCATGGATTGGAAGTAATTATAGAAAGTTTTTTTTAATAATTATTTTCCCTGAACCAGCCATCTCAAAATACAATGAGAGTACCTCATAATTATGGAAAACTTAGATAATTATACTAGGACATATGAAGAAAACATTACAAGACCTAAAAGATACACCTCTGTCTTTGTCATGATCAATGAAAGTAAGGTAGATCTCTTCTTTTTCAGACTAATGTTGAGTCTAAGAATTGTGTTAGAGAATCACGAAATAGACAGTTATAAGGAGATTTTATATTGTTCCCTCAAGGTTGAATTAGACATCGAAGACTCTAAATACTATCATGGGACCGGTGACAGAAAGAGATAAATGGATTCTAATATAGTTAGATTATAAAAAAAATATGATGATTGAAAAAAGACAAAATATCCCACGTCTTAAAAATGTGGGAAGAAGAATCCAAGGAACTATCATGAGGGAACTACTAAGTTCTTCAAATGTGGAAGAATGAGGCATCTGGAATGAACTACCAAAGGGATATGAAGAGTTCCAATAATGTGGATGAAGAAAGGAATGTTCAGATCAATACTGAACTAATATAGTTGTGTTTCAACTACAAGGAACATGGGCATTTTTCACACCAATTCCATAATCCATGGGTTTTTTACGACAATCAACAAAAACCTCTAAAGTTAAAAGGAAGCGATTATGCTATCACTACTGCTAATTTAGATCAAGATAATGTTGTTGTGATAAGTAAGCTGGGTATTCATTAAAAAATAGTGAATGTACTATTTGATTATATTTCTATAAATTCATTTATATCTTTCATGTTTAGTGGAACTTTTCAAACACCACCTCAACAAATGGAGGTCGAGTAATCTGTGAGAATATATAATGGGGTAATTATTAATTCCAAGGTATATAACATCTCACTAATTAATGATTGTGGATTGATCCTCCCATAAAATCATGTCTTACATCCTTGGGTGGAGTTTGATGCTATTTTGGGAGTGTATTGTCTATCTTTATAATAATCCAACATCAATTATATGGAAAGGAAAATTACTTTTCACAACCCAAATCATCCACCAATTCATTGCAAGTGTTAGGTGGAAGATGAATTTCCTACCGAATCATCTTCTCAAGTGGGATATTACTTCTTTATGAGAAATCATATATCACTAAAATGAATTTTTCAAAGTAGATGGTCATTCTTGACGACATTCCCATTATGAGGGATTGCACAAATGTATTCCCTAATGAATTTTCTAGTCTTCTTCCTGATCGATATGTTATGTTCTTAATTTAACATATTCCAAGATCAATGACTTTATCAAATACACCTTAATGAATGGATATCGTTGAGTTGAAAGAACTGAAGAAGCAGTTACAGGAGAATCTAGACTAGGATTTTAAAAACATGAGTGTTGCACCATGGGGTGAGCATGTACTCTTCTTCAATAAAATTTATAGATCAATGTGCCTCTCTATTGATTATCGTTAGCTCAGTAAAATCAGGACAAAGAATAAGTATCCCCTACCATTGATAGATGACTTGTTAGACCATCTATGTGGGGATAATCATTTCTCTATGGTGGACATTTGTTCGGGATATCACCAATTAAAGATGAGGAAGGAAGATATTCTCAATACTTCCTTTCTACTGAGGTATGGACACTATGAGTTCATAGTGATGCCTTTTGGAATCACTAATGCTCTAGAAATTTTCATGGACCTAATGAATAGAGTCTTTAGAGATTACCTCAACATATTTTAATAGTCTTTATTGATGATATTTTCATATAATCTATGATTAAGGAGGAACATGTGTAGCATTTTAATACTATGATAACGAATTTGTGAAGGGACAGACTATATGAAAAGTACAGAAAATTTGAGTTTTGAATGGTGGGTTTATCATTCTTGCAACATGTTATCCCTAGAAAAGGAATATATGGGGACCCTAACAAGACAAAATCAAACGATGACTAGCCAAAGAAACATATGTAATGTAGATCCAAAAAATTCTTGGTCTAGTTGGGTATTACTAACGAATTGTGAAAAACATTTCATAATTATCAAACCCAATAACCAAGATAACATGGAAGGAAGTGAAGTTTTTTTAAACTCAAGAATGTGGGGAATAATTTAAGGAGATCAAAAAAATTCTCATCACTATGCATATACTCACACTCTCAAAAAGATGATACCTATTTGTGTTTTACAAAAATGCATCAAAGAAATTCTTACATTGTGAACTAATGGAAAATGACAATGTGATAGCCTAGACTTAATGGTAGTTAAAAATTCATGGCCACAACTATCTTAAAAATGACTAGGAGTTTGTGGCTATGATCATTGCATTGAAAATATGGAGGCATTATCTATATTGGTAGAATTGTGAGATATATGCTAATCATAAGAGTCTCAGATATATATTCACATAGCCAAAGAATAGTATGTACTAGTGAAGATGGTTATATCTGATCAATGATTATTACAGTTGAATCTACGACCATCCTAGTAAATAAAATAAGGTGGCATAAGCTCTATGTAGAAAGGATCATGCATCTGTATCAATAATAAGAATTAGGAAAGATCCCAAATTAATAGGGTTGAAGATTATGGACACATGAATCATTAAGGAAGGAACATCATCAATCCCTTCTCAAATGGTAACATATGTAGAAAATAAAGAATTCTCAAAGGAATGAAGTGGAAATTAAAAAAAATGGAAGCAATCAATAATGGTAAATTCAATGAGTTCAATATCGATGAGGATGGAGTCATATGATTTGGTTCATGACTATGTTTACCATATAATCATTATATAAAGAAATATATTGTGAATGATGCATATTTATATACCTTCTCTATCCAACTAGGTAGCACAAATATATACTGAGATATCTAGGAGAACATTTTTCTAGACTATATGAAAATGGAGATCACTGAATATACATCATGGTGCCTCATATTTCATTAAGTGAAGATAAAAAGAAAAAATATAAAGGGATGATGCAATCAATATCCATACCAACATGGATGTTCAAGAACATCACTGTGGAAATTTTCACTAGACATCCAGAGACATCTAGACAAAAAACATTATATGGGTTATTGTGGATCATCATACAAAGAAAGATAACATTATCCAATTTTGGGAGAAAATCTCACTCAATCAAATAAAATTGATATACATCAAATAAGTGGTAAGGATTCATGGAGTAACACTTCCTATTGTATGTGATCGAGATCATATATTCACCTCCATATTCATGAATAGTCTCTAACATGATCTAAGCACTGAGTTGAAATTAAGAATAGTTTATCATCCTCAATATGATGGCCAGTATGAGTAAACTATTTACACAGTAAAGACATGATGAGAGAATCTTATATGGACTTTGATGGAGAATGGGGATAACATCTTCCTCTGGTAGAATTATACTACAAAAATAGTTTCCTCCCCTGCATCAAAATAGATCCATATAAATCCCTTTATGTGAAAAGGTGAAGAACACTAGAATTATGAGATGAAGTATGTGAACATATGTATCTAGGACCTGAAATGGTCGAAGAAATGGTGGAGAAGGTGAAGACAATTAAACAGCACATCATGGTAGCCCAAAGTTGGAAAAAGATCTATGTAAAAAATCATAAATAGGACTTGGATTTTATCATTGGAGATATGGTATTTCTTTGAATATATCCATCGAATATGATCATGATATTTGGGATGAAGGGGAAGTTATGTCCCAGGTAAATCAGCCCATTTTAGATCCTAAATCATGTCAGAGTTCTGGCCTATTGAAATAAATTACACCAACCTTGTCTCAAGTACATTATGTATACAATGAATTTATCTTAAGGAAGTAAAAATGAGGTCTTTTACTTTTACTGACATTAGAGGTGGTACACTTAGAGAATGATCTTTCTTACGAGGCGAAACTAGTGAAGATATTATTTTGTAGAGATACAGTTTTACGCAAGAAGACTACTCACCTAGTCTACGTACTTTAGTAAAACCATAAGTATGAAGAGGCAACATGGGAACTAGAGGAAGCAATGAAGGAAAATTACCCACACCTATTTGTACCTTAATATGTAAAAAAAATTCGATGGAGAAATTTCATAAGGGGGAAGAATGTAATGGCTAAAAGTTTAATCAATAGAAATTACCTTCTTATAATTATGGTATAAACACATAGTAGAATATAATAAAATCTTTATAAATGATGAATGAATAATATGCGAAGTGTTTCTAGAAGTTTAGGAACTTATACCGATGAAATAGTATCTTTACTTTTGAAATAGTAATGTGACCCTTATGAATATTAAATACTCCAATTGAATAGTAACCTCGCCATTAAAAGTATAAATTAAATTTATCCACATTATAAGTGATAATATTTTGTAATTATATTATATTATAAGTAAATATATATTTTAAAAATTATTATTTAACTATTGTTATTTTATTAAGTCATAAATATTTAATTACAAGTTTATGAATAATTTAATAATTTAAAAGAATATTTATTTTTATAAAATTTATTCAGAAATTATTATTTTGATGACTTTTGATTAGAAGTTAATTTTATGTGGATTCGGTTAATTTTTCAAGGTGATATAAAATCTGATGTAATTTTAAAATTTTTATTTTTAAAATAAATTATAATTTTAAATATGAATTAAATTTCTCATATATATAATGATATTTTCTCAAAATGGAGTTTATTTTTGAATACCTAATGTTGAAAAAATGGTTGGGCTGAATTTTTTGGATTTTTATGAAATAATTGAATTTTAATGCGCAGTAAAATACAGTAATTTATGATATATAAACATTATAAGTTATATAAACTATTCATTGAGTCATGGATGATGTAAGAAAAATTGGTTCTAACTCACAAGATATAATTGCTTTATTTAGACATAATAATATTCTCTATTTCCATTCTTGTGAAAAATAATTAACTGATGGATTAAATAATGAAAAAACACCCCTCTCTTCCGCTATATATAACACCCTTCACCACCTCTTCTTGTGACACTTCTTATGAATTGAAACGTGTAAAATTATTCCTAATACACATCCAAAACAACTCCCCCAATTACAAGATATTATTTCTTAAGAAAATACGAAAACCAATTCCCTAAAGAAGAAGGAATCAAGAGGTAAAACCCTCTTCTGTTTTCTTTCAATTTCTTTTCATGTTCATTTCATTTCTTAAATTCATCTTTATTATCCTTGTAAAATTGGCATGAAAACACCATTATCCTATATATAATATAATTTTAAAATTTTTACGGGATAATTCTTCATCGAATATATTCTTCACCCCCTTTGATTTTAAGAATGAAAATAGTGTCTGTGATGTGTCGATTTACCACCTCTATGGACGACGTTCTTTCATATTTAAATTAAATATTCATGGATGGTCATGAAAAAAATTTAGGGATTAAATAGATTATAATATATGTATTATATACTATTTATTTTTTTGGAATCATTTTTACCTCTTGATATTAATTTATAAAACAATATGATATTATTATGATAAAAACGCTAAATTAATCTAAACGATTATCATTAATGATTTATCTAATGAATCATCTCCACTTATGGAAAACAATTATTTTAATATTCTATAAGCTAATTAATAACATATAATTTTTTTTTGTACATTAATCCTCATTCAACATGATTTTCCATACACATATATAAGTAACCCGATAATGAAAATCAATGAAACTAATGCTCCAAAACAGATGAAATTGAACCTCTTAACCCCACAAAAAGGATATAAATGAACATAATAAGGTTATAATAAATAAAATACATGTATAAAGTGTTCTAGACTTATTAATTAATGAATTAATTTTTATTATCCATAACATGAAGATCAACCGAAGATAACCTTCACACTTAAGGTAAGAGATTCTACCCAAACCTCCATTATTTCTTCGGGTTACTCTTTCTCTATTTTTACCCAAATGAATTATGTTTTATTCTAATCTTCTATATTCTATGTATAGTTTCCAATATCACGTATCAAGATCCATTCAAACTTATTTTTTGGGGATATACTTGTTTTTATAAGCTTCCATATGCATTTCTTCCCAATAAACAATCTCGATTTTATGGAACTTCTAGAATTTATACCCATTTTTAAATGTGCTCCATAATCAATTTTTAGCCACCAATTTTTTTCAAAAATCACCCATTTTTTCTGGAAAAACTACCTTTTTTCAATTATTATTTTATACAATCAAATATTTTTTTTCCAATATAAGTAATCTTGAATGTTTTCCCTTAAACTATAAAAAAAATATTTTATTTCTAATGTTTCATAAACACATTTTTCACATCAGTTTGACAACACTTATCATGATCTAATCCAATATTACTTTCTGAATGGATTTATATGACTAAAATCCGTACTTTCATGGACACCATTATGATATTCCCTATTGATATTCTTTTTTTACATGATTGTGATACCCAATTCATTACACGGGTAACCATAATGATTATGTTTGATTTCTTATGGATGATTATTTATGTGGAAATAATATTCATAAACATGTTATGAAGGGTTTTTGCATATAGCAACTGTATTTTAAATTATTTTTTAAAAATCATAGTTTTTTTATTAAAATTTAAAATTTCCGATGTTATATATTTATTTTGAAAAAATAAATGTCATTTCTGAAATCAAAAATTCAAAATTGATCAATGATTGTTTTTTAAAATTTTATAAAATACATCAATTTTTAGGTGAATAATAATAATAATAATTTTTACATAACCAGTGTACCTTAACTTATATCATTAAGGATGAAATAATTACATAATATAGTATAGAACTTGAGAATCGATAATGATATATTTAATTTCATAAACGAGTCAATAAAATAAAATAAATTTTATTTCCAAAACTAATAATAATTTTCCAAAACAAAATTTCATAAGTTATTCTATAAAATAATAATTTTTCTTTCTTTTCACTTCCATTTTAGTAAAATAATTAATTAAAATAATGAATTGGTTTTAAAGTCTTAATAAGATTATATTATGTTAATATATGATTTTTATTTTAAAAAATTCAATATTAGAATTTTTACCTTTGATATATTCATTTAATTAATATTTTATTCTAAATATACCCTCACTGTCCTAGTTTAAATTACCCCACTCCCTTCCCTTGGAAAACCACTTGTCCCACATATTAAAAATATTATCATCTATAAAATTATTTCCTCTATTATCAATTATAACCCTTATGAACATTATGGTGTAATATGACTTCATGCATCCAGGGAATTTTAGTGTCATATAAGAGAAGATACACTGAGGATTAAGTATGTTTTGATCAACTCTTTTTTTTTCTTCGTCTTCTATTTTTTTCACCACACCTATTACATCCAAACCATATATGATTAATTATGAAATAATCTAACAATATATTAATTATGTGAACTTACTATAATTATCACATTTATGATATACATAAATTTCAAACTTATCTTTCCCGCTCTCCTAACAATTTCTCACCAAAGGTTGGTTAACCACCTATGAATACATTTCCAGGTTAACACTTTTAACCATAATAATGGTTGGATATTATGAATTACATATAACATATAAATTTAACTATTTTAATTATAATATTCAGTAAGTAATTATACAAATGTATAATTTATATTTCATCATATAGTTAAATCGAGGAAAACTAGAAATTTTTTAAGAAAAATATGATTTCAAAATGACTAACATCAAACCAAGTAAATTAAGATATATAATCTATTGAATAAAATTGAAAAATAGTGGTGAAAATTAAAATAATTAAATTCTTAATCAATGCTTTAATTAATCTATGATTATTATTCAGACGATGCAAATGTGATGAAATAAATCACGAATTAGGGTATGGGGATTCCCAATCCCAACTCCCTCCCCATGGGTTTTACCTATTTCAAACAAATCAGTATGTATATTCCTTTAATGTTCTTGAAATTTCATTTATTTATTCTTCATTTTATCTTTTCAGGGATATACATGTTTCGGTGTTGACTTTTGAAGCCAAATACTATGATTATTCAAAAATTCTTTTCTTTCAAAAAAAAATCATTGACTCCTCATGTGTTTTTTCTTATCCAAACAAAAATGATCTTTTATTAAAAATAATGATCTCCAATTTTTAGTTGGGAGCCCCAAATTTAATTCATGAATGTATGATTTATGAAATCCTTATAAAACCCATTCCATTTCATGGGTTATTTCGTGACAACAATTGTAATAAGTCCTATTTGGAATGCAGGATTAATTAAATATTTTAATTTGATGAATAATCCCAGAATTATATAACCCTCTAATAAATTGGGTAATGTGAGGTATCTTAGGGGATAATTTTTCATATGTGTTAAAATTATGCTATATTCTTTCATAAATATGGTGTTCTGATTATGCCCATTTGTTGTGTTTGAACATGATTCTAGTTTTGTTCAAAAATATGTGTTGTATTTGACCATTATGAAATGATATTTCATTTTTAGGAATTTCCACATTGTAATCCATTATCAAATATTTCCCTCAAGATTTGTTTGTCCAATTCTTATAATATGATATTAATGATTATTCTAACTCATGTTATACTGATCTATGCACTTTATTCATCCTCTTAGTGGTATTTTTGTAAAACCTGAGACTTTTATGAGAAATATTTTGTTTTTATGTCATATAAATCATCAAAGGAATCTTTCACTACACACAAAACATGCTTGGATTGCTTTACACGCAATCACGACCTTCCTCGATAGCTTGCATCGTGCACAATACCGAGTTTCACTAAACAACGATATGCTATTAAAATATTATTTAAACTAGCCATTATGAATAGTAATAACCACATTTTAAAATTTTTTAAACATTATTTTTCAAAATGGACTTTATTTTTGGACTCGGAATATCAAAATTAACTTAGAGTGAAATTTTGGTACTTTTCGGATAACTTTCATATTCTGATGAATAGTGAAAATTACTAAATTTTAATTAAAAACAACTTTTTTAATAGAAATAATTAATAGTGATAAATTATTAATTAGAGTAGTTTTAAAGTAGATTTTTATTATATTTTTACCATTTAATACAATTTTGGTCATTGAATGTAATTTCACATTTAATCCAAACATAAACAAGTGTCAATCTTTTGATAGTTATTATCCCTTAAAAACACGCTATTTTTTTGACGATGAGAATTAATTTCTAAATAAATTAATGAAACTGATGTGTTTTGAATTTGGTAAAATAGACATCATTTTTGAATTCATAATATCAAATATAGCTTAGGGCTAATTTTTGTTATTTTTTTGGAAACTTTCATTTTTTTATGAATAGTGAAACCACTATGTGGCAGTTAAAAAACTGAATTTTTCATAAAACATAATTTTACCGCTTCTGTGAGTGGACTTTTGAAAATCCAAGAGACACGGTTAATATCAAAGACCAAAATGTGGTTCAATGAGATGAAAATAATTTTTGTTGAATAGTAACTTTTTACTTTTTTACCACGATTAAAAGTAAATAGGGTAATTAATGGTAAAAATGATATTATTATTACCCTAACACATGTCCTATTTCTATTGGATAAGTTTAACTCGACCAAAAACAACATTAGGAATATAATATGACCATTTAGGCCCACATGGATTTGATTTGGACATTTATTATCAATTTATTTAAAGAAAGGTTAAAATAATTACAATCAATGTTTAATAACTAAAGAATTATTAATATAGGGTTATACATAAGATAAATTCGACAATAAATATTCATTTGAAAGATAAAAATCATTCCTACATAATGTTATTTTATTTGTAATTTTTAGACATTAAATAGTATAATTTATTTATGACACAACGACGATGGAGTAATTATCTTATTAATGAAATATTGACATAATTGATGTTATAAATACCCAAATAAATGTAATTTGAGACTTTTTATGACTTCCAATAATTTTATAGGTTAATATGACATGTTAGTATTGATTTAATAAACTTTTTTTGAACTAATAATTCTGTTATGATTTTCCCAAAAATCAATTACTAAATAGTGTCAAAATTGACATAAAATAGTTTTTAAAACAAATATTATATTATTAATTGTTATTTTATTCCTAAAAATATAAGGATTGGAAATTTGACTTATATAAGGTTATATATATTAGTAATAAACAACTTAGGGTTCGTTTGGCTTGTTATAGTTTGTTTATTAACCTTATAGTGTAAGAACCCAAAAAGACACTGTAAAAGTAAAATTATCTAACTTAAAGTTAAATATAAATGATAAGGTTACAATAGGAACCTAAGCTTGTATAAATTATGTTGGATGAGAGTATTTCGACCCATCCCCGCCTTAGATTCGAATGAAATCAATTTGGACCAATTTAAAACCAAATTGGGCTTTATAATAAAATAATATTTTTAGTTTTTCCAAAGGAGCACCTCTCCTCCCTTATAAAAGGGCACCTCCTCCCACTCTTTCTCACACCACTTTGAGCCTTCAATACCCTCAAACCCTGCCAATTTCTCCTCTCAACATCCCTAGAGAAATCCTAGAGGTCCTGGTCTTCTTCAAAGACCAATTTTAGTGCCCCAAAAGGAGGTCTCGAAGAAGCACTTCAAAGAAGAGGTAATGTCTGTTACCGATTCTTTCAACTTTATTTCTACTTCCACATCTTCTTCTTTAGTTATTCCATTATGAAGTAATAACAAAAGTATCACTAATATACTGATATGTTATTATAAGTATTAAAAAACCCTACATCACCATCTATACATCCTACGGAAAACGAAATCACTGTGCGTGCGTACGTACGGAATACCGTCTCCACACCGTGGTGTAATATATTTTCCACCACCACCTTACTTGGATGGCTATAATGGTGTAAATAATGACTATATATGATTATTGTAAATTGATATTGATTCTGGAATAGTATACATACACTCCAATACAATTCCATGATCATGGGAATGATATCATCGCTCGTGCGTATGTACGGAATACCGTCTCCATGATGTGATGCGACTCGTTCTACATGAACTTCATTGCATAATTATTATATAAATGAATTGAATGAATTAATATGATATATATGACACTAATTAAATTCTGGAAATGATTTATCTATAACCTAAAAAGAAAAATAAGAATTTATTCGACAAAACACGCATAAGAACAAAAAGTAATAAACACCCGAATAACAAGTAGTAATTAAATATTACTGATAAAAAGCTAAAAATATGACCATTTATGATATCATAAAAATATGTATGATTCTGGAATAAGTCAATAACATTATTTAAATCATTATACAAGAGTTTCAGACACTTATGAAGCAAATCAGACCTAAGGTAAAGGAAAATATCACAATCTCATTTTTATCTGAGATTGTTTATACTTTGGTATTTACTGGGGTGTATTTTATCATCCACATCCATGTTTCCTCAATATGCAATATTTATATCCTTCTAAAATAGTTTATATCCAATTTTACCCTTTGGTGAGTATTTAGTAAAATATATGAAAGGAATCTTTTGTAGTTTTTCGTACGAGGTACTTTTTGACTTTTCCGACAAAAGTAGGAGAAGAATGTTTTTTAACTTATACAGCATGAATGGATTTTTAAAACATTATTTCCAAGAAGATTCCTTTACAAGTTTTCAAGTTTATTTTTAATCATCTTTTTGTAGTTTAAAATTGTATAAAATGTTAAAAAGGAAAAATGTTTTTGAAGTAGAAAGGATATTTTCCTCAAGAATGAAGTTCAAGAGTTTTATAAAAACTATTTTCCATCTAAGATAATATATGGTTCTGTTTCTATACCTATTATTACATTGATTTTATTACATTGTGATGGAAATATTTTTATGAATTCCTTTATCTTATATGAATTTTTTTATGATGTCACGATGTTTAAGATCCCCATTTTTATTACATGGGTTATGCTATGATGTATGGCTTATGATTTTGTGGCACACATAAGAATGGTATCATTATGAGATGGGTGAGACCTGTATCTTCCTCCATTGCATTAGGTAAAGATTTTATATCTCAAAGGATAGAAATGGATAGAACGATAGGTTAAACCGGTTCAGTGAAAGAGGACTGAAAAGAGGAGTGAACATAATTCAGAAATGGACTTTGTTCACTAAGATTGTCTTGCAAATGAGTCTTGACTAATAAGAAATGATTCTCTATGATTATGAGTGTATTCCACAAAGTTTCATGTTTTATGTTATGATTATTGGGATTACATTTCACTACTATGATTTATCCCATGTTATGAAATTATGATCTCTTTTACAGGTTAATATTTCCAATAGTTATGTTCTTTTGTATATGATGTGATTGATATTTCTTTTGTTTACCCTTACTGAGCATTTGGGCTCACCCTTTTTTATGTATTATTTCCCCAGGTCAGGAAATAAGGTTATTAAGTAGGATATTCCAAAAAGGGACTCTAGATATGATGAAATAAATGGGAGCCAAAGTAGATTCATTATGAACCAGTTGTTTATGTTTCCTAGTTTCTAAAGACTCTATACCTATACGGTCATTTCCTCGTTTTGTTATATGTTGTAATATGTGTGCTTCAATTCTAATGTAATAACAATGTATAGAAAGTATGGGTTGTTATAATTTTTCTCACCCCTTTAATTAACGTATATCCTATTGTGATTAACTATGTTAATGAGAATGTGAGTACCACTAAGAGGATAGAGAAATATAAATTAAATAATATATATTTTTTATTATGTAAATGTTAAATATAAGCATAATTTTCCAAATACACTAAGCCTTTTGATCATAGATCTGTATCTATATAATGTTTTTTCTAAATGTTTTTTGAAAAAGACATATAATAAAAAATAGGGTCCCTATAGTTGGTGGCAGATTCATGGATTAGTTAATTTGGGAATTAGTGTTAGAAGACATTAGTGAAAATCGTAAATAAAAGACTTTTTTTATGTAATCATCTAATTAAAAGTGTTCTATAAAAAGGAAAAACATAGGGAACCCAAAAGACATTACTTTATTGTTAATTGTGAAAAATAATAGATTATTTATTCATTATTTTTTGAAATACATTATTATTAACACTTATTTATTTTATAAAAAGGTGGGAACCAATCGAAATTATTCTAACATCTTATGTGATCGACAATGCAATGATTTCCTAAATGACATCACCAATTTTGTGGGAGTTGGATTTCAAAAACATCCTGAAAATGATTAAACATTTGTCTCATTCTATGAATAAAAACCTATATAATGTAGAACATCCTCCTTTACTCAAGGAGTATAAATTATCCCATGATTCCTTTATGCAGAAATGACCACCAAATTATTGTCAATATTCTTATCCACTTATCACAGAACAGTGGGTTAACACAATAAAGATGACCTTTTATATTCTCTATTGTTCTATGAAATATAAGGTGACTCTTGTTGACTATCATTTATATAGATAAGATGAAATTTTTTTTGTGTTCATAAATCATACAAATCTGAAGGATGAAACAGAGGAGAGTGAGTAGGAGATATTTAAGAATGTATTTATTAACAAGTATTTCCCTTGAACTATTTGAACAATGTTTGAGAGTTAATCCATAGAGTTGAGGAAAATGTAATGTGAATCTAAAATATCTTATATGGAAAATTTCACTAGGATTTAAAGATATTCAATGGGTTTTTATCAACAATGATATCAAAATAGATAACTTATTTTGTCTTTTAAAACCACACCTCTAAAAGGATCTATATATCCAAGATATTGGTAGTTAGGATTATGTTTGTTGATTTTCTCTAGAAGTAGTTACTGAGTTCATATATTAGACAATGGGAAATGGGGATAAGAAGATAATAGAGTTCCAATTTTATGGTTAAAATAAAAAATGAGGAATGAGGATGCAACTACCGACATGTAAAAATGATGGAAGATGAATCAAGGGAATTGTCTCAAAGGGAGGTTGAAATGATTAAAGTGTTGGAGAGAATGAAACCAACATTAAGAATGTTGTATACATATGAGGATTCAATCCATTGTGATAGTGGAAAAGAAGGAACCTTAAAATTCACAACACATGATTAAATGCTTCAACGGTAGGGAGGATGGGGACTATGAAAGATAGATCACTTAACCATGGGTCTATGAGGGAAATCAGCAATAGAAACCACCACTGGAAAAGGAATAAGCTATAAATTACACCATCACAATTTCAAAAGTTGATAGTTAAAGTGAAGTCTTACAATGTACACTTCCTATTAACTTAATAATGGAAAAACAATTTATTTGATTTTGGTTCTATGAATTCATTTATATCCTGTATGTTTTCTAGAACTATTGAACCAAATCCATGATTCTTGGAAGTATATTTATCTATAAAACACCTAGTGGTGAAATCCTTGGAAACCAAGTATTATAATATTTACCATTAAGCATATGTGAGAATATTCGTACAATAAATCTTATAATACATCTTTTGGATGAATTTGGCACTATATTGGTCATGGTATGGCTCTCATTATATGGAGTACACATCAACTATCATAAAAAAAATATATTTTTAATTTTGGACCAATCTAATGATATTTTAAATATATGAGGAATAATATGAATCTCATTTGTAAAATCCATCAAAGGTGAGGGTGTTGAATCACAGTGAAGAATCATTACTTCCCAAATAGTTGTTCCAAATAAAGGTATCAACCTATTGGAAATTTATAATTTGGGAGAATACACATATGTATTTACCAAAGTGTTAATCAAAAATCCACAACGCCATGAGGTAACATTCTCAATAGATATCATTACAAAAACTGCTTTTATTATAAAATTCCCCTACATGACGGCCCCGATCGAACCGAAAGACCTAAAAATTAGCTTTAAGAGGATTAAGAAAAAGGGTTCATATCCCATACTACATCACCTTGGGGTGAAATAGTTCTCTCTTTAAAAAATAATTATGGATCAATGTGGCTATGTATCAATTACCAGGAGCTCAAAAACATCAGCATAAAGAACAATTGTCCTCTTCCAATGATTGATGACTTGTTGGATAAACTTTATGGAGCTCGGTAATTTTCAAAGGTGGATCTTCATTTTGAATATCATTAATTGAATGTGGAGAAGTAATTTATTCATAATAATACCTTATTTATGTGGTATGTGCACTATGATTTCACATTGATACCCTTATAAATCACTAATTGCATTTAAATCTTCATGGATTTGATGAATATAGTCTCTAGAGAATACTTAAACAAAAAAATATTTTTTATTGATGGTATTATGATTAACTCCATGATCAAGGAGGGACATGAATATAATATAAGAATTGTGATTCTAAAATTAAGGAAGGATAAATTTTACTCTATGTTCATTATTTATGCCTTTTGGATGCATCAAATCTCGTTTATGGGGAATGTGATGACATAATAGGGAATATCTATAGACACTTCAATGAAAAGTGAAATTGGGGAAGGGACCATACCCACTAGATTCATGGAAATCCATATTATTCTTGGACAAGTAGAAAACTAACTATGTTCATGGAATCATTTATCATGATTGAATAGCCCACTAACTATGTTAACACTACCACAAAACTGGGCAAGGCAGGCGCCTGCCTTTATCAGCGCTAACGGAAAAGCGCTGATAAAGGGTCGGCCCTTTATCAGCGATAACAAAAGCACTGATAAAGGCCTTCCACTGTATCGGCGCTTTTCTAGAACTGATAAAGGCTGTATTTATCAGCGCTTTTCATTTTAGCGCTGATAAATACACCCTTTATCAGCGCGTTTTACTAGCGCTGATAAAGGGTCCTGTGGATTTATTAAAAACCCGCGGGTCCTCTTCCTCCTCCCCGCACACAATCAAGATCTCGCGGAAGCCCTCGTCTGCGCCGCTGCCGCCGCTGCCGCCGCCTCCTTCTCCTCCGCCGCGGCCGTCGCCTCCTCCTCTGCTTCTGCTCCTCCTCCTCCTCCTTCGGTGCCTTTGCCGCCTCCGCCCTACCTCAGCCCTACCTCCGCGCCACTGCCGTCGGTGCCTCCTCCTCCACCGTGGCCTCCTCCTCCTACGCCGGTGCCTCCGCGGCCTCCTCCTCCTCTGCGGCCTCCTCCTCCACTGCGGCCTCCTCCCCCTCCGCCGGTGCCTCCGCGGCCTCCTCCTCCTCCGCGGCCCCCTCCTCCTCCATTGTGCGGTATGCTATGCCTGTAATTTGCTTTTTTTTTGTTTTTGTTCTATATTTCAACTATCATGATTTGTGTGAATCAATTTTATTTGAAGTGGGGGGTGCAGGTGCTGCGGGTGTAGTGGGTGGGGGGGTGTTTAGGTGGGGGAGATGTTTAGTTGGGGAACATGTAGGTGGGGCGTATAATGGGGGGTCCAAATATCGTATCTTCCACATCCTAAAAGGTGCGATCTTTTTCAATACCATTTTATTTCACTGTCCATAAAACATAGCATTCGCCTGTTTTCTCTTTTCCCATCCAACGCTATTATATCCAGTACCATTACCTATAAAATAACACATTATGCATGCGTTCTTAAAAATATAATAAGCGAGTAGTAAAACTCCACCTCCTCCTCCTCTGCTCCTGCTCCTCCTCCTCCTCCTCCACCGGCCTCATCTTCCTCCTCCTCTGATGCCTCCGCAGATTCCTCCTCCTCCTCAGCCGGTGCCGTCGGTGCCTCCACGGCCTCCCCCTCCTCCGCCGGTGCCTCCGGGGCCTCCTCGTCATCCGCCGTCATGCCGCGGTCAAGCCTCGGTCACGCCGCAGTCACGCCGCGGTCACGCCGCGTTCACGCCGCGGTCACGCCGCGGTCACGCCGCGGTCACGCCGCGCTCACGCCGCGCTCACACCGCGGTCACGCCGGTGCCTCCGCGGCCGCCGCCACCTCCTCCTCCGCCGCGGCCGCCTCCTCCTCCTCTGCTCCTCCTCCTCCTCCTCCTCCACCGACCTCATCCTCCTCCTCCTCTGCTGCCTCCGCTGCCTCCGCCCTGCCTCTGCGTTGCCCCCGGTGCCTCCTCCTCCACCGCGGCCTCCTCCTCCTCCACCGCGGCCTCCTCCTCCTCCGCTGCCTCCGCTGCCTCCTCCTCCTCCGCCGCGGCCGCCGCCTCCTCCTCTGCTCCAGCTCCTCCTCCCCTCCACCAGCCTCATCCTCCTCCTCCTCTGTTGCCTTCGCTGCCTCCGCCCTGCCTCCGCCCTGCCTCTGCCCTGCCTCTGCCCAGCCGCCGGTGCCTCCGGTGCCTCCTCCTCCACCGCGGCCTCCTTCTCCGCCGATGCCTCCTCCTCCTCTGCCGGTGCCGCCAGTGATTCCATGTCTCCTCCTCCTCCGCGCGCTGCGGTCACGCCGCGGTCACGCCGCGGTCTCGCCGCGGTCCCGCCACGGTCACGCCGTGGTCACGCCGGTGCCTCCGTGGCCACCACCTCCTCCTATTACGCCGTGACTGCCACCTCCTCCTCTGCTCCTGCTCCTCCTGCTCCTCCTCCACCGGCCTCATCCTCCTCCTCCTCCGCTGCCTCCGCTGCCTCTGCCCTGCCTCCGCCCTGCCTCTGCGCTGCCGCCGGTGCCTCCTCCTCCACCGCGGCCTCCTCCACCTCCTCTGATGCCTCCTCCTCCTCCGCTGATGCCACCGGTGCCTCCGCGGACGCCTCCTCCTCTGCGGTCACTCCTCGATCACGCCGCGGTCACGCCGCGGTCACGCCGCAGTCACGCCGCGGTCACGCCGGTGCCTCTGCGGCCGCCTCCTCCTCCTCTGCTTCTGCTCCTCCTCCCCTACAGCGGCCTCATCCTCCTCCTCATCCGCTACCTTCGCTGCCTCCGCCCTGCCTTCGCCCTGCCTCCGCGATGCCGCCGGTGCCTCCGGTGCCTCCTCCTCCACCGCGGCCCCCTCCTCCTCCGCTGATGCCTCCTCCTCCTCTGCCGGTGCCGCCAGTGCCTCCACGTCTCCTCCTCCTCCGTGCGATGCGGTCACGCTGCGGTCACACCGTGGTCAAGCCGCGGTCACGCCGCGATCACGCCACGGTCACGCCGCGGTCACACCGCGGTCACGCCGCGGTAACTCCGATGCCTCATCGGTCGCTGCCTCCTCCTACTATGCCGCGGCCGCCGCCTCCTCCTCTGCTCCTGATCCTCCTCCTCCTCCTCCACCGGCCTCATCCTCCTCCTTCTCCGCTGCCTCCGCTGCCTCCGCTGCTTCCGCCCTGCCTCCGCCCTGCCTCTGCGCTGCCGCCGGTTCCTCCTCCTCCACCGCAGCCTCCTCCTCTTCCGCTGATGCCTCCTCCTCCACCACCGGTGCCTCCGCGGCCGCCTCCTCCTCTGCGGTCACGCCGCGGTCACGCCGCGGTCACGCCGCGGTCACGCCGCGGTCACGCCGCGGTCACGTCGGTGCCTCTGTGGACGCCGCCTCCTCCTCTGCTCATTCTCCTCCTCCCCTCCACCGGCCTCATCCTCCTCTTCCTCCGCTGCCTTCGCTGCCTCCGCCCTGCCTCCGCCCTGCCTCCGCGCTGCCGCCGGTGCCTCCGGTGCCTCCTCCTCCACCGCGGCCTCCTCCTCCTCCGCCGATGCCTCCTCCTCCTCCACTAGTGCCGCCAGTGCCTCCACGTCTCCTCCTCCTCTGCGTGCTGCGGTCACGCTGCGGTCACACCGCGGTCACACCGCGGTCACACCGCGGTCATGCCGTGGTCACGCCGGTGCCTCCTCCTCCACCGCGGCCTCCTCCTCCTCCACCGCGGCCTCCACCTTTATTTTGGTATTTATTTATTCCTTTATTTCCTTGAAGTATCTTGTTTTTTATCTAAATTATACTCATATTCCATCTCCTATAGCCTATATACATATCCTATGGATTTTAAATAGGATGAATATAAATAAAGAATGGATGAATGACAATCGGTTGACAAAAGAGTATGAAGAAGGCGTGAAAGAATTTATCAAGTTTGCAATAGATCTTGCATGTGACTCTTCTCAAATCCTCTGTCCTTGTTTACGTTGTTGTTATTCAAAACAAATTTGTCCAGATGAGTTTCAAGAACACTTGATCTATCACGGAATAGATCAAAGTTATACATGTTGGAATAAACACGGGGAAACAACGAATGTAGGTTGTGACTGGGGTGACACTGCGTTTTATGGATCATCTGATATGATTACAAACATGAACAATGAAGATGACCGTATGGAGGATGTGATTATAGATGTGAATGATGATGAAGACCGTATTGAGAAAATGACAAGGACCTTCGAAGATGAACTTCGTGATTGCCCAAAATTGTTTGAGAAGTTAAAAAGTTGTGCAAAGACACCATTGAATGCTGGTTGCACTAAATATACAGCATTGTTAGCCGTACTGAAGCTGTATAATTTGAAAGCAGATAACGGGTGGAGTGACGACAGTTTTACGAAACTAATTTCCCTCTTGAATGACATGCTCCCAGAAGACAATGAGCTCCCGAGCCAAACATACGATGCCAAAAGAATGCTACGCTCTATGGGTATGATCTCTAAAAGAATACACGCCTGCCTGAATGACTGTATACTGTTTCGAAAGGACCATAAATCTCTTAAAGAATTCCCAAAGTGTGGTGCTTCTAGATACAAGAAAGATGAATCCAGTCCTACTAATGTTGTATGGTACTTTCCAATCATTCTAAGGTTTAGAAGCCTATATGGAAGTGAGGAGACTGCAGAACAATTAACATGGCATGCAGATACAAGAATTAAAGATGGGATACTACGTCACCCGGCAGACTCTCCTCAGTGGAAGAGAATCAATCATGAGTATCCTGAATTTGGAAACGAGTCGAGAAACCTTCGTTTTGCGTTATCTATAGATGGAGTGAATCCTTTTGGTTTTCAAAGCAGCAGTCACAGTACATGGCCGGTTATGTTGATAAATTATAACTTACCACCGTGGTTATGCATGAAACGAAAATACATCATGTTATCTATGCTTATATCAGGACCAAAACAACCAGTTAATGATATTGATGTTTATTTAGCTCCATTGATCGAAGATTTAAAATTATTGTGGGATTCAGGTGTTACATTGTATGATTCTTACAGAAAGGAAGATTTCACTTTGAGAGTAATGTTGTATGGGACGATAAATGACTTCACAGCGTATAGAAATTTTTCAGGATATAGCATTAAAGGAACTCAAGGCTGTCCCGTTTGCGAAGAAGGTACACAATCAATTAGGTTGAAACATTCATTGAAAACCGTGTTTCTAGGACATCACAGATTTCTACCGCGATGACATAAGTACCGTTCTTGGAAGACATCATTCGATTGAAGTTCAAAAGAACGTACAACACCGTCTCCACTAACAGGCGATCAATTGTTTGAGAAAGTTAAAAATTTGGACACTACTTTTGGTAAACCGGCTTTGAAAAACCTTACGAAAATCGGTTGGAAAAAGAGATCATTTTTTTTTGAATTACAATACTGGAATTGTCTGTATGTAAGACATTTTATTGATGTTTCTGCAGTGTCCGAAACAAAAAAATGACAAGGACTGCGGTTATTATGTTTATAAATTTATGAAAGAGATCGTATTTCATGGACAAACTAGCATCCCTGAAGATGTATTTTTGAAAATAATTACTACTTTATTTAAAGTAATTATTAATCCCTTGTGTATTTATATTTTTTCAGTACTACTATGACTGTCGCAAAAACTCTTATTCAGAATATGATATAAATGTCTTTAGAAATGAATGGGCAGCGTACCTGATCGAAGAATGTAAACAAATAGGACAATGAAGGTGAATTCCTAATACTTATGTTATCTTTATATGGTCATTGATATCTCCCTTTACACTTTTTGAGAATCTATGACCTCCCTTTCTTATGTTTCATATCCTTAGATTAGTGAATTCCTACTACTTAGTTTGAAAATGAGATAAACTTTGGAAAACAACAACAATGACATACGCAAAACCGAGCAAACGCCTTCAGATTGTTTTGATACTTTAGGAAAACGATCCACGAGTCATTTGTGACGCGTATGAATCGACCGCACCACAATCCGACGCACAGTGTGACCGGTATGGCTAAAAGTGTCTGATATCAGTTTCAAATTGAGATAAACTTTGGAAAACAACACCAATGACATACTCCAAACTGAGCAAATGCCTTCGTATTGTTTTGATACTGTAGGAAAACGATCCATGAGTCATTTGTGACGTGTACTAATCGACCGCACCTCAATCCGATACACGGTGTGACCGGTATGGCTAAAATTGTCTGATATCAGTTTGAAAAATACATGAAATTTGGAAAACAACACCAATGACATACGCCAAACCGAGCAAACGCGTTCGGATTGTTTTGATACTTTAGTACAACGATCCATTAGTCATTTGTGACGCGTACGAATCGACCGCACCTCAATCCGATGCACAGTGTGACCGGTATGGCTAAAAGTGTCTGATATCAGTTTGAAAATGAGATAAACTTTGGAAAACAACACCAATGACATACACCAAACCGAGAAAACGCCTTCGGATTTTTTTGATACTTTAGGACAACAATCCACGAGTCATTTTTGACGCGTAAAAATTGACCTCACCTCAATCCGACGTACGGTGTGACCGGTATGGCTAAAAGTGTCTGATATCAGTTTCAAATTGAGATAAACTTTGGAAAACAACACCAATGACATACGCAAAACTGAGCAAATGCCTTTGGATTGTTTTGATACTTTAGGACAACGATCCACGTGTCATTTTTGACGTGTACGAATTGACCACACCTCAATCCGACGCACAGTGTGACCGGTATGGCTAAAATTGTCTGATATCAGTTTGAAAATGACATGAACTTTGGAAAACAACACCAATGACATACGCCAAACCGAGTAAACACGTTCATATTGTTGTGATAAATTAGTACAACGATCCACGAGTCATTTTTTACGCGTACTAGTTGACCGCACCTCAATCCGACGCACGGTGTGACCGGTATGGCTAAAATTGTCTGATATCAGTTTGAAAATGACATGAAATTTGGAAAACAACACCAATGACATACGCCAAACCGAGCAAACAAATTCGGATTGTTTTGATACTTTAGGAAAATGATCCACGAGTCATTTGTGACGTGTACGAATCTACCTCACCTCAATCCGACGCACGGTGTGACCGGTATGGCCAAAAGTGTCTGATATCAGTTTGAAAATGAGATAAACTTTGGAAAACAACACCAATGACATATGCCAAACCGAGAAAACGCGTTCGGATTGTTTTTATACATTAGGAAAACTATCCACGAGTCATTTGTGACGCGTAAGAATTGACTGCACCTAAATCCGATTCACAGTGTGACCGGTATGGCTAAAATTGTCTGATATCAGTTTGAAAATGACATGAACTTTGGAAAACAACACCAATGACATACGCCAAACCGAGCAAACGCATTCGGATTGTTTTGATACTTTAGGACAACGATCCACGAGTCATTTTTGACGTGTACGAATCGACCACACATCAATCCGACACACGGTGTGACCGGTATGGCTAAAATTGTCTGATATCAGTTTGAAAATGAGATCAACTTTGGAAAACTACACCAATGACATACGCCAAACCAATAAAACGCCTTCAGATTGTTTTGATACTTTAGGAAAACGATCCACGAGTCATTTGTGATGTGTACGAATCGACCGCACCTCAATCCGACTCACGGTGTGACCGGTATGGCTAAAATTGTCTGATATCAGTTTGAAAATGACATGAAATTTGGAAAACAACACCAATGACATACTCCAAACCGAGCAAACGCCTTTGTATTGTTTTGATACTTTAGGAAAACGATCCACGAGTCATTTTTGACATGTACGAATCGACCACACCTCAATCCGACGCACGGTGTGACCAGTATGGCTAAAATTGTCTGATATCAGTTTGAAAATGAGATCAACTTTGGAAAACAACACCAATGACATACGCCAAACTGAGCAAACTCCATCGGATTGTTTTGATACTTTAGGAAAATGATCCACTAGTCATTTTTGACATGTACGAATCGACCGCACCTCAATCCGACGCACGGTGTGACCGGTATGGCTAAAATTGTCTGATATCAGTTTGAAAATGACATGAACTTTGGAAAACAACACCAATGACATACGCCAATCCGAGAAAACGCGTTCGGATTGTTTTGATACTTTAGGAAAACGATCCACGAGTCATTTTTGGCGTGTACGAATCACCCGCACCTCAATCCGACGCACGGTGTGACCGGTATGGCTAAAAGTGTCTGATATCAGTTTGAAAATGCGATCAACATTGGAAAACAACACCAATGACATACTCCAAACCAAGAAAATGCCTTCGGATTGTTTTGATACTTTAGGAAAATGATCCACGAGTCATTTTTGACGTGTACGAATCGACCGCACCTCAATCCGATGCATGGTGTGACCGTTATGGCTGAAATTGTCTGATATCAGTTTGAAAATGACATGAACTTTGGAAAACAACACCAATGACATACGCCAAACTGAGAAAACGCCTTCGGATTGTTTTGATACTTTAGGAAAACGATCCACGAGTCATTTTTGACGGGTACGAATCAACGAAACCTCAATCCGACGCACGGTGTAACCGGTATGGCTAAAATTGTCTAATATTTGTTTGAAAATGAGATAAACTATGGAAAACAACACCAATGACATATGCCAAACCGAGAAAATGCCTTCAGATTGTTTTGATACTTTAGGAAAACGATCCACGAGTCATTTTTGACGCGTACGAATCGACCGCACCTCAATCCGATGCACGGTGTGACCGGTAAATCTTTTCATTAGATAAAGAATCAGTATTTATTAAATGAGATAAATCAATAAAAAACATATTGATTTTACATTATTCCCTTTCATTGTTATGAAAATGAAAACTTTTGAGTTTAAAATTTAATATATTAGTTTCACATTTCCATATTAATGTATTCTTTCATATTCTATTTTAATTTCTTTCATTATTGCATTACTAACATAATATTTGTTTTCTTATATAGGTGATTTTTTTCCTTGAGTTCGGATGCTTTGTTCGGCAACAAATACCATCGAGAGCGGATCACGGATATCAAAGGATGAAACATGAATGTTTATAACTGTTGTTGAATAATTGTAAATGTACCATATAAAACAATTTTTGAAATGTATATAGCAATGTGTTTTTTTTGTATTCATGATGATAAGTAAATGTATATACTATTGTCAGTCAAAATATTGGGTGTCGGTGCTATGGTGTGCAGGTGTGCATGTGCTACTTTGTGCAGGTATTCTGTTGTGCAAGTGTGCAGGTACTATTTTTTAGGTGCAGGCGCTGGGCCCTTTATCAGCACTTTTTTAGCGCTGATAAAGGAAACCTTTAACAGCGCTAAAGGAGCACTGATAAAGGCACCTGTATCAGCGCTCCGAGAAGCGCTGATATAGTTGACCTTTATCATCGCTCCACCGCTCACTGATAAAGGACCCCTTAGCGCTGATAAAGGGGACCCCCCCTTTATCTACGTCGGAATTAACAGCGCTTTTCTAGCGTTGTTAATGATGGTTTTTAGTGCTGATAAAGGCGCAGGTTGTAGTAGTGTAACACAAAAAAGATAATGTTTTTCGTGAAATAATAATGTGAGGAAAGATTTAAAGATATCAATAAGAGGTTAATCACTATAATTTTACTCACACTGCCAAAAAATGGAGAAGGTTTTGTGATATACATTGATTATTCGAAGAAAGTCTTGGGTGTTTTCCTTATGAAGAACAATAGTGATATCCAATGACCCATGATAGTTTAAGATCCATGATCACCCGATGCATGATCAAGAGTCGGTATGTTAGGATCTTCACATTGAATATTTTTTGGCACAACATAATTGGTGAAATTTTTCATATATATACTTATTAAACAATTAATATTTATATATTAACATAGATGTATCTTAAAATGTGTTAATGGAGATGGATAGAGATGAAAAAAATACTATGATTACTCTATTCACTACCATCCTAGATATGAAAATAAGGTATCAGATTCTCTTAGTATAAAGTAACCAGATACATTATCCAAGATGTAGATTGGGAAAGTCCCTATCTTCAAGGAAATAAAAAGGATGCATCTATTAATAATAATGGAATGGAATACATGCCACCTTCTTAAGTTATTTCCCTACTATATATCTAGTAGAATATCATAGAGGCATGGAGGGATGATCTGGAGCTATAAAAGTTGGCGAACTCATTAAAGGAAGGGAAGATACATAGGTTCCACATTGATTATAATGTTGTTACCCATATTGGAATTAGTATTTTTGATCATTAATCACCAGAGATAAATATAGATCTATTAAAATGTTCATAACTCATCTTTCTCAATCAATCATGAAAGTATCATGATTTATCGTGATCTTTGAGAACACATTGTGTGGAACAACATGAAAAATTTAATTGTGGAGTATATTTAAAGTTGATTGGTATGTAAAAATGTTAGTGTAGAATGAGATAGTCCAAGGGGATGATGCAACCATTATCTATAACCATGTGGAAATGAGAGAATTTCCCCATGAAATTTGAAACTAGTCTCGCAATAACATCCAATTATAACAAAGTGATATGGGTTTTGCTGGATGCACTCACCATGACATACCACATTATCATTATTCAAGAATTTTTATCTATTGATAAAAATTACATTATATATGTGAAGGAATTGTTAAGGCTACATGGGGTTCCACTTCGATCATCTCGGATTGCGATCCATGGTTACCTACTAAAATCTAAAGAAGTATTCAACATGGTTTGAGTACTAAGTTGAATTTGAGTATAGCCTATCACACATAAAGATTTGACCAATGTAAAAGGAATATTCAACTGCTTTAAGACATGCAATGATCCTTCTAAATGGGGTACAAATGTTTATAAGATCAACATCACCCATTGGATTAGTTTTCATATAAAAATATCTTACACTTGAGTATTCAAATGGATCCAGATCAAACTATACACTATATGTGAGGTAGAACTCCAACTTGTTAGGATTAGTTGGGGAATAAAATATACTTGAACAAAATCTTTTGCAAGATATAAAATATAATGTTCAATCCATTCAATAGCATATAAAATTTTCGTAGAGTTAGAAAAAGTGATTTACTGACAACCATCAAGGGGACATGTCTTTTGATGTGGGAAAAAAGTTTCCTATGAAAAAAACAATGGAAGAGAGTCATGTGGTTCAAAAATAAAGGGAATCATAGCCCTGGGTACATTGTATCACTTTAGATTTTTCATCGTATAAGAGCAGTGGACTATCACCTTACACATCCAACAAATATGACTCATGTTAATGATGTGTTCCATGTATCTCTCCTAAGGAATTACTTGTCAGACCCCTCACATATACTGAATCTGAAGGTGGTACAACTAGAAAATGAGGATGTCAGAATAAAATTTGGTGACTATATTGGATCATAGAGATAATTTTCTACATAATAAGATAACTCACCTTGTTAAAGTTTCGAGGAGAAACCATAACAATGAATAGGTGACACAAGAACCAAAATAAATAATGAAAGATAAGTACACTCACCTATTCTCAACCGAGAATATGAGTTGGAATCTCAGGAAAAAGATTTATATAAGGGGGAAGAATGTAACAAACTAGAGTTTATAAATTACATATGTCATAGGAAATAAATGTGTGTTAAAATATTCAATATACTAATATACATATAATGTAAATGGAAATAATTTATTTTATTAGTAAATATGGTTACATTAATCATCAATGAAACCAATTTAGATTCCATATATTATAATTGGATAAAAAATGAACAAAAAAAGATAATATCGGAAAATATGAAACACCCCGATTTACTAGAATCATATACCCCACTACCAATACTATAGAATATAAATACTATTAGTAAACCAGTTAATATTTATGAAATATAAATATATTAAATTTAGAGGAATTGAGTTGAATAATAAATAATTTTAATTATACTTATTTATAAGAGGTAACGAGACCATTGGAATATAAATGAGACTGTTTTAACAGTAAACTGGCCATTGGGAAAAATAACATGGACACTGAGAAGAGTAAGTTTACCATTGGGAATAGTAACCTGATTATTTAAAAAGTAATTTGACCTCGAAATATTATATTATGATATAAATAATATTTATTATGATTACTTTAAGTAAATATATTTATTTTCGTTAATGAAAATATATATCATAATTAAAAACATCAAATAAAATATAAGGACATATCTAATAAATTATATTTTAATGTATTTCATAAAAATCATAATTTTTATATTAATAATTAAAATAACTAATTTCATAAATTTACTTTGATAAAATTAAAATATTTCTTTAAATCATCACATCAAAATTTTTCTTGAGTGATGTTTTGTAATTTTTCTAATTATTTCAATATTTGGATAAATAATAAAACATCAATTTTTCACATAAATGATGTGCCTAAAATTACATCATTCATGATGTAATGATTGCTTAATAATTTATAGACATTGATTTTTTCCCTTGATATATTTAATTTTATAAATTATTCAATAAAAAAATAAAAAAATTCAAATACTAAAAACAAAATTCAAAAACCGAAAGTCAAATGTGATTCCAAAAAATAACTATTTTTCTTCTATACCAATTTTTTTATTAAAATAATAGATTCAAATAATAAATTTCTTTTAAAGTATTAAAAAATTTATATGATAATAATATATGATTTATATTTTAGAAAAATCATTATTACATGTTTTACCTTTAATATATTTCTTTATTCAATATTTCATTCTAGAAATACCCCTCGCATCAAGTATCAATAACCCCACTATATCACCAGGTAAATCCACTCATCCTCTACTTTATAGAGATTAAAATATTCCAAAATTATTCATGTAAACTCCCTTGTAATCCTTAGGTACATTTTTTAGTAATCCAACTCCAATCATTAAGGGGGTATTAATGTTGTACCACAAAAGACACACCGAGGTTTAAGTGAGTTTGGATAAACTCTTCTAATTTTTATTTATTCTTGTTATTTTACTTTTTTCCCAACACCTTTCACAACCAAAACATATACAATTAATTATTAAGTATGATTAAAATATATTAATGATTTTAACATACTAGAAGTATCATTTTTATGACATATATAAATTTAAAACTTCTCTTTCCCACTCTCCTAACATTATCCTGTCAAAGGTTGGTTAACCACATATTGAGGCTTTATCATGTCAAATCTTATAAAAATAATTGGGAATAGATATTATGAATTATATATTATATATAAAAATTTTATTATATTTATTATAATCTTATTTATTTAATTATATTAATTTATAATTTAAATTTTAAAAAAGAGAAATCAAGTAAAAATTGAGAATTTTTAATTGAAACAAGATATAAAAATGACTATAATATAGCCAAGGAAATTAAGAAACCTAATCAAATGGATAATATTTATAAATATTCGTATAATTTACTTCTTGAAAAAAGTTTTAATAAATTTAATTTCATTATTAAAGAGGATCAAAAGAGACAAATTAATGTTGAAATTAAGGTGAGGGGATTTTCAAACCCAACTCCCTTTCATTGGGTTTTCTCTCTTTTATACCAATTTTATTATGGATATTCCTTTAATATTCCTCAAATTTAATTTCATTATTATTAAAATTCTAATTCAGGGATATACATGTCTTTACCTTGATATTTTAATCCAAATACTATTTTTTTACAAGATAACTTTTCTTCCCAAAACAAATATTTGAATCCTCGTTTGTTGTTTATAATACCAAAAAATGATCGTTAGTTAAAAATTATTATATCCCATTTTCATTTTGGATCCTAGAAGTTTATTCATGAATTTATGATTTATGAAATCCTTATGAAACAATTATTTTCCATGGGTTATTTGTTGACTACAATTTTTATATGTTCTATGTGGCATGCATGATTATATAAATATAATGAGGTGATGGGTTCCATGAATTATATGGGCATTAAATGAATTGGGTAATGTGATGTACCTAATTAGATAATTAGTAATATGCATAAACATGATGTCATATTTGTTCCCATTGATTATGTAATGATTATGAACATATGTTATGCATGGACATGATGATAGCTTTGTTCACAACAATGGGTAGTATTTGACCACTATGAAATGATGTTTCATTTTCATAAATTACAACATTAGATTACTTTATTACATGTTTCCCTCATGATGTTGATGATAATCCCAAATTCAGTATATGATGATAATGATTATGCTCACCCATGTAATATTGATTCAGGTTCTATATCCATCCTCTTATTTGGATTTTTTTATCCCCTTTCATTGATGAATATCTTCAAGTGATTACTCATACTGAGAAGAATGTGATGACCACTAAGTTGATAGATAAGAAGAAATTAAATAATGTTTCTATATTATTATTTTTATGTTATGTATGATACTAATTTTCCCAAGAAACTAAACCTTTTCATCCCAAATTTGAATCACAGTTTTTATATTTACCTTAAAATTGATGTAATGATATAGTAAGAAAAGTTGTGTCTATATATGAAAAATTAACTAATATTATAAAAAAATTTAATTGTTAAAATTTGATAGAGGAAAAATCATCAAAATAAAATATTTTTACAAACAATTGATATCAGGATTTTATATTTTATTTTAAAAACATATCATATAACATATAAAATAAAAACAATACCACAAAAATTGATTCTTCATATCACATAGTGAAATAATATAATATTCTCCATGTAAATAAAAAATAAACATCAGTTATTTTATTTTTATTTTTTCATCTATACATTAATTATGTGACATGAATCTATTTTTTAAATATTTTTTATATACATAAATATTTGATATTAGAAATTAAACACAGTCATATAAACTTTGAAAACATAATATATTAAAATAATAACACTATAAGATTATATTATTAGTAAATAATTTAAAAAAGTATCAGTGATTTTTATTAATAAAAAAATATATAAATAACCAAATAAAAAATTGGATTTTATTATCTACATAAAATCTTATTAATGATCCAAAATAATAAAAAAAAAATATAGAATTCCAATCTAATATTAAAATATCCATCAATCTACAAAATATTGAAAATTAAAATGTGAAAATTAAAATTAAAATAAATAATATGTTTAAATTAAAAATAATTCTTAAAATAATACTTTCAGAAGAAAAATTACCCTAAAAATAAAATAATAAAAACTATAGGTTTTATAAAAATTAAAAATAAGAAAATTCTAAAAACATAAAATAATTAGTAGATCATCTGATATAGACTAAAAGGATCATTAGATTCAGAGTATAGGGGTTCTAGAGGGAAAGGGTGGGTGGATGTTAGTCATTGGGTCCCTAAAAATTTCTCAATGAGTATGTGGTATAAGATGATCGAACAAAATAACAAAAAAAAATCATTTATATACTAAGATAAATATCTTAATCCTCAACTAAACATCCCTATATAAATATTAGGGGTTTCAATAATGATATAGAATAATAAGGGGAAGAGTATAGTATATATCCTGGGAACTTACATTAAACCTATAAGAAACTAAATTCGGAGTCTGATAACTGATTGATGAAGAGGGATATTTGAATGGGGGAGGGGAATTGTCTCCATTAATAAATGGAAATTATTTTACAGGAGTAGTTGAATATGATGGTGAAGTTATATAATTAAAATAGGGATCAACTTGTGGTATTTTTAATTATAATTTAAAATCCTTATTTTAGTGGATGTTATATTCAAACATGTATCTTATATTTCATTAGTTAGTGATTATATTTAAAAATTGATAATAAAGTCTTAAATTTTTTATAAAACTATGAATTTTTAAATATCTTTGGTTTTTCAATAACATCAATAATAAACAGTGTTAAATTATACATGTTTTTTCCACTATTTCAATGAATATATTATTTCATGGAAAGGTGTAAATAAACTATAAAAACCTTAGTCTCAAAATCCTTTGGTATTTTTAATTATTCATAAAGGGATTAATTATTTTCTGTATGTTTATATATATATGAAAATTAGGAAAAATAAATACTCGGTATAGTAGCATTGTGCGGTTATTTATCATATCAGAATTATCTGTCATGTTATTTTGTCTTATATCATGAGCCTATTATTGAATATAAGGTACTATGCATCTTGTAGATCCTTATGAAGGTACCCTAGAGTCCTATGTGATACAACCTTAATAGAATTTTGGATAGAAGAGCATGGTTGTTACACCCCATGATTTTATGAGATAGTTATCATTAAATAAGAATAATTTCATTTATATATTTCCTAACATAAAACTTAAATTTTAAATGAATATTTCTATACTACTTAAATATTATTATTTAAATGTGATCATCATAATATTATAGAAAAATTATAAGTATTAAAAAGAACAACTAAATAATGAAAAAAATATCAATTATGGTTTTATAAAATGATAATGTATTAATTAATTCATAATAAAATATTACTCAGTTTTCAGATAAATAATTTTATGCTATAAAAATATATTTTTTTCAAAAAATGGTTTTATTGTGTTTTCTTAAAAGAAATTATAATTATTTTCTACCACATATAGACACATTATTTTAAGAGTGTAATATAATTTTTGAAATATGGATGTCAATTATAATAGTGTTATTTTTTATATTTATGAAAAAGTTGATTTTTGGTTGAATAGTGAAAATACTTATTTTTTTATAAAATCTATCTCTTCTTTTCATTTAATTTCTAAGAGTCTTTAAATTTTGGGTAGCGTTTAAAATTTAATTCATTCATTTTTATTTTTAATGATCTCATTAATTTCAATAAAATCATAAATACACATTGTTTTTTAATAAATTATATTTTATACTTAATAATTCATTTTTTGGGAAAAATAATATCATATTGTTTCGCATGTTTTTTTCTTTATTTTAATCAACTTATAAAAATTAAAATTAGTAAAATGGAATCCATATTTAGTGACATCATTTAAATTTTTTAAGGATTACGCTATCATTTTTAGTCATTATGAAATGTATATTAAGAAGAAAATCAATCACTATGTTGATAGATAAAATTGGATAAAAGGGATAAAACAAAATTAAAAAGGGTTGAAATGTCAAAAAAACACGTCTAAATACAAATTTATAGTCATATATGGACCACATATCTTCAAATATTCAAATTTATGTCATTTTAGAGACATTTAGCTTTAATTATACTTTAATATATTTTAATCAGTTAAAAAATATCTTGTATAATGTCCCTCACTTATAAAAGCACACTCACTCTCATCTCTTCCCAACACTTCAAGGACATATTATATATGAGAATTCCAAACCAAAACCTATCCTATAAAACCTCCCCATGTCTTTTAGGTTTAGTTTTGATTATTGTATCATCTTATGATGTCTTTTGTTTTAAAATAATGGGGTTTTCATGATGATGAGGTATAACTCATAACCGATGTCATTCAATTTTATTTCTTCTTCCACCTTATTTAACCCTATTCTAACAGTCATCACATGATTAATCCAATATAATAAATATTCATTGATAATATTTTTTTTATATCAGAACTATTTTCCCTCTTTTTACGACCAGTGGGAAATGAATATATCTCTATTGTATTTCTTTGGACTACCACCTTTGTGTAATGATATGATTAATTTTTTATCAGCACCATAGATGGATGTTTATAATTATTTATTTAATGAATATATATCATATATATTAAATTGTTATGTTTTTATAATAATAAAATATTATTTTTCATTCGTTCTATATTTTTTATGATGATGAAAATAACATTGATATGTATGTACTTATTGCCATCTCCATGAATGTTGTAATTAATGTTACTAATTGTGCCTTTTATGGATAGTTTACAATATTTAAAAAAAATGAATATATATATATATATATGAATATAATATTATATTTATATCATGATTAACATTATTTATATTATATAACCATGGACATGATGCATGGACTGGAACTATCAAACAAAAAATTACATTAATAACAAAATATTTATCTCGTAGAAATGAAAACATTAATAAAAATTTATGAATAAGGGATGTTTAAATATTATAAATGGATATTATGTTACACTATAAGTATGTATATGGTTCTTCTATATATTTATAATAAGTATAAATTAATTACACATGGTTTTAGATCACTTATTATGAAATTCACACATGATGTTATGGTATATGTTACAATCACATTTCTTTTAGGGATTATCTACACTAAATTTCTATAGGAGAAACTTTTATAGATAATATATTTTAATCCCCATATATTTTCTCCTCCCACTATTATTCAAGTATTTTCAAGTATTATTACCATTTTTATGTCTTTTTCTATTTAAATGATTGAGAAAATATTTTAATATAAATGCATAACTTATTTTATATTGTGTTGATGAAATAATTCATCTTTGTTGATACTATTCAAAATCATTATGAATTTTTTATCAATAAATATAATGTATTAAAAAGTTCAATTTTTGTATCATTGGCATTATTTAAAACAATTAAAAAAATGAATCATTCTAATTTTTTACCAAAATAATTTTATATTTAGTTTTTACAAAAGTTATTAAGTAATGATTTCTTTTTACCATATATGACATGGATAGTTTTTACTTCCATAATAACCCCACGTTAAATTGATTATTTCATTAATAGTATGCATTTTTATTATTTAATAAAATTATTTTAACAATATTCAGATATTTTTCGATAAAATGTTATCAAAGGAAAATTATATTATCTAATGATTTCAATATAATGTTCTAATAATGATTTAATGTTATTTTTCATCAATGGAATAATTAATTAGAGATTTTTATACTTTTCTTTGGATGTGATCTAATAATACCACAATTATTCATTATATATATGGATTATTATTGTGATGATTAAATTTTTACAAAACACGATTATTTTAAATGGGTTATTTGATGATTATATTATGAATGTTTTATGATCCTATAGAATACATATGTACATTTTTATTTTTTTGGTGGTCATGCCTATAATTACATATCCCATTATTTATTTTCTTAAATCCTTAAATCTCTTGAGATATGTAAGAGAAATGAGAATATGTGCTTCATCCACTATTGTGAAAAGGTAGTGATAACAAATACTCTATGATATGGAAATCATATAGTGATTCTTTATCTATTTTTATGTGGTGGTATAAGTTGTTAACCATACATTAGGATATGATTTCAAATCCTATCATGGTGCTAAGAAAAATTTAAATGTTGACATGTTTATGATATGAACTCATAGCCATTGATTAAATTTTTTAGTGATTCAATAATCATGTGACATACTGTATTTTATGACATGAACCCATATTGTGATATATTAATTCTTGGTAGTAATTTTCTAATGATAATAACATGTTATTATAACATTCGTGTCATTATATTGTTATATATGATCACTAATTTATTTCATATAGGGTTACCCTAACTAAAAATCTAATCCCACCCATTCTTATTTTTTAAAATCTCCCCATGATATAATGAAATGTAATAAGTATGATGAGTCTTTAAGGGTAACTAATTTAAATAAATTTAATGGAGATATAGAATATTGTATATAAAAAATATTTTTATTTTCTAGTATCTATATATACTAAACCTTTTCCATTCTTGATCAAGTTTTTTTGTGAGATAAATTGAATATTAATAAAAAATTTCATATCTATGTTTTTTATCCTTGATATTTTGTAGTGGGTGTCAGATATGGGTTTTGAATTTATATTAAATTATATATTTATAAATATGGGGATAGAACATAAGGTAAACTATTATGAACATTTTGAGATATATTATGAATCTTATGTTTCCTATCTTGATATGTAGAAGTAATTATTTAGGTCATTATATGAAGTATTTTTATTATTATATGATTTCTCACACAAATTGTTGCAACATGAGCAATACATTCTGATTATTGGTTTTAGTCAAAAAATTAAATGATAATGAATCATGATAATAATGAATTTTATTGGAAATGTATCAATTTTATTCCTATAAAACATTATAATATAGGAGAAGAATTAAATAATCCAATTGTTATGTTCATGAAATTTTCTCATGCAAAAAAAGAATGGTGATATTTTTAATGATAAAATATGGGAATAATGTACTCTTGTTTCATTATTAAGGTAATATCAGAATTACTTTAGTTGGACTTCTTATCCACTAGTTGTTGAGAAATGTATCATACCACTAAAAATATTTTATATTATCCACTACTCATATCTTGTAAAAGTTATCTCATGTTAATATTGTATTTATGTTGAAGAAAATCAATTATGGAATCTTATTAAGAATTCAATGAATGATTAATTAATTAACTTAATGGAATTGGATGAGTTTAAAAGGATATTTTTTAGTAAATTATTTACTTTTACTCTATTAAAAAAAATTGAAAAAGAGTTCATTGAGCTTAAGTCTAAGGATGATGTGTCCAATTATACTATTGAGTCCATGTTTATAATAAATGAAAGTTTTACGTATGGTTTTATAATCTTCCTAGAAAGGAAAATTAATTTATTATTTGGTTGGTTAAAAATATGTCCCTAAATGGAATTTTCCAAAAGAAAATTTAGTATTTATGAAGATATAATTTGATTTTCTCTAAAATAAGAAATATAAATTTGTTATTCTAGTCATTATAGGTGCTTTTAAGTGAGAAGGAACATTTATTCTCATGAAAACTTCATCAAATCAAATAGAGATAATAAGTTTTTATCATCGATATGCTCAAACTGTTGGATTAAACACCATAAATTTTGATTTAATGGAATTGAAATGTAACACCCGAGACTTTTATGCTATATAAATCATCAAAGGAATCTATTTCTACACACAACACTTTCTTGGCTTGCTTTACACGAAATCACAACCTTCCTCGATAGCTTGCGTCGTATGCAATACCGAGTTTCACTAAACAATGATATGCTAATAAAATATTATTAAAACTAGCCGTTATGCATAGTAATAACCACTTTTTGAAATTTTATAAATTTAATTTTTCAAAATGGACTTCATTTTTGGATTTGGAATATCGAAATTATCCTAGGGTGAAATTTTGGTATTTTTCTGAAAACTATCAATTTTTAATGAATAGTGAAACCACTAAGTGGTAGTTAAAAAACTAATTATTTCATAAAACATAATTTTACCGTTTCTGTGAGTGGAATTTCGAACATCTGAGAGACACGGTTGATGTCATTAAGTAAAATGTGGATCAATGAGATGAAAATATTTTTTTGGTGAATAGTAACTGTTTACTTTTTTTTACCACGGTTAAAAGTAATAGGGTAATTAAGGATAAAAATGATATTATTATTACCCTAATACATGTCCTAATTCTATTGGACAAGTGTAATTCTACTGAAAACAATCTTAGGAATAAACTATGACCATTTAGGCCCACTTGGATTAGATTAGGACATTTATTTTTAATTTATTTAAAGAAGGGTAAAAATAGTTAAAATCAATGTTAAATAAGTAAATCATTTTTAATATGGGGTTATGCAAAAGATAAATTCGACTATAAATAATCATTACAAAGCTAAAAATAGTTCCTACATAATTGTATTTTATTTGTAATTTTTAGAGATTAAATATTTTAATTTATTTATGACACAATGATGATGCAGTAATTATCTTATTAATGAAAGATTGACATAATTAATGTTATAAACACCAAAATAAATTCAATTTGAGACTTTTTATGAATTAAAATAATTTTATAGATTAATATGACATGTTATTATTGATTTAATTAACTTTTTTCGAACTAATCATTCTGTTATGATTTTCACAAAAATTAATTACTAAATACTGTCAAATTTGATATAAAATAGTTTTTAAAACAAATATTATAATAGTAATTGTTATTTTACTCCTAAAAAAATCTAAGGTTCGGCCAAATGACTTATATAAGGTTATATATATTAATTATAAACAACTTGGGGTTCTTTTGGCTTCTTATAGTAAGTTTATTAACCTTATAGTATACGAACACAAGAAGACACGGTAAAAGTAAAAATATTTATCTTAATGTTAAATCTAAATGATAAGGTTAAAATAGGAACCTAAACTTGTCTAAATTCTATTTGATCAGATTATTTCGACTCATCCCAACCTTATCTTAGAAATAAATCAATTTGGAGCTATTTAAAACCGAACTTGACTTTATAATAAAATATTATTTTTAGTTTTTCCAAAGGAGCCCCTCTCCTCCCTTATAAAAGGGCACCTCCTCCCCCTCTTCCTCACACCACTTTGAGCCTTCAAGCTCGGCCAAACCCTGCCAATTTCTTCTATCCAATTCCATAGAATCATCCTAGAGGTTCTGGTCTTCTTCAAAGACCTATTTTAGTGCCCTAAAAGGAGGTCTCAAAGAAGTACTTCAAAGAATAGGTAATGTATGTTACCGATTTTTTCATCTTTATTTCTTCTTCCACTTATTCTTCTTTAGTTGTTTAATTATGAAGTAGTAACATCAGTATAACTAATATACTGATATGTTATTATAATTATGAAACAACCATATTTCACCATCTATCCATCCTACGGAAAAAGAAATCACCGCGCGTGCGTACGTACGGAATACCGTCTCCAGGCCGTGGTGTAATCTATTTTCCACCACCACCTTACTTGTATGTGTATAATGGTGTAAATAATGACTATATATGACTATTATAAAGTGATACTGATTCTGAAATAGTATACATACACTCCAATACAATTCCACGATCACGGGAACGATATCATTGCTCGTGCGTACGTACGGAATACCATCTCCACGATGTGATGCGATTCGTTCTACATGATTTTAATTTAATAATGATTACATAAATGAATTGAGAGAATAAATATGATATATATTACACTAATACCATTCTGTAAATGAGGTATCTATTACCTAATGAGAAGAACAAGAATTTATTTGACAAAGCACGCATAAGAACAAAAAGTTATAAACACCCGAATAACAAGTAGCAATGAAATATTACTACTATGAAGCTAAGAATATGACCATATATGATATCATAAAAATAATTATGATTCTGTAATAAGTCAATAACATTATTTAAATCATTATATAGGAGGTTCTGACACGTACAAAGCATATCGGACCTAAGCTAAGGGAAATATCACAATTTCATTTTTATCCGAGATTGTTTATACTTTACTCGGGTGTATTTTATCATCCACATCCATGTTTCCTCAATATGTAATATTATTTCCATCCACCTAAAATTGTTTAAATCCAATTTTACCCTTCGGTGAGTTTTTATTAAAGGATATGAAATGAATATTTTGTCGTTTTTCGTACGAGGTACTTTTTGACTTTTCCGACAGATGTACCAAGAATGTTTTTTTAACTTATACGGAATGAATGGATTTTTAAAACATTATTTACAAGAAGATTCCTTTACAAGTTTTCAAGTTTATTTTTAATCATCTTCTTTTAAAATTGTATGACATGTTAAGAAAGGAAAAGTGTTTATAAAGTAGAAAGGATATTTTCCTCAAGAATGGAGTTCAAGTGTTTTATCAAAATTATTTTCCATTTAAGATAATAAAAGGGTTCTATTTTTATCCCTATTATTACATTGATTTGATTATATTTTTATGGAATTATTTTTATGAATTCCTTTATCTTATATGAATTGTTTTATGATTTCACGATGTTTAAGAATCCCATGTTTATTAAATAGGTTATTCTATGATGTATGGTTTATGATTTTTTGGCACACATAAGAATGGTATGATTATGAGATGGGAGGGACATATATCTCCCTCCAATGCATTGGGTAAAGATTTTATATCTCATGAGATAGACATGGCTGGAACGGTAGGTTATACCGGTTCACTGAAACAGGACAGAAAAGAGGAGTGAACTCGATTCAGAAAGGGACTTTGTCCACTAAGATAGTCTTGGAAACGAGTCTTGACTAATAAGAAATGATTCTCTATTATTATTTGTGTATGCCAAAAAGTTTCATGTTTTAAGTTATGATTATTTGGATTACATTTCACTACTATGATTTATCCCATGTTATGAAATTATGATCTCTTTTGCAGGTTAATATTTCCAAAAGTTATGTGCTTATATATATTATGTGATTGATATTTCTTTTGTTTACCATTACTGAGCATTTGATATCACCCTTTTGTATGTTTTATTTCCCCAGGTCAGGAATAAGTTTATTAAGTTGAATATGCCAAAAAGGGACTCTAGATATGATGAAATAAATGGGAGGCAAAGTAGATGCTTTATGAACCAGTTGTTTAAGTTTCCCAGTTTCTAAAGACACTATACCAATATGGTCCTTTCTTAGTTTTGTTATATGTTGTAATAAGTGTGCTTCAGTTCTAAAGTAATAACAATGTATGTAAAGTATGGGTCGTTATAGTTGGTATCAGAGGAAAGGTATAGTCAACCTTTGGAAACTAGGATGTGAAAGCCTTAGTAAGAACCCTAAGGATAAGCCTAAGTATAGAACACAATCTTAGTGTTTTAAAAATGGCCATGAATAACCTAGGATAAGACCTTAAGTGTGAAATTTTATTCTTGATTATGTGGTTTTCCTGTTATAATTAGTGTTTCTCACACTATTCTTCTTGGTTTTAGTCAATGGCTGGAACACAAACGAACTGTGTTAATGTGGAATGCGTCAAGCAATGCAATGATTGTCCCCCTAAGCAACCAAACGTTATGGGAGCTGGAATGAAAAATCTTGAATCCATGCTCACACAACTTTCTCAAGCTATGAATCATGCAGGACTTCCAAACGAGCAAAGGAAGGAGCAACATTCTGTTGAATCCTTCTTGAGACAGCGTGCACCTTCATTCTGTGGGTCTAATGATCCATTAGTTGCTGAACAATGGATTAGTACTACGGAAAAGATACTTTCAGTTCTTCAATGTTCTGATCATGATAAAGTCATCTTACCAGTGTATCGTTTGGAAGGTGATGCTGATAAATGGTGGAATCTTATTAAGAATTCGAGGAAAAGGGATGAAATTGAGTCCATGGAATGGGATGAGTTCAAGAACATATTTTTCAATAAGTACTTCCCTCATATTCTCTAAACAAAGATGGAGAAAGAGTTTCTTGAACTGAAGCAAAAGGATAATGAATCTGTTAGTACCTATGAAGCAAATTTTACAAGAATTGCAAGGTACGCTTCTAGTATTATTATCCAACCTGAGAGTAAGATCGATGGATTCTTTAGTGGCTTAAAACAAAGTCTTCGAAGGGCCTTAGCCATAAGGGACTTCAATAGCTATGAGGAAATCGTTCGATGTGATCTCTAAGTTGATATGGATATTTGAGTAACCCATCATTCATATGGGTTTGATAAGAAGAGGAAAATGGAATTCAATGTAAAATATAAAGAGCACACTGAAAAGAATATGAGCTTTACCTTATGCTCAACGTGTGGAAAGAAACATGGTGGGAGTTGTCTTAAAGGGACAAGTAAATGTTTCAAATGTGGAAAGGAAGGTCATCAGGCATTTGAATGCCGCGATGATGTGAAGAAGATGTCTAATGATGCAAACAAAGGAAGGGATACACATAATGAAACTACTACACTTCAATGTTTCAAGTGCAAGGAGATGGAACATTATGCCAATAAATGACCTAATCCAAGGGTTGATGATGATGGTCGACGTCAAAAAACTCTTAAGGCTAAAGACAAAGGAAAGTCACATGCAATTTCTATCAGCGATGTGGAGTACGATAACGATGTGGTGAAAGGTACACTTACCATCCACTCTAAAGTAGAAAATGTTTTATTTGATTCTGGATCCACCCACTCCTTTATTTCTGACGAATTTTCTAAGGATATCATTGTATTACCTCAACAGTTAGATGTTGAGTTAGCTGTGAGAACCCCTAATGGCACAACAATCACTTCAAAAGTTTATAATTATTCTCCGATTGAAGTTTGTGGGAATGTGCTTCCTGAAAATCTTGTGATCCTTTATATAGTGGAATTTGATGTGATTCTTGGCATGGATTGGATTTCTCTACATTGAGCTCATATCAATTGCCAAAGATGGGAAGTCACATTTCATATTCTAGATCAATCTATGATCGTCTATTGATGCAAGGATGAACATAACCTTCCAGTGGAAATTTCTTCCATTTTTTGGGTATTTATTCCACTAAATGATGGTTATTTATCTCAAATGGTTGGTGAGAAACTCATGATTAAGAATATTCCCATTGTATAGGAGTTTGATGATGTATTTCCGGAGGAATTACCGGGTCTTCCACCAAGTCTTGAAGTTGAGTTTTCAATAGAACCCATACCAGGTGCTTTGACTATTTCAAATACACCTTATAGAATGACCCCAATTGAGTTGCAGGAATTGAAGAAGCAACTCCAAGAGAATCTTGATAAGAGGTTCATATGCCCTAGTGCGTCACCTTGGGGAGCACCTGTTCTGTTTGTTAAGAATAAAGATGGATCAATGAGACTCTGCATTGATTATTGATAACTTAACAAGATCACTATCAAGAACAAATATCCTCTCCCACGCATTGATGACTTATTTGACCAACTATGAGGAGCTCAATTATTTTCCAAGATTGATCTTTGTTCAGGGTATCATCAATTAAGGGTCAAAAAGGAGGATATACCAAAGACGGCTTTCTGTACAAGGTATGGACACTATGAATTTATAGTGATGCCATTTGGTCTTACTAATCCCCTGCTATCTTCATGTATCTAATGAATACAGTCTTTAGAGACTATCTTGGCCAGTTTTTGGTAGTCTTTATAGACTATATTCTTGTCTATTCAAAGAACAAGGAAGAACATGAAGATCAGTTGAGAATTATATTGAATACCCTGAGATAGGAGAAGCTTTATTCCAAATTTACCAAGTGTGAATTTTGGCTTCTAAAAGTTTCATTTTTGGGTCACATAATCTCAAAAGAGGGGATATCTGTGGATCCAGAAAAAATAGAGGTTATCGAAAGATGGTTGAGACCAACAACAATAACCGAGATCCGATGTTTTATTGGTTTGGCTGGATATTATCGACGTTCTGTGAAAGATTTTTCATGATTATCTAATCCACTCACCCAATTGACTCGGAACGGAGTTAAGTTTGTTTGGACAGAGGAATGTGAAGAGAATTTCTATGAGTTGAAAAGAAGGTTGTCCAGTGCACCTGTTCTCACACTGCCTTGTAGTGGAGAAAGTTTTTGATCTATAGTAATACATACAAGAAGGGATTGGGGTGTGTTCTTATGAAAAATGATATGGTGATAGCTTATGCCTCATGACAGTTGAAAATACATGAGCAAAATTACCCAACTCGTGATTTGGAGTTAGCTGCGGTAATCATTATATTAAAGATTTGGAGGTATTACCTTTATGGTGAAAGGTGTGATATTTATACTGATCATAAAAGTTTAAATTATATATTCACACAAAAGGAGCTGAATATGCTCCAAAAAAGATAGTTGGAGCTTATTAAGGATTATGACTGCTCAATCCATTACAACCATGGGAAATCAAAAAAGGTGGCAGATGCATTAAGTCGACAAGACAATGCTAGTTTATCCATGATGAGGATCACAAAAGATCCAATATTTATGGATTTACAATGGATGGATCATGGAATTAAAATGAAAGGGGAAAAATATTATCTTTCTCAATTCAATGTTCAACCATCTATACATGTGAAGATTAAAGAGGCACAGAAAGAAGATGTCGAGTTACAAAAGAAGTTGAGAAATGTTCCTAAATTCAACCTTGATTGTGATGGGATAATAGTGTTCATGAATCGGGTTTGTGTTCCTCCCATCCCCGAATTAAATAAGGAGCTGCTGGATGAGGCTCATAGTTCTTCATTCTCTATTCATCATGGAAGCACGAAGATGTATAGGGACCTGAAAGAGTACTTCTAGTGGGATGGCATAAAAAGTTATGTTGCTGAATATGTATCTCGATGCTTGGTTTGTCAACAAGTTAAAGACGAGAGACATAAGTCTAACGGGATGTTACAACCATTACCCATACCCGAATGGAAATGGGAAAACATCACTATGGACTTTGTCACATGACTTCCTAAAACATCCAAAGGCAATAATGCTATCTGGGTCATAGTTGGTCGTCTTACAAAGTCTGCACACTTCATTTCTGTTAGAGAGGATTTCTCTCTGGATCAGCTTTCCAGGATATATGTATAAGAAGTGGTAAGATTTCATGGAGTACCACTTTCTAATATATTTGATCGGGATCCGAGATTTACCTCGAAGTTCTGGAAAAGTCTTCAGCATACTATGGATACAGAGTTGTGTTTCAGCACTGATTATCATCCTCGGACAGACGGTCAGTCTAATAGAACAATTCAAACTCTAGAAGATATGTTGAGAGCTTTCTATATGGATTTCAAAGGTGGTTGGGATCAACACCTACCTTTGGTGTAATTTTCTTATAATAAGAGCTTTCACTCCAGTATTCAGATGGCTCCTTATGAAGCTCTCTATGGAAAGAAATGCAGGACCCCATCTTGTTGGGATGAAGTTGGGGAAATAAATCTATTAGGACCTGATCTCGTTGATGAAATGGAAGAAAATGTCAGATCTATTCAACAACACATAAGAGAATCTCAGAGTCGACAGAAACGTTATGCCGACAACCGAAGAAAAGACATAGAGTTTGAAGTGGGTGATAAAGTGTTTTATAAATATCTCCCTGGAAGAGGGTCATGAGATTTGGACAGAAGGGGAAGTTGAGCCCTAGATATATCAGTCCTTTCGAAATATTGGATTGGGTTGGGAAGGTAGCTTACTGATTGGCGCTTCCACCGAATATCCCTCATGTTCACGATGTGTTCCTTGTATCTCTCCTGAGAAAGTACATACATGATCCTTCACATGTACTAAGCTCAGAAGTTGTACCGCTGGAGCAGGTTCATTCTTATGAAGAACAGCCGATAGCGATTCTAGATTGAAGCGGAAAAGTCCTACGAAACAAGACCACTCGATTGGTGAAGGTTTTATGGAGGAACCACCAATAAGAAAGAAGCTACATGGGAGCTTGATGATATGATGAGGGAGAGGTATCCTAATCTGTTTGTTACAAAGTGACGAATTTCGAGGGTGAAATTCATTTTAAGAGGGGTAGAATGTAACACCCATGACTTTTATGTTATATAAATCATCAAAGAAATCTTTTTCTACACAGAAAACTTTCCTGGGTTGCTTTACATGAAATCGTAACCTTCCTCGATAGCTTGCGTCGTACGCAATACCGAGTTTCACTAAACAATGATATGCTAATAAAATATTATTAAAACTCGCCGTTATGAATAGTAATAACCAATTTTTGAAATTTTATAATTTTTATTTTTCAAAATGGACTTCATTTTTGGATTCAGAATATCGAAATTATCCTAGGGTGAAATTTTGGTATTTTTCTGAAAACTATCAATTTTTGATGAATAGTGAAACCACTAAGTGGTAGTTAAAAACTGAATTTTTCATAAAACATAATTTTACCACTTCTGTGAGTGGAATTTCGAAAATCCGAGAGACACAGTTGATGTCAGTAAGTAAAATGTTGTTCAATGAGATGAAAATAATTTTTTTTGTTGAATAGTAACTGTTTACTTTTTTTTACCACGGTTAAAAGTAAATATGGTAATTAAGGGTAAAAATGATATTATTATTACCTAACACATGTACTAATTCTATTAGAAAAGTGTAATTCGACCAAAAACAAACTTAGGAATAAAATATGACCATTTAGGCCCACTTGGATTAGATTAGGACATTTATTATTAATTTATTTAAAGAAGGGTTAAAATAGTTAAAATCAATGTTTAATAAGTAAATCATTTTTAATATGGGGTGATACAGAAGATAAATTCTCTTATAAATATTAATTAGAAAGATAAAAAGATTTCATACATAATGGTATTTTATTTGTAATTTTTAGACATTAAATAATTTAATTTATTTATGACACAATGATGATGCAGTAATTATCTTATTAATGAAATATTGACATAATTAATGTTATAAACACCAAAATAAATGTAATTTGAGACTTTTTATGAATTCCACTAATTTTATATATTAATATGACATGTTATTATTGATTTAATTAACTTTTTTAGAACTAATCATTCTGTTATGATTTTCACAAAAATTAATTACTAAATAGTGTCAAAATTGACATAAAATAGTTTTCAAAACAAATATTATATTAGTAATTGTTATATTATTCCTAAAAATCTAAGGTTCGGTAAAATGAATTAGATAAGGTTATATATATTAATAATAAACAACTTGGGGTTCGTTTGGCTGCTTATAGTAAGTTTATTAACCTTATAGTATAAGAACACAAGAAGACACAGTAAAAGTAAAAATAGTTAACTTAATGTTAAATCTAAATGATAGGGTTAAAATAGGAACCTAAACTTGTATAAATTATATTGGATGAGAGTATTTCTACCCATCCCCACCTTATATTTGAAATAAATTAATTTGGAACTTTTTAAAACCGAACTTGACTTTATAATAAAATAATATTTTTTGTTTTTCCAAAGGAGTCCCTCTCCTCCCTTGTAAAAGGGCACCTCGTCCCCCTCTTCCTCACACCATTATGAGCCTTTAAGCTCGTCCAACCCCTGCCAAGTTCTTCTCTCCACTTCCCTAGAAACATCCTAGAGGTTCTGGTCTTTTTCAAGGACCTATTTTAGTTCCCTAAAAGGAGGTCTCAAAGAAGCACTTCAAAGAAGAGGTAATGTCTGTTACCGATTCTTTTATCTTTATTTCTTCTTCCACTTCTTCTTCTTTATTTGTTTCATTATGAAGTAATAACATCAGTATCACTCATATACTGATATGTTATTATAAGTATGAAACAACCCTATTTCACCATCTATACATCCTACGGAAAAATAAATTACCGCACGTGCGTACGTACGGAATACCATCTCCACGTCGTGATGTAATCTATTTTCCACCACCACCTTACTTGGATGGGTATAATGGTGTAAATAATGACTATATATGACTGTTATAATGTGATACGGATTCTGAAATAGTATACATACACTCCAATACAATTCCACGATCATGGGAGCGATATCATCGCTTGTGCGTACGTACGGAATACCGTCTCCACGATGTGATGTGACTCGTTCTACATGATTTTCATTGCATAATGATTACATAAACGAATTGAGTGAATAAATATGATATATATTACAATAATAACATTCTGGAAATGAGGTATCTATAAACTAAAGAGAATAATAAGAATTTATTCGACCAAACATGCATAAGAACAAAAAGTTATAAACACCCGAATAACAAGTAGCAATGAAATATTACTACTAAGAAGATAAGAATATATGACCATATATGATATCATAAAAATACGTATGATTTTGTAATAAGTCAATAACATTATTTAAATCATTATACAGTAGGTTCAGACACGTACAAAGCATATCGGACCTAAGTTAAGGGTAATATCACAATCTCATTTTTATCCGAGATTGTTTATACTTTACTGGGGTGTATTTTATCATCCACATCCATGTTTCCTCAATATGTAATATTATTTCCATCCACCTACAATTGTTTAAATCCAATTTTTCCAATTCAGTGTGTTTTTAGTAAAGGATATGAAAGGAATCTTTTGTCATTTTTCATACGAGGTACTTTTTGACTTTTTTGACAAATGTACCAAGAATGTTTTTTTAACTTATACGGCATGAATGGATTTTTAAAACATTATTTAAAAAAGCTTCCTTTACAAGTTTTCAAGTTTATTTTTAATCAACTTCTTTTAAAATTGTATGACATGTTAATAAACAAAAAGTGTTTTTTAAGTAGAAAGGATATTTTCCTCAAGAATGGAGTTCAAGTGTTTTATCAAAATTATTTTCCATCTAAGATAATAAAAGGGTTCTGTTTTTATCCCTGTTATCACATTTATTTGATTATGTTGTGATGGACTTATTTTTATGAATTCCTTTATCTTATATGAATTGTTTTATGATGTCACGATGTTTAAGAATCCTATTTTTATTACATATGTTATTCTATGATGTATGGTTTATGATTTTGTGGCACTCATAAGAATAGTATCATTATGAGATGGGTGGGACCTATATCTCCCTCCAATGCATTGGGTAAAGATTTTATATCTCATGAGACAGACATGGCTGGAACGGTAGGTTATACTGGTTCAGTGAAACAGGACTGAAACGAGGAGTGAACATGGTTCAGAAAGGGACTTTGTCCACTATGAAAGTCTTGGCAATGAGTCTTGACTAATAAGAAATGATTCTCTATGATTATGTGTGTATGACACAAAGTTTTATGTTTTATGTTAGGATTATTGGGATTACATTTCACTACTATGATTTATCCCATGTTATGAAATTATGATCTCTTTTGCAGGTTAATATTTCAAAAAGTTATGTGCTTATATATATGATGTGATTGATATTTCTTTTGTTTACCCTTACTGAGAATTTGAGCTCACCCTTTTGTATGTTTTATTTCCCCAGGTCAGGAAGAAGGTTATTATGTAGAATATTCCAAAAAGGGACTCTACATATGATGAAATAAATGGGAGGAAAAGTAGATGCTTTATGAACCAGTTGTTTATGTTTCCCAGTTTCTAAAGATACTATACCTATACAGTCCTTTCTTTGTATTGTTATATGTTGTAATAAGTCTGCTTCAATTCTGAAGTAATAACAATGTATGTAAAGTATGGGTCATTATATGAAATGTGCTTTAAATGTGCATGGCCTTTTGATAAAGCCTATGAATGAAAAATTGGTATAAAGGAAGAGTTTATACAATGTATGAGTAGAAGGATCCAACTGATTCACTACTAAAACACTAAGGACTCAATTTCATAGAGTTTGGGAATTGAACAAAAATGTTCATGGATCTGATGGTAAATATGATGATTGATATCCACAACTCATAAAATCTATGAATTCTCTCCTAAACATAACTGTATAACAGGGTTATGAGAATGGCATGGGGAAAGGTAAACTTTTAATTCACTGAATAGAAACTAATGTCTTATTGTTTTATGGATATATATACTATTATATATCTAATAAATTTTCAGTGTATAATTATACCTTTTTAATGATTAGATATTGAGTCTTAGGTTAAAACAACAAAGGGTTTGATGGTCGTATATAATTTCCATGGCTCCTCTCTGACTGTATTGTGTGTTAATTTTCATTCTGAAAATCATACGACTCCCCATCTTTTTCAATTGAATTTTATTTTGGTCATGGATTGGATCCTTTAGTATCAATCCCATATCAATTTCTATGGAGTGTAGGAACTATTTATATTCTAAATAATCTTATAATCATATTTCAGTGGGGTATTAATTTAATAATCTAATGGATGTTACATCAATTATATTGGTGTAACATCTTTTTCACGAGGAGTATATATCTAAAATCATCATGGAGAAACTCATTGTCTAAAATATTTTTATCTTCTATGATTGATCTAATATATTTCTTGAAGATATTCTTATTCTCCACCAAATCAATAAGTTGATTTTTCTATATAACCCAAACTAGGTGCAATATCTATTTCAAATACTCAATATTGAATGTTCCAAACTATGGTATAAGAAATGAAGAAGTAGTTTCCAGATATTATTGATAAAAAATTAATACACCATAGTGTATCACTATAATATGTGACTAGAAATTTTATTTACAACTAAGATGAGTCAATGTATTATGGGATTAATTATCAATAATACAAAAATATCACTATCAATAAAATTTATAATCTACACTTTATTGATAAAATTTTTGATCAACTGCATGGATGTCAATAGAGTTTCAAGATAAATCATCATTCAATATATCATCAATTTAGGTTTATCATGTAGTATATACCAAATAAAATCTTCCATATAAGGTATAGTCATTATTAATTTATATTTATGTCTTTTTTACTTAAAAATTCCCCTCATATCATCATTAATGTAATGAAAAAATGTATTTATATATTATCATGAATATTTTGTGGTAACCTTAATATATGATATTACTATATATTCAATAAGTAATAAAGAGAATGAAATTATGTAATACTTTTGTTGAGAATTTTGAGTAATGATATTTTTTATGATAAATTTACCATGTTTTAATATCATCTTTTGAAAATTTCAATCCATGATAGTATGATCTCATCTTAGGTATATCAATAGATCCCTAAAATATGAAACTTATTGAGTAATGTACCAGAAAAAAATGGTAACTAAGTTAGTGGTTTTATTTGGGTCAATAAATGTTACCGACTCTTAAAATGAAATCTATATTACTATCAAATCAAATCACCATGTTTACATTAATGGGAGTTATGTTTTTTTGGAAAGTTCGATGTCATGAAAAATTTTTTGGGATTAAGAGAAGGTTGGTCAGTACACATTTTCATACAACATATGGAAGTGGAATAAACTTTGTTAGCTATTAAGACGTGTTAGTGAAGGTACTAGGTGGTTTCTATTTTGTGAATGATGTATCGATAACATATTTCTCTTTCCAATTGTAAAAAATGAGAAAAATAACTCAAATGATGATTTCAATCAGAAAATATTGATTATTATGTTAATGATATAGATCCATTATCTTTATATTGAAATGTGTAAAATATAAGGATCATAAAATCAAGATCTATATATTCATGTAGAAAATGTTGAATATAATAAATAGAATATGGTTTGAGATGATTAATGATTCTTAATTATCAATGCTTTACCACCATGGAATGGAAAGTAATGTGGATGATCTACTAGGTCAAAAGACCATGTTTATATGATAATGAAGATGATTAAATGAGATCCATTATTTAATGATTTTTAGGATATATCTTGAAATAAAGAGTAAATAGGATTCATCATCACATCTCATTTTATTGTTCATCCAACTATCCATGTGAGGATTCAAGAAGCATAGATAGATGATGTGGAACTAGAGAAGTATATGAGAATTATTCATGAGTTTAGCCATGATTGTGATGTAATGATAAGATAAATGAACCAATTACATGTCCAATCATTATTAAACATGAAAATGGATCTATTTTATTAAATACATGCTTCATAATTATCGATTCATCATGAAAGTAATTAGATTTATAGAGATCAAAATTAATATATCTAGTGGGACAACATGAGAAGAGTTATTATATATTATGTATCATAGTTCTTAGTATTCCATAATATTAATTCCAAGAGATATAAGTCTAAGTAGATTTTAAAACCATTAACAATAAAATAATGGAAATAGTAAAACGACATGATGGATTTTTTTATAGGACTCCCCAAGGAATATAAGGGTCATAATGTTATAAATGTTATATTTTATCACCTTATAAAGCCATGACATTTCATTTATGTTATAGATGATTTCTCTTTTTGTCCAAAAACATTGATATACACTAAATAAGTATAAATATTTCATTTACTACCACTCTCAAATATATTTTATTAGGATACAAGGATAACTTATAAGTTATGTAGATGACTTTACAAGGATAAGGAATCATTGTTTAGTTTTAGTACTATATTACAACCTTATACAGGTGGTCTATCTAAGTGAACCATTCAAATAATAGAAGTTGTTTTGAGATATTTCTCTACGAATTTCAATGCAGTATTGTATTTAAACCATTATTTTTTTGAATTTACAGACAAAAATAACAATTAATCAAGCATCCAGATGGCTCCATATGATTTCCTCTATGGATACAAGTCTATAAATCCTATATAATTGGATGATGATAATGAAATATTTCTATTAATATTAAATTGAGCTGATGAAATGCCATATAACATTATAGAGATTTAGAAACACATTAGGCCACCTTAGAGATGATATAAAATATATGATAAAATTCATCATTGTAATAAAGAGTATGAGGATAGTGAAAATGTTTTCATAAAAATATCAATATAGTAAAATGTTATTAGATTTTGAAAAAAGGATTTTAATTTATGTAACACCTATGCACAAATTGAATTAAGTGAACATTATATTAAAAAACTATAACACAGTACACATTTTAATATATTAATTCACAAAAATTATAATATGATGGATGAGTATCTATTTGGAACATACTTGGTCAAAATATTCCTCAAATGTGTTTTTGAAATTTTCGATTAAAAACATTATATTTTTAATAATTGAAAAGGATGTATTTATGGATTATTACTTTATTAAAAATAATATTTTAAAAATATATTTATATAACTATATATTTTCAATCAATTGTATAGAAATAAATATAAGATCATTTGGACATATGTAAAGATGTTTTCCATTTAAAAAAAAAGGACAAATGGTTTCCCTTTTAATTAATTAATATAATCATTAATGATTAATGATATAAATTAAATTTATATAATATATTAAAAAATTTGTGAATTTAAATCCATATAATGGTTATTACTAATCATGTAATAAATTTAAGATCATTTTATGCTTGAAAAATGCATTTCCTAAAAATAGTTTATCATTAAGTTTTAAGGGATTAATTTTTAAATTAAAAATAGAATCATATAATATATGGATTAAAATTTTGGATCTATTATATACATATTTTTTAATATTTCCACCTACACTTTGGTTTATAATTAATAAAAAATATAAAATAATTTCATATAAAGTTAGAATGTGTTTACCAGGTTGTTAACCTAAAAACACATGGGTTAAAATTATCTAAACACTTTCAAAAACCCAAATAGTTTTTTTAATTCAAACCATAAACTTAATACCTTATAATATGAGTAGTTTTTATCCATTTTTTCAAATAAATTTTCTTAAATTTTCTTTAAAACATTAAATAATACAAGTTCACTGGTCAGCATAATTATAAAAGGGTTCCTCCTCTTCACACATCTTTACACCTCTTAATCAATTTAGATCAAAAACCCCTAAAAATATCTCCCCAAAATCCTTTTACATGCTTTAGAGCTAATTGTATTCCTAAAATACCACCCAATGGGTCTTAGTAATATATCTAGAGAAGATTTTTCTATGTGAATCTAATCATCTTCACAATAGCTTTCTTTTTTGCTTCTTCTTTTATCCCCTTCAATAATGTCTTAATAATTACAATATTTTAACAATAACATGTACCATATACTAATATTTTATTATATTGAAGGCATAGTATTTATCCATCCCCTTCTATATCAAATGGGAACAAATACATAACTCACTTCAAAAAATAGAGCGATTATAGGGGGTTATTTTTTCATTTAGATGGGTTTATAAAAACATCTAAAGAATTAATCAATGGTTATGAAAGAAAAGTTCAAAATTGAATAGACTAACTAATTAGTGGTATTTTTTCAAAAATTCTAGTACAGTTACAAAATAATGGTGGTAAATTTTGAGGTTATTTTAACCAAGTCAAAATTTTAGAAGAAAAAAAAATCAAAACTACCTTTTTTGTTTTGAAAAAAATGTTTTAGTTAAAAAATATAATCATACTTTTAGGGTAGCTTATGACCACTATGAAATGATATTATTTAAAAATATTATTAATTTGGAAACCAATGTATTAATAAAATAAATCATTATCATATTTAATAGTATTTATTGAGTAGGTTGTTATATATATTATAAAATCATTATGATATTTATAAATTAAAAAATAAATTGTTAAATTAAACACATTTTTTATAAGTTATTATTTATATGTTTAATTTTAAAATAAAATGTTTTTAATTTGATCATGTGAATTTCTTTACTTTTTTAAGATACTGGATTTCTCCGTAAGGTATGTTCTTTTTTTAGTCTCCCTTTGTGGTAATTTTTTCCCATGTCCTTAATAAGGCTCGAGGGTGTTCTGAGGGGTTGGTTTAAGAAAAACAAGAAATGGGGGACTTATACATAATATAAACAGTTTGTACATAGTTTGGAAAACCATATGAGGGAATAACTTGCATGTAGTGACAATACACATGGTTTTCACATGGTTTAGAAAACCATGCAAGAGAAGGGTGTATGGGAAATATCCTCCAAAGGGTTTGTTCATGGTTTGGAAAACTGTGTTGGTTAACCATGCAGCCTGGAATCTTTTAGAAAATCACAAAAATGTCATTACATAATTTCTTATACTAATTCGGTATTTCTCCCCCTTATTCCACATTCAACCCTAAGGGCGAGCCATGATTCCAGGATCTTCCAACAGTTCATACTCCCTCGTTTCTATGATTTTTGGAGCAGTATTGGTTTGGAATTGATGATCTGGGTAAGGCTAATCTCCCTCTTTATTTTCTTTTTTTTACAGTTTTATTTTTTCTCCATATTCATCTAAATCTCTCAAACACTTATTTTTTAGTGATTTTTAGGGTAAAGCTCCTAGTTTTGGTTGAATCAAGATATAAGGATTTGATTGAGAGGGTGTTCGCCAATGGATTCAAGGTAGGTAGTCTATAAGTTATATCCCTCATGTTTTATATAAATTTGTGCATGTAGGGTATTTATTCTTTACCTCTTTTGATGATTTCTTAGTGCCATTAGTATGATGTGACATAATTGTGTGGCAAAAATACCTCATGAACCCCTCATGATCCCTAGGGGATGCATGGAGGATGATGCGACCTATTTTGGGGCCTCTCATGGGGTGTGTCGATATTCCCTGGACTTAGAGTTAGCAAAGAACGATTAATGTCATTTTGGGAGAACATAGAGCCCTGGATGAATATGTTTATATGCTTCAATGATGTGTTATTAGTGTTTAATAATATGCTTAGGTTCGGTAATATCCTATGAGGTTATTTGTTAGGCATGACAAAGAGTTGAATGGATTAATTGGAAAATCCTAGGGGATTAGATTTATACATGATTATTCTTAGTGAGATACACATGTGAAATGGGAAATCTGGCTAAATGGTTATGTAATATAAATGAATAATGTGTTAATCGATTGAGGTAAAATATTAATTTCCATTTTAATGATATTGTTTTGATGTTGTAAATGATATTTTTTATGTTTGTTGTTGGCTATAATTGACTATGGTGAATGATAAATAAGCATGTGAACATGGTTTGGTTGATTGGGGTATCTACTTGAGGTTCTAAACCCATGGGTTGAGTTGGACTGAGGTTCTAGCTCCGCCCCCAAATGCATGGGTTAAGGAACGAGATGGAGTTTTATTCACCTAATAATTGCATTCCACCCAGACTGAGGCTTTAACATGGGGATTTTAAGAATGTTATAATAAGATTCCTAGTGAGATAGGGATTGATTTTATTTCCATATTGTTGATAACATTAACATACCTAATCCATTGAACTTGTGAAAAAGGTATATTAAATCATGAAATGCCTATGATGTGAACCTAGACATAATTGTAGTATAATTAATGGGGAACATAGTCTATATTGGGCCATTGAACTGTTTATATTTACATATCATTATTGATCATTATCATGCATTATCTACCATACTGAAAATTTTGAAGACACCATTGGTGGTGGCCTACAAAGATATACTCCCACCCTGCTCAGGCCGTCATTGGGTACCCGATCAGATTTCAGGCTTGCAGGTCAAGATAAGGGATGGGTCATATGATAGGGAGCTGAGTTAGGAATGGGACATGTGTGGCTGAGGTTCCAAACATAGATTCGAGACCACTTTGGGGATTCTTTTGGGGTTTTTTCACTTGGAATTGTATGATTATAAGGCATATTTACAATTGGATATAGTTGTACCCATTTTTGGGAATTGGTTATTTATGAATGTTATCAATTGTTTCATTTTGTTTCCATTATATAAATTATTATATAATGTGTCTTACTCTGGTAAGGAGGGAATATTCTCCCCAAGTGACCTATTAGACAATCGTTACTAGTTGGTAACCTCTGGCATACATGAAGGTGCGCTTGAGGTCATGTGGTGACCTGGCTCGGGGCACTGGATTAGTAACTCCCAAGTCGGGGATGTTACAACTTTAATTCATCATTTAAATATTATCCTTAGAATATTTTTGATAATTTTCTAAAATTACTCATTTTTCAATGAATGCATAAAAAATAATAATTTTTATTCCAAATCGTATTTTCATTTTTATTAATTACAAAGAAAAATCATGTTTGTGGGTTAGTTTTAACAAATTTATTAAATACTTTTAACTTATAATAATAAAAATAATTTTTTTAAAAATAATATTATTCATATATTTAGGATAGAAACATTTAATACTTATAATAGGCATTTTAATTGAAAAAACAATTTGTCACACTTTTACTGTTTAATTTTATATACAACTCATAATCATAGTTATTTATAATTATGAAAAATGGATTTAATATTTTTAATCAGGATTTTAATTTGTATTAAATAAGAAAATTTTAATTTTTAAAACTATGAATAGTAATGTTAGTAATTTTTGTTACCATGTAAAATTGTAATTCTACTAATTAAGGGTTAAAAATAATATGATAAGAACTGTAAAATGATCCAAAATGCATTAATTTAATGGATGAGTCTTTTTTCCTTCAAAATCATCCAATATTCTGTTATATGGCCTATTAATTCCATTTTTATGGGATTTTGACGATTATTATATTTTAGGTAATGAATATTAATAAAATGTCAAACTCTTTCATTTAATAAATATAATTTTTCTAGCATTGGTAAAAACATAGGACATGTTTAGTTATAAATATCTATTTAGAGGTTAAATTATTTATCTCCATCATGTTAGTTTTTTTGGATTTATAGTGAATACATTATTACCTAAAATTCTTACACAATAATGATATAGTAATTATTCAATTAAAGGAAAAATAAAGTAAATGAAATTAAAAACTATTTAAAAGTATTGTAATTTCAAATATTTAATGTGACCCCAAATATTTTGAATTAAAATTAAAATTTTTTGGATTTATTCAAATACATTATTCAAATTTATTTTTATGTAATGATGTAATAAAATCCATTGTAAATGAACATTTCTGAAAATGATATTAATGAAAAAAATTTATATTAATTTATTATTAAATGATGTAAAATTCCAAAAAATATTGTAATTGGAAGATTGATGATTATATGGTTGGAAATAAAAATCATAGACCATTTATGGTTATTTGTAGAATTTATTTTAACTATTATGTCCCTCAAAATGTAAAAACCATTAATGTCGTTGTAACTCTAAAAAGGATTAATGAAGGGTTATAACTATGTGATAAGTGTAAACTGTGATAAAAAATTTAAAATTTTTATTTTGTGATAGTATTTAAAAAAATTTACATATCATATTATAAATAATAAATTTGGATTCAATTTTTAATCAAAATTATGTTATATTTATTTAATATTTTATAAAATTTTAAGAGTGTCTCACTCCTCACTTTTAAAAGGGAACCTCTTCTTATCATTTCATCATACTTAAAATAAATTTTGTTTCATAAAATAACTTAAAAATGATTCCTTAAATCACTAATCACACACTATAGGTCTTTTATTTGTAATAATACCAAACATATAGGTCTTAAGGTGTTTAGAAATTGAGATTTTCAAAATAAGAGGAGTATTTTTAAATGCATGATTATGCATTATTCATTATTTATCCTCCATAAAATAATCAAAAACCATGATAATATAGTTTAAAAATTATAAAAAATATACATATATGTAATTATAATATTTTAATAAGGTATATTGATCACCAACCATTATCAAATGGGAATCGAATCCATCGTTTGTGTGTATGGTGGACAACCACCACAAAGACAAATTCAATTTGATTTCCATAACCACCTCCCATAGATGATTATAATTATTATGTTATTTTTTATATATAATATTCTTGATTAATTAATAATTATTAAAATATAATATATCATTTAATTTTATACAATTAAATTTACTAAAAAATGATAATGTTGTTCCTCTGTAATTGTTGACTACCACCTCCAAGAAACCATGTGATTCTTTTTCAATCACTAAAATAAGTGGATGATACATATATATGCATATTAAAAGAAATAATATTACATATATTATATTATTTTTATCATGGGATTATAAAATGATACTTATCTTTTTTCCATAAAGAACATTGGAAAATGAAAATGTTTTTCATGCGTATATATGACCTACTATCTCCATGATCATAACATAGGTCCTTTTTCATAATGATGTTTCAGGATTATTTTGAAAATTATAATTGATTTATAAAAATGATAATTTATTATTATTATTATTATTCTAGTTATGATTTAATATTGACCTATTTTCCCAATTTCATTCTACTATTATCATTTTGGACTCATGAACTGAGTATAAATAAAACATCCTATGTGAACATAAATGATAAAGTAATTTTACAAAAAAAATGTAAAAAAAATAATACATATAATGAAAAATTATAAGGTTCTTAAGAAATTAAATAAATAGAATATTTTTTTATATAGGAATATAATAAACACACATGATGAGTTAGACTCCAACTAAGGGAAGTTATTTAAAAAATCATTTTTTTATGTTTACCATCAAACTCACATTTTCTTATATTTCCATATTTTTTAAAAATTATTTTTTCATTTTATTTATCTAGAAGATAAATTATGATGGAAATTTTATGTTTACATTTAAATTATTCTATATTTTTCAAAATGGATTTTTTTATGGAATGTTTTACTTTATTTATGAAATACAATATAAATGTCATATTTAAACATATACAATGAAAACAATTTTTCCTAGAACCATAACCATTATTTGAACTTTGTATTCCATCACATTATTTAATTTTTTATTCAATGAAAAATCATGAATTCTTTTTTATGGGTATTTTGGAATTTAAAATGGGTTTTTAAGAAAAAAAGGTATTCTAATATCAGAAAATATTTCACACACTGGTTTAAAGAGTTTAAAAGAGTATTTATAGTGCTTCTTTAATGATATGATCCTTGGAAACTATTTATTAATGGTATATCCCCATTTTATCTCATGGGTGATCTTGATATACCGTATATAATGGGTTCACCTATATAGAGATCCAATTTATTATCTAAGGATTATGTTTTCAGGATAAATATATTGGAAGTAGATTACATGGGTATTCCAATTATATGGGTTATTATAAGGGTTATATAAGGTGTTTTGTATAATGATGTCTCAAGGTATTTTAATGAAATTACAATGTTTGATTATTACTTTTCATGGGTTTTTTTATTTTAAATGTTTAGATAATAATTTTGAAGGACATATTAGGTATTTCTGAATAAAAATGTATGTTTATTAATGAATAAATTTTCATGGGTTTTCATTTTTTAAAATAGAAAAATATATTTTTTATTTTTATATCCTTTACTGATATTTTTTGGCTCATACCACATTTTAGAATATTGTTTCAATGTGTTTTATATAACAACCCTGCTCTTTATTACAAACTTATACATACATTATTATATAAAATTTAATTAAATAAAACTCTAAGGATACAGATGTCTAGTGTCTTGGGAAATTATGAACATTACATAACAACTTAGAACATAAAACACAACATATTTATTTAAAACTTCTTTTACATGAACTAAACATTCTGTCGTACTTAATATTGCATGATATAACCTAAGAACATCCATAAGAAAAGTTTGAGCTATAAAGCCCATTAAGGGTGTAAAAAAGGAATAACATGAATAATATATTACATTTTAGGAAATTGGAATAACAATGGAGCAAAAGATAACCATGAACATAAAGGCATGATATAGCATTATCATCATAACTTGGAAATGTTGCAACAATGTTTAAAATGTCATTAGTGTTATCCAAGGCACATTTCTCATGGAGAATGTGTAAAACCTCATTAAAAATAAATTAGAATTAATAATACCTCATTTAACTTAACATATCATGATACTAATCTTTACCCAATGCATTGGAGCGCTATCTGGGCGCACACTTCTTAATCATTTCATTTAATGCATAACTGTGCCACATAGATCATACAACATGGAATCACTCAAAATCATCATTTATTCTGTGATAAAGGAATTTGGAAGACATATATGAAATTATATAATCAATATGTCAATGTTTATAAAGGTGAATACACTTAACATATATATGGACATGGTATTCTCTACAAAATGACTTGGCTTAGAAAAAACGTAGCAATTTCAGCTGCGTAACAGCGTGACATAAGATTTCATAAAAATATTTAATGAGATAGAAAGGGTTATATCATCATATGTACGTCAAATGGGATGTAATTGGTCATATATATACATGTCCCAACATATTTAATGTAATTTAGAGGCATAATATAAAAGAATTGCTTGAATGTAAATGAGGAGATAAAAATATCATACGGAATTTCAGCAAGGTAATTGGTCTATATGGAAGGAATTAATGAGAGAAGAAGGGGTCTCTAATAATTAAAAAATAAGGACTCCATTATAGGGGAGGTGATAAATCATACCCCATAATTTTTTTTAAATAAAAGAAAATAACCACATAATGAAATTTGGACAAAAATGAGAAAGGGAGAAATCTCATACTTGGATGTGTGATCTCAAAGGTTTGGGAGAGGCTTGAAAGATGATATTTGGAAGCATAGGGATCCTTAGGATGATTCTAGATAGTGGTAGAATGATTATGGACATGCTAAAATGGTTTTTATTGATGATAATTGGGATCTTGGGTGGGTTTATATAGTAAAAAAAGGATATTCTTTATTATTTAGGTTTTGGACACTACACGTTAAACTAATCAAAACCACAAACCAACTACTGGTTTCATCACATGGTTATTTTCCCAAGGGGAGTGTAAAAATTTATTTTAAATGGAAAATATCCGATATTATTAAAATATTAGGCCTTATTATGTGGAGGTGAGTTACACTCTAAAGTAATCATTTTGAAAAGATAAAATGTTTTATAAGTCTTGGAGGGTCCACTAAGGAACCAAAAAATTAATTAAACAAATATAAAATCATGTTATTTTAAAGTTGAAACATATATAGTCCAAAATTCTTATTTATAGTATTTTATTACATCATTACTGGGTCATTATGATGTCATTAAACTCATTATATAATTAAATACTTTTTATTTTTTACCCAAAAAAATGACAATCTCAGAAAATTATGAAAAAATCTTGGTTAGATAATTTCATCATCCTGAATAAAAAAAATATTATTATTATTATCTAAATAAATTTTTAAATATGTGAATATTTACTTTTAAGATGAAAACTAACATTTATAAAAAATTCATGGGTTTTTTACAAAAACAACATTCAAAGCTTAATAAAAATTTCAATTGTATTCATAAAAATTATACGATAATTTATATTTAATAAAAAATATTTTAATAATAATATTTTAATAAAAATTTATTTACCTAAAAAACGATTATTTCATCAAAATAGATTTATAAATTAATAAAAAATTACTAGTTTTTTCTTTAAAAACTATTTACAACGTAACAATAATAAAATTTATGTATATTATTTATTATATATAAAAATAATACACATAATCAGAGTGCTTGGGTATTGTTACATAACCCTTTATAAAACCCACATAAGACTTAAGGGTAAGGTGTGAGATGGTGACAGACTCATTGGGTGGCTCAAATAATATCGGGTGGTAATTTCTATTAACTTCCACTTCTCCCATAGGCGGTTCCATTCCTACTTAATGTAATGGTGATTGGCTTGGGCTTAGTCAAGAGTGAATCCCAATGAAACCACCTCCATTAAAAGCTCTCACAAATGGGATTTGTATGGTGCAATTCTACTATATGATGCCATCGCGTCCATTTTATGAGTTAATTGGTTTTTTTAAAGTCGTATATTTATACTAATCATGTGATCACTGTTCAACAACAATACTAGAAACAGTAACAATTCTTAATTGAATTTTAAATTCCAAAAACATAAAACCAAGGAAGTGAGTATGTTTTATATAACCATATCACATAATAAGATATTTAATTATATCCAAAAGACATTTCATTAATAAAAGTTTCGGTCGTTAAATTTTATGTAAGTTTATGGACAAGGATTAGGTTAGGAACAAAATTAGGAAGATTTATCATGCAAATAAAAAAAACTTAATTTTTGAATTTTTAGATTGTGAATAAATTGGATACTGAATTGAACTATAAAAATTTAAATACATGGTTTTTTATATAAGAGTTTCATTCTTAATCTCTAAAAATATATTCCTACAATATGATTAAAAATCTTGAAAATGACTCCATAAACACACATTTTTTCCATGTTTTGGAAAACTATCGCTATAGAAAGCCTAAAGCCATAATTTACAGAAACAATGTTTATAAGAAAATATATAGCCATGGTTACATGAAATAATGGTGATAGGTTTCTGCAGAACACCAAAAAAACAAGGGGAATTTTCTATAAAGGGTTACTTCCATGGTTTAGTAAACCAATGGATTAAAGGATGGCCATAGACACCTAATGCCACAGTGGAAACCATGGTTATATCCACATATTTGTTTGTTTTAAACCATAGTTGTAGAAACACATTATTATGTTTTAAACCATGAATTTAACCACGTATTTCCATGGTTCAAATCTTGTCTATATCTATATAATGACATGATATAAACTGTGGATATAGGTACCTATGGCCATAGTTTAATCCATGGATATAACCACCAAGGTACATGTCTTGAAACCATGTCTATAACCACTTATTATCGTAGTTTCAAACCATGTATATATGATTTTTATTTTTTATCTGAACAATAATTATAATTTTATTAATTATATATAAATTCATATATATATATATATATGTGCATATAGTAGATTTCAGTGTAGTGGTATTGTTGTGGAATGATTATAGACGATTTCAGTGGTTCAAAACTTATTTGAAACATTTATTTTTTTAAGGATACAACATTTCACTCAAACTAGGGATATATCCACCTAAGACCATTGTTTGAAATCATGTCCATATCAACCTAAGGCCCTATTTTGATACCATGGTCATTTACACCTTAGGCCACAGTTCAAAACCATGGCTATAACTACCTAATGCCATTGTTTAAACATTGATCATATCCACATAGTGCAATGGTTCAACCTTTGGCCATATCCACATAATTCCATGGTATAAATTGTGTCTATAAACACCTATTTTTATGGTTTAATCTGTAATTACATGTCAACCCCTATTTCAATGACTATGGAATACATTATTCAAGTAAAATGGGGCTTTACGCTATAGCCATGTTTTTGGATTCGGTTGACACTATTTTAAATCATGGATATAAGATGGTTATTTAGTTGTGTTGATATGTCAATAAAATTAATTCATGATTAAAGTAATTAGAATATGTAATGATTATGGTTGTTCCATTTTAATTGGTATCATATGAAATGATTTAGATGATTTTTGGGGTGTGGATAATGATAAAATAATATCAATAAAATACAATATCTAATGGTTAATTAGAAATGGTGTCGAGTTTTAATATTACCATATTGGTTCATATAAAATATTTTTGTTCATAATGGTCTTCTACAGAGGAAGCAGGGAAGTTGATGTATGAAGAAACCAAAAGAAAAAGATCACTCGTTATTGGTATCCCAAAATGGATGGAATTGGAACTAAATAATTTGTTGAAGTAATTGATTACTGGAATAAGGATATAAATGGTCTTCGTATCCATGATAGATAGAAACTAAATCTACAAAAGAGGAACGTGAAAATATTAAATCATTTAACCAGATGACATCATCCAAATTTGTAACAACCCATAATTTTTTAAATGGAAACTCCCTACTTATAATTATTTTATATAGTTTATAACAGATACATCATATAGATAACCTAATAAAAAATTATTTTCATAAATTAAGAATGAAATAATTTGTATTTATAGAAATTAAGTAACCTACACATATGGAATAATAACTTGACTGTTGTAATTGTAATGTTACCATTAGGAATAATAACTTGACTGTTGTAATTGTAATGTTACCATTAGGAATAATAAACTAGTTAATTGAATGGTATCATCACCAATAAAAGTTTAAATAAAATATAGGTATCTTATTAATGAAAATATAATATATTTATATCATGGAATAAGTAAATAAATTTTTTAAAAATGAAAAATTAAGTAATGGTTTTTTTGTAAATTTTAAATGATTATTTAAAATTTTATAATTAATATAATGATTTAAAATAAATTTTATTTTCATAAAATATATTCATAAATTAATAATTTTTATCTTATTATTATAAGATAATTTTTTTATTCCTTTATTAATTTTTCAATGTGTCATAAAAACAGTTATATTTTTAATATCGGTATTTTTTGAATACATGATGATTCTAATTAAAAATTAAATTTCTCAAAATTAGAAAAATATTTTCATGAAATGGAGTCCATTTTAAAAATCTAAACATAAAAAAAATTATGGTGAATTTTTTATATTTTTCTAAAATAGTTGAAATTATGGTGAATACTAGAATATAGTAATTGGAGATATTTAACATTTTAAGCCCAATACATGAATTTTTGAGTCATAGATGATGAAATCACCCATTATATAGAACTCACATGAACTAGTTACTATACTTAGTTCCATGAATTTACACTATTGATAATCATTAGTCAAAATAATACTCAAATGAATAAATTAATCCAAAACCCCCACTTTTCCCACTATAAATATCACCCCTCACCACTTATTCTCATTACACCTTATAAGAATTGGTTATTGCTTATATTCTACCCAATTACTCTCTAAAACCTCTAACATGTGTTCTCTTTTTTCTGGTCTAACCAAAATTTCTATTTCCAGGTTCTTTATGGATGTTATCATGGAGACGACATTCAAGAGGTAAAACCAACCCTATTTCTCTTTTACTTTCATTTCCTTTCATATCCTCATACAACCACCCATATCAAAAATAGCATGATAACTCTAGTATTATATATAAATATGATATTAATTTATTTTGTTAATTTTAAATTTATCATCAAAACTCTTCTCCTCTCCTTTTTTAAAAAAATGAAAACATCGTCTGTGAGATGTCGATTGACCTCCTTCATGGACATCGAATATATTTCTCTATTAACCCATTAAATTATGGTCATAAAACAATTATAATGGTTAAAAAATATTTAGAAATTTATATTGCAACTTTTTTTATGTTCTGTAACTACTATATATACATAATATTAAATAATATAACAAAACTAGTTTATAATGATTGAAAATTCACCAAAATAAACAACCATTAATAAATTAAATTTTATCTAATGAATCATTATCATATCTGAGAAAAATGAAATGTGGGACTCTTTAAAATTTTGGAATTATATTAATTCCATATCATTATACTTCTGAATTTTTTATTCCAATTTGACAAGAACTCCCATAATAATACTTAAGGGAATCGATCATAAAATCATGAAACGAACACACAGAGAATGATAAAATTGAATTTTTTAACTCTATAAAAAGGAAATATATGAACATAATAAAATTATACTAAATAAAATATGTTTTTACTAGTTTATTTATTTATTTATTTATTTCTCTAATTTGGTTTCCAATACATCAAGTGAAAGTGCAGAACACTTTTGGACATATGGTTAACGATCTCTCTCAACATCACAATTACCCTTGGGTTCTGGTTTCTCTCTATTTAAACCAATTTAATTCTTAATGTTTCTTATATAATTCATCCATATTATTTTTATATGTCGCAAAATTATATATCCATATCCATTTATCCTTCTTTTATGGGAAATACGTGTCTTGTAAGTTTTATTTCTCGAATCAACCTAATAAGAAAACCCAATTAATGTAAAATTATCTATTTTTTACCAATGTTCATGTGCACTACAAATTTTGGTTAAATCCAAAACTATTTTTATAAAATACCTCATATTATCATGAAAAACTATCTTAGTTCATTACTAGTTATATACAAACAATTTTTCATTTCCCTTTTAAAAGTTTTTTAAATCATTTTACATAAACCATAATATAGTGTCTCTTTTGTATAGATTATTAAGAACTATTATTATATATTTTCACTTCAGTTGGACCTGATTTTTCTTTATCTATGCCTAGTTTCCATTATTAATGTCCATTTATGATTTAAATACATTCTTTCATGGTAACCATTATGGTATTCCCTTTGGTTATTCCTTATGAAATATTTATGATACCAATTTATTTCCATGGGTAACCCTTATGTTTGATTCTTCATGAGGTACACATATGAATGAACATATCATTATGAGTGTTCCTATATATATCTCTAGTACATTGGGTAATTTTTAGTCTCATGATATGTCATGTTGGGATAAGGAGTAAACTTGATTCTTTTATGGGACTTTTTCCACCATGTTATATAGTCTTGGAAGATAGACTTGACTCATATTTATGTCATGTTATATATTGCTTAAACATTCCTATGTTTCCATGATTATGATCCCATTTTTTAAATTTTATTTTTTCATATGACTACTTATGTTAAATTTCTTTATATGAAAAAATGTTATTCCTTTTAACCCTTATGTTATGATTTATTCCTATGTCTGTTCCCTTACTTGTATTTTTATTATGTAATTCCCTGACCCCAGTTACCCAGAGTAGGTGCATTATTACATAACATTGGAATGATTAGAAAATATCATATGTCGAAATACCAATTAGTTTAGTTGCCTTGGAAGTACTAGATACATTCATATGATTTACATTACATCATAAAATAAAAAACTACAATAATATTTTTTCCATAGACCACAATCATATCCCCTCATACTATCCCTGTGGGTCAGTCATAAAATACTTCTTCACATCCATGGAAAAATAAAGCATAGAAAGGGTTGAGCTTAGATGCTATATCAGAAACATTCATGAATAAGCATAAACATTTAAGAAAATTTATAAGACCAAAACAAAATCCTTTTAAACTTTATCTTTATCATAATATGAAAAATATAAAATCAAATAATTCCATTTACTTACTCAAATGTATATTCGACTTATTGAATAATCAGAAGCAATATCAATAGCCACTTCTATAATGATGGAATGCATAATGCCAGATTCTCATAAACACATAGTCAGCGCCTTGTGCCAAGACTACAAATAAAATTCTATCAAGGCCTTGTTCAAAGACACTGGTTTGTCTCATGAGACCTACTGATGCATCGAGGAGCTATAGTGGGATCCACCCATCACATACTAAGTCCAATGCATTCCTCATAATAAAAGGTTTAAACATAACATAAACATTCATATTTAAACTAGTATATGAAATGTCTATACTTTCTCCATAAACCATGAATGGTGTAATAATAACACATCCATAGTCAAAAATCTCAAAAAACCTTCAATACAATATGGAAGATTTGTATCATAATAAATCAACCTCAAACAAACTTAAAATCCATCAAAGGATGTTGACAAAGATGAAACCAAACCCTTTTTAGAGAAATATCTCTTTCTATTTTGAAATAAATTAAAAGTCACATAATTATAAAAGAAAACATTTATATTTTAATATATTCTTATAATATTTTAAGGGAAGAGTTGATGATGTTATAATGGTGTAAAATAGCCACACATTCCGAATATGTTAAAAAACATTCTTACCTTAATGTTTTTTGAAAAGGTTATAAAGGACCTTGTTTGGAAAACGATGGAAAGATTACATTATAAACATATTATAAAAAGTCTAACAGGGGTATAAATGACATTAACCCATAGTCTATAAAATATTAATAATGTTTTGAAATATATTTATATGAAACATGGATGTGGATGATAAAGAGGTTCCAGTAGATACTTTCGTAAAAAAACCTTGGATAATAAAGAGATTGTGAAATTAACCCTTACCTTGTACTTTTACTTGGATGAGGGTAGGATATCCTCCAGTAAAATTGTTAATTAATTATTATTAAATTATACAATAATCAAATACATTAATATGATATCTTATATAGTCTTTTAATATTGCTTTGCTAATAATATTTTAGTATTATCGTCGTTTCAGGTGTTAACTGATTCGTTTTCCTTTATATTCATCATCACGTAAGTAATGTTTATTATGGAGAGGATGTGTCTTATTAATATTCAGAATTATAATATGTCTTTAAACATTATTTTTAATCATCTAATGAAAATTAGTCTTGAATAGATTTGATGGGGAATGAGTCTCAACGTGTTCGTGGAGACGGTAATCTGTATGGATGCACGAGTGAAAATATTATTCTTTTGATATTAAAATAATATATAATTGGATAGTATATCATTTATATAGGATCATTATCATGTTATATTTATTGTTTACATCAATTACACATCATTATTATATCCATCCAAATAATAATGTATTGAATAACAATTACACCACGACGTGGAGAAGGTAAGCCGTACGTACACACATATCATGACCTGTCATTCAGAGGATGGATAAAATAATAAATCTGGTTGTAACATATTTATAATAACATCACGATATATATAAGATACTTAAGTTATTATTTTATAATGGAAACAGAAAAGAAAAAGGAAGTGGAAGAAGAAAGGAACTTGAAAAAGGTGATGACATATTTACCTCTTCTTCGTGTTCTTCCATTTGATTTTATCAAAAGGGCTCCCTAGGTTGGAATTATGACTAAAGTGAGGACTTTATCATGAAGGTAGAATAGTCTATAGGGTATTTGGGTAGATTTTGGATGAGCCAAATAGTTTTGAAGGTGTTAATTTGAGAGAAGGATGAGTTCTCTTTTATAAGAGGGGTGAGGGAACCTTAGGAAATGATTGAAATATTATTTTATAACAAATAATTATCGGATTATAATGGATCATAAGGTGGGGATGGGTCGAAAACCACTCAACCGATAAGGTTTAAACAGGTTTGGGTCACTATATGTACCTAATCTTTTAGATATAACTCTTAGTTAAATAGTTTGACATTTACCATGTCTATTTTTATTTTTAAAATATGTAGTTAATAAGCTTACTATATACTTTTCTGAGAACCCCAAGTGGTTCATTAATGAAACACCTATCATTACATATTTATTTTCACCGAACCATAGAATTTTAGGAAGAGAATATCAATTAATAATATAATATTTTATTAAACTCTTTTTTGTCAATTTTTACACTATTTGGTATTTTGTTTTTGCTAAATTAATAACAACAGTATTACATAAAAAATAATTAAACTAACCCACTATAATATGTCATATTGACCATGAAAATTTGTGTAATTTATATAAAGTCTCAAATTACATTTATTTAGATATTTTTAATATCAATTATTTTAATCTTTCATTGGTATGGTAATTACGGCATCATCTTTGTTTCATAAATAATTGTACTTATTTAAGGTATAAAAAATATAAATAAAATACCATTATGTATGAAATATCATTAGGTTTATAATGAATATTTATAGTTGAGTTTATCTTATGTGTAACCCTATATTAAAAATGGTTTAGTTATTAAACATTGAATTTGACACTTTTAACTCTTCTTTGAATTAAATAATAATAAATGTCCTAATGTAATCCATGTGGACCTAAATGAGCATATTTTAATCCTATGGTTTTTGTTGGTTGAATTAAACTTATCCAATATAATTAGGACATTTCTTAGGGTAATAATATTATTATTTGTACCCTTAAATACCCTATTTAATTTTAACTGTGGTAAATAAAAGTAAAAAGTTACTATTCACCTAAAATTATTTTCATCTTATTGAACCACATTTTTCTAACTAATATCAACCATGTGTATTGGATTTTTAAAATTCAGCTGATAGAAGCAGAAAAATTAAGTTTTATGTAAATTTTCAAATGCTCATAGGAGGTGGGTAAAAGAGGGTAAAAAGTTCAATAAATTTTTTATATATCCAGCATTATTATAAACTGAATCCAATGAATTAAATTGAGCTTATATATGTATTATGTATCTATTTTAACCTAAAATAAATTTAAATAAAATAAATAAATATGTAAATAAAATGTTTGTTTTAAACAATATCTCTATTCTTTTCACTATTCATCATAAATTGAATGATTTCGGAAAAATACCAAAAAAATCACCCTAAGCTGATTTTGATACTATGAATCCAAAAATGAAGACCATTTTGAAAGATAAAATTTATAAAATTTCAAAAGGTGGTTTTCACTATTCATAATGGTTTGGCTGATTAGTTGTGGTGTGTTAGAACTTGAAGTTGTGTACAACACATGCTACTGCATTATTCAAAGAGAAGCGTACCGTGGAAGCTTGGGGTGTTACATTCTACCCTCTTTCAAAAAATTTAATCCTCTAAATTTATAGAATATTTCTATATAAAAATACTCAGGTGGTACTGCATCATAAGTTCTTAAGGTTCCCACATTTCCTCTTCCATCTTATGGTATCTCCATAGATATTTTACCAGAAGAGTCGTCCGGTTTCTCAGCAGTTGTTCTCTGGTATCATGAACCTTGACAGGATCTTCGCAATAAGACAAATCGGGTTCCAGTTCAAATTCCTCATAGCCGAGTACATGCATTGGGTCAGACATGTATTTCCATGACATTGATACGTGGAACACATCGTGATCTTTGGAGAGACATGGCGACATTTCCAAACTATAAGCTACAACCCGAATTCGTTCTAGAATTTCGAAAGGTCTGTTGTACATGGGACTCAATTTATCCTTCTTAACGAAATTTATAACACCCTTCCATGGATATACCTTCAAGAAAACATGATATCCTACCAAAAATTACAAATCCTTCCTTCAGTTATCGGCATAGCTCTTCTGTCTACATTGAGCTGCTTTGATATGGTATTGGATTACCTTTACCTTTTCCATCACTTCCTCCACCAGTTCGGGGCCTGCGTGTTTTCTTTCACCAGCATCATCCCAAAATGTTTGTGTGCGACATCTCATTCCATATAACACTTCATATGTTGCAATCTGAATACCCATGTGAAAGCTATTGTTATAGGAAAATTCTACCAGAGGTAAATATTGATCCCACATACCTTGAAAGTCAATTGAGCATGATCTCAACATGTCTTCTATTGTTTGAATAGTCATTTCTGATTTTCCATCAATTTGGTGGTGGTAGGCAGTGCTCAAATGAAGTTCAGCATCTAGGGATTTCTAAAGAATTTTCCAGAATCTTGATGTAAAATGTGGATCACGATTAGAAACAATCGATAGGGGTACTCCTTGAAGTCTCACAACTTAATTAATATATAGTCTTTCTGGACGTTCATGCGGTAAATCTTCTCTTATAGAAAGAAAATGTGTTGACTTGGTAACATTATCAATAATGACCCATATTACATTGTTCCTTCTATGATTATTTGGAAGTCCCATGATAAACTCTATCATAATATTTTCCCATTTTCCACTCAGGTATAGGATGAGGTTGCAAGACTCCTCCAGGTTGTTTCCTTCCAGCTTTCACTTGTTGAAAAACCATATATCTTGACAAAAAATCAGCAATCTCCCTCTTCATGTTGTCCCTCCAAAAATGTTCCTTCAAATCTATATACATCTTATTGCTACCAGGGTGTATAGATAAATTGGAACTATGAGCATCATCCAACAATTCCCTTTTTAGACAAGGTATATTGGGAACACAAAGTCTTTTCCAAAATTTCAAAATTCCATCTTCATACACAATGTCACTCAATCTCCCATCATTGACAGATTTAATCTTCTTTTGAAACTCTTCATCTCCATTCTGAGAACTCTTTTCCCTTTCTAGTAAATGTTGTTTTTCAACTATTTGAAAAATCATTGATGATTGATCTTATATGGTGGTTCCCGTATCCATATTTACAAGATCCATGTATATAGGATCCTTTTTTACTATCATCTTGTTTAAACTCCATGATCCTATATACTCAAAGCATATACCACCTTATTTTACTTCCCCGAGTGGTAGTGTATAGTGCGATCATAATCCTTGAGTAGTTCAAGCCATCTCCATTGCCTCATGTTGAGTTCTTTTTGTGAGAAAATATACTTCAAACTCTTGTGATCTGTATATATCTCACATTTTTCACCATAGAGACAGTGTCTCCAAATCATCAAAGTAAATGTTATAGCTGGTAACTCAAGATCATGAGTAGGATAGTTTTTCTCATTAATTTTTTGTTGTCGTTATGCATAGGCAATAACCGTATCATTCTACATAATGACACAACCAAGTCCTTTCTTTGATGTGTCACTATAAATAAAAAACCCATCATTCCTCGATGGTAGATTTAATAAATTATCATTGACTATTATTATCTTCAGTTCTCCAAAACATTCTTCACACTCTTTTGTCCAAACAAATTTAACCCCTTTTGCGTGATCTTTGTTAATGGGTTAGCCAACCGGGAAAACTTTTATACGAAATGTCGACAATAACCTACTAAACCAATAAAATTGTGTACCTCAGTTATACTCGTCAGTTTTGGCCATTCTTTGATGTCCTTGGTCATAGAAGGATCAATGGAGATTCCATCATTAGAGACGATATAGCCAAGAAAAGAAATCTCCTGAATCCAGAATTCACACTTTCTAAATATCCCATATAATTCATGTCCTCTAAGAGTCTTCAGGATAATGAACCAGTGATTTTCATGATCTTCGTAGATTTTCGAGTATAAAAAGATATCATCATTAAATAAAACTACATAATTATCATGATATTCCTTGAATACTTTGTTCATTAGATCCCTGAAAATAGAGGGTGCATTAGTCAACCTAACAGGAATTACTGTAAACTCCTAATGCATGTACCTAGTTCAAAAAGCTGTTTTCAGAATGTCTTCCTTCTTCACACACAACTGATGATATTTAGATCAAAGTTCAATCTTTTAAATGTATTTACCTCCATGAATTTGGTCGAACGAGTCATCAATGTGAGGTAGGGGATACTTGTTCTTTATTTTTATAACATTTATCTTCCTGTATTCAATGCACAACCTCATAGATCCATCATTATTTTTAACAAAAAGGACAGGGGATCCCCATTAAGAAACACTAGCGTGAATAAAACTTTTATTACTCAATTCCTCTATTTGTTTCTTTAGTTCAACTAATTCCACAGTGGCCATTATATAAGGGGTCTTCAATAGTGCCTTGGACTAGGAATTATATCAACAGAAAACTCAATTTCTTGTTCTGGAGGATGTCCAGGTAAATCCTCTAGAAATACATCAACATACTCTTACACATTAGGTAAATCCTCTATTTGAACATTCTTTTCCTCACCCAAAATTGTTTCATTCTCTTCCTCCCCAATAATTGAATTTAGTTGAACTACTAGTGGTGGATCTACATAATAATTATGTGATTAAGATTCTTCTCTATAGATAATGTGTTCTTTATCATCAGCATCAAAAATTTTAACCTCCTTCCTCTTATAATAAATCTCTACATCATGGTCTTAAAGCCAATACATACCAAGGATTATGTCAAATTCAATCATGGGAATGACGATGAGATTAGTAGAAAAAGAATATTTATATGATCTAATGGGAACTGATTCAAAAAATGTTGTTACAATGATACTTCCATTAGGAGTTTTTATTTACAAATCCCTTGTTAAATAAAATTGAAAATATCACTTTTTCTTAGCAATCTTGGAATATAAAAAACAATGCGATGATCCAGAATCAAATAAAGAATTTTCTAAACTTGAGGAAACCATTAAATTACCCGCAACCACGACTTTCAGAGCTTCATCCTCATCAGTAGTGATAGCATAATCTTGGCCTTGATCCCTTGTCCATTTCTGAGGTAATATCCTCTAATTCATAGGATATTCATTCTCCTAATTCCCCCTTTCTCTACGATTGTATCATTGAACATCGACAGCCACTTTTCTCCACTTGTAATCACGAGCTTGGTGGACTTTTTCACCAAACATGTAACATACTCCCATTCCCTTCTGTCAAGTACTATAGTGTTTCTTCCCACATTTAATAAAGGATGGATATTCAACTTCTCCCTTATCCACCTTATATCCATTTCCAGAGTTTTCAGTAGATCTTCTCTTCTCTTGCATTGCTTTAAAGTCGTAAGACGTAGAGAATTCCTTTTCTGTCTTCATAGCACAGGAATCAATATCTTTGTACGACAAGAAGGATTGTGAGACTAATGCTCGATGGAGAAATGATATTTACCCATAAATGAAATGATCAATATTACTTCATGGGTTACGTATATAATCTGCTTCATGACTTGAAAACCTTGTAAAGTTAGCTTTATACTTTGCGACATCCTCATCCTCCAATTGCCTCACACTCAGAAATTTCCTTCCCATATCTTCTTGATGGTCACGAGGAAAGTCTTTTTCTAAGAAAATATCTTTAAACTCCCTCTATTCCATATTTGATACTTCGTAGTCATCCTTTTTGTTTTTAATCAATGACCCCCATTGATTAGCATCTCTCGGGAGGCGGTAAACTGCTATGAAAACTTTTTCCCTTTCACTATTCCCCAAGGTGTGGAAATTTTTTTTAAAGAAAATTATCCATTTCTCATCTAATAGTGGATGTGTACTCCGATTTAATGTTGGTGGTTGTTGCCTCATGAATTGGTCTAACATTGATCCACCATGCTACGGATCTGGGTGCTCCATACGGGGATGGTTATTATTCATAACCTAAGTGGGTTGTCCCAATACAGAGATAAGCTGATCAACACCAGTTGTATCACCAGATCCATTACAATTATCTTGAGCAGGAGGGAAATCCATACATGGAGTGTGTTAATTGATAGGATTTCCATTCATTCCACTAGGCTTCATTTCTAAACAATGGAATAAACTAGATTAGTTTATGAATCAAAATACATAATTCCAAACATATAAAACACTTAACATAAACTAAACAGTTTATGGATATAATCCATAATCATAAAAATGTTTTCTTTGAGGAATTATATACTCATAAACCATTCCTAATGGCTTTTAATGATAATTAGAATTATTCTAAGCATATCCCCTGGAGTGTCGTAACCAAGAGTGTAGAAAGGCCCATTATTGTGCACCAGTTCTCATTCGAGTCTAGCTCAAAGCGGTGTTTTTGTGTTTTACCCATAAGTACATCTATGCCAGAGTTGCCTCTACCTACTCATATCCAGATAGGTATGTATTTCTTGGAAAACTCACAAAATGTCTACAATACCAAAATTCTACGATGTTCTTCTATACTAATCCTCAAAGTCTCTCATAAGGTATTGTGCTATAATAAGAGTTTATCTAAATCTAGATTCCAAGGTATGTACTAAACTTCATCTGATACCGACTATAATGCCCCGAACCTAGTTACCCATAGTCGGTGAATTATTATATAACATTGTCATGATCACAAAAGATCTAGTCTAAAAAGACCGATTAGTTTAGTAGCTTTGGAAGTATTAGATACATTCATAAATATTACATTACATCATAAAATGAAAAACTACAACAACATTGTTTCCATAGACGACAATACTATTCCCTCAGACTATCTCTATCTGTCAATCATAAAATAATTCTTCACATCCTAGGAAGAATAAAACATAGAAAGGGGTGAGCTCAGATGCTCAGTAAGGATAACAATATAGCGAAAACATTCATAAATAAGCATAAACATTTAAGGTAATGTATTGGTCTAAAACAAAATCATATTAAACATGAAATTTCGTATAATATAGAAAAGATTAAATCAAATAATTCCATTTACATACTCAAATGAATATTCTACTAGTCGAATAATCACATGCAATATCAATAGACACTTTCATAATGGTGGAATGCATACTGTCAGAATTCCATAACCCCATAGTCAAGGCCTTGTGCCAAGACTACAAATAAAATTTTGTCAAGACCTTGTGCCAAGACACCAGTTTGTCTCCTGAGACCTACCAATGCATCGAGGAGCTATATTTTTATCCAACCATCACATACTAAGTCCAATGAATTACTCATAAGAAAAGTTTTAAACATAACATAAACATTTGTATTAAAACTAGCATATGAAATGACAATACATTATCCATAAACAACGAATGGTATAAAAATAACACATCCAAAGTAAAACATATCACAAAATAATAAATATAATATGGAAGTTTTTATCACAATAAATCAACCTCAAACAAACTTAAAATCCATCAAAGGATGTTGACATAGATGAAATCAGAACCTTTTTAGAGAAATATCTCTTTCTATTTTGAAATCATTTAAAAGTAATGTAATTATAAAAGAAAACATTTATATTTGAAAATATTATTATTATATTGTAAGGTAATTTTTGTTGATGTTATAATGTTGTAAAATATTTTCACCCACCGTATAAGTTAAAAAACATTCTTACCTTAATTTTTTCTAAAAGGTTATAGAGGACCTTGTTTGGAATCTGACAGAAAGATTCCTTTATAAACATCTTATAAAAATTCAAAAAATGGTATAAATTACTATAACCCATATTCTATAAAATAATAAGAATGTTTTGAAATATATTTTTAAGAAACATGGATGTGGATGATTAAGAAGTTCTAGTAGATACATACGTAAAAACAACTTCGGATAATAAAGAGATTGTGAAATTAACCCTTACCTTGTACTTTTCCTTGGCCGAGGGTAGGTTAAACTCATGTATAATGGTGAAATAATTTTTTTTCAATTATAAAAGATTAATATACATTAATATGATATCATATATGATCATTTAATATTCCTTTGTTAATAATATTTTAGTATTATCGTCATTCTGGGTGTTAACTGATTTGTTTTCCTTTATATTCATTATTATGTAAGTAATGTTTGTTAGGTATAGAATGTATCATAGTAATATTTAGAATTATATTATGTCTTTAAAAATTATTTTAATTCATATAATGAAAATTAATCTTTAATGGATACGATGAGGAATGAATCTCATCATGTTCGTGGTGACGGTAATCCGTACGTACGCATGAGCAAAAATATCATTCTTTTGATAATAAAAATATATATAATTGGATGGTATATCATATATATAGAATCATTATCATGTTATGTTTAATACTTACATAATTTACACTTCATTATTATACCCATCCAAATAATAATGTATCGAATAACAATAACACCACGACGTGGAGACGGTTAGTCGTACGTATGCATGTATGGTGACATGTAATTCAATGGATGGATAGAATAATGAATTTGGTTGTACAATATTTATAATAACATTACAGTATATATATGATACTGGAATTATTATATGATAATGGAAACAACAATGAATAAGGAAGTTGACGAAGAAAAAACATGAAATGGTTTTGAAATATTTATTTCTTCTTCAGGTTCTTCCTTTTGATTAGAATTAAAGGGGTCCTTGTGAAGGATTTAAGACAAAAGGAAGGCCTCTAGTTTTATGTGAGGAAAATAGATATGGTATTTTGGGAAAGTTAGGATGAGAAAAATGGAAATGAGGGTGTGAAATAGAGAGAATGGGGAGTTCCCTTTTATAAGAGGGGTGAGTGGCACCATAGAAAAACTAGAAATATTATTTATAATAAAGTAATTTTCGGATTATAATGGTGAAAAAATAAATATTTAAATTCTAAGGTGGGTATGGGTCTAAAACCACTCAACCAATTGGTTTTAGACAAGTTTGGGTCATTATATTAACCTTATCATTGAGATTTAACTCTTAGTTAAATAGTTTGACATTTACCATGTCTCTTTGTATTTTTAAATTATATGGTAAATAAACATACTATATACTTCCAAGAAAACCCAAAGTGGTTAATTAATGATACATATATCATTTAATATGTATTTTGGTTGAACATTAGATTTTTAGAAAAAGAATATCAATTAATAATATATTTTTTTTAATAAAAACTCTTTTTTGTCAATTTTGACACTATTAGATGTTTTTCTTTTTATAAATTCATAACATCATTATTACATAGAAAAACATTCATCTAACAAACTATAATATTTCATATTAACCTATGAAAGTTTTGTAATTCATAAAAATTCTCAAATTACATTTATTTAGATATTTATAATATCAATTATTTTAACCATTCATTAATATGGTAATTACTGCATCATCATTATATCATAAATAAATTTAATTATTTAATGTCTAAAAAATATAAATAAAATACCATTATGTATTAAATATTTTTATCTTTCTAATTAAAATTTATAGTCCAATTTAACTTTTGTGTAACCCAATATTAAAAATGTTTTAGTTATTAAATTTTGAATTTAACCCCTTTAATTCTTCTTTGAATTAAATAATAATAAATGTCCTAGTCTAATCCAAGTGGACCTAAAGGATCAAATTTTATTCCTAAGGTAGTATTTTGTCGAATTACACTTATCTAATAGAATTAGGATATGCTTTAGGGTAATAATAATATCATTTTTACACTTAAATACCCTATTTAATTTTAACCTTGGTAAATAACAGAAAATAGTTACTATTCAACAAAAATTAATTTCATCTTATTATACCACATTTTTCATACTAATATCAACAGTGCCTCTTAGATTTTTGAAATTCAACTTAAATTAGTGGTAAAATTATGTTTTATGTAAATTTCTAAATGATCCTAGGAGGTGGGTAAAAGACGGTAAAAAGTTCAATAAAATTTTTCTATGTCTAAAATTACTATAAACTAATTCCAATGAAATAAATTGAACTTATATGGCTATTGTTTATCTATTTTTACCAAAAATAAATATAAATAAAATAAATATTTATTTACATAAAAAGTTGGTTTTAAACAATAACTCGGTGTTTTTCACAATTCATCAAAAATTGAAAGTATTAAAAAAAATAACAAAAATTCACCCTATGCTAATTTCTATATTCTGAATAAAAAAATGAAGTCGATTTTGAATTGTAAAATTTATAAATTTAAAAAGATGGGTATTACTATTCATAATGGCTAATTCGATTGGTTGTGGTGTGTTGGAACTCGAAGTTACGTATAACACACACTATTGTATTATTTAATGAGAGGAATATCGTGGAGGCTTGGGGTGTTACATAGAATATCCATATGGTCATGTATTCCCCAAGATATCATATGAATATATAAGAGCCTAAATGAAGTTATGATATCATTATAGAAATTAAACAAAATATATTTTTTTATGGTCTCATGTTGTCTAATTATGTACCTAATATTCCAAATACGCTATGAATTATGATCCTTGGTATATATTTTATTTTTAATTATGCTTAGAATCATTTAATAATTTTGTTAAAATACTAGGGTCATTATAGATTGTATAAAGTAATGGTGTTTTAATTTTTGGAGATTATGACTATAGCACTTTATGTATCCTAGGGAAAATTCCATCATCAAGGATAGCCTGGATTGAAACTTATAAAATCAAATGATTGGATAAAATTCACATTTATAATTCTATCCTTGTATGTTCATAGTTTCAATTCTATATTCTTATTAGCTAGGTATTCAATTCCCCTTGATTGTATATTATTTTTATAGTTAATGACTCGAAAAATGATAATCTATGCCAAGAATCAATATGATAGGAAATTTGATTATTTCCCTAATAAATTCATAATCTAATGGGAGTGGAAGATCAAAACATAAAGAAATTATTGGCTAATTTGGCTTAATTTATAAATAATAACTTGAATCGCATGTAACTCCCTCCATTTCCTAAGAAATTTAAATTCGTGTTAGAATCTTTCATGTGAAAAAGGCCTCTTAAATTTATTATATCTTATGATCCCCTCATCACATAAAAATGTATAAACATAATTGAAAATATATTATTAATCATCAGGTTCTCATAATAATAGAAAGACATGACGTCAGTCTATCATTTTGATGGGGAAGCTAATCCGTGTGGGAAACAGACCCAAAACAAAAATTCTGAGTAAATCGATTCCATTTTTTGTAAGTAATTAAATAAAATGTTGTTCAAAAAATATTTTCCAAAAACTTTATATATTATGATGTAAAGAGAGTTACTTATATGGAAGAAAAAGTTTGATGATTCCATCAGGGTTAATGAGGTAAAATTAACAGGGTTTGAGAAATATGCCTCTAGCTTTTTCATGAACTCTAAAATTATTGTAGATTTCTTTATTATTGAACTAACGTTGATTCTGTGAAAAGTGTTGGATATTTGAGGCATTAAAAGTTATGTGAATATTGTTTATTCTACACTTATGGTTGATATGGAGATTGGAGATTCTCAATTGTCTCGTAGTCCCATAAATAAAAAGAGAGAAATTGAGTTTTATATAAGAGGTTCATTAGATAAATATCATGAAAGAAAAGAAACCCAACATCCAATGTGTCAAAATAGAGAGAATAAGAATCCTAGAAACAACCTCCATGTAACTAGGTGATTCTTCAAATGTGGAAGAGAGGGGAATCTGGCTAATAACTACCCAAGGGATATGATGAATCTCACAAATTTTGTAGAATAATGGAAGGTTCAGATCAACCCTCAACCAATAGTGTCGTGCTTCAACTATAAAGAACATGGTAATTATGTGTTCCAAATCCCTATTCTAGGAGTTGTTAGAGAAAACAACAACAACAACCTCCAATGCAACAGAAATTTAATATTCTATAACTGCTACTAAGATGGAGCATGAAAAAAAAATTTGATAGGTACATTGATTATTAATTAGAGAATAGTGAATGGGTTATTTGATTAATATTCTACGCATTTTTTCATATCTTGAGTGCTCTGTATAACTATTCAGACACCACCACAATATATAGAGGTTATGTTATTCGTGAGAACAAAAAATAAGGAAATTATTGCATCTAATGTCTATAACTCCTCCCTAGTTAGTGTTTGTGGACCTAACCTCCCACACAATTTTTTCTTTCTTATTTTGGTGGAGCTTTATGATATTTTGAGCATGGATTGGATGTCTTTAAAAAAATCCATCATCAATATTTTAGAAAGGGATATCACTCTTTATATCCCAAATGATACTCTAATCTTTTACAAGTATAAGGATAAATATGAATCTCATTCTTAATCATTGTCTCAGTTGTGGATATTATTTTCTTATGAGTAATAATATCTATCTAAAATAATCGAGACAATTGAGATAATCATGCTTGAAGTAATTCTCATTGTGAGAGACTACACTAATATGTTCCCTAAAGAATTCATTGGTCATCCTCTAGACTAGGAGGTTGAGTTCTGAATTGACCTAATTCTAGGATCTCTACCTATAACACATACACTATATAATATGTACACCATTGAGTTTGAGGAATTGAAGAAAAAGATTCAAGAGAATCTGGACAGGGGTTCTATATGGCCAAGTTCCTTACTATGGGGTGTGTCAGTCCTCTTAATCAAGAAGAAAGATGGATAGATATGACTCAACATTGGTTATTGTGACATCAAAAAATAATTATAAATAACAATTATCTCCATCCATAGATATATTACTTGTTAGATCAACTATACTCTATCATTTATTTCTCTATGGTGGACCTTCAACCAGGATATCACCAATTAATGGTGAAGAAGGAAGATATTACCAAAATTGCATTTCAAACAAGGTATGAAAACTATGAGTTAATAGTAATTTTCTTCAGACTCTCTAAGGATCCAACAATTTTCATGGATATAATTAATATATTCCTCAGATATTACCTTGACGTATTTTTGGTATTATTTATTGATGGTATTCTAATATACTCCAAGATCTAAGAGGTTCACTAGGGGAATTTTAATACTCTGCTAATGACTTCGTAAATGGATAAACTATATGATATGTTTAGTAAATGTGTTTTCCAGATAGAGTAAGTATCATTCATGGGTCTTGTTATCACTAGTAAAGGGATATCTGTGGGTCCTTCTAAGACAAAGGCATTCAAAGAGTGACCTAGCCAAACATATGTAAAGGAGATATGTAGTTTACATTGTCTATATGGGTATTGCCGGTGATTTTTAAAGAACATATCATGAATTTCAAACACACTATCCAAGATTATTTAGAAGGGATAAAAGTTTTTGTGGACCATTGAATGTGAATAATTCTTCAAACAGTTGAAAAGAGACTTATCACCATACTAGTACTCGTACTTCTGACAAGTGGAGAAGTCTTTTTAGTATAAAGTGGTATTTTAATGAATTTATTAGGTAGTATATTGATGGAAAATGATAATGTGATAGTCTAATCCGAAATTCAATTGAATATTCTTGGGAAAAACTATCCAATGCATGATCTGATGTTGGCAGATGTAATCTTCATGTTGAAAATCTAGAGGAATTATCTTTTTGGGGAGAAGTGTGAAATATATAATGATCATAAGTGACTAAAATATATGTATTCACATACTTGGAGACTAATATTCACTAGATAATATGGTTATATATCATCAAGGATTATGACAACTCAACCCACTACAATCATAGCAAAGAGAATAAAGTGGAAGATTCTATGAGTAGAAAGGATACTACAACATTATCCATGATGAGAATTGGGAACGATACAATATTCAAATATTTTAAAAGGATATACATAGGGATCATTAAGTAAGTAATACCATCAATCCTTTCTTAAATGATTTATCAACCATCCCTACTGTAGAAAATAAAGTCTTCTCAAAGAAATTATGTTTAAATTAAAAAAATGTTAGAAGCTATAAGAAATAAGAGTTCCTTAGAGTTCAAATTGATGAGGAAGGAGTCATAATATTTGGGTCATGAATATTTTTACCATCTATTATAGAGATAAATAAATATCTTTTGAATGAGGCACATAGCTCAACTTTATCTATTTTCCCAAAAAGAACAAAGATGTATAGAGATCTTTGAGAGAACTATTGTAACGCCCCGACCCCAGCTACCCAGAGTCGGTGCATTACTTCGTAACATTGGCATGATCACAAGAAAGATCAAATCTCGAAAGACCGATTGGTTTAGTAGCCTTGGAAACACTAGATATATTCATAAGTTTTACATTACATCATAAAATGAAAAAATACTACAACAACATAATGTCTCCATAATCCACACTATTATCCCCTCATAATATCCCTGCAAGTCATTCATAATTTACTTCTTCACATCCTGGGGAAAAATAAAACATAGAAAAGGGGTGAGCTCAAATACCCAGTAAGGATAACAATATAGCGGAAACTTTCATAAATAAGAATAAACATTTAAGGCAATGCATTACTAAAACAAAAGCCTTTTAAAATTGAACTTCAACATGGTATTGCAAAAGTAAAATGAAATAATGCCATTTACTTATTCACATGGATATTCTACTAATCGAATAATCACATGCAAAAATCAATAACCACTTTCATAATGTTGGAATGCATAATGCCAGACTATCATAACCACATAGCCAAGGCCTCGTGCCAAGACTACAAATAAGATTTTGTCAAGGCCTTGTGCCAAGACACTAGTTTGTCTCATGAGACCTACCGATGCATCGAGGAGCTATAGCGGGCTCCACCCGTCACTTATTAAGTCCAATGCATTCCCATATGAAAAGGTTTAAACATAACATAAACATTCGTAATAAAACTAGCATACGAAATGTCAATACTTTCACAATAAACTATGAATGGTATAAAAATAGCACATCCACAGTCAAACATATCACAAAACCTTCAATACAATATAGAAGTTTTGTATCATAATAAATCAACTTCAAATAATCTTAAAATCCATCAAAGGATGTTGACATAGATGAAATCAAAATTCTTTTAAAAGAAATATCTCCTTTTATATTGAAATCATTTAAGATCCATATAAAATAAAACATTTTCTTTGAAAATATTTTTATAAGCTTGTATGGGAAGCTTCGACGATTTTATAACGGCGGAAAATAACCGCACCCGCCGTATAAGTTAAAAAAACATTCTTACCTCAATTCTGTCGAAAAGGTTAAAAAGGACCTTGTTTTGAAAACGACGGAAAGATTCCTTTATAAACCTCTTATAAAAAGTCAAACAAGGGTATAAATGACTTTAACCCATATTCTTGTAAATAGTAAAAATGTTTTGAAATACATTTCGAAGAAACATGGATGTGGATGATAAAGAGATCCCAGTAGATTATTACGTATAATACAACCTCGGATAATGAAGAGATTGTGAAATAACCCTTACCTTGTACTTTTCCTTGGTTGGGGTAGGTTAACCTCCTGTATAATGGTGAAATAGTTGTTATTAAATTATACAAGAATCATATATATTAATATGATATCATATATGATCTTTTAACATTGATTTGTTAATAATATCTTAGAATTATCGTCGTTTCGGGTGTTAACTTACTTGTTTTCTTTCATATGTTTTGTTACGTAAGACATGTTTGTAAAGGATAGGTTGTATATTATTCATATCCAGAATGATATCAAGTCCTTAAACATCATTTTTAAATCATAAAATGATAATTACGCTTTAATGGTTACGATGGAGAATGAATCTCATCGCGTTCGTGGAGACGGTAGTCCGTACGTACGCACGAGCGACAATATCATTCTTTTGATATTAAAATAATATATAAATGGATGTTATATCATATATACAGAATCATTAACATGTTATATTTACTATTTACATGAGTTACACATCATTATTATACCCATCCAAATAATATTATATTGAATAACAATTACACGACGACGTGGAGACGGTAAGCCGTACGTACGCACGTATGGTGACATGTTATTCAAAGGGTGGATAGAATACTGAATATGATTGTACCATATTTATAATAACATCACATTATATGTGAGATACTGGAGTTATTATTTCAGAATGGTAAGAACAAAGGAAGAAGAAGTGGAAGAAGAAATGAACTTAGAAAAGGGTGGTGAAATCATTACCTCTTCTTCGGGTTCTTCCTTTTGATTTGATCAAAAGGGCTCCTTAGGTTGGCTTTCTGATCAAACTAAGGCCTCTAGGTTGTAGTGAGGGATGTTGGGAGAGTATTTGGGCAGAGTTTGGCCGAACCAAAAGGCTTTGAAGGTGTGAAGAAATGAGAAGGAGGAGTGCCCTTTTATAAGAGGGGTGAGGGGCACTTTTGGAAAAGCTAGAAATATTAATTTATAATAGATTCATATTCGGTTTCTAATGGCTCCAAAGTTGACTATTCAAAGGTTAAGGTGGGGATAGGTCGCAAACCACTCAACCAATAGAATTTAGACAGGTTTGGGTACTTATATTAACCTTATCTTTAAGTATTAACTCTAAGTTAATTAGTTTCACTTTTACAATGTCTCTTTGTATTTTTATATAATATGGTTAATAAACTTACTATATACATCCAAGCGACCCCCAAGTGGTCCATTAATGATTAACCTATCATAATATAAGTCTCTTGGCCGAACCTTAGATTTTTAGGATTTTAATATCAATTAATAATATAATATTTGTTTTAAGAACTCTTTTATGTCAATTTTGACACTATTCAATAGTTGATTTTTGTGAAACTCATAACAGATTGATTACTTCGAACAAAGTCAATTACATCAATCCTAATATATCATATTATCCTAGAAAATTAGTTTAATTCATTAAAAGTTTCATATTATATTTATTTGGGTATTTATAATATCAATTATTTTAATTTTTCACTATTATAGTAATTACTGCATCATCATTGTGTCATAAATTAAATACATTATTAAATGTCTAAAAATTATAAATAAAATATCATTATGTAGGAAATAGTTTTAGCTTTCTAATGAATATTTATAATCTAAAATCCAACATGTATAACCCTATGTAAAAATTGTTCTTCTAAAAGATGTAAGCTTATGCCATTTTTATTTTTATTTTAACTTTATTAATATAATGTGTCATTATCAATTACAAGTGGATCCATGGGGTCCCAAAATAGACACAAAGATGCCCATGGTCGACCATTTATCAACCAATAGGGTTAAGACACGTTTTAGGGTAATTTAGTATTATTATAATATTATTTTTTTAACCCTTATTTACCGGATTTACCCTTAACCATGGTAAATAAAATATTTACCGCAGTAATTATTCAAAATGTCTAAAAATAAAAGTTACCTATTTACACAATTTGAACATCCTGATTCCAAATATGGAATCCATTTTCCTAAATTCTAAACACAGAAGTGGCAGAAATTAATTTAAAATTAATTCCCGCTGTCAAAACAAAAAGCGTGTTTTTAAGAGATAATAACTATCAAAAGATTGACACTTGTTTATGTTCGGTTTAATTGTAAAATTATGTCCAATGACCAACATTATATTAAATAGTAAAAATATATTCTAAATATACTTTAAAACCACTCAAATTCATAATTTATCACTTTTAATTATTTTGATTAAAAAAGTTGTTTTTAATTAAAATTTAGTAATTTTCACTATTCATCAAAATATGAAAGTTATCCGAAAAGTACCAAAATTTCACCTTAGGCTAAATTTGATATTCCGAATCCAAAAATGAAGTCCATTTTAAAATATAAAATATATATAACTTCAAAAAGTAGGTATTACTATTCATAACAACTAGTTTGATTGGTTACGGTGTGTTAGAACTCAAAGTTGCGTACAACACACGCTACTGTTTTATCCAAAGGAAAGCGTACCGTGGACGCTTGGGATGTTTCATTTTAAATTTTTTGATGTCTCCATTTAGTCAAAAAGTTTAAAATATTGTATTTAAAAAGGTTTCACTATTAGAAGTTGATAAAAGTGAAATACTGAAAATGAATTTGTTCTTGCATTATGACTAAGAAACTCATAATAGGGATTCTAAAATTATAAGGATTATATAAAGTTCAAAATGTAGTTAATACTATTCATGACCTCTTTTAATGGTGTGATTGAACTCGGTGTTGCGTGTAGTGCAAGTTATTGAATTATTTTTAAGAAATAACACACTCTGAAATCCTGGGGTGTTACATTCTCCCCTCCTTCAATAAATTGCGTCCTCGCAATTTGAAATTGTTCTTCGAAGATAAAAGGTTGAAAGTAGAAAATATATTTGTGGGAAAACCCACATTGGAAATTTGGTTACTAAAATTTAGTCTTAATATGAGGAAAAGAGAAATTAAAGGGTCACCACCAAATTATGATCTCGATTAGGAGAACATTGGTGGCAATTAGAGACATATAATCGGAGGAAAAACGTAAATATTTATAGGTAGTGATTGAGGTCATCAATCACAAACAAGTGTATAATTGAGGTCCTTAAACTCATCAATCTATGATGATTTGAAGTACCATCGGTTCAACAAAATATAGGGTATTGGGATAACACATTTTTGACGTTTCAAAATATCTTAGTTGAAATCCCACATCAAAAAATGAATTAACGAGGCCTCTATTTAAAATAAAGAGTCGAAAGTATGAAGATTACCGAAAATAACACATACTAGGGTTCCATGTAAGAAAATATGGATATGGAAGAAAAATCTAGCCATCAATTATCTGATGGAGAGTGGTAGAGAACATGGCTATGAAAAGGCCAACAATCCCAAAGCCATAAATTTGTGATGATTTAAGGTACCATCTAGGACAACATTTTTGTTCTAAGTTTCTATTATTAATGTTGAGGAATTTATTTATGAGATTGGATAAGATAATAAGGAGATATACTTAGTTTATAATTAGAGTTTTATCCATTAATAAATTTCTACCAAAACTCATCATTCACTCGTAAAAAAAATTCTATTTATACTATTCATAGAGGGTTCCAAAATAAACGAATTTATAATTCATCTACCAGATCTTTTAAAAAAACTACTTTATTTAATCCAGGACATCTCGTGGGATAGTGGTAGGTGATACACCCTTGTCGCCCTTTGGTTGCGGGTTCAAGTCTCGTAGCCTTGCCGGACGCGACGGGTTGCCGCCCGACCTCCGGGTTGTCCTTTTATGGCAATCCAAAATAATCCAAACTAGAACTATCCAAAATACTTCTGTCCAAACTCACAGTCCAACATTCATAAGGAAGGTAAACATAATATAGATCCTTTTTACCCCGTAATAGCATATGAATACCTTCATCATGTATTACCATATTCCTTATTGATTACATTCATGCTCCCTTATTCCATATAGAATGCTGGATATACTTCATTAATCCAAAAATGTTTTAAACCCCAACAATGATGGAATATACAAATCATTAATCAGTTCAAGGTAGTCAAGAATATCCAATATAATTTATCCAAAACAATCACATATTATTCCAAAATCACTACCTCAGTATCAGAACTATATTATGGTTTATCATTCTCTCAACCATATATTTTCCAAAAATTTATCCTTCTATTGAGTCACTTTTCTTTGTTCCACAAAATCTCAAGTCCTTAATGAAATAGTACTGCAGTACAATCCTTATATACTCCATAATTATTATAACAAGTACATTGTTGATACAACACTCAATTGACATAATCAACATAAGAACTCTAATCATTCCTCTTCATCTGTGGTAGTATCATAACTCGATTATTATACAATAGCATCATTTGCGTCATAGACTGATGACTGGGACATAGGTTCGCGTAGTGTCCAAACTCCTTGCAAATGAAGCATTGTACATTTGAAACCATTTTCTTACCCTTGAAGTCACGTACTTTGTGCCCTTTTCCTCCGCACTTATAACAAACTCCCATTCCTTTCAGGCAAGTTCCAGGGTGTTTCTTTCCACAGTTACCACATATGGGAAAATTCTTCTTTTCCCTCTTCCCATTATCCATATTTCTCTCTTCCATCCTTTTCTTCTCTTGCTTCCCTTCAAAGCCATAGGACTCAGTAAACTCTTTACTTATCTTATCAATACATGATATTATTTCTTCATATGATGATAATACATGGGAGACTATTTCTCTTATAAATTCTAGCTTAAGACCATGAAAGATATGATCCTTCCTTCTCTTTGGATCATGTGCATTTCTGGAGTTCTCATTCCTTCTACTGGGCTCCATTTATAAACAATGGCATAAACTAGATCAGTTTATGAATCAAAATACATAATCCCATACTTATAAAACACCTAACATAAATTGAACTATTTATGGATATAATCCATAACCATAAGAATGTTTTCTTTGAGGAAGTATATACTCATAATCCCTTCAAAATGATTTGTAAGGAAAATGAGAGTTATCCTAAGCATATCCCCCGGGAGTGTCGTAACCAAGAGTGCAGCAAGGCCCGTTGTCGTGCACCAGTTCCCGTTCGAGTCTAGCTCAAAGCGGTGTTTTCGGGTTTTACCCCTAGGTACATCTGTGCCAGAGCCGCCTCTACCTGCTCGTATCCAGACAGGGATGTATTGCTCGGAAAACTCACAAAATCTCTACAATACCAAAATTCTAGGAAGTTCTTCTATACTAATCCTCAAAGTTCATCTTAGGTCTATGTGCTCTAATCAGAGTTTATCTAAATCTAGCTTCCAAGGTTTGTACTAAACATCCTCTGATACCAACTGTAACGCCCCAACCCCAGCTACCCAGAGTCGGTGCATTACTTCGTAACATTGGCATGATCACAAGAAAGATCAAATCTCGAAATACCGATTGGTTTAGTAGCCTTGGAAACACTAGATATATTCATAAGTTTTACATTACATCATAAAATGAAAAAAATACTACAACAACATAATGTCTCCATAATCCACACTACTATCCCCTCATAATATCCCTGCAGGTCATTCATAATTTACTTCTTCACATCCTGGGGAAAAATAAAACCTAGAAAAGGGGTGAGCTCAAATACCCAGTAAGGATAACAATATAGCGGAAACTTTCATAAATAAGAATAAACATTTAAGGCAATGCATTACTAAAACAAAAGCCTTTTAAAATTGAACTTCAACATGGTATGGCAAAAGTAAAATGAAATAATGCCATTTACTTATTCACATGGATATTCTACTAATCGAATAATCACATGCAAAAATCAATAACCACTTTCATAATGTTGGAATGCATAATGCCAGACTATCATAACCACATAGCCAAGGCATCGTGCCAAGACTACAAATAAGATTTTGTCAAGGCCTTGTGCCAAGACACTAGTTTGTCTCATGAGACCTACCGATGCATCGAGGAGCTATAGCGGGCTCCACCCGTCACTTATTAAGTCCAATGCATTCCCATATGAAAAGGTTTAAACATAACATAAACATTCGCATTAAAACTAGCATACGAAATGTCAATACTTTCACAATAAACTATGAATGGTATAAAAATAGCACATCCACAGTCAAACATATCACAAAACCTTCAATACAATATAGAAGTTTTGTATCATAATAAATCAACTTCAAATAATCTTAAAATCCATCAAAGGATGTTGACATAGATGAAATCAAAATTCTTTTAAAAGAAATATCTCCTTTTATTTTGAAATCATTTAAGATCCATATAAAATAAAACATTTTCTTTGAAAATATTTTTATAAGCTTGTATGGGAAGCTTCGACGATTTTATAACGGCGGAAAATAACCGCACCCGCCGTATAAGTTAAAAAAAACATTCTTACCTCAATTCTGTCGAAAAGGTTAAAAAGGACCTTGTTTTGAAAACGACGGAAAGATTCCTCTATAAACCTCTTATAAAAAGTCAAACAAGGGTATAAATGACTTTATCCCATATTCTTGTAAATAGTAAAAATGTTTTGAAATACATTTCGAAGAAACATGGATGTGGATGATAAAGAGATCCCAGTAGATTATTACGTATAATACAACCTCGGATAATGAAGAGATTGTGAAATAACCCTTACCTTGTACTTTTCCTTGGTTGGGGTAGGTTAACCTCCTGTATAATGGTGAAATAGTTGTTATTAAATTATACAAGAATCATATATATTAATATGATATCATATATGATCTTTTAACATTGATTTGTTAATAATATCTTAGAATTATCGTCGTTTCGGGTGTTAACTTACTTGTTTTCTTTCATATGTTTTGTTACGTAAGACATGTTTGTAAAGGATAGGTTGTATATTATTCATATCCAGAATGATATCAAGTCCATAAACATCATTTTTAAATCATAAAATGATAATTACGCTTTAATGGTTACGATGGAGAATGAATCTCATCGCGTTCGTGGAGACGGTAGTCCGTACGTACGCACGAGCGACAATATCATTCTTTTGATATTAAAATAATATATAAATGGATGGTATATCATATATACAGAATCATTAACATGTTATATTTACTATTTACATGAGTTACACATCATTATTATACCCATCCAAATAATATTATATTGAATAACAATTACACCACGACGTGGAGACGGTAAGCCGTACGTACGCACGTATGGTGACATGTTATTCAAAGGGTGGATAGAATACTGAATATGATTGTACCATATTTATAATAACATCACAGTATATGTGAGATACTGGAGTTATTATTTCAGAATGGTAAGAACAAAGGAAGAAGAAGTGGAAGAAGAAATGAACTTAGAAAAGGGTGGTGAAATCATTACCTCTTCTTCGGGTTCTTCCTTTTGATTTGATCAAAAGGGCTCCTTAGGTTGTCTTTCTGATCAAACTAAGTCCTCTAGGTTGTAGTGAGGGATGTTGGGAGATTATTTGGGCAGAGTTTGGCCGAACCAAAAGGCTTTGAAGGTGTGAAGAAATGAGAAGGAGGAGTGCCCTTTTATAAGAGGGGTGAGGGGCACTTTTGGAAAAGCTAGAAATATTAATTTATAATAGATTCATATTCGGTTTCTAATGGCTCCAAAGTTGACTATTCAAAGGTTAAGGTGGGGATAGGTCGAAAACCACTCAACCAATAGAATTTAGACAGGTTTGGGTACTTATATTAACCTTATCTTTAAGTATTAACTCTAAGTTAATTAGTTTCACTTTTACAATGTCTCTTTGTATTTTTATATAATATGGTTAATAAACTTACTATATACATCCAAGCGACCCCCAAGTGGTCCATTAATGATTAACCTATCATAATATAAGTCTCTTGGCCGATCCTTAGATTTTTAGGAATTTAATATCAATTAATAATATAATATTTGTTTTAAGAACTCTTTTATGTCAATTTTGACACTATTCAATAGTTGATTTTTGTGAAACTCATAACAGATTGATTACTTCGAACAAAGTCAATTAAATCAATCATAATATATCATATTATCCTAGAAAATTAGTTTAATTCATTAAAAGTTTCATATTATATTTATTTGGGTATTTATAATATCAATTATTTTAATTTTTCACTATTATAGTAATTACTGCATCATCATTGTGTCATAAATTAAATAAATTATTAAATGTCTAAAAATTATAAATAAAATATCATTATGTAGGAAATCTTTTTAGCTTTCTAATTAATATTTATAATCGAAAATCCAACATGTATAACCCTATGTAAGAATTGTTCTTCTAAAAGATGTAAGCTTATGCCATTTTTATTTTTATTTTAACTTTATTAATATAATGTGTCATTATCACTTACAAGTGGATCCATGGGGTCCCAAAATAGACACAAAGATGCCCATGGTCGACCATTTATCAACCAATAGGGTTAAGACACGTTTTAGGGTAATTTAGTATTATTATAATATTATTTTTTTAACCCTTATTTACCGGATTTACCCTTAACCATGGTAAATAAAATATTTACCGCAGTAATTATTCAAAATGTCTAAAAATAAAAGTTACCTATTTACACAATTTGAACATCATGATTCCAAATATGGAATCCATTTTCCTAAATTCTAAACACAGAAGTGGCAGAAATTAATTTAAAATTAATTCCCGCTGTCAAAACAAAAAGCGTGTTTTTAAGAGATAATAACTATCAAAAGATTGACACTTGTTTATGTTCGGTTTAATTGTAAAATTATGTCCAATGACCAAAATTATATTAAATAGTAAAAATATATTCTAAATATACTTTAAAACCACTCAAATTCATAATTTATCACTATTAATTATTTTGATTAAAAAATTTGTTTTTAATTAAAATTTAGTAATTTTCACTATTCATCAAAATATGAAAGTTATCCGAAAAGTACCAAAATTTCACCTTAGGCTAAATTTGATATTCCGAATCCAAAAATGAAGTCCATTTTAAAATATAAAATATATATAACTTCAAAAAGTAGGTATTACTATTCATAACAACTAGTTTGATTGGTTACGGTGTGTTAGAACTCGAAGTTGCGTACAACACACGCTACTGTTTTATCCAAAGGAAAGCGTACCGTGGACGCTTGGGATGTTTCATTTTAAATTTTTTGATGTCTCCATTTAGTCAAAAAGTTTAAAATATTGTATTTAAAAAGGTTTCACTATTAGAAGTTGATAAAAGTGAAATACTGAAAATGAATTTGTTCTTGCATTATGACTAAGAAACTCATAATAGGGATTCTAAAATTATAAGGATTATATAAAGTTCAAAATGTAGTTAATACTATTCATGACCTCTTTTAATGGTGTGATTGAACTCGGTGTTGCGTGTAGTGCAAGTTATTGAATTATTTTTAAGAAATAACACACTCTGAAATCCTGGGGTGTTACAACTATTGGTTGGAAAATATAACGAAAGAGATCACTGAATATACGTCAAAGTGACTAGTATGTTCGAAATTGAATATAGTATGGAAATAAGTCTATTGTAATGATACAACAATTACCCATTCAAACATTGAAATGGGAAAACATCACCATGGACATTGTCGCTAGACTTCCAACGACATCCAATGGAAATAATGGTATATGGGTCATTTTGGATCATCTTACTATGGAAATTCAATTAATCACAATTAGAGAAGAATTATCACCTGAACAAATTTCATAGACATATATCATAGAAATGATAAGGCTATACGGAGTACCTATATTGATTATATCTGATCGAGATCTAAGATTCACCTCTATGTTGTTGAAAATTCTCTAACATGCTCTAAAAATGAGTGAAACATTAGTATGAAATATCATCCTCAAAATTATATCTAATCTAAGCGGACATTTATACACTAGAATACATGTTAGGAGAATGTTCTATATACTTTAAGGGATGGTGGTACCAACATCTACCTCTATTCAAGTTCTCTAACAACAACAATTTTAACTTGATGATCCAAATGGCTATATATTAATCCCTTTATGGGAAAACATGTATAAGACATGTATGGTGGGATAATGTTAGTGAAAATAAGATTCTAGGACCTAATATAGTTTAATAAGTGGTATAAACTGTGAAAACTATTAAGAATCACATTAAGGAATCCCAAAGTCGATGAAAGAGCGATAGAGACAGGCATGGACAAGACCTAGAGTTTAAGGCTGCATTGATGGTATTTCTCTATATATTGCCATGGAATAGGATGATGAGATTTTGGAAGGAAGGAAATTTATAACCTAGGTATATTTTCCCCATTAAGATTCTTAGTTGTGTTAGATATATAGACAGTCAACAATCACTTCAAACTACTATTTCTAAAGTACATGATGTATTCCACAAAACCCTCTTGAGGGTGTTAATAAAAGATCCCTCAAAGTATTAAATACATAGGTATTACAAATTGAGAACAAACTATTATATGAAGTGAATCTGGTAAATATCTTAGAACATTGAGATACTATTCAACGAATCAAGATTAATCTCGTGGTCAAATTATTATAGAGAAACCATAAGTGTAGCAACCCAACCCCATAATTCCTGAATTCATTTTTTACTAACATTACATTGGCCAGATTAAAAAGAATCAAATCCTGATGAACCAAATATTTTATTAATCTGGGTAAACAATATACATACACGTGTCTTGTATTATAAATGAATATAATAATTACAATATATTGTTTACTTTTTATGATTACGTCATTCCACATAGTATATCCCTATATATTGTTCATAGAATGCTTCATTGATTCTTAAGGAAAAGTAACAAAATTAGAGTGATCTCAAATTCTCAATAAGGGAAAATTATGGTACAAGAAATAATAAATCAATGAGAACAATAATTATGGAATGGTTAATAACTAAACCAACATAACATTAAATAAAAAACAAAGAAGGAAGTTCATAAACAATATGTAAAGGTAATTACTAGAAACACATGCCACTCAAATAACTATATTAGGAAATTTCTATATGAAAATTTAAAAAACTAAAACACATACCATTTATTAAATAAAATTATAATTAAATAAATCTATAGATTTTATCATACAAAAACTTCATGGGCAATAAAAATTATAATTTAAATGTCAATGAATTAAATGATTAATTATTAGATGTTATGTTTAACCCACATGAAAACCTATTCTTTCAAGATCCATCCTCCAAAAAATTTGAAACTATAGGTAGAAACATATTTAATGTTCATAACATATTTGTCTCACGAGAACCTATCAATTAATTTGGGGATATATAATGTATTTTTCCCACCCATCATTGTATGTCCAACAAATTAATCATATCATGTTATCATATTAATTAATAAAAAATCTACCTTATCAAATATTTATATTGAATAAAGGATATGGAATTATAAATATTTCCCAAAATAATAAAATAACATTAAAAGTAAATTCTTTATGAAAAATGGTTTAGGGTTTATAAAATATTCATATACATGAAAAATGACATGGGTACTTGGGGAAATTTAATGTCAAATGATCATAATAAATTGATTATTTCAAGGGGACTAACAATGGAATCAAGGAAGCTAATGTGAATACTATCATTGTCCAAATCAATCATAGACAATTCATAGTAAAAATAATTATATAAGCAATACATCATATCCTATGGGGAGTAAAATAAAGGGTTATTGTCATTGATGAATGGAAATTTTATAAAAAGATCATTTTAATACATTCTTGAGGAAAATATTATTTTATATTGGAAAACATTTTGAAAATCCTTTTCATTAGAAATCACATTTTAAAACAATTTCATTAAAAAGTAACCACATAAACATTAAAATAAAGCCTCTCAAAAATAAATGTGGGTAAATCCATACATGACGTAAGAGGTAAAAAAATTCCTATTACACATGTTATGGTAAAAAAATTCCTTTTTCCAAAAGTGACAAGAATATTCCATTAAAATTTGTTAAAAGACAAAAGGGTAAAATGAATTTAATCGTCCATTTTAGGAATGTTTAATAACATTTTTTTAAAATCTTTTTTGAAAATAGGTTTTTTAGAAGAAAATAAGTACTCGGACTACAGAGAGAATGAATACAGGTTTTCATAAAAACATTTTCTAAAATATTTTGAGTACCAAAGAGTGAAGAATTTGTATTATTAATTAAAAAAGTTAATGAATTAAAAAATAAGAAATTTGTGGCTTTATTATATAGTGAAAAAAATCCCTCTGATTTAAATTCAAGTCTAAACAGTCCTAAAAATGATATTATAAAGTAAAGCCTTGAAAATATTACAATCTCAGAGTGAGAATAAATAAATGATTATATTATTTATATCAATTGTAAATACACATATAGAAGTTGAAATACATAAATAGATAGTCAAAGTAATTATAAACATAATCATAGAATATTAAAAATAATGAGGAAATAATATAACCTAATGAAAATAAATTAGGGTATGAATTTATTTTCTACTTGTAAATATTTAACTCTAATCCCCTTAGATGAAATAATTCAAATTGAAACTCAAAATATCAGGAATATGGACTAAATCATGATATTATATGAAAAAATTGGCAGTATCTACACCATATATAATAAATTATATGCACAAAAATTTAGTGATTTTTTAAGAGAATGTTAATAACCACTCAATGGAAATGAGATTTCGAAGAAAATCATTAAAAATATTTTCAAGGAGAATAATATTTTAACATTATAATGTTTATCATGCCACTTAGAAGCATTTCAATCATAATCTTCATGAAGGAATAAAATTATTTGAAACATATATTTTCATAATAATAGATTTATTCATTATATAACATTTCAAATGGTATTATATACCCCAAATAAAATAAACTAGGTTCATAACAACAAATAATCCACAATGTAATTTAAATTGAGATGAAATATCTGACCTTGTGTTTCCATTCGGGTGAAAGTCATTTGATTAGAGAATATCACGTATTTTTTTGACTTGTTATTTTTTTTCATATAATAGTTTTATCATATCCATAATTTGAAACTTGATTTATATATAATAAATATTCATTATATTAATATTTATAATAATCCATAATACTTGGAGATAAAAAATTAAATTCACCATTCATAGAGATGGTAAGCCGTACATATGCCTGAACTCAAAATTCATTTCATTTCTCTATTAAACCAATTAAAATTAAATGATATTTATATGAATATAATAATGATATTATAATATCTATTTCATAAATAGAACACAGATTTATGAAAACCATCCTCTATACATTCCATGTATAGTGTGAATGAGTCACATCGCCTTGAGGGAGTGACCGTTTACAATTCTCAAAATGATTTTATCGTATCTATACTAAAAGGAAAATCATGTTGGTATGTTTCATATAGAAATTTAATTATAATGATGAACTTATAAATATTATATATATCATATATAAATATAGTGTCTATCGTAATTGTAACGCCCCAACCCCAGTTACCCATAGTCAGTACATTATTACATAACATTGGCATGATATAAAGAATCATGTCCCGAAAGAACGATCTATTTAGTAGCCTTGGAAGTACTAGATACATTCATAATATTTACATTACATAATGAAATAAAAAAATCAAAAACATTTTTCCCCTTTTGAACACAATTATATCATTAGACTACCCCTAAAGGTTAACTATAAAATACTTCATCACAACTTGTGAAAAATAAAACATAGAAAGGGGTGAGCTCAGATGCTCAGTAAGGATAACAATGTAGAAGAAACTTTCATAAATAAGAATAAAAATTTAAGGCAATGTATTTGACTGAAACAAAATCCATTTAAACATAGTCTTTAGAAAAATATGGCAGAAATAAAATCAAATAATTCCATTTACAGAATCATATGAATATTCTACTAGTCGAATAATCACATGAAATATCAATAGCCACATTCATAATGATGGAATACATAATGCCAGACTTCATTACCACATAGTCAAGACCTTATGCCAAGACTACAAATAATATTTTTTTCAATGCCTTGTGCCAAGAAACTTGTTTGTTTCATGAGACCGACAGATGAATCGAGGAGATATAGTGGTCTCCACCCATCAATTACTAAGTCCAATGCATTTATCATATGAAAAGGTTTAAACATAACATAAACATTTATATTAAAACAAGCATGGAAAATTTCAATATTTTATCCATAAACCATGAATGGTGTAAAAATAACACATCCAAATTCAAACATATCACCTACCCTCCAATACAATATGGATGTTTTGTATCATAAAAAATCAACTTTAAACAAGCTTAAAATCCATCACAGGATGTTGACAAAGGTGAAATCAAAACTTTTTTAGAGAAATATCTCTTTCTATTTTGAAATCATTTAAAAGTAATATAATTATAAAAGGAAACAATTATTTTTAAAATATTCTTATAAGCTTGTACGGTAATCTTGGACAATGATATAACGGCAGAAAATAGCCACACCCATCGTATAAGTTAAAAAAAAGACATTCTTACCATAATTCTGTCGAAAAAGTCATAAATTACCTTCTTTGGAAATTGAAAAAAAGATTCTTTTTAAAACATATATGGTCAAATAATGGTATAAATGAATTTAACCTATAGTATAGTAAATATTAAAAATGTTTTGAATTATGTTTTTATGAAAACACAGATGTGGATGATTAAGAGATCCCAGTAGATATATACATAAAAACAATCACGGATAATAAAGAGATTGTAAAATTAACCCTTAACTTATACTTTTCCTTGTTTGAGGGTACATTAACCTCCTGAATTAGAGTTAAATAATAATTATTAAATTATACAAGAACCAAATAAGTAAATATGATATCATATATGATCTTATAAAAATACTTTCTAAATAATATTTTAGAATTATTGTCGTTTTCGGAGTTAACTGATTCATTTCCTTTATATATTTTGTTATGTAAGAAATGTTTTTTATGGATAGGAGGTATTTTATTAATATACATAATTATATTAAGTTATTAAATTTTTTTTTAATTATCAAATGAAAATTATTCTTGAATGATTACAATGGTAAAAATAAATATCATCATGTTCGTGGAGACGGTAATCTGTACATATGCACATGTGACAATATCATTCAATTGAAGGTGAAATATTTATAATTGAATGTTATATAATATATAAATAATAATTAACATGTTATATTTATTATTTACAACAATTATACCTCGTTATTATACCAACCCAAATAATGAAGTGTTTAAACAACAAACTACACCATGACGTGGAGACGGTAAGCTGTACGTACTCACGTTTGGTGACTTTGTCATTTATATGATGGATAGAATAATGAATATGGTTGTACCATTTTTATAATAATAAAACAGTATATAGAAAATACTAGATTTTTTATTTTATAATGGAAACAACAAAGAAAGAGGGAGTGGAAGAAGAAAAGAACTTGAAAGAGGTGACGAAATATTTACCTCTTCTTCAGGTTCTTTCTTTTGATTTGATCAAAAGGGAACCTTAGGTTGGTTTTCTGGCCAAAGGAAGTCCTCTAGTATGAAGGGAGGATATTTGGGATGATATTTGGGTAGGTTTTGTCCTAGTTAAAATGCTTTGGAGGTGTGAAATTAAGAGAAGGGGAAGTGCCCTTTTATAAGAGAGGTGAGGGTCACTTTAGATAAATCTTGAAATATTATTTTATAATAAAATAATTTTGGGTTTTAAGGGATCAAAAATGATTTATGTAGAAGTTAAGGCCGGTATGGATATAAAAACTCTCAACCAATAGGTATTATATAGTTTTAGGTCACCATATTAACAATGTCTTTTAAATTTAACTCTTAGTTAAATAGTTTGTCATTTGCCATCTCTCTTTGTATTTTTATATTATATGGTTAATAAAATTACTATAAACATCCAAGAGAACCCCAAGTGGTTTAATTATTAATATATATAACCTAATCCAAGTCCTTTGGCCGAACCATAGTTTTTTAGAAATATTATATCCATTAATAATATGGTGTTTGATTCAAAAACTCGAATATGTCAATTTTTGACACTATTTAGTATTTGATTTTTTTGAAAATCATAACAGCATGATTAATTTGAAAAAATATATTTAATCAACCCTAAAATGTCATATTAACCCATTAAATAATTTTAATTCATCCAAAGTCTCAAATTATATTTATTTTTATATTTATAATATCAATTATTTTAATCATTCATTAATAAGGTAATTATTGCATCATCATTGTGTTATAAATAAATTAAATTTTTTAAAGTCTAATAATTATAAATAAAATCCCATTATATATGAAATCTTTTTATATTTATAATGAATATTTATAGTCAAATTTATATTGTGTGTAACCCTATATTAAACATGGTTTAGTTATTAAACATTTTATTTAACTTTTTTAACTCTTCGTTAAATAAAAAAATATTAAATGTCCTAATATAATTAATTTGGACAAAAGAGGATCATATTTTATTCCTAAGGTTTTTCTGATCTAATTATACTTTTCCAATAGAATTAGGACATGTGTAAGGGTAATTATGATATCATTTTTACCCTTAATTACCCTATTTACTTTTAACTATGGAAAATAAAAGTTAAAAATTACTATTCATCAAAACTAATTTTCATCTTATTGAACCAAATTTTACTTACTGATATTAACCATTTCACTAAGATTTTTGAAATTCAACTCACAAATGTGGTAAAATTATGTTTTATGCAAATATGAAAATTCTATTAGGAGGTGGGTAAAAGACTGTAAAAAGTTTAATAATATTTTTATATATATAAACATTATTTTAAAATGACTCCAATGAATTAAATTGAACTTATATAGGTATTATGTATCTATTTTGACCTAAAATAAATTTAATTAATATAAATATTATTTAACTAAAAAAGTAAGTTTTAAATAATAAATCTGTGTTTTAACTATTCATCAAAAATTGACTATTTTCAAAAAAATACAAAAAAATTTACCTAAGCTAATTTTGATATTCCAAATCCAGAAATGAAGTCAATTTAAAAAAATAAAATTTATAAAATTTCAAAAAATGGGTATTACTATTCATAATGGCTAGTTTGATTGGTCGTGGTGTGTTAGAGTCTCGATGTTGCGAACAATGAAAACTATTGCATTATTCAAAGGGAAACGTAATGTGGAATCTTGGGGTGTTACATCCTCCCCTCCATAAAATAATTTCATCCTCGTAATTTCTAGAATATTACTACATATAATGATTTGGGTGGTTCTTCAACATAAGTTCAACAGGTTCCCACGTTACCTCTTCTATCTTATGGTTTCCCCATAGAACATTCACCAGACGAGTCCTCTGGTTTCTCAACACTTGTTCCCTTGTATCATGAATTTTGACAGGCTCTTCAAAATAAGATATATTTGGTTCCAGTTCAATTTCCACATAGGTGAGTACTTCCATTGGGTCAGGCAAGTATTTTCTCAACAATGATACGTGGAATACATCGTGAACTTTAGTGATACATGGCGGTATTTCCAAACTCTAAGCTAATACCCCAATTCGTTCTAGAATTTCGAAAGTTCTAATGTATCTGGGAATTAATTTACCATTCTTAATGAATCGTATTACTCCCTTCCATGGATATACCTTCAATAAAACATGATCTCCAACCTAAAATTCCTAATCCTTCTTTCAGTTATCGGCATAGATCTTCTCCCTACTTTGAGTTTCTTTGATGTGGGTTTGGATAACATTCATCCTTTCCTTAATTTCCTCAACAAGTTCTGGGGTAATGAGTTTTCTTTCACCAACAGTATCCCAACAAGTTCATGTGAGACATCACTTTCCATGTAACACTTCATATGGTGTCATCTGAATACTTGAATGGAAGCTATTGTTCTAGTAAAATTCTACCAGAGGAAAATATTGACCACACATACATTGAAAGTCTAGTGAGAAAGATATCAACATAGCTTCTAAGGTTTGAATAGTGCATTCTGATTGTCCATCAGCTTGAGGGTGGTAGACAGTGCTCAAATGATGTTCAATATCCATGGCCTTATGAAGACATTTCCAAAATCATGATGTAAATTGGGGATCACGATCAGAAACAATCGATAGGGGTACTCCATGAAGTCTTACAAATTCATTAATATATAGTATTTCAATACGTTCAAGTGTTAAATCTTCTCTCATAGCAAGAAAATGTGTAGACATGGTAAGACGATCAACAATGACCCATATTGCATCATTTCCTCTAGGAGTCTTTGGTTGCCCAATTATAAAGACAATCATAATATTATCCCATTTCCACTCAGGTATGGTACGAGGTTTCATGACTCTTCGAGGTTGTTGCTTTCCAACTGTCACTTATTGAAAAACCATACATCTTGGCACAAAATCAGCAATCTCCCTCTTCATGTTGTCCCACCGAAAATATTCCTTCAGACACCTATACATCCTAGTGCTACAAGAGTGTATAGAGAAATTGGAGATATGAGCATCATCCAATAATTCCATTTTTAGATCTGGTATATCAGGAACACAATGTATCTTCCCTAATTTCAAAATCCCATTTTCATAAATGATGTCACTAAATCTCTCATCTTTCACAACTTTAATATTCTTTTGAAACTCTTCATCACCAGTCTGAGAACTCTTAAAACATTCCAGTAAAGATGGATTGGAAACCATTTGAAAAAGTCTTGATGTTTCTCCATCCATGGTTATTCTCATATCCAGCTTTACTAGATCCATGTATATCAGATCTTTTTCAACTCTCATCTTGTTCAATACTCAATGATCATTTCTTCTCAAAGCATCTTCTAGCTTATTTACATTCCTTGGGTGGTAGTGTATAGTGAAATCATAATCCTTGCATAGTTCAAGACATCACCTTTTCTACATGTTGAGTTATTCTTGTGAGAAAATATACTTCAAACTCTTGTGATCAGTATAAATCTCACAATTTTTACCATAGAGATAATGTCTCCATATTTTTAAGGAAATGATTACAGCTGATAACTCAAGATCATGAGCGAGATTGTTTTTCTTATGAATTTTTATCTACTATGATGTATAGTCAATTACTCTATCATACAGCATAAGGACAAAACCAGGTCCTTTGTTTCAAGAATAACTATAAATAACAAAAACATCATTCCCTGATGGTAGAGTCAAGATAGGAGCACTGACTATTCTTGTATTCAGTTCCAAAACACATTCTTTACACTCTTCTATCGAAACAAATTTAACCCTTTTACATGTGAGTTTGGTTAATGGGTTAGCCAACTAGGAAAAATTCTGGATGAAATGTCGATAATGACCTGCTTAACCAATAAAACCGTTTAACTCAATTATACTTTTCAGTGATGGCCATTCTAGGATTTCATTGGTCTTTGAAGAATCAATAGATATTCCATCCTTAGAGACAATTTGTCGACAAAAATAAATCTCTTAAAGTCAGAATTCACACTTGTTAAACATCCCATATAATTCAAATCTTCTATGAGTATTTAGAATAATGTGCAAGGGATTTTGATGACCTTCATAGATTTTGGAGTATACCAAGATATCATTAATAATTACAACTACAAAGTCATCAAGATATTCTTTTAAGTCATTATTCATTAGATCCATGAAGACAGAGGGTGCATTAGTCAATTCAAAAGGCATTATTTTAAACCCGTAATGCATATACCTTGTTAAAAATGCTCTTTTTAGAATATCTTCCTTCTACACAACCAATTGATGATATCCATATCAAAGATAAATCATTTAAAGATATTTACCTCTTTGAAGTTTGTCGAATAAATCATCAATGTGAGGTAGGGGATAATTATTATTTTATATCATAGAACTGATCTCCATGTAGTCAATTCACTAGCTCATAGATCCATATTTCTTATTAACAAAAAGGATATGGGCTCACCATTGAGAAACACTAGGGTGAATAAATCCGTTATTACTAAATTACACTTGTTGTTTCTTTAGATCGACTAATTCCACAGTGGACATTCTATAAAGGGTCTTCGATATGGGCCTTGAAATAGGAATTAAATCAATGGAAAACTCAATTTCTCATTCCGAAGGATGTCCAGGTAAATCTTCTGGAAACACATCAACATTTCCTTCCACAATAGGAAAGTAATCTTTTCGAACATTATTTTCCTCACCAATAGTTATTTCATTCTCTTTTTCTCCAATAATTGAATTTAGTAGAGCTACTTTGGTTGGATCTAGATAATAATCAGGTGGTGATGTTTCATCTCTAATGATAAGGTACACCATATAATCATTAAAAATTTTACCATTAATATTCTTACAATAAATTTTCGCATCATGGTCTGAAAGCCAATCCATACTAGAGATTATATCAAATTAAATCGTTTGTATGATAATGAGATCATCAGATAATGAATATTTATATACCCTAATGGGAACTGATTCAATAAACTTTATTGGAATGATACTTCCCTTAGGTGTTTTGTCTGAAAACTCCCTTGTTAAGTCAAATTGAAAATGTCTAATTTTCTTAGAAAACTGGGAAGATATGAAACAATGAAATGATCCAGAATCAAATAAATCATTGGCTAAACTTGTGGATACCATTAAATTACATTCCACCACATCTTTCAGAGCATCAACCTCAGCAGTAGTGATTTCATAATCTTGGCCATTCTCTATTGGAATTTTCTAAGGTATGTTCTCATGGAGATTAGGATATTCATTCACAAAATGCCCCCTTTCTCTACAATTTTAGCATTCAACATCAACAACCTATTTCTTTCCCTTCCAATCATGAGCAAGGTGTCCTTTTTCACCACACTTGTAACTGACTCACATTCCCTTCAAAAAATTACTGGGGTGTTTCTTACCACATTTACCATAGCATGGAGATTCAACCATTCCCTTCTTCCCATGATTTCCATTTCTAGAGTGTTCAAAATATCTCTTTCTCTTTCTTTGATTTAAAGTCTTAAGACATAGATAATTCCTTTTCTATCATGATAGCACATGAGACATTATCTTCGTAAGATGAGAAGGATTGTGAGACTAATGCTCGACAGAAAAATGTTTTTATCCCATCAAAAAATCGATTAATATTACTATTTGGGTTTCATATATAATCTGATGTATGCCTTGCTATCCTTGTAAAGTTAGCCTCATACATTGCGACATTATCATCATCCTTTTGCCTCAGACTGAGAAATTTTCTTTCCAAATCCACTTAATGGTCATGAGAAAAGTATTTTTCCATGAAAATATCTTTAAACTACCAACATTCCATGTTCGATACATCTTTATCTTACTTTGTGTTTTGGATTAATTACCACTATTGATCTGCATCTCTCGTGAGGTGATAAACATCCATGACATTTTTTTCCCTTTCGATACTCCACAAAGAAAGAAATATTTTCTCTAAGTAAGTTATCAATTTCTCAGCTACTGATGGATTTTTACTCCCATTAAATGTTGGTGGTTGTTGTCTCATGATGCGTTCTAACATTGATCCTCCATATTGGGGATCACTGTGCTCCATACATATAAGGTTATTATTCATAAACTGAGTGAATTATCCTAGTATGGTGATAAGATGATCAGCACCAGTTTCTTCACCATCTCCACTATAATTATCATGAGTATGAGGTAAATCCCTACATGGATTACGTGTATTGATACAGTTTCCATTCCTTGCACTAGAAGCCATTTCTAAACAATGGCATACACTCGATTAGTTTATGAATTACAATACATAATTCCAAAAATGTAAAACACTTAACATAAATTGAATAGATTATGGATATAATCGATAATAATAAAAAAATCATTGACGAAGTATATAATCATAAACCAATCATAATGATTCGTAAAGAAAGTGAGAATTATCCTAATCATATCCCCCTGGTGTGTCGAAACCAAGAGTGTAGCAAGGCCCATTTCCATGCACTAGTTCCCGTTCAAGTCTATATTATAGAGTTGTTTTTGGGTTTTACCCTTAGGTACACTTGTGTGAGATCCACCTCTACCTACTCATATAGAGACATGAATGTATTTCATGAAAAACTCATAAAATTTCTATAATACCAAAATTTTTGGAAGTTCTTCTATACTAATCCTCAAAGTCCATCTCAGGGTAATGTTCTCTAATCATAGTTTTTATTAATCTAGATTCCATGGTTTGTAATAAACATCCTCTAATACCAACTATAATTTTCGGACCCCCGTTACCCAGAGTCGGTGCATTATTACATAACATTTGCATGAAACAAAAAATCATGTCATGAATGACTGATCTTTTTAGTAGCCTTGGAAGTACTAGATACATATATATGTTTTACATTACATCATGAAATAAAAATATCAACAAAATTTTGTCCCCTTTTGAACACACTTTTATCCATATCCTGTCCCTCCAAGTCATCCATAAAATACTTCTTCACATCCTGGGAAAAATAAAACATTAAGAGGGGTGAGCTTAGATGCTCAGTAAGGATAACAATTTAGTGGAAAATTTTATAAATAAGTATAAACATTTAAGGAAATGTATAAGACTAAAACAAAATAATTTTAAACATAATCTTATGCATAATATGGAAAAGATAAAATAAAATAATTCCATTTACTTAATCACATTGATATTCTACTAGTGGAATAATCACATGCAATATCAATAGCCACTTTTATAATGATGGAATGCATAATTCCAAACATTATAACCACACAGTCAAGGACTTATGCTAAGACTAAAAATAATATTTTTTTAAAGGCCCTATTCCAAGACATTAGTTTGTCTAATGATACATACTGATGCATTGAGGAGCTATAGTGGGGTCTACCAATCACTTACTACATCCAATTCATTCCTCATATTAAATGGTTTAAACATAACATAAACATTCGTATTAAAACTAGCATATGAAATGTCATTACTTTATCCATAAGCAATGAATGGTGTAAAAATAAAACATCCATATTCAAACATATCTCAAAACCTTAAATACTAAATGGATGTTTTGTATCATAAAAAATAAACTTCAAACAAACATAAAATCCATTAATGGATGTAGACATAGATGAAATAAAAACTTTTTTAGAGAAATATCTCTTTTGGTTTTGAAATAATTTTAAATTAATATAATAATAAATGAAAATATTTATTTTTAAAATGTTCATATAATCTTGTATGCGAATATTTGACGATGATATAACGGTGGAAAATAGTTATGCTGGTCGTATAAGTTAAAAAATACACTCTTACCTTAATTTTATCGAAAAGGTCATAAAGTACATTGTTTGAAAAATGACAGAAAGATTACTTTTAAAACATATATGGTAAAAAAATATTATAAATTTATTTAATCCATAGTATAGTAAATAGTAAAAATATTTTGAATTGCATTTTTAAGAAAACACAGATGTGGATGATAAAGAGGTCCTAGTAGAGACATATGTAAAAACAACCTCGGATAATAAATAGATTGTAAAATTAACAATTACCTTGTAGTTTTTCTTGGTTGAGGGTATGTTACTCTATGTATAATAGATAAATCATTGTTATTATATTATTCAAGAACCATATAATTAAAATTATATCTTATATGATCTTCTAATATTACTTTTTTAATAATATTTTTGTATTATTGTCGTTTTGGGTGTTAACTGGTTCATTTTCCTTTATATGTTTTGTTATGTAATCATTGTTTTTTAGGGATAGTATGTAATGGATTCACATCTTGAATTATATTATGTTCTTAAAGATTTTTTTAATAATCAAATTAAAATTATTCATGAATGATTATAACGGTGAATGAATCTCATCGTGTTCGTGGAGACGGCAATCCGAACGTACGCACGAGCGACAATATCATTCAATTAAAGGTGAAATATTATATAATTGAATATTATATCATATATAACTAATAATTAAAATTTAATATTTATTATTTATGTAAATTATACTTCATTATTATACCCATCCAAAAAATTAAGAGTTTAAATAACAAACTACACCACGACGGGGAGACGGTAAGTCATGTGTACCCACGTATGGTGACATTGTCATTAATATGATGGATAGAATAATGAATATGGTAGTAAAATTTATATAATAACATAATTGTATATAGAATATACTAGAGTTATTGTTTAATAATTGAAATAATAATGAAATAGAAAGTGGAAGAAGAAAAGAACTTGAAAGAGGTGATGAAATATTTAACCCTTATTCAGGTTCATTCTTTTGATTTGATCAAAATGGATCCATAGGAATGCATTCTAACCAAAGGAAGGCCTCTAAAATGAAGGGAGGAATGTTTGGAGGATATTTGTTTAGGTGTGGGATGATCCAGAAGGCTATGGAGTTTTGAAATTAAGAGAAGGGGAAGTGCCCTTTTATAAGAGAGGTGATGGTCACAATAGGAAAAGATTGAAATATTATTTTATATTGAAATCATTTTCGGTTTCTAATGGATCGAAAATGACTTATAAAGATACTAAGGTGGATATGGGTCTAAAACCTCTCAAAAAATATATTTTAGATAGGTTTAAGTCACCATATTAACTTTTTCTTTAAATTAAACTCTTAGTTAAATAGTTTGTCATTTACCATGTCTCTCTGCATTTTTATATTATATGATTAATAAACTTAATATAAACTTCCAAGACAACCACAAGAGGTTCTTTATTAATATATATAGCCTTATCTAAGTCCTTTGACGAAACCTGAGGTTTTTAAGAATAATATATCCATTACTAATATAGTATTTGTTTTAAAAACTCCATTATGTCAATTTGGGCACTATTTAGTATTTGATTTTTGTGAAAATCATAACAGCATGATTACTTCGAAAAAAAATTATTTAATCAACTCTAACATGTAATATTAACCTAGAAAAATAGTTTAATTCATCAAAAGTCTAAAATTACATTTATTTGGATATTTATAATATCAATTATTTTAATCATTCATTAATAAGGTAATTACTGCATTATCATTGAGTCATAAATAAATTAAATTGTTCAATGTCTAAGAATTATTAAAAAAATAACATTATTTAGGAAATTCTATTTATCTTTATAATGAGTATTTATAATTTAATTTATATTGTGTGTAACCCTATATTAAACATGGTTTAGTTATTAAACTTTTGATTTAACTCTTTTAACTATTCATTAAATCAAATAATAATAAATGTTCTAATCTAATACAAGTGGACCAAACAGATCATATTTTATTCCTAAAGATGTTTTAGTTGAATTATACTTTTTTAATAGAATTAGAACATGTGTTAGGGTAATTATGATATCATTTAACCCTTAATTACCTTATTTACTTTTAATCGTGGTTAATAAAAGACAAAAGTTACTATTCACAAAAATATTTTCATCTTATTGATCTAAATTTTACTTACTTATGTTAAACTTGTATTTTATAGATTTTAAATTAAACTCCCAGAAGTGGTAAAATTATGTTTTATGCAAATTTTCAGAAGCTCATAGGAGGTGGGTTAAATACAGTAAAATATTCAATAAAATTTTTATAAATGTAAACATATTATTAAACGAATCCAATGAATAACATTGAACATATATAGGTATTATGTATCTATTTTGACCTAAAATAAATTAAAATAAAATAGATAATTATTTAAATAAAAAGTTGATTTTAAGCAATAACTTAGTGTTTTTCACTATTCATCAAAAAATGAATGTTTTTATGAAAATGCCAAAAATTTACCATAAGCTAATTTCAATATTCTAAATCCAAAAATGAATTTCATTTTTGAAAAATAAAATTTATAAAATTTCAAAAAGTGGGTATTACTATTCATAACGGCTAGGTTGATTGGTCGTAATGTGTTAGAATCTTGAAGTTGCGTACAATACATGAAATTGAATTATTCAAATGTAAATGTATTGTGGAAGCATGGGGTGTTACAATAATTCCCAAACATGATAGGTGGTAAATGAAAAAATTAACAATCATCGTTTCATGAGGGGGTAGTTTGTTGTACACATAAATGGTTAGTTTGTTACCCTTTAGATGCAAGTGTGTGTAGGTGTTGGATGAACCCTTAACATAACAGCATCTCAGTATATTTATGATACTGGTTTTGTTATAAAATATTGGAATAAAGATAGTTTATGGGGTGGGTAATTGAAATAAAACTAAAGAGCTTGATGAAAGATGTAACATCTTCTATGGAAAACTTCTTTTGGTTTGAACCATAGGGATTATTTGGATTGATTTATGACCAAGGTGAGGCTTCTAATTTGAGGAGACGGTTTTTTAAAAGATATTATGATAGATATTGGTCGAGAAAAAGTGTCTTGAGAGGTGTGAGAATGTGGGAGGCTTGAGGGCCTTTTTATTGTGCATGAGTGGCACACTTGTGAATTTTGGAAAAGGGAATTACATCCACAATTTTTTATTAAAGGTTGATGTAATAATTTTAAAAATTATATATATAAGTATGTATAAGGTCTATATATGGCCATACAATGGATTTTGTACATGTTTTTAGGACATGTTTCTCATAGGTTTATGGTTTAGTCCCTTTTTTAGTTAAATTTCACCTTAATCATTGTAATTAATTATAATTACTTTCACTAATACTTATGGTAAAAAAATTATTTGAACTTATTAGAAATTAGAAATTATTATAATTCTAAATATATAATCCATTTTTCCCAATTCCAACCATAGAAGAGGAAGAAATTAATTTAAATTTAATCTTGTTGAGTAGATGACGATACGAGTTTTTAATGTAAAAATGTTTAAAAGTTTGATTTATGTTTTTAGAAAATTTCATAGTGAAATTGATTAAAATAAACTAAATTGGTTTAAATTATACAGTTTCTGTCTAATACATCTTTAATACCAATAAAATATTAAAATTTTCTATATAAATAAATTAGATTAAATAGAATTTTTGAGTTAAAAATTAGTATTTTTTCACTGCTCTTCAAAAAATGAAACCTCACAAAAAAATTAAAAAAATTCAGTCTAATATAATATTTATGTTCTTATTTAAAATATTAATTATATTTTAACATATAACATTTATAAAAGTTCTAGAAAGTGGATTTAAAATATGTTATCCATTAAAAGTTAGTAAAAAATCCTTTTTAAAAATATAGGTTTTTATATGTAATATTGTGTTTGTTCTTATCTTATGTCTATCAAATAGATTGGATAATGTAAAAAATAATTATTTAATATATAAAATATATAATAGTTCATATGAATAACTAATAGAAATTAATTTTATTTATTAGGATAAAATATATTTGTGGACATCAAAATAGTTTTTTATATAAAAATAAATTCCCTTTATATTCAATTGGTACTAATATTCATTTTTAATTAATTTGAAACAAATGAATTAGTTTTATATTTATGAAAACCATATATTTTCATAATTTAGTTAATAAAATTCATAATAGTTTGTTTATATCTTATTATATTAAATAATATTATTTAAATAATATATTCTTTTTCTGTAAAACATAGTCTTACGTGTAACACAAGCCATTAAAGAAACTCATTATTGCATGTGATGTATGATACAACAGTGTAATGTTCATTACAATCCATAAATTATATTGAACTTATTTAAAATAATAAATAGATTATAAATTTTTAGGATATTATATTCCCTTATACGCTTGGTGTTGCGTGGAATACATGCTATCAAATAAAATGTTCCTACTTTAGATTTTTGGGGCATTACATTATTCCCACCTTAATTAAATTGCATCATCAAATTTAAACTCAATTTTGGAGATAGATATTTTAATATCGCGAATTTTTTAAATATCACACCTTGTAAAGGGTTCATAACAAATCCTCTAAAAAATGGAGAGTGGGAAGTACAATGGTCACATAGAATAACATATAACTAGGTCTCTAAGTAAGAGATAATTAGTGGAATGTAGAGATATGTACTTAGAGGAAAAGCGTAAATATGTACAAGAAGTGATTGGGGTCATCAATCACAAAAAAAAAATGAATGATCAATGGAAATTTCTGGGCCTCAAATCCATATATTTGTGATGATTTAAAAGACCATCAGTTCAACAAAAATTCATGTATATGGATAACTTTATTATTTTAAGATCCCTTTCCTAATGTTGAGTAATTACATTACTACCTTAGAATATAATGAAATTTACTTACATGATAAGTTTTAATTTTATATGAACAATTCTATATTTTGGATGTGCTCAAATAAAATTCAGATTTTTTTCTTTATTTTATGAAATGAGTTTCCAAAAATTAAATTTGATCTTAGATGCACTAAAATAAACATTTAACAGATCATAAGGCTTATAAAAGAGTAAAAAGTCATTAAATTTCTCTCTATATATTCTCAAAATCCAATATGGTTAATACATTAATCTCTAAACCTAAAAATTTACACTAATAGTTCCTCATTAATATTTATTCATAAAATTGTTTAAGTAAAAACAATATCATATTATCCAGGGCGTTGCATAAGTCGGTACTTGGCATTAAAAACTTATCGTCCTTCGGTCATGGGTTCAATACTCGTGGCCTTACCTTACCTGATTGGTTTTCACCTAGATTATAGGTATTCCTTTTTTTAAACCATATTAATATAATTTACATAATTAATATGATGTAAATCCTTAAAATAAGGTCAATCACTAATAGCCTTTTAACAAATATTTCCAATATAATCCAAATACATGAATACTTCATCCGCATATTTCAACATAGATCATTCCTTGTTTAGAATGTATCCTCTAAAAGAGGGCATTGACTCAGGTATTTCCCAATTTCCTCACATTTTTTCAAATGAACAATAAAGGATTCCTTAGAACGAGTTTCATTTCCATTCATCATGCTCTTCATTTTTTCTCTACAATTCTATGAATTATATAATTATTTCCCACACCTAAAGCATTTTATCATTCCATTGAGACAATTCACTAGGTGTCTCCTTCCACATTTCATACATGAGTTAAATGAATCCTTCTTATCTCTAGGTTCTTAACCACATGAGCTCTTAGTAAACTCCATAATATTTTTCTTTGGTCGGTTTATGAGTTTGTTAAGGTATATGTTTTAATACTATTTTGGGAAAACTAATTAGGCATAAACATGATATCTTTAACTCACATTAGCACCTAATTTGGATGGTCATTGTCACTACCTTATCCTTCATGTTCGATGTTAACTATGCTCCTTGGGATATCATCCATTGACTAAAACCAGAAGCATAGTTTGAGTAATATTAGTCACAACGAAAAAAACATATAATCATTAATGGGTTATCTAAATAATGAAACCTTCTCTTTGATATAAAACATCATAGGTTTAGCCTATGTTTTTCATTTTTGAAATTCTTCATTGCGGTTTGTAATGAAAATGTGAATTATCCTAAGAATATCCTCTAGGAATTTCCAACTAGGTGTACAGTAAGGTTCATTGTTGTGTACCAGATTATGCTAAGTCGGGCCCAACAGACCTTTTTGGAGTTGTTACTCCTAGGTAAATCTATGTCAGAAATACATCCACTTATAGTATGCTAAAAAGGATGTATTTCTAGAGAGACCCACATAATATTTACCTTACTAAAATTCTATTATGTTCTTATATACTTATCCTCCAATTCTAAATTATGTTTATGTTCAATAATATATGCTTTACAAAATTGAGTTCTCAAAGTCTCTAATAAAATTCCATTGATACCATCTATTTTACCTCAACCTAAGATATCTCAGAGCCTCTATCTTTTACCATTATATCAAAATGATTGTAGGGAATAAAATCCTGAAGGGCTAAAGAGCATAGTATTATTCATAAACCCAATACATATATGAGTCTTGAATTACAAATAAATACACTAATTACACATATTTTTTCTTTATAGTATAAATTTATTCCCTCTAGTATATCCCTGCATATCTTTAACACTAAACATCTTGGATTCCTAGGGAAAAGAAAAAAAATAATGGTGAGATAAAATTCTCAGGGAGGGTAATGTAAAGAATAAGCAATAATAAATCAATGATAATAATATTTATATCATAGTGAACAACTAAACACACACACATTGTAATCATCAAACTAAGAAGGAAGTGAATAAACAATTATAAAATTAATAACTGGATACACATTCCATTCAAATAACAAGATAAGGAAAACCAATATGGAAAGGCAAGAAACATAAACACATGCCATTTAATCAATAAAATAAGATTGAAATGAATCTATAGATATTATCATATGAAAACCTTAAGGGTAATAAAAATGATAACTAAATTTTCTCTGATGGAAATGCTTAATTATTGGATATCATATCTAAGTCACATGAAACCCTATACTATCAAGATCCATCATCCAAACAGTTTAAAATTATAGGTGGAAACATGTTTAATTTTAACAACTTATTTGTCTCATGAGAACTTATTGATGCATCAAGGGGATGTATAAAGTTTGGTTCCCACCCATTCTTGTATTTCTAAATTATTCTTTATATCGAGTAATTAATTTAATTAGTAAACAAAATTCCTTATCAAATTTTCTTATTGGATAAAGGATATGAAAATATTAATATTTCCACAAATAATCAAATAACATTAAAAGTGAACACTTTATTTAAAATTGTATATAGTTTAGGAAATAATAATATCCATGAAAATTTATATGATTCTTTGGGGAAATTAAATATCAAATGGTCATCAGAACTTAAATATTTCAAGGGGACTATGAAAGGATTCAAGGATGTTATTTTGAATATTATCCTTTTCCATATAAACCACAAACCATATAGAGGTGGAATAAGGATGGAATTAATAAAAAATATCCCAAATGTAAATCAATATAGGTTTTTTCCATTGATGAATATAAATATTATAAAAACATATTTTAAAAACATTCTTTAGGAAAATAAAGTCCTCATATTGAAAAATATATTGAAAATAATTTTATTCAAAAATCACTTTTGAAAATAAGTTCTTTAAAAATTTACCTTTTAAACATGTGTCAGAATCTTTGAAGAAAAGATAGTGGGTAATTCCATACATGTCGTACATGGAAAAAAGAGCAATCCTTTGGCACTGCTAATGATTAGAAAATTTCTGTTCATAGAAATTGAAATAAATATTCATTTGAAAGTATTGGAAAAAGGAAAAAGGGTAAAAATAACATTAATAAATCATTTTAAAAAGGTTCAAAACATTTTAAAAAAACATTCTAGAAAACATGTTTTTAGATGCAAACAGGTTCTCCAACTAAATATAAATTGAAGTCCGGCTTTCTTAAAATCATTTTCTAAAAGATTTTAATTACCAAAGAGTGGAAAATGGTACTATTACATGACAATGTCCATTTATATCCATATGAGAAGGAAATCAATGGTTTTATAATAAAATATTCAAATAATTTTATCTGATGTAAACTCAATTGTAAAGAGTACTGAACAAAATGAGATTGTAAAGTAAACCCTTGAACATATTATATTGGTGAAGTTAGAATTTTTTAATGAGTAGTTTATGTGTATCAACAATAAATCAACATATAGAAGTTTAAATGTATCAATATATTTTAAAATTAATTATACACATTATCGTGGAATACTAAAAACTATTAGGAAGTAATATAACCAAATTAAATGAAATTGAGTTTTGAAATTCTTTTCTACTTGGTAACTATTAACTCAACTCACCATAGATGAAACAGTTTAAATTGAATCTAAAAATATCATAAAGAATGAATGAATCTTGATATTATATGACAATGTTGAATTATTTTCACCATATATAATAAATTATGTGCATAATAATAAATTTATTGTTTTAAGAGAATGTTAAAAATCACAAAAGTGAGATCGCAAAGATAATCATTAAAAACGTTTTCAAGGAGAATAATCTTTAAATATTCCAAAGTTTCTCATACCACTTTAAAAGATTTGAATTATTATCTTAACCAATGAATTAAATTAATTGAAACACATAGTATAATGAAAATAAATAGATTCATGATATTACATGTCAAAGTGAAGAATATAATCCATATAAGATAAACTAGGTTTATAATAACTAAGTCTCAAAGAAATGTAAATTGAGACGAAATCCCTTACCTTGGAATTCCTTTTGGGTGAACATCCATTAACCAATTTTATAAAGATTTTAAGCATGTTAACAAATTATACCAGAACCAAAATCGTATTTATAATATCATATATAATCTTCTTTTAATAAATTAATTTCCATTTTTAACAACCTTTTATTATTTTAATTATTCAGGGTGTTAATTACCCAGTTTATCAAATATATTTTGACTTTTTATTTGTTATTACTATCAAGGTTTCATATTATCCAAAATTTAAACCGTGATTTTAATATATTTTATTTTATATATATATATATATATATATTTCGAATAATTAATAATATTTGGGGATAAAAAATGGAATGCACCATTCATGGAGACGATAGGTTATACAAACGCATGAATGCCACTTTCATTTATTTTTCATACTTACATAATGAAAATTAAATGATATAAATATATATTATAATTATAGTATCATATATATGTCATATATATTGAATAGTTTTATTAAAACCATACTTTATATGATCCTTGTATAGTGTGAACGAGTCACACCTCTTCGAAGGGGCAGTTGTCCACACATCCACAAATGATGTTTTCATATTTACACTAAATAGAAAGCACAAAAGTATGTTCTATATATAAATTAAGGAAGCATAATGAAATTATAAATATTATGTATATCATATATAAATATATTTTCATTCATAATTCACATCCATGATATGTGGTAAAGGTAAAACGAATAATAATCAATTCATGAGGCTACAGTTCTTCATACACATAAATAATAAGTTCATTACACATTTGATAGAAGTGAGTGTAATTTTATTTATAAACCATAACATAAAAACAAATCAGTATATTTAGGATATGGTTTTTTGTTATTTAATCCTATTATAATGATAGTTTAAGGCTGGATAATGGAAATGACTCCAAAGAGCTTGAAGAAAGAATTTACCTCTTCTATGGGTATCTCTTTTTGGGTTGAACCAAAGGGCATCCTTGGATGGATTTATAACCAATTTGAGGCTTCTAGTTTGATGTATTGAAGGTGGTGAGATTTCTAGGTAGATCATGGTCAAGAAAACATGGCTTTAGAGGTATTATTAAGTGGAATTCTTGAGTGCCTTTTTATAGTGGATGAGGAGTGTTACTCTTGTAAACTTTGGAAAAGGGAATTATACCCACGTTTTTGCCGTTGAAATTTGATCCAATAGTGATAAAAATTATAATAATGGTAGTATAGGGACAAAATATGGCCATAAAATGTATTTTGGATAATATTATAGGTCAATTTCATCCTTAAGGTTAAGGTTGACTCTCTTGTCCATATCAATTTTACCTTAATCATTGTAATTAATTCTCATTACATTCATGAATATTTTTGGTCAAAAACTATTTTAAACTTATTATAAATTATAAATTACTTTAATTAAAAATATGGAACCAATTTTTCCAAATCCAATCACATAAGTGGCATAAAATAATTTAAATTTAATCCCACGGACGAGATGATAATAATGTTTTTTAAAGTAAAAATGTTCAAAAGTTTTCTATGTTTTTAAATCCAATTTGAATTTGAAGTTTATGATAATGACCTATGTTGGATTAATTGATATAAAATTTACATAATTAATCTTTAAAACCAATAAAAAATTATAATTGATCTTTATAAATAAATTATAAGAATAAGTAGGTATCAGTTAAAATTCAATATTTTTTACTATTCATCAAAAATGAAACTTCATAGAAAAATAAGAAAATTTCACCAAATCCTAATTTTTATGTTCCTATTTCAAGTATTATGTTTATTTTTACATATAACCTTTATAAAAGTTCAAAAACATATATTTAAAGTATTTTCTACCTTAAAATGTGGTAAAAGTGCTATTATAAAAATATATGTTTTTATATTTAATATTGGGTTTGTTCCTATCTTATGTCTATAAAATCTATTAGATAAATTTGAAAAATATTTTATTGAATACATAACATATATATTTAATTAAAATCATTATCTAATAGTAATAAAATTATTTTATTAGGATAAAACTGCTTTGTTGGCATAAAAATATTTTCCTATATAAATAAATATTCCTCTTATATTAAACTGGTTCTTATATTCATTTCTAATTAATATATAACAAATATATTATTTTTATATTTTTGTATATGATATATTTTCATTAGTTTGTTAATATTATTTATAATGGCAAGTTTATATCTTATTATATTAAACAATTATATATTTAGAATAAATTATTCTTTAGTAAAACCTAGTCTTTCATGTAGCATATGCCATTGATGAAAATCATTATTGCGTGGGACATGTACTAGATTAGTTTCACATGAATTTCCAAATATAAATTATATTTAATTTATTTCATAGTAAATAAATTATAAAATATTTATATATTATATTCCCTTACACCCTTGATGTTTCATGTCATACACTACATTGAATATAATGTCCATACTTTAAATTTTTTTAGTGTCACAATAAGTACATAGAGGAAACATGGGAATCTGAGGATGTGATGAAGGGGAAGAACCTTCACCTGTTTTCACCGAATAATGTACAATAATAATTCGGGGGAAAAATTCATAAGGAGGAAGAATGTAATGACCCGGAATTTTATCAATAGAAATTCCCTTCTTATAATTATGTGATATAGTATAAAACACATAAATCACATAAATAACCTAATAAAAACATTATTTTCATAAATTAATAATGAAATAATTGGTCTTTATATAAATTAAGGAACATGTACTAATAGAATAATAGTATGATCATTAGAATAGTAATGTGACTATTAGAAATAGTAAACCATTCAATAAAATAGAAACCACTCCTATCAAAGTATAAATAAAATTTAGGTATCTTATGAATGAAAATACAATATATTTAGATTATGTAATAACTAAATATTTTTTTAAAATTAATAAATTAAATATTGATATTTTAGTCAAATGTTAATGCTTTCTCACAATTTAATAATTAATATATTGATTAAAACAAATATATTTTTATAAAATAGATTCATAAATTAATATTTTGTTTTCTTATAATTATAAGATTATTTTATGAGACATTAATTAATTTTCCAAAGTGTAATAAAAAGAGTTATAATTTTAAATTATGTATTTTATTAATAAATGATGATTTTAATTAAAAATTAGATTTCTCATATATATATACAATTTTTTTCTTAATATGGAATTTATTTTTTAAATCTATATGTTGAAAAATGATTATGGGGAATTTTTTTATTTTTCTTAAAATAGTTAAATTTGTTTTTAATAGTGAAATATAGTAATTTACCGTATTTAACATTGGAAGCCCAATACATATATTTGGGCCACAGATGATGTAATAACCCATAAATTTAAATTCACATGAACTAGTTACTAGGTTTAGTCTTAAGAATTAAAATTATTGATAGTCTTGAGCAAAATAATAAACAAAGGATTAAAATAATTAAAAAACCCCCTCTCTTCCCACTATAAATATCACCCTTCACCACCTCTTCTCCTAAAACATTCAAATATATATATCTTGATTATATTCTTTCCAATTCATCTCTCTAACCTATTTAAAATCTTATGGTCTTGTTGGTCTCACCAAAATACCATTTCCATGTTCGATAAATAGGTTCTCAAGGAGATGACACTCAAGAGGTAAAAAACATCCACTTTCTCTTTTAATTTCCTATTTTTATTATCCTCATCTGACCTCCTCTATCCAAAATAGCATGATTACTACAGTATTATATATATAATAGAATACTATAATGTTAAAAGAATACCAATCATAAAAAATCCTCTCTTCTCCTATTATTCTAAAATTAAAACCATTATAATTGTTAAACTAGATTGTAAAATTTCTATTAATTTTTTTATTTTCTATAACTAATATATATATAATATTAAATAATAAAAGAAAACATGTTTGTGATGGTTGAAAATTTACCAAAATAAACTATCATTCATCATTAAAATTTAATCAAATAAATCATTATCATATATGAAAACAAAATGAAATATAGGAAAATTTTAAATATTGGAAGTATATTAATAACATATAATTTCACTTTTAGATTTTTTTCTTCCTATTTGATAATAATTCAATTAATTATACTCATGCTAACAAATCATAAGACCCTGAAACAAATGCTCCCAAAATGAAAAAATTGAATCTTATAACTCATAAAAAACTCTATAAAAGAACATAATAAAATTAAAATAAACCAAATATATGTATAATAATTACTTAAATAATTAATTACTGGATCAAATTTTATTATCTGGGACATTAAGTGTAAGTGAAAAACACTTTCAGACATAAGGTATAGGATCTCTCTGAACCTCCCAATTTCCTTCGGGTTATGGTTTCTCTCTCTTGACACTAATATACTTCATAGTTTTTCTTATATACTTCCTCTATATTCTGTTTATAAATTCGAAAAATATGTATCCAAATTATTTAATCATTATTTTACGAGGAAATACATGTATTATAAGGTTCCCATCTCAGTTATTGCCGATAATAAAGACCGATTAAAGTGAAATTATCTTTTTATTATCCATTTACATGTAAACTCTATATTATATTTTAAGACACCGAATTGTTTTTTAAGATAAATAATTTTATCATGGAAACCCATCTTAGTTAATTTCGGGATACATAAATTCAATTATGCCTTTTTCCTTTTAAATTTCTCTTAAATATTTTTTAATAAACCAAAGTGCCTCATTTAAAAAGTTTCTTAAACACTCTTTTTATAAGTTTTCACTTGCGTTGGACATGATTTTCCATGATATATGCAAAATATATCTTATGAATGTACATGTATTAATTATATCTATTATTTCATGATCACCAATATGATACACCCTTTGTTTATACCTTATGACATGGTAATGATATCCATTTCTTTTCATGGGTGACCATTATATTTGATTCTTTATGTGTCACATATATGTATAAAAATATTTTGATGGTTCCACCCAGATAATTCTCCAATTAATTGGGTAATGTTTATTCTCATGAGATGTCATCTTGGGATAGAGATTAAACATAATTCCATTATTGGTATTCTTGCATCATATAAAATAGCCCTAGAAGTTAGCGTTGACTCATGTTTATGACTTATAATATGTTGCTTCCACATTCTAATTATTCCTTGATTATATGATGCCATGTTCTATATGTTATGATTTAATATGATTACTCATGTATTTTTCCTTTATATGACATCGTTTTATCCCTTCTAACACATGTGTTATGATTTAGTCCAATGTTTATTCCATTATTGGGTTTTTTAGCTCATCCCTTTTTTCTTGAATTCTTCAGGATATCCTATGAAGATATAATATATCAGAGGATGTTAGGATATCATTATAGAGATCAAATAAAATATTATTTTTATTTTTTATGCTATCTATTTATGTACCTAATCATACAAAGCCCCTAGGATTTTCAATCCTTGGTTTTTATTTTATGGTAAATTATTCTTAAAATCATGTAATAATATGTGTAAAATTATAGGGTCATTATAAGAATTAATTTAATATTTAAACCCTATGGTGAATGAAAGATGGATTAATGATCTAGAAAATATATTTGATGTTATGGGGTAGTCAGAATGCTAAATAGTAACTCTTTTCATTTATCATTTTTAATTTGAGGCTAATCAGGGTTTAGAATACCTAAGAGAAATATAAAAATGATTCATGGTCTTGGAATATTTATGAGTCTTAATTTTTGAAATATTTTTCTATAATCATTCAACTCAAAATTAATAAATATTTCTTGGAAATGAAGTAAAAAAATATGAATATTTAGTAGCATCATATGAATTCAACATTACATTATTGTCAGAAACGTACCAAATTTTTTTCATGAAAATGATATTAACATTATTATATTTTACATTGTATCAAAACCAAGTTTATGATTATATTTATCCTCATGACTATTTAAAATATATGAGAATGTATTTTGTTGTGCTGAAAAAGTTGGTATGGTGTTTTATAAAAATAATGTTCATCGACACGAGAAGAGTAGGAAAAGTTCTATAGAGAGGTAATGGGGAATCATCTATCATATAAATATGAAGGTTAGGTAATCATGTTCATATACTGTGATAAATGTGGTAAAAATAATCTTGGAGAATCACTTATAGTGTTTGGGAAGAGTTACCGATGTGGTAAGATTGGGAATAAATCTCATGAATGTAAGGAAAATAATAAAAAATAATCAAGTTATATGGAAATAAATATACATCCAATATTGAGATGATTTATTTTCAATGAGTGTGGTTTTTTGAAAATGTGGGTCTGAAGATAGTTACATATGAATGAATTCATCTAGATTGGAAACATAATTGTGTGTTAAAATCATTTTATACTACCAAAATTGTGGATTGGACATCGAATAAAGTGGTGAATGGCATGATACCCATTTATTATATTTATTTAAATTCCCTATTAACTATGGATCTTCTTATTCCTTCATTTTAGATAAATTTGAGATTAAATTGGAAATATAACCTCATGAATGTATGATAGAACTTTTGGTGAAATCACTAAGTGTAAATATTAAAGAAACTGATATTTGTAGGAATATTCCTAATGTAATTAATTTTATGATCTTTCCTAAAAATATTTTTGAACTTACCATTGAAAGCATAGAAATTATTTTTGTTGTATATTTTCTTTCAGTTTATCTGGATATGTTTGATTTAATAGAGAATAATATTTTATTCAATTATTTCATACCATTGATAATATACAATGAGTCTAATAAATTTGTTGTGGTTGTAGTAAAAGTTAACATCATCATGTATTTGAACAGAAATTATCTTTTCAAATTAGTTATTTTTAACTAGTTAATGAGTATATGGATATATTTCTTGATTAAATGTCCAAGTGTTATACCTACCCATTATATTGATTTAACTGTTGACTTAGTATGATATGCTAAGCCAATTTTGAAACACCCTTATATAATGACACAATTAGAAATTTTATAATTTAAAAGGAGATTTCATGATTTTCTAGTTAAATGATTCATTCATTCTTGAACTTTACTATGGGGCGTTCCTATCATATCTGTTAAAAATAAATATAGTTCAATAATATTTTTCATTGACTATAGTTCTTTGAATAAAATAACTATTGAGAAAACAAATAATTTTCCTCATTTCAATGATTTTTTCGATCATCTACAAGGAGCGAAATACATTTACAAGATTGATCTCAGGTTGGGTTACCATCAATTAAAATATCAGGAGGTAGATATTCTGACGAATAAATTTTAAATTAGATGTGGGTATTATTATTTTTTAGTTATATCCTATGAGTTTTTTAATTAACAAGTTATATTTATTGATCTTATGAATATATTTTTTCATAAATATTTTCAAAATAATCGGTATTTTTATTGAAAATATATTGGCATATTATAAAATTTATGAGGATCATGAAACACGCGTGATAATTATATTGAAAACCATAAAGGAAAAGAAACAATATGGTAAATTTTATAAGTGTAATTTTTTGTAACAATAAATTTTTTTTTCATGGTCATATTCTTTCTAATAATTCAATAATCACTGACCCTAATAAAATAAAATATATTAAAAAGAGTCCAAGAAAAAAAATCATAGAGACTTAGAATTTTGTTTTGTTTTTGTATTACTACTTTAAAATTTTGAATACTTTTCTTCATTTTTTATCCCATTAATTAAGTCTACTCCAAAAAGGGGTTAAATTCATTTCGATGAAAGAATTTTATTATTGTTATTAGTGTCTAAAATGGGGATTGGTTAATGATCTATATATATCCTCTAGATATTGGGAATCTTAAATTTATATATATACTTCATTAAATGGACATGGTTTCTGTAACAGCCCAGGTAAATAAATAATAATACATATTTCATATTTATTAATATTTGTGAATTAAATTATAATTTTACTTCAAAGAGGATACTATGTACGATAATGTACCTAATTCGAAAAACCTAATTTCTTTGGAATCATAGGCTATACACTAATAATATAATATTATTATTTTAATTGGTAGTTATCTCCTAGCCATTGTATTAGAGGGAATGAACAAAATTAACAACAATATGATTATACATGTTTGTTAAATGTATTTACATTTATCCAATAAAGTTTAGAGGCTTAAAATGTCAATGAATCTATTTTTAAGCTTAATTTACATTAAAAGGCCGATTTACTGCCTTTTAATGGTGTACCCTTTTTAAATATAGTTTTGGTCACTTTAATACATTCTAATTGACCCAATAAAGTCCTTATTTATAATGGGGACTTCAAATTTTACTTTGGGATATTTATTTCTATTTTTCTGATAATTTTAATTTTTAAATGAATTGGGAAAAATGTTGTATTTTTATTCAAACGTGTCTTTTAATCAAATTTATTTAAATAGTAAGATTATATTTTTAATTGGTATTAAATTGAAATTAAAATATATTTTTACCATTTAATTCAATATTTTTCATTGGATGTAATTTCACTTTAAAATTGGACATAAAAAAGTATCAATCTTTTTATAGTTATTGTTTCTTAAAAATACGCTATTTGTTTTAACAACGGGAATTAATTTTAAAATTAATTAATTCCACTTATATTTTTTGAATATGGAAAATAGACATCAATTTTGAATTCTGAATATCAAATATAGATTAGGCTTAATTTTTGGTATTTTTTCTGATAAACGTCAATTTTTGAATAATATTGAAACCACTTAGTTGTAGTTAAAAAAATGACTTTTTCATTTAAATGAAATTTTTAAACTTCTCTGAATTTAATTTCGAAACTCCGACATAAATGGTTGTTATTAAGAAGTAAAATGTGGTTCAATAAGATGAATATAGTTTTCGACGAATAGTAACATTTGACTTTTATTTACCACGGTTAAAGGTAAATAGGGTAATGCAAGGTGAAAAGAATAATATAATAATTCAAAATTAACTTAACACTTGTCCAAACCTTATTGGTTGGGTCATTTACGACCATAGGAATCTTTGGGTCAATTTTGGGACCCCATTGATCTACTTGGAAGTGAAAATGACAATTGAGATTAATTAATTTAATGTAAAGACAAAATTGATATTAACAAAAAGTTTTCAGTAATTAATTTTTATATGGTGTTATATAAGTCCTATTTTCATCTATAAATATTAACTTTAAAGATAAAACTATTTCCTACAAGATAGTATTTTTTATAATTTTTAGACATCGAATAAATTAATTTATTTATGACACAATAATGATGAAGTATTTAACTCATTAATAAATGATTAAAATATATAAGATTATAATGATTAAAATATTGTCCAAAACATGTGCAATTATGATTGGAATATTTTATTTCGATTATGAGTCATCTTATCTTCCACCTTAACAATTGTTTGACCATTAGAAACCGAATATCATTATATAATAAAATAATGTTTTCACACATTCCTAAAGAGACCCTCCTCTCCCTTATAAAAAGAGGTCATTTCTATCCAATTCCTCACACCTCGCAATCCATTTGGATCATCCCAAATCTGCCCAATTAAGCTCCCAACATCCCTCTCATCCTCCTAGAAGAATTAACTTAGTCAGATGGAATTTTAAGAAGGCCTTTGGTTTAAACCAAAGAGAGTTACCCAAATCATTGTTAATTGTTTCTCTTAAGTTGTTTTCTTTTATTTTACTTCTCCAGCCCCTAAACTCTTTTTATTTCATTTATTTTGTAACAACACCAGTATCCTAAATGTACTAGTATTTTGTTATGAGAAGGATTCGAACTACACTTATACACACCTCCATCAAATGGATGAAGAACATAATGTTTCTGTGGATGGAAAACTATGGCCTCACGAAACGATGATTGTTCAATTACATCCTACTGCCTTTCATGGTATCCATTATGATGGAACTATATTTATATATGATATATATTATTTTTATGATTTCCTTATGGTTATGTATTTCCCATTTATATCATGCCTTTATGGTTTCCATAGTGGGTAATTACGATAATCTCATTTGAGGAAGTGCGAACTACCGCCCCCTCAAAGTGATTTGATTCATTAATGCCTTATATGGGATGTATAAAGGATGGAGTAAATGATATGATTTATAATATTATACTGAAATTATAATATAAATATGTATCATTATGTTATATTTTCATTAAAATAAGAAATAGAAATGAAACTAGTGTTCATTAGTACGTACAGCTTACCGTCTCCATGAACGGTGCATTTCTTTTCCTACCTCTAAATTTTATGTACTATTATAAAAACATTTACATACTGGATATATATGATATATATGATATCCAAATCATGAATATCATTCTGGATATAATGAAATATAGAGCACATGGAGAACTTGTAAATATAAGTTGTCCATTTTGACTCAAGTACCAAATATCGAAAAAATGAACGTTATTAACTTAAATGATTACATAATGTTTATAACATGTTAAAAAGTTATATAAAAGGAATAAAAATTTGAAAAAGGTTCTTAGTAAAGTAGAAATTAAGATTAGTTTTTTTATTCAAGATATTGAAGAATGATTGAGTCAAGTCAGACACGAGGTAAGGGACTTCATCTCAATCTCCTTTCATTGAGGAATTTTTAGTTTTATACGTGACTTTATTTTATACGATGTATAAACCCCTTTGACTTTTCATTTTATACAAAGGGAATATTTTTATACAAAGCGTTTCACTAAATAACAAAAAGAAATGTTTTTTAATGTAAACGATGACAATGTCCTTTCCACCGCCATGAGTATTATTTGATCTTTGGCTTCCTTAACAAGCCGTAATGTTTTTAAATGGACAAATAAATACCATATACTCTTTTTACATATTTTGGTATTGAAAATGATTTTTAGAATGGATTTATTATTTCAATATCTTGAAATGATATTTTTCTATTGTAATGAGGGAATGTTATATTTTCTTTATGCTTATGTTATGTGGTATGATCATGATATGGTTCTTAGGAATTATTTACGTATACGGGTGGTTCCGTGATAAACCTGGGGGGTAATCCCGAGATAGCTCTCCAATGCTTTGGGTAACATGAGAGAGGTAAATGTGAATATTTCTCCTAAGAGATTTATGAAATATACTGTGATGGGTATTCCAAAGTAACTCCCAATGTAGCTGTGATAGCTACAATGTATGTATGGTATGGATTCCGCAAGTTACCTATATGATTTATGATTTCTATGTGTCTTTCATAAATCATATGATTTCATGAGGTAAGTAAAAGAGTTCATATTTCTTATGTATTTGTGAACAAATGTTTTCTTTCATTTTTTTATAACCCTTACATAGCCTTTTATGCTCATCCCATGTTTTGAAATGTTTTCACAGGACATAAAGATGAATAGGGTTAAGGAGGTGATCAAGTAAAAGTAATGATGTCTAAAACATGTAACTATACATGACACATTTTTTTCAAGAGTTTTTATTTTAAGAAAAAAATGGAATATTTGTAGAAATGTCTACCTTGTAATATTTTGAGATGTAATAGTCATGTCCTATTTCTCTATAACTATAAACCTGAAAAGATCCTCAATGTGAATTATTCATTTAATTCTATATTATGTAATTTTTAAGGTCGGGTCCATATAGTTTGTGTCAAAGGTCGGTTTAGATAACTTTAGGAGTTAGGGTATTGTTAAAGTAATATCCATAATGTAATTTATGTTAATATTGACATCATATAGCGTTTCCTGAATACCATGTTGCTTCGCCTAAGATATTTTTGGGTTCAGAATGGTTTTCCACAAAGGAAATAGAGCAAGTATGTTGGGATGACTTCAGGAGGAAGACAACCTTCCAAATCAGCAACCTGATATGGTCAGAATCGAAACTAAATAGTTTTTTGTAGTGATGACACAGTTGACTCAGGCTATAAATGGTGGTGCTATCCATATACGTGATCAACCAGATTAACCGTAGAGGAACATGTCAGTAGTGGAGAATTTCATGAGGCGACATCCCCCATCATTAACAGGATCATCTGACCATGTTCTAGCTAAAGGGTGGATTAATGCACCAGAGAAGATTTTTGATTTCATGGGTTGTTCATAACATTAAAAGGTTAGTCTTATAGTTTACAATATTGGAGGTGAAGTTGATCACTGGTGGTCGATGGTGAAAAATATCATGGATAGTGAAGATATTGAAGCTCTCAATTGGGATGAATTCAAAGGTATGTTTCATGAGAAATATTTTCCTAAGGTGGTTTGTCATATGATGGAAAAACCATTCTTGTAATTGAGTTAGGAGGATGACTCAGTGGCTGCGTATGAAGAAAAATTCACTCGACTGGCAAGGTATGCTCAAATTTCAAACGAGATCTTGATAGTAAAATAAACCGCTTTTTCTCCAGATTAAAGCCGAAGTATCGAAGGGAATTAGCCTGTCGTGGGTTCAAATGTTAGGAATATGTTGTTAATTGTGTGGAGATGGTGTAAATGGAGTTTCATGATAATCAGGTATTCTTTGACAAACAAGATAATAAGAGGTCGTGGTGGCAGGAAAAAGGGAAGAACTCTTCAAAAACATCTGATGGTAAGAAAAAAAAGTTCATAGTTTGTGAATATTGTGCTAAAAAGCATGCTGGGGAATGCATTTTGAATTCTGGTAAGTGCTATTGATGTTGTAAAATGGGACATAAGGATTGTAGTTGCACTGAAAAATATTAGTGTAATGGTAAGCCAAAATCAGATTTACAGTCAGTATAATGTTTTAAGTGCAATGAAATGGGTCATTATGCATATGAGTGTCCAACAAAGAACTCAACCGAAAGAAATCGTCCAGGAAACGAGAAGAAAGGGGTGGTGAAATCATTTTGAACTACTTCAGTAGATGTTGGACAATCAAATGAAGTAGTATCAGGTACATAATTTTTTTGTTCAGATTATGTCAATGTGTTGTTTGATTCGAGGTCTACACATTCGTTCAATTATGAGAAGTTTTCAAGTAAATTGGTAATTCCATATCAGGATATGAATACTGAACTTATGGTAAAAACACCTTGAGTAAATGTTGAGACAAAAAGAAAACATAAGAACATTCATGTCCTTGTGAGCGGAAAAAATCTACTGGAAAACCATATTGATTTGCCTCTAGTAGAGTTTGATGTTATATTGGGAATGGATTGTATTTTTTTTATCATTCTATGATTGACTGCAGAGATAAAGAAGTTTCATTTTAGAATTCTTTTTAGTTTATATACAAAAATTAACCCTTTTTATTGATAACATACCAGGAAGTAGGGAAACTAGTAAAAGATGGAAATGAATGTTACCTAGTACTTATTTTTTTTAAAAAGGAACAATTCATATTAATGATGTGCCAGTAGTAAATGAGTACCTTGATGTTTTTAATGATGATTTTCCTGGTATTATACCGGATCAAAATGTTTAATTTATTTTATGCTTAGTTCCTGATGCTAAGCCAATTTCAAAACTCCCTTATCGAATAACTCAAATTGAACTTTTAGATTCAAGGAAGCAATTGCAGGAGTTATTATATAATGGTTTCATTCGACCTAGCACGTCACCATGGGGTGCACCTGTCATGTTTGTTAAAAATAAATATGGTTCAATGAGACTTTGCATTGATTATATAGAATTGAATAACATCACTGTTAAAAATAAGTATTCATTGCCTCATATCGATGATTTGTTTGATCAGCTCTAGGGAGGTTAGTATTTTTCGAAGATTGAATTGAGATCGGGGTACCATCAGTTGAAAGTAAAGAAATCAGATGTTCCAAAGACCACCTTTTGTACTAGATATGACCATTATGAATTTGTAGTTATGCCTTTTGGTTTGACCATTGCACCTGCTGTAATCATGAATATTATGAATAGAATTATTCGTGAGTTCTTGGATAAGTTTGTGGTTGTGTTCATTGTTGATATTTTGGTTCATTCCAAAATAAAGGAGGAACATGAAAGTCATTTAAGGGAAATCTTACAAACCGTAAAAAAAAGAAAATTTAAGGTAAATTCAATACATGTGAGTTTTTGTTAAAAAGAATTTCATTCCTTGTTCACATTGTTTCAAAAAATGGAATAAATATTGATCCGTCTAAAAAAATGTTGGTGAAGAATGTCCAAGACCAACAAATATAACTGAGATTCGTAGTTTTCTTGGTTTGGAAGGTTATTACCGAAGGTTTGTAGAAAATTTTGCACGGTTATCGAGTCCAATGACTATGTTAATTCAAAAATGTTTTAAGTTCATGTGGAAAAAAGATTGTGGTTATTGGTTTCATGAATTGAAAAAAAGATTGGTGAATGCTCCAGTTTTGGCACTTTCTTCCAGAAATGGTGAGTTTGTTATCTATAGTGATGCTTCTTTTAAAGAACTAGGTTGTGTCCTAATGAAAAATGATCAGTTAATTGCTTATGATTCACGTTAGTTGAAACCACATGAGTTAAATTACCCTACACATGATTTGGAATTAGCTATTGTTGTTTATTTTCTTTAAAAATTTGGAGGTATCATTTGTATAGAGTGAAGTGTGAAATATATTCTGATCACAAATGTTTGAAGTATATATTCACTCAATAAGAATGGAACTTGTGACAATGGAGATGGATGGAATTAATCAAGGATTATGATTGCATGATCCTTTACCATCCGGAAAAAGAAAATAAAGTAGGGTGATGCTTTGAGTCGAAAAAGTAATTCTTCATTAACCATGATACATTTGGAACAAGATCCGTTTGTTTTTGATTTGATGAATTATGGCAGAGAAGTTGTTGGTGCAAGAAATTCTTTTTTTGTTTTAGGTGTAAGTGAAATTATCTCTATTAGAAATAATTAATAAAGCGCAGAAGGAAGACAGTGATTTGTAGAAAAAGGTTATGTTGGTTCAAAAGGGTAAGTTACCTGATTTTAATGCTGATAATGATTGTGTATTGAGATTTGGAAAAATATTATGTGTGCCTTCTGATTCACAGTTGAAGAATGAGTTGTTATGTGAAGCTCATAGTTCTATGTTTTCAGTTCATCCAGACAGTACAAAGATATACAGAGATCTTTGTGAGTATTACTGGTGGGATGGAATGAAAAGAGATATTGCTGATTTTACTGTGAAGTGTTTGACTTGTGAGAAGGTTAAAGCAGAGCGGCAGTTACCAAAAGGGATGTGTCAACCTGTACCGGTGCCAGAGTGGAAATGGGAAAATATATCCATGGACTTCATTGTGGGATTACCAAAGACAGCTCGAGGTAATAATGCAATCTAGGTTATAGTTGATTGATTGACTAAATCTGATCAGTTCCTTCATATTAGAGATACTTTATCTCTAGATCAACTTGCTCGGCTGAATGTTAAAGAGATCGTCAGGTTGAATGGATTTTCTGTCTCCATTGTATCTGATCGAGATCCCAGGTTCACTTCTAACTTTCGTAAAGGCCTTCAGAAGTCATTGGGTACTGAATTAAACATTAGTACAACTTTTCATTCTGAAGTGCCCAGATCAGTGTGAATCACTGAGAGGGGGAGGGGGTGAATCAGTGATCCCTTAAAACTTTTTACTAATTGATTCTTTATCAATTAAACCTCTATGGCTGGTTAAAGCCTCGATCCACTCTTCTTGTATCTCTCAACCTTTCCCGGATAATGCAGTAATGAAAAGGCACAGGACACAAGGATTTACAAGGTTCGGCACCAAAGGCCTACATCCTTGCCATGCTCTCCAAGCATGGATTCTCCCATTATAATCTGTTAGTATTACAATGGTCGATACAGCTTCCCACCGTATCTCTCCTGAGTCCCACAGGAGGGTCTTTATACTGCGTCCCACAGTGTTACCAGAGTCCCACTGGCCTGCTCCAGAATCCCACTGAAGACTTCTTCTCCCTGAGTCCCACAGGGTCTTCTCCTGGCTCCTCGAGTCACACGAGTAGCTCTTCTTCACTTCAAGTTCTTCAAGTAACTTCAACAGCCTGGGATAAAGGCTGCTGGCCTTGCTCTTCTTCTGATCACTTGTGGTGAACAGGTCTTCTCGTCTAGCTCAGGCTTTATCTCCTTCTTCAGGAAGACCTGGCTTCTCTCTTCAACTACTGAATACTCAGACAAATAATATCTTTAACTTCAGTCTGGTCCAGTCTCAGTTCACTTCAACATCATGCACTGAGTGCATGGCATCTCTTCAAGATCTTCAAGTCTTGGACTCCTCAGATGCACACCACTGATTTAGCACTGTTCACGTGTGCACGTGCATGCATGCATGCATGCACTCTACCTTTCCTCTTCTTGGTGCAGTAGACCCACAAAGGGTGTAATCACTTTTGAGCACACACCTTCTTCACAATCTTCACACACTTAATTCAATTTGTTTACACACTTAGAAGTGTGTTATACTTTAGTGTGAGTCTTCCACTTCTCTCTTCTTCTAAGTGTGTTCACTACACTTAGTGCACACACATTAGGTTCGGCCTTCTTGTCTCTTTGCACACAAAACTTCTTCACTTTGGCACACACTTTGAGCTTGGCCTTCACACTTCTTGCACATACATGGACCGTAGGTGGTTCTTCAAGTTTGCACACACACACAAATATGTGGTCTTCACTTCACCCACTTGAATACACTTGGCCTTGGCTTATTTCTTCACTATCTCACACACACACAATGGTGTGGTCTCGGCCTCCCATTTCTTGTGCACACACTTAGCCAAAGGCACTTCCACTTGTCTTGCACACACAAATAATATTCTATAATTTGTTCTTCAATGTGTGCACCCACATAAGGGCTACGGTCCTCCTTCAAAGTGCAAGCTTTGCCTTTCTCCTATTTGCAGCCACACAAGGCCACTGCCTTTTCTTCAAATGCCCACACAGTAGGGCCACGGCCTTCTCTTGATCACTTTGCACACAAGGAACTAAGGCCTCAGCCTTCCTCCTGTTTTGCACCCACTTACACACACACTGCTTGGTGTGGTCTTCTTGTTTGCACAGGGCTACGGTCTTTCCCTCCTTTGCACACAAAGTGCCTCGGGTATTCTTTGCACTTAGCACACACAAAAGGATGCAAGGGGCTCGTCCTTCCTTCACTTCAACAACCGCGCAAGCCTCAAGGGTGCAACCAGTGCAAGGCGCGCAAGGTGCACGGCACAGGGGCGCGCAAGACCTCCTACCCGCGGGGCGCGCAAGTGCAACACCCACAAGGTCTTCCTGACGCGCAAGAGGTGCGCACAGGGGACTCCTTCTCCTCCTTCACCTCTTTCGCGCAAGGGGTGCGCGAAAGGAACTCCTTCGGGCCTCGGGTGGCACCGAGAACAATAACCGCGCAAAGTTTTTGCGCGGTGGCTTCTTTCTTCGCGAGGCAGAGCACACGCGGGACTTCGGGTATTCAACAGAACTTCAGCGTATCAGCCAGCTTAATGAGAGCCTCGGCCTCTCTTTTTATAGGCAGAGAAACGCCTCAAATCTTCCGCGTGGGATAACTTCAATCCCGAAGATTTCGCATCTTTGAAATCTTTCCAATCTTTATTTTCTTTCCACTGTTTCAACGCGGGTTCTCCCCTTTTTATTCGGGTTCCTCCACGTGCATGCGACTTAGAACGCATGCACGGACTTCGTCTCTTTTATCCCATGCAAAGGCACGAACCCTCAAGGCCTCGGCAACTTCGTTTGCCTCGGCCTCGACCGAAATTCTCCATCTGTTGCATGCATGCCTTTTTTATTGCATGATTGTGTTCGTGGAGGCCAGACGATCTCAATGGAGTCTTCGGATTCCGAAACGATGGCCGGGAACTCGAGATATGTCGTCGGGATGCCTCTGGTTCAGCGGCTGCTCGCGGGTGGCTTCGAGGAGACCTCGGACGAGCTCGAGGTAGAGGACGAGGCGGGAGCCGTCGGATCGGGCATTTGAATATCCTCGGACGGCCGCGATCAGGAGATCTCGCGCGGGATGCGATGAGCGGCTGTGATCAGCCGCGCGATGAGTCGGACGGCCTGGATGCGCTCCGGGTGAAAAATGTGCGTCCCACATCGAATCCGCGGCCGGTTTTTCCGCGCTATATAAGCCTGGCGCTCCCTCAACCGGCCAGTTGAATCTCCTCCCCTCTCAGTGCCGCCCCGCACCGAGTTCTTCCTGCGAGCGCGCTCTGCGCCCACTCTGCTCCTCGCGGGCGCGCTCCTAGCGCCCACTATGCACACACCGGGTGCGCGGGCTTCACCACCGCGTGCCCTGCGCTCCTCCGGGCGTGCCCCAGGCGCCCCTGCGGGTGCGCTCCTGCCTCAAGGGATGCTGCCCTGGCCTTGAGGGTTCCCCATGGGCGTGGTGACCTTGAGTCCCACATGTGCCTTGGGTGATGACCCTCGGCTGGCCTCCTTGGTGGCCCTTTTTTTGCTAGTGTAAAACACTAAGTGACTTTGTATAAAAACAAAGTACCAAGTGTAATATGCCAAATGCCACTTCTCCATTTCCTCTTCTCCATTATTCTTCTTCTTCTTAGGAATTACCCATCTCCTCCTCATGTTCTTAATAACTTTTCAACATTTCACAACTTAGGAGGGAATTCCGAAGGGTCTTCCTTCAACCGATGCTCCTGAATCAAATAAACTTCTTCAATGTCTTCATTGATCTAATCAGAGATCAATTGGGGCTTCTTCTAATTCATTGATCTAATCAGAGATCAAATTGGTTCTTCTTCAAATTCACATGCACTAAGTGATAGTGCATGGACTTCATTAATGCACATCATCCACTTAGTAGTTGTGGATGGAACTCCTTTCAACTCCTCATGCATTGTGAAGACAATGCATGGACTTCTAATCATGTTGTGACTTTGTATCATCTTGATACAAGTTCTTAGAACTTAAAGATCAGTTCAGCAATCGTCAGATTTTACTAGAGAATGTTTCAACCACATCTCCTATGCCACTTAGTGAATCTCCTAAGTGACATGCCTCTTAGTATCATGGCCATTCTCCTTCATCACCATCACTATCACATCCTTTGACATTCACATCTTGACTCCTTGACATCCATTCATTCCAAGACAACTTTATGCCTCATTGACAACAAATGCAACACAATGCACTTCAATCTCCCCCTTTGTATTTGTTGTCAATACACTCCATCAGCACATATGAATGGGTCAATATGTGTGCCAATATTTTCTCCCCCTTATTGGAAATCAAATGCAAAGGTGTGGTGTGGTTCTCTTCCAAAAATATCTTCCTCCCTTTGAAAAGTATTTTCTTGAAAAACACTGAGAGAGGGATGATGCCACATGTTCTTCTTTAGCAAAGAACCTTTAGTAAATCAACTCTAAGTCTACTTGGGCTAACCCGGTGTAGAAAACAAGAGTGATGTAACCAAGGAACTCAATGCTGTCCAACATTCACTATACATGTGAGATCATGCTTAGGGGATTGAAATTTTTCCGATATAACAATGAATTTGCTAAATCCTGCACAACTTCACAAAACTCATTAGAAAGTTCAGGTGCAAAGATAAAGCTCCCCCTTTCATCCATTTGTCTTCAATCCATACTCCCCCTTAATTGACAAGATAAACTCAATTAAGAAACAGGGGATGAAAGCATGATTGGAATACCTTCACTTTCTCAAGATGATATTAATTTTAGAACATCATCTTCTCCAGATTGGCTCCCCCTCAAGGGGTGCACTCCATTCCTTCCAAACCATCCTCCAGTTGAGAATGATCATCATCTTCAATTCCCTGCATTGTTAGCACATGTAAATACCAATGTATAAGGGAATAAGATGGAACCTCCTTGGTTCATCAATGTGAACAACAAGGTTGAGAAGATTCTCTCAACCGAGATGTCCCATTTTCACCAGTCTTCACACTTTCACATTTGATCTTCATTGATGATTGTGCTGGTGTGGTTCTCAAAACATCTTCATGTGAAATATTTTTCTTCCCTCTTTCCTTAGCAATTGCCAGAACGTCATCTTCAGCTCTTTTCAGATCTTTGGCAAGTTGCAACTGATTTGGCCATATGACTAGTAAGTCACTTGGAAGTGTGGCCTCAGTTTTGGAAATTCCACATGGTTCTTTTGATGCTGTCAAGCTACCTCTCTTAGGCAACTTGTTTTCAATCACTCCCTTCTGCTTCTTCTGGATTGATTGTCTGTTTGAGTTCAGTTGGCTTCTTTTGAATTTCATGGCTTCTTTACAAAGATCCATGATATGTCCTTTCTTTCCACAGTAGAAGCATGTCTTCTTGGTGGTCCTACTGGATGACTCACCCTTCTTGGACTTAGACTCCAAGGTCTTCTCTTCCTTTTTCATAACCTTCTTGGGAGCATTGTCACCTTTCATCTTGCTTCCCAAGGATTCTCTCTGAGCCAGGTTCTGTGATCTTTTCTTCTTTTGAGCTCTGGATACAGTTGGAGATTGACATGTATCTTTTTGACCACTTTTGCAATCATCCCAGATGTTGTCAAGTAATCCAAATCTATTTGCAGTAAACAGATGTTTCTGGACCTGTGGATGTTGCTTCTTTTCTTCTGGCTTGCTCCCCCTAGGCATGGGCTTCCTCTGTTCTTTGGCATTTAGTGGATTGTACCAACAATCCTTTGCACAATGCCCATACTTGTTACAACACCAGCATTGTCCCACGAATCTTGACCTCTTCAGTCCTTCTGATTGTAGGGTACTTTTCTTGACAAGTTGTGTTGTTTCAGGAGAGCTCTGCTTCTTTACTGTCTTCATCCATATTTGTTTGGATTCATTCTTCCATCCTGCACTTTTTGTGGAAACACATTTAGAAACATGAGTACAAGATGGTATGGATGGTACCTTCTTGTTAGAAGTTGTTGCACTTTCACTAGAGGATGTCTTTCTTTTAGAATCATCCTTCTCAAGGCATACTTGAGTAGCAACATGTCTTCTTCCAGTTGACTGGGAGGCTTTGGCTTTGGGTGATTGCAAATTTGTCAATATCACATCCAATTCTAAGCATTTCATGTTAAGGGAGTTCTTCTCATCCTCAACAGTTCTTAGCCTTCCTTCCCAATTCTCCACCAGTTGTTTCATCTGGTCTTCATGCACCTTCTTCAATTCTTGCAATGAATTGTCCAGCTCCTTCACCCTTTTGACTTTGTCTTCTAGTTGAGCATCTTTGACAACCATTGACACTTTGTGCCTCTTTTCCAGTGCATGGAAAACTTCTTTGATAATTACTTTAAAGATTTCTTTCTCAGAAAGGCTTCTTTGCAATTCTTCACAAGTGTCTTCATATCTTTCATTGCAAAGAGATACTGTTTCATCTTTGGCATTTACCAGCTTTCTGAGAGTGTTGGTTATGCCAACCCTTTTAGCCAGCTGATCTTCCATAGCATTGGCTTCTTCTTCTAACTGTGATTTTTCTTCATGAAGATCATGGATGCCTGTAGCTATACACTTTGCCACTTCCATGGGAACTGTCTTCTGAATATATTTGAGTGCACTCTGAAGATCATTCATTGTTTCAACTTCATCACAGCTAGGACAGGCTTTCTTCATCTTCTTGGCATGTTTCTTCTTTCTATTTTTCTGAGTCTTGGCAGATATCTCCATTTGAGGCTGGTCACTCATTTCCTCAAATCTGCACTTCATAAAGACTCCTTTGGATCTTTTAGAGGTAACCTCGCTCTGATACCAATTGAAGTGCCCAGGTCAGTGTGAATCACTGAGAGGGGGAGGGGGTGAATCAGTGATCCCTTAAAACTTTTTACTAATTGATTCTTTATCAATTAAACCTCTATGGCTGGTTAAAGCCTCGATCCACTCTTCTTGTATCTCTCAACCTTTCCCGGATAATGCAGTAATGAAAAGGCACAGGACACAAGGATTTACAAGGTTCGGCACCAAAGGCCTACATCCTTGCCATGCTCTCCAAGTATGGATTCTCCCATTATAATCTGTTAGTATTACAATGGTCGATACAGCTTCCCACCGTATCTCTCCTGAGTCCCACAGGAGGGTCTTTATACTGCGTCCCACAGTGTTACCGGAGTCCCACTGGCCTGCTCCAGAATCCCACTGAAGACTTCTTCTCCCTGAGTCCCACAGGGTCTTCTCCTGGCTCCTCGAGTCACACGAGTAGCTCTTCTTCACTTCAAGTTCTTCAAGTAACTTCAACAGCCTGGGATAAAGGCTGCTGGCCTTGCTCTTCTTCTGATCACTTGTGGTGAACAGGTCTTCTCGTCTAGCTCAGGCTTTATCTCCTTCTTCAGGAAGACCTGGCTTCTCTCTTCAACTACTGAATACTCAGACAAATAATATCTTTAACTTCAGTCTGGTCCAGTCTCAGTTCACTTCAACATCATGCACTGAGTGCATGGCATCTCTTCAAGATCTTCAAGTCTTGGACTCCTCAGATGCACACCACTGATTTAGCACTGTTCACGTGTGCACGTGCATGCATGCATGCATGCACTCTACCTTTCCTCATCTTGGTGCAGTAGACCCAAAAAGGGTGTAATCACTTTTGAGCACACACCTTCTTCACAATCTTCACACACTTAATTCAATTTGTTTACACACTTAGAAGTGTGTTATACTTTAGTGTGAGTCTTCCACTTCTCTCTTCTTCTATGTGTGTTCACTACACTTAGTGCACACACATTAGGTTCGGCCTTCTTGTCTCTTTGCACACAAAACTTCTTCACTTTGGCACACACTTTGAGCTTGGCCTTCACACTTCTTGCACATACATGGACCGTAGGTGGTTCTTCAAGTTTTCACACACACACAAATATGTGGTCTTCACTTCACCCACTTGCATACACTTGGCCTTGGCTTATTTCTTCACTATCTCACACACACACAATGGTGTGGTCTCGGCCTCCCATTTCTTGTGCACACACTTAGCCAAAGGAACTTCCAATTGTCTTGCACACACAAATAATATTCTATAATTTGTTCTTCAATGTGTGCACCCACATAAGGGCTACGGTCCTCCTTCAAAGTGCAAGCTTTGCCTTTCTCCTATTTGCAGCCACACAAGGCCACTGCCTTTTCTTCAAATGCCCACACAGTAGGGCCACGGCCTTCTCTTGATCACTTTGCACACAAGGAACTAAGGCCTCAGCCTTCCTCCTGTTTTGCACCCACTTACACACACACTGCTTGGTGTGGTCTTCTTGTTTGCACAGGGCTACGGTCTTTCCCTCCTTTGCACACAAAGTGCCTCGGGTATTCTTTGCACTTAGCACACACAAAAGGATGCAAGGGGCTCGTCCTTCCTTCACTTCAACAACCGCGCAAGCCTCAAGGGTGCAACCAGTGCAAGGCGCGCAAGGTGCACGGCACAGGGGCGCGCAAGACCTCCTACCCGCGGGGCGCGCAAGTGCAACACCCACAAGGTCTTCCTGACGCGCAAGAGGTGCGCACAGGGGACTCCTTCTCCTCCTTCACCTCTTTCGTGCAAGGGGTGCGCGAAAGGAACTCCTTCGGGCCTCGGGTGGCACCGAGAACAATAACCGCGCAAAGTTTTTGCGCGGTGGCTTCTTTCTTCGCGAGGCAGAGCACACGCGGGACTTCGGGTATTCAGCAGAACTTCAGCGTATCAGCCAGCTTAATGAGAGCCTCGGCCTCTCTTTTTATAGGCAGAGAAACGCCTCAAATCTTCCGCGTGGGATAACTTCAATCCCGAAGATTTCGCATCTTTGAAATCTTTCCAATCTTTATTTTCTTTCCACTGTTTCAACGCGGGTTCTCCCCTTTTTATTCGGGTTCCTCCACGTGCATGCGACTTAGAACGCATGCACGGACTTCGTCTCTTTTATCCCATGCAAAGGCACGAACCCTCAAGGCCTCGGCAACTTCGTTTTCCTCGGCCTCGACCGAAATTCTCCATCTGTTGCATGCATGCCTTTTTTATTGCATGATCGTGTTCGTGGAGGCCAGACGATCTCAATGGAGGCTTCGGATTCAGAAACGATGGCCGGGAACTCGAGATATGTCGTCGGGATGCCTCTGGTTCAGCGGCTGCTCGCGGGTGGCTTCGGGGAGACCTCGGACGAGCTCGAGGTAGAGGACGAGGCGGGAGCCGTCGGATCGGGCATTTGAATATCCTCGGACGGCCGCGATCAGGAGATCTCGCACGGGATGCGATGAGCGGCTGTGATCAGCCGCGCGATGAGTCGGACGGCCTGGATGCGCTCCGGGTGAAAAATGCGCGTCCCACATCGAATCTGCGGCCGGTTTTTCCGCGCTATATAAGCCTGGCGCTCCCTCAACCGGCCAGTTGAATCTCCTCCCCTCTCGGTGCCGCCCCGCACCGAGTTCTTCCTGCGGGCGCGCTCTGCGCCCACTCTGCTCCTCGCGGGCGCGCTCCTAGCGCCCACTATGCACACACCGGGTGCGCGGGCTTCACCACCGCGTGCCCTGCGCTCCTCCGGGTGTGCCCCAGGCGCCCCTGCGGGTGCGCTCCTGCCTCAAGGGATGCTGCCCTGGCCTTGAGGGTTCCCCATGGGCGTGGTGACCTTGAGTCCCACATGTGCCTTGGGTGATGACCCTCGGCTGGCCTCCTTGGTGGCCCTTTTTTTGCTAGTGTAAAACACTAAGTGACTTTGTATAAAAACAAAGTACCAAGTGTAATATGCCAAATGCCACTTCTCCATTTCCTCTTCTCCATTATTCTTCTTCTTCTTAGGAATTACCCATCTCCTCCTCATGTTCTTAATAACTTTTCAACATTTCACAACTTAGGAGGGAATTCCGAAGGGTCTTCCTTCAACCGATGCTCCTGAATCAAATAAACTTCTTCAATGTCTTCATTGATCTAATCAGAGATCAATTGGGGCTTCTTCTAATTCATTGATCTAATCAGAGATCAAATTGGTTCTTCTTCAAATTCACATGCACTAAGTGATAGTGCATGGACTTCATTAATGCACATCATCCACTTAGTAGTTGTGGATGGAACTCCTGTCAACTCCTCATGCATTGTGAAGACAATGCATGGACTTCTAATCATGTTGTGACTTTGTATCATCTTGATACAAGTTCTTAGAACTTAAAGATCAGTTCAGAAATCGTCAGATTTTACTAGAGAATGTTTCAACCACATCTCCTATGCCACTTAGTGAATCTCCTAAGTGACATGCCTCTTAGTATCATGGCCATTCTCCTTCATCACCATCACTATCACATCCTTTGACATTCACATCTTGACTCCTTGACATCCATTCATTCCAAGACAACTTTATGCCTCATTGACAACAAATGCAACACAATGCACTTCAATCTCCCCCTTTGTATTTGTTGTCAATACACTCCATCAGCACATATGAATGGGTCAATATGTGTGCCAATATTTTCTCCCCCTTATTGGCAATCAAATGCAAAGGTGTGGTGTGGTTCTCTTCCAAAAATATCTTCCTCCCTTTGAAAAGTATTTTCTTGAAAAACACTGAGAGAGGGATGATGCCACATGTTCTTCTTTAGCAAAGAACCTTTAGTAAATCAACTCTAAGTCTACTTGGGCTAACCCGGTGTAGAAAACAAGAGTGATGTAACCAAGGAACTCAATGTTGTCCAACATTCACTATACATGTGAGATCATGCTTAGGGGATTGAAATTTTTCAGATATAACAATGAATTTGCTAAATCCTGCACAACTTCACAAAACTCATTAGAAAGTTCAGGTGCAAAGATAAAGCTCCCCCTTTCATCCATTTGTCTTCAATCCATACTCCCCCTTAATTGACAAGATAAACTCAATTAAGAAACAAGGGATGAAAGCATGATTGGAATACCTTCACTTTCTCAAGATGATATTAATTTTAGAACATCATCTTCTCCAGATTGGCTCCCCCTCAAGGGGTGCACTCCATTCCTTCCAAACCATCCTCCAGTTGAGAATGATCATCATCTTCAATTCCCTGCATTGTTAGCACATGTAAATACCAATGTATAAGGGAATAAGATGGAACCTCCTTGGTTCATCAATGTGAACAACAAGGTTGAGAAGATTCTCTCAACCGAGATGTCCCATTTTCACCAGTCTTCACACTTGCACATTTGATCTTCATTGATGATTGTGCTGGTGTGGTTCTCAAAACATCTTCATGTGAAATATTTTTCTTCCCTCTTTCCTTAGCAATTGCCAGAACGTCATCTTCAGCTCTTTTCAGATCTTTGGCAAGTTGCAACTGATTTGGCCATATGACTAGTAAGTCACTTGGAAGTGTGGCCTCAGTTTTGGAAATTCCACATGGTTCTTTTGATGATGTCAAGCTACCTCTCTTAGGCAACTTGTTTTCAATCACTCCCTTCTGCTTCTTCTGGATTGATTGTCTGTTTGAGTTCAGTTGGCTTCTTTTGAATTTCATGGCTTCTTTACAAAGATCCATGATATGTCCTTTCTTTCCACAGTAGAAGCATGTCTTCTTGGTGGTCCTACTGGATGACTCACCCTTCTTGGACTTAGACTCCAAGGTCTTCTCTTCCTTTTTCATAACCTTCTTGGGAGCATTGTCACCTTTCATCTTGCTTCCCAAGGATTCTCTCTGAGCCAGGTTCTGTGATCTTTTCTTCTTTTGAGCTCTGGATACAGTTGGAGATTGACATGTATCTTTTTGACCACTTTTGCAATCATCCCAGATGTTGTCAAGTAATCCAAATATATTTGCAGTAAACAGATGTTTCTGGACCTGTGGATGTTGCTTCTTTTCTTCTGGCTTGCTCCCCCTAGGCATGGGCTTCCTCTGTGCTTTGGCATTTAGTGGATTGTACCAACAATCCTTTGCACAATGCCCATACTTGTTACAACACCAGCATTGTCCCACGAATCTTGACCTCTTCAGTCCTTCTGATTGTAGGGTACTTTTCTTGACAAGTTGTGTTGTTTCAGGAGAGCTCTGCTTCTTTACTGTCTTCATCCATATTTGTTTGGATTCATTCTTCCATCCTGCACTTTTTGTGGAAACACATTTAGAAACATGAGTACAAGATGGTATGGATGGTACCTTCTTGTTAGAAGTTGTTGCACTTTCACTAGAGGATGTCTTTCTTTTAGAATCATCCTTCTCAAGGCATACTTGAGTAGCAACATGTCTTCTTCCAGTTGACTGGGAGGCTTTGGCTTTGGGTGATTGCTGATTTGTCAATATCACCTCCAATTCTAAGCATTTCATGTTAAGGGAGTTCTTCTCATCCTCAACAGTTCTTAGCCTTCCTTCCCAATTCTCCACCAATTGTTTCATCTGGTCTTCATGCACCTTCTTCAATTCTTGCAATGAATTGTCCAGCTCCTTCACCCTTTTGACTTTGTCTTCTAGTTGAGCATCTTTGACAACCATTGACACTTTGTGCCTCTTTTCCAGTGCATGGAAAACTTCTTTGATAATTACTTTAAAGATTTCTTTCTCAGAAAGGCTTCTTTGCAATTCTTCACAAGTGTCTTCATATCTTTCATTGCAAAGAGATACTGTTTCATCTTTGGCATTTACCAGCTTTCTGAGAGTGTTGGTTATGCCAACCCTTTTAGCCAGCTGATCTTCCATAGCATTGGCTTCTTCTTCTAACTGTGATTTTTCTTCATGAAGATCATGGATGCCTGTAGCTATACACTTTGCCACTTCCATGGGAACTGTCTTCTGAAGATATTTGAGTGCACTCTGAAGATCATTCATTGTTTCAACTTCATCACAGCTAGGACAGGCTTTCTTCATCTTCTTGGCCTGTTTCTTCTTTCTATTTTTCTGAGTCTTGGCAGATATCTCCATTTGAGGCTGGTCACTCATTTCCTCAAATCTGCACTTCATAAAGACTCCCTTGGCTCTTTTAGAGGTAACCTCGCTCTGATACCAATTGAAGTGCCCAGATCAGTGTGAATCACTGAGAGGGGGAGGGGGTGAATCAGTGATCCCTTAAAACTTTTTACTAATTGATTCTTTATCAATTAAACCTCTATGGCTGGTTAAAGCCTCGATCCACTCTTCTTGTATCTCTCAACCTTTCCCGGATAATGCAGTAATGAAAAGGCACAGGACACAAGGATTTACAAGGTTCGGCACCAAAGACCTACATCCTTGCCATGCTCTCCAAGCATGGATTCTCCCATTATAATCTGTTAGTATTACAATGGTCGATACAGCTTCCCACCGTATCTCTCCTGAGTCCCACAGGAGGGTCTTTATACTGCGTCCCACAGTGTTACCAGAGTCCCACTGGCCTGCTCCAGAATCCCACTGAAGACTTCTTCTCCCTGAGTCCCACAGGGTCTTCTCCTGGCTCCTCGAGTCACACGAGTAGCTCTTCTTCACTTCAAGTTCTTCAAGTAACTTCAACAGCCTGGGATAAAGGCTGATGGCCTTGCTCTTCTTCTGATCACTTGTGGTGAACAGGTCTTCTCGTCTAGCTCAGGCTTTATCTCCTTCTTCAGGAAGACCTGGCTTCTCTCTTCAACTACTGAATACTCAGACAAATAATATCTTTAACTTCAGTCTGGTCCAGTCTCAGTTCACTTCAACATCATGCACTGAGTGCATGGCATCTCTTCAAGATCTTCAAGTCTTGGACTCCTCAGATGCACACCACTGATTTAGCACTGTTCACGTGTGCACGTGCATGCATGCATGCATGCACTCTACCTTTCCTCTTCTTGGTGCAGTAGACCCACAAAGGGTGTAATCACTTTTGAGCACACACCTTCTTCACAATCTTCACACACTTAATTCAATTTGTTTACACACTTAGAAGTGTGTTAAACTTTAGTGTGAGTCTTCCACTTCTCTCTTCTTCTAAGTGTGTTCACTACACTTAGTGCACACACATTAGGTTCGGCCTTCTTGTCTCTTTGCACACAAAACTTCTTCACTTTGGCACACACTTTGAGCTTGGCCTTCACACTTCCTGCACATACATGGACCGTAGGTGGTTATTCAAGTTTGCACACACACACAAATATGTGGTCTTCACTTCACCCACTTGCATACACTTGGCCTTGGCTTATTTCTTCACTATCTCACACACACACAATGGTGTGGTCTCGGCCTCCCATTTCTTGTGCACACACTTAGCCAAAGGCACTTCCACTTGTCTTGCACACACAAATAATATTCTATAATTTGTTCTTCAATGTGTGCACCCACATAAGGGCTACGGTCCTCCTTCAAAGTGCAAGCTTTGCCTTTCTCCTATTTGCAGCCACACAAGGCCACTGCCTTTTCTTCAAATGCCCACACAGTAGGGCCACGACCTTCTCTTGATCACTTTGCACACAAGGAACTAAGGCCTCGGCCTTCCTCCTGTTTTGCACCCACTTACACACACACTGCTTGGTGTGGTCTTCTTGTTTGCACAGGGCTACGGTCTTTCCCTCCTTTGCACACAAAGTGCCTCGGGTATTCTTTGCACTTAGCACACACAAAAGGATGCAAGGGGCTCGGCCTTCCTTCACTTCAACAACCGCGCAAGCCTCAAGGGTGCAACCAGTGCAAGGCGCGCAAGGTGCACGGCACAGGGGCGCGCAAGACCTCCTACCCGCGGGGCGCGCAAGTGCAACACCCACAAGGTCTTCCTGCCGCGCAAGAGGTGCGCACAGGGGACTCCTTCTCCTCCTTCACCTCTTTCGCGCAAGGGGTGCGCGAAAGGAACTCCTTCGGGCCTCGGGTGGCACCGAGAACAATAACTGCACAAAGTTTTTGCGCGGTGGCTTCTTTCTTCACGAGGCAGAGCACACACGGGACTTCGGGTATTCAACAGAACTTCAGCGTATCAGCCAGCTTAATGAGAGCCTCGGCCTCTCTTTTTATAGGCAGAGAAACGCCTCAAATCTTCCGCGTGGGATAACTTCAATCCCGAAGATTTCGCATCTTTGAAATCTTTCCAATCTTTATTTTCTTTCCACTGTTTCAACGCGGGTTCTCCCCTTTTTATTCGGGTTCCTCCACGTGCATGCGACTTAGAACGCATGCATGGACTTCATCTCTTTTATCCCATGCAAAGGCACGAACCCTCAAGGCCTCGGCAACTTCGTTTGCCTCGGCCTCGACCGAAATTCTCCATCTATTGCATGAATGCCTTTTTTATTGCATGATCGTGTTCGTGGAGGCCAGACGATCTCAATGGAGGCTTCGGATTCAGAAACGATGGCCGGGAACTCGAGATATGTCGTCGGGATGCCTCTGGTTCAGCGGCTGCTCGCGGGTGGCTTCGGGGAGACCTCGGACGAGCTCGAGGTAGAGGACGAGGCGGGAGCCGTCGGATCGGGCATTTGAATATCCTCGGACGGCCGCGATCAGGAGATCTCGCGCGGGATGCGATGAGCGGCTGTGATCAGCCGCGCGATGAGTCGGACGGCCTGGATGCGCTCCGGGTGAAAAATGCGCGTCCCACATCGAATCCGCGGCCGGTTTTTCCGCGCTATATAAGCCTGGCGCTCCCTCAACCGGCCAGTTGAATCTCCTCCCCTCTCGGTGCCGCCCCGCACCGAGTTCTTCCTGCGGGCGCGCTCTGCGCCCACTCTGCTCCTCGCGGGCGCGCTCCTAGCGCCCACTATGCACACACCGGGTGCGCGGGCTTCACCACCGCGTGCCCTGCGCTCCTCCGGGCGTGCCCCAGGCGCCCCTGCGGGTGCGCTCCTGCCTCAAGGGATGCTGCCCTGGCCTTGAGGGTTCCCCATGGGCGTGGTGACCTTGAGTCCCACATGTGCCTTGGGTGATGACCCTCGGCTGGCCTCCTTGGTGGCCCTTTTTTTGCTAGTGTAAAACACTAAGTGACTTTGTATAAAAACAAAGTACCAAGTGTAATATGCCAAATGCCACTTCTCCATTTCCTCTTCTCCATTATTCTTCTTCTTCTTAGGAATTACCCATCTCCTCCTCATGTTCTTAATAACTTTTCAACATTTCACAACTTAGGAGGGAATTCTGAAGGGTCTTCCTTCAACCGATGCTCCTGAATCAAAAAAACTTCTTCAATGTCTTCATTGATCTAATCAGAGATCAATTGGGGCTTCTTCTAATTCATTGATCTAATCAGAGATCAAATTGGTTCTTCTTCAAATTCACATGCACTAAGTGATAGTGCATGGACTTCATTAATGCACATCATCCACTTAGTAGTTGTGGATGGAACTCCTTTCAACTCCTCATGCATTGTGAAGACAATGCATGGACTTCTAATCATGTTGTGACTTTGTATCATCTTGATACAAGTTCTTAGAACTTAAAGATCAGTTCAGCAATCGTCAGATTTTACTAGAGAATGTTTCAACCACATCTCCTATGCCACTTAGTGAATCTCCTAAGTGACATGCCTCTTAGTATCATGGCCATTCTCCTTCATCACCATCACTATCACATCCTTTGACATTCACATCTTGACTCCTTGACATCCATTCATTCCAAGACAACTTTATGCCTCATTGACAACAAATGCAACACAATGCACTTCAATCTCCCCCTTTGTATTTGTTGTCAATACACTCCATCAGCACATATGAATGGGTCAATATGTGTGCCAATATTTTCTCCCCCTTATTGGCAATCAAATGCAAAGGTGTGGTGTGGTTATCTTCCAAAAATATCTTCCTCCCTTTGAAAAGTATTTTCTTGAAAAACACTGAGAGAGGGATGATGCCACATGTTCTTCTTTAGCAAAGAACCTTTAGTAAATCAACTCTAAGTCTACTTGGGATAACCCGGTGTAGAAAACAAGAGTGATGTAACCAAGGAACTCAATGCTGTCCAACATTCACTATACATGTGAGATCATGCTTAGGGGATTGAAATTTTTCAGATATAACAATGAATTTGCTAAATCCTGCACAACTTCACAAAACTCATTAGAAAGTTCAGGTGCAAAGATAAAGCTCCCCCTTTCATCCATTTTTCTTCAATCCATACTCCCCCTTAATTGACAAGATAAACTCAATTAAGAAACAAGGGATGAAAGCATGATTGGAATACCTTCACTTTCTCAAGATGATATTAATTTTAGAACATCAACTTCTCCAGATTGGCTCCCCCTCAAGGGGTGCACTCCATTCCTTCCAAACCATCCTCCAGTTGAGAATGATCATCATCTTCAATTCCCTGCATTGTTAGCACATGTAAATACCAATGTATAAGGGAATAAGATGGAACCTCCTTGGTTCATCAATGTGAAAAACAAGGTTGAGAAGATTCTCTCAACCGAGATGTCCCATTTTCACCAGTCTTCACACTTGCACATTTGATCTTCATTGATGATTGTGCTGGTGTGGTTCTCAAAACATCTTCATGTGAAATATTTTTCTTCCCTCTTTCCTTAGCAATTGCCAGAACGTCATCTTCAGCTCTTTTCAGATCTTTGGCAAGTTGCAACTGATTTGGCCATATGACTAGTAAGTCACTTGGAAGTGTGGCCTCAGTTTTGGAAATTCCACATGGTTCTTTTGATGCTGTCAAGCTACCTCTCTTAGGCAACTTGTTTTCAATCACTCCCTTCTGCTTCTTCTGGATTGATTGTCTGTTTGAGTTCAGTTGGCTTCTTTTGAATTTCATGGCTTCTTTACAAAGATCCATGATATGTCCTTTCTTTCCACAGTAGAAGCATGTCTTCTTGGTGGTCCTACTGGATGACTCACCCTTCTTGGACTTAGACTCCAAGGTCTTCTCTTCCTTTTTCATAACCTTCTTGGGAGCATTGTCACCTTTCATCTTGCTTCCCAAGGATTCTCTCTGAGCCAGGTTCTGTGATCTTTTCTTCTTTTGAGCTCTGGATACAGTTGGAGATTGACATGTATCTTTTTGACCACTTTTGCAATCATCCCAGATGTTGTCAAGTAATCCAAATGTATTTGCAGTAAACAGATGTTTCTGGACCTGTGGATGTTGCTTCTTTTCTTCTGGCTTGCTCCCCCTAGGCATGGGCTTCCTCTGTGCTTTGGCATTTAGTGGATTGTACCAACAATCCTTTGCACAATGCCCATACTTGTTACAACACCAGCATTGTCCCACGAATCTTGACCTCTTCAGTCCTTCTGATTGTAGGGTACTTTTCTTGACAAGTTGTGTTGTTTCAGGAGAGCTCTTCTTCTTTACTGTCTTCATCCATATTTGTTTGGATTCATTCTTCCATCCTGCACTTTTTGTGGAAACACATTTAGAAACATGAGTACAAGATGGTATGGATGGTACCTTCTTGTTAGAAGTTGTTGCAATTTCACTAGAGGATGTCTTTCTTTTAGAATCATCCTTCTCAAGGCATACTTGAGTAGCAACATGTCTTCTTCCAGTTGACTGGGAGGCTTTGGCTTTGGGTGATTGCTGATTTGTCAATATCACCTCCAATTCTAAGCATTTCATGTTAAGGGAGTTCTTCTCATCCTCAACAGTTCTTAGCCTTCCTTCCCAATTCTCCACCAGTTGTTTCATCTGGTCTTCATGCACCTTCTTCAATTCTTGCAATGAATTGTCCAGCTCCTTCACCCTTTTGACTTTGTCTTCTAGTTGAGCATCTTTGACAACCATTGACACTTTGTGCCTCTTTTCCAGTGCATGGAAAACTTCTTTGATAATTACTTTAAAGATTTCTTTCTCAGAAAGGCTTCTTTGCAATTCTTCACAAGTGTCTTCATATCTTTCATTGCAAAGAGATACTGTTTCATCTTTGGCATTTACCAGCTTTCTGAGAGTGTTGGTTATGCCAACCCTTTTAGCCAGCTGATCTTCCATAGCATTGGCTTCTTCTTCTAACTGTGATTTTTCTTCATGAAGATCATGGATGCCTGTAGCTATACACTTTTCCACTTCCATGGGAACTGTCTTCTGAAGATATTTGAGTGCACTCTGAAGATCATTCATTGTTTCAACTTCATCACAGCTAGGACAGGCTTTCTTCATCTTCTTGGCCTGTTTCTTCTTTCTATTTTTCTGAGTCTTGGCAGATATCTCCATTTGAGGCTGGTCACTCATTTCCTCAAATCTGCACTTCATAAAGACTCCCTTGGATCTTTTAGAGGTAACCTCGCTCTGATACCAATTGAAGTGCCCAGATCAGTGTGAATCACTGAGAGGGGGAGGGGGTGAATCAGTGATCCCTTAAAACATTTTACTAATTGATTCTTTATCAATTAAACCTCTATGGCTGGTTAAAGCCTCGATCCACTCTTCTTGTATCTCTCAACCTTTCCCGGATAATGCAGTAATGAAAAGGTACAGGACACAAGGATTTACAAGGTTCGGCACCAAAGGCCTACATCCTTGCCATGCTCTCCAAGCATGGATTCTCCCATTATAATCTATTAGTATTACAATGGTCGATACAGCTTCCCACCGTATCTCTCCTGAGTCCCACAGGAGGGTCTTTATACTGCGTCCCACAGTGTTACCAGAGTCCCACTGGCCTGCTCCAGAATCCCACTGAAGACTTCTTCTCCCTGAGTCCCACAGGGTCTTCTCCTGGCTCCTCGAGTCACACGAGTAGCTCTTCTTCACTTCAAGTTCTTCAAGTAACTTCAACAGCCTGGGATAAAGGCTGCTGGCCTTGCTCTTCTTCTGATCACTTGTGGTGAACAGGTCTTCTCGTCTAGCTCAGGCTTTATCTCCTTCTTCAGGAAGACCTGGCTTCTCTCTTCAACTACTGAATACTCAGACAAATAATATCTTTAACTTCAGTCTGGTCCAGTCTCAGTTCACTTCAACATCATGCACTGAGTGCATGGCATCTCTTCAAGATCTTCAAGTCTTGGACTCCTCAGATGCACACCACTGATTTACCACTGTTCACGTGTGCACGTGCATGCATGCATGCATGCACTCTACCTTTCCTCTTCTTGGTGCAGTAGACCCACAAAGGGTGTAATCACTTTTGAGCACACACCTTCTTCACAATCTTCACACACTTAATTCAATTTGTTTACACACTTAGAAGTGTGTTATACTTTAGTGTGAGTCTTCCACTTCTCTCTTCTTCTAAGTGTGTTCACTACACTTAGTGCACACACATTAGGTTCGGCCTTCTTGTCTCTTTGCACACAAAACTTCTTCACTTTGGGACACACTTTGAGCTTGGCCTTCACACTTCTTGCACATACATGGACCGTAGGTGGTTCTTCAAGTTTGCACACACACACAAATATGTGGTCTTCACTTCACCCACTTGCATACACTTGGCCTTGGCTTATTTCTTCACTATCTCACACACACACAATGGTGTGGTCTCGGCCTCCCATTTCTTGTGCACACACTTAGCCAAAGGCACTTCCACTTGTCTTGCACACACAAATAATATTCTATAATTTGTTCTTCAATGTGTGCACCCACATAAGGGCTACGGTCCTCCTTCAAAGTGCAAGCTTTGCCTTTCTCCTATTTGCAGCCACACAAGGCCACTGCCTTTTCTTCAAATGCCCACACAGTAGGGCCACGGCCTTCTCTTGATCACTTTGCACACAAGGAACTAAGGCCTAGGCCTTCCTCCTGTTTTGCACCCACTTACACACACACTGCTTTGTGTGGTCTTCTTGTTTGCACAGTGCTACGGTCTTTCCCTCCTTTGCACACAAAGTGCCTCGGGTATTCTTTGCACTTATCACACACAAAAGGATGCAAGGGGCTCGGCCTTCCTTCACTTCAACAACCGCGCAAGCCTCAAGGGTGCAACCAGTGCAAGGCGCGCAAGGTGCACGGCACAGGGGCGCGCAAGACCTCCTACCCGCGGGGCGCGCAAGTGCAACACCCACAAGGTCTTCCTGCCGCACAAGAGGTGCGCACAGGGGACTCCTTCTCCTCCTTCACCTCTTTCGCGCAAGGGGTGCGCGAAAGGAACTCCTTCGGGCCTCGGGTGGCACCGAGAACAATAACCGCGCAATGTTTTTGCGCGGTGGCTTCTTTCTTCGCGAGGCAGAGCACACGCGGGACTTCGGGTATTCAACAGAACTTCAGCGTATCAGCCAGCTTAATGAGAGCCTCGGCCTCTCTTTTTATAGGCAGAGAAACGCCTCAAATCTTCCGCGTGGGATAACTTCAATCCCGAAGATTTCGCATCTTTGAAATCTTTCCAATCTTTATTTTCTTTCCACTGTTTCAACGCGGGTTCTCCCCTTTTTATTCGGGTTCCTCCACGTGCATGCGACTTAGAACGCATGCACGGACTTCGTCTCTTTTATCCCATGCAAAGGCACGAACCCTCAAGGCCTCGGCAACTTCGTTTGCCTCGGCCTCGACCGAAATTCTCCATCTGTTGCATGCATGCCTTTTTTATTGCATGATCGTGTTCGTGGAGGCCAGACGATCTCAATGGAGGCTTCGGATTCAGAAACGATGGCCGGGAACTCGAGATATGTCGTCGGGATGCCTCTGGTTCAGCGGCTGCTCGCGGGTGGCTTCGGGGAGACCTCGGACGAGCTCGAGGTAGAGGACGAGGCGGGAGCCGTCGGATCGGGCATTTGAATATCCTCGGACGGCCGCGATCAGGAGATCTCGCGCGGGATGCGATGAGCGGCTGTGATCAGCCGCGCGATGAGTCGGACGGCCTGGATGCGCTCCGGGTAAAAAATGCGCGTCCCACATCGAATCCGCGGCCGGTTTTTCCACGCTATATAAGCCTGGCGCTCCCTCAACCGGCCAGTTGAATCTCCTCCCCTCTCGGTGCCGCCCCGCACCGAGTTCTTCCTGCGGGCGCGCTCTGCGCCCACTCTGCTCCTCGCGGGCGCGCTCCTAGCGCCCACTATGCACACACCGGGTGCGCGGGCTTCACCACCGCGTGCCCTGCGCTCCTCCGGGCGTGCCCCAGGCGCCCCTGCGGGTGCGCTCCTGCCTCAAGGGATGCTGCCCTAGCCTTGAGGGTTCCCCATGGGCGTGGTGACCTTGAGTCCCACATGTGCCTTGGGTGATGACCCTCGGCTGGCCTCCTTGGTGGCCCTTTTTTTGCTAGTGTAAAACACTAAGTGACTTTGTATAAAAACAAAGTACCAAGTGTAATATGCCAAATGCCACTTCTCCATTTCCTCTTCTCCATTATTCTTCTTCTTCTTAGGAATTACCCATCTCCTCCTCATGTTCTTAATAACTTTTCAACATTTCACAACTTAGGAGGGAATTCCGAAGGGTCTTCCTTCAACCGATGCTCCTGAATCAAATAAACTTCTTCAATGTCTTCATTGATCTAATCAGAGATCAATTGGGGCTTCTTCTAATTCATTGATCTAATCAGAGATCAAATTGGTTCTTCTTCAAATTCACATGCACTAAGTGATAGTGCATGGAATTCATTAATGCACATCATCCACTTAGTAGTTGTGGATGGAACTCCTTTCAACTCCTCATGCATTGTGAAGACAATGCATGGACTTCTAATCATGTTGTGACTTTGTATCATCTTGATACAAGTTCTTAGAACTTAAAGATCAGTTCATCAATCGTCAGATTTTACTAGAGAATGTTTCAACCACATCTCCTATGCCACTTAGTGAATCTCCTAAGTGACATGCCTCTTAGTATCATGGCCATTCTCCTTCATCACCATCACTATCACATCCTTTTACATTCACATCTTGACTCCTTGACATCCATTCATTCCAAGACAACTTTATGCCTCATTGACAACAAATGCAACACAATGCACTTCACATTCTAAATCAGATGGGCAGTCAGAACGAACAATTCAAACCTTGGAGGATATGCTACGTGCTTGCTCGATGGATTATCAGGGAATTTGGGACCAACACCTTTCTTTGTTTGAATTTTTATATAATAATAGTTTTCATTCTAGTATACATATGTCTCCATTTGATGTATTATATAGAAAGCGTTGTCGAACTCTATATTTTATGGATGAAGTAGGTGAAAGGAAGCGGATGGGACTAGAATTGGTAGAGGAGATGGCAGAGAAAGTTCAGTTGATTTAGAAGCACATGAGAATAGCTTAGAGTAGACAGAAAAGTTTTGCAGATAACCGTAGGAAAGATCTTTCCATTGAGGTAGGTGATCATGTCTTTCTCAATGATTATCCATGGAAATCTGTGATGTGTTTTGGTAAGAAGGGAATGTTGAGTCTGAGGATCATTGGACCTTATGAAATTCTGGAGAAAGTGGGATCAGTTTCGTATAGAGTGGATTTACCTCCAAGATTATCCCAGGTACATAATTTTTTTCATGTTTCGATGTTGAGAATGTATATGCCAGATCCATCTCATGTTTTGATCCCATAAGTAATTCAGTTGGAAGAGAATCTCTTATATCATGAAAAACAAGTTCAGATTCTTGACCATAGAGAGAAGGTGTTGCAGAATAAGGTAAATTACCAGGTAAAGGTTTTGTAGAAACCCCATATGGTTGAAGAGGCAATGTGAGAATCTGAAAATTCTATGAGGGATAAATACCCCCACCTATTTTGATATGTGAATAAAAATTGCAAGGATACAATTGCTAAAAGGGGGAAGGATGTAACATTCCAGGTAAATAAATAATAAGACATATTTCATATTTATTAAGATTTATGAATTATAAATTAATTTTATATTAAAGGGGTTGCTATGTTCGATAGGGTACCCGATATGCGACAACAGATTTCTTTGGAATCTTATGTTGTACACTAATAATATAATATTATTATTTTAAATGGTGGTTAACTCATAGCCATTGTATTGGAAAGAATGAACAAAACTAACTAAATTTTGATTATACATGTTTTTTAAATTTATTTATATTTATCCAATAAAAGTTAGAGGCTTAAAATGTGAATGAATCTAATTTTAAGCATAATTTACATTAAATGGCCGATTTATCGCCTTTTAATGGTGAACCCTTTTTAAATCTAGTTTTCGTCACTTTAATACATTATAATTGAACAAATAAAATACTTCTTTATAATGGGGACATCAAATTTTACATTGAGCAATTTTTTGGTATTTTTCTGATAAAGATCATTTTTTAATGAATAGTGGAAAATATTGTATTTTAATTCAAAAGTGCCTTTTAATATAATTTATTTATACGGTTAGATTATATTTTTAATTGGTTTTAAAGTTAAATTAAAATATATTTTTTCTATTTAATTCAATGTTAGTCATTGTAAGTAATTTCACTTTGAAATTGGACATAAACAACTATTAATCTTTTGATAGTTATTGTTCCTTAAAAACACGCTATTTGTTTTAACAACAAGAATTAATTTTAAAATTAATTAATTATACTTCTATGTTTTGAATTTTTAATAATGGACATCAATTTTGAATTCATAATATCAAATATATCTTAGGCTGAATTTTTGGTATTTTTCTAGAAAACATCAATTTTTGATGAATAGTGAAACCACATAGTCGTAGTTAAAAAAAGACATTTTCATTTAAATAAAATTTTACCACTTCTGTGAATTGAAATTCGAAAATACAACATACATGGTTGTAATTAAGAAGTAAAATGTGGTTCAATAAGATGAAAATAATTTTTCGTGAATAGTAACTTTTGAATTTTATTTACGGCGGTTAAAGGTAAATAGGGTAATTCAAGGTTAAAAGAATATTATAATAATACAAAATTACCTTAGCACTTGTCCAAACCTTATTGGATGAGTCATTTACGACCATAGTCATACTTAGGTCGATTTTGGGACCCCATTGAATAACATGGGGGTGAAAATGACAATTTAGATTAATTAATTTAATGTAAAGACAAAATTGACATTAACAAAAATTGATTAGTAATTAATTTTTATATGGTATTATATTAGTCTTATTTTGGACTATAAATATTCAAATTAAATATAAAAATATTTACTACAATTTAGTACTTTGTTTATAATTTTTATACATCGAATAAATTAATTTATTTATGACACAGTAATGATGAAGTATTTACCTCATTAATAAATGATTAAAATAAATAAGATTATAATGATTAAAATATTATCCAAAACATTTCCAATTCTGATTGGATGATTTTATTTCCATTATTATTCATCTTATATTCGACCTTAATGGTTTTTGGACCATAAAAACCCGAATATCATTATATAATAAAATAATTTTTTCACATTTTCCAAAAGAGCCCCTCCTCTCCCTTATTAAATGACACCATTATTATCCAATTACTCACACATATCAAGCCATATTTCTCATCCAAACTCTGACCAATTAATCTACCTACATACCTCTACTCCTCCTAGAATCCTTATCTTATGCATAATGCCTTTCAAGAAGTATTTTGGTTCAAACCAAAGGAAGTTACCCAAATTAAAGGTAACAGTTTCCCTTAAATTGTGTTCTTTTCTTTTACTTCTCCTACCCAAAAAAATCTTTTTATTTCATTTCTTTTGTAACAACAACTGTATCCTCAATATAATAGGATGTTTTTATGAGAATTATTCGAACTACACTTACACACACCTCTATTTAATGGATGAAGAACATAATGTTTCTGTGGATGGAAAACTATGTCCTCACGAAACGATGATTGTTAAATTACATATTACCACCTCATACTGTGGAAATTATGATGGAAATGTATTTATATATGATATATATTATTTTTATGATTTCCTTATGCTTCTGTACTTCCCATTTATATAATTCCTTTATGGTTTCCATAGTGGGTAAATACGATAATCTCATTTGAGGAAGTGCGGACTACTGCCCCTCAAAGTGATTTGATTCGTTAATGACTTATGTGGGATTTATAAAGGATGGAGTTAATGATATGATATATGATATTATAATGGAATTATAATATACCTATGTATCATTATGTTTTATTTTCATTAAAATAAGAAATAGAAATGAACGTAGCGTTCATGCGTACGTATAGCTTACCGTCTCCATGAACGGTGCATTTCATTTCTTACCTCTAAATGTTATGTACTATTATAAAAACATGAATATACTAGATATATATGATATATATGATATGAAAATCATGAATATCATTCTGTATATAATTAACTATTGACCACATGGACAACTTGTAAATATAAGGTGTCCATTTTTACTCAAGTACCAAATATCGTCAAAATGAACGTTATTAACATAAATGATTTAATAATGTTTTTAACATTGTAATAAGTGATATAAAAGGAATAATAAACTTGGAAACGGTTCTCTAGCAAGGATAAATTAACATTAGTTTATTATTCATGATATTATATAACAATCGAGTCATGTTGGATATGAGGTAAGGGACTTCGTCTCAATCTCCTTTCATTAAGGCATTTTTTGTTTTATACACAACTTTATTTTATAATCTGTATATACCCCTTTGACTTTTGATTTTAATAAATAGGAATATTTTTATATAAAGTGTTTTACTAAATGACAAAAAGGAAAGTTTTTTTTACATAAGCAGTGACAACGACCTTTTTTCCACCGTGAGTATTATTTGATCTTTGGCTTCCATAACAAGCTGTAATGTTATTAAATAGACAAATAAATATTGTATACTCTTTTTACGTATTTTTGGTATTGAAAATGATTTTTAGAATGGAATTATTATTTCAATATCTTGAAATGATATTTTTCTATTACAATGTGTGAATTTTATATTTTCATTATGCTTATGTTATGTGGTATGATCATGTTATGGTTCTTGGGAATTATTTACGTATACGGGTGGTTCCGTGATAAACCTAGGGTGGGTGAGACCGAGATAGCTCTCCAATGCATTGGGTAACATGACGGAGGTAAACGTGAATGTTTCTCCTAAGAGAAATAAGGAATATACTATGATGGGTATTCCAATGTAACTCCCTATGTAGTTATGATAGGTACAATGTAAGTATGTTATAGATGCCGCAAGTTACCTTTATGATTTATGATTTCTATGTGTATTTCCTAATTCTTATGATTTCTTGATGTAAGTAAAAGAGTTCATGTTTTGTATGTATTTATGAACAAATTTTTTCATTCATTGTTTTGTAACCCTTATTGATCCTTTTATGCTCATCCCATGTATTGAAATGTTTTCACAGGACTTAAAGATAAATATGGTCAAGGATGGGATCAAAAAAATTCATAATGTCTAAAACATGGAACTAGACCTAACTCATTTTTTCAAGAGTTTTTATTTTATGAAAAAATGGAATCTGTGTAGAAATTTCAACCTTGTAATCTTTTTAAATATAATTGTTATGTCCAAATTCTCTAAAACATTAAACCAGAAAAGATCCTCAATTTGAATTATTCATTTAATTCAATATTATGTAATGTTTAAGGACGATTTCTTATAGTTTCATTCTAAGGTAGGATGATTAGGTAATTTCATATGATTCACAAAAACTAAAACAAAATGAGTTAAATTATCTTACACATGATTTGGATATAGATTATATGGTTTTTAATTAAAAAATATTCAGTATCATTTATATTGGTTAAAAATATAAATATATACATATCACAAATGTTTGACTTATATATTCAATCAGAACGATTCCAACATAAGGTAGAGAATTTAGATGGAATGGATCAATGATTATGATTTCATGATTCAAAATAATCCTAGAATATAAAACAATGTAGTTAATACTATGAATCATTAAAATAATGTTTCAATTACTATGATAGTTTATAAAATGAGACTATGTTTAATGGTATGAAAATTTTTGGACTAGGCATTTTTGATATTGGATATTCCATTTTTTGGGGGGTTTAATACAATAATATCTTTTGTAAAGTATTAAATAACAATTTAAGGAAGTATGTGATTTATATAAAAAGGACTAATTAGTTTTTAAAGGTAAGTAAACTAAAATTAATATTGAAAAAATATTTTTTTGATATTTGGAGCTATGTAGAGACAATCTGGAGTAATATTTTTTTGTAATGGAATGAAAATGGATATTGCCCAATTTGAAATTAAAATTTTTTATTTTTCAATAGGTTCAAGAAAAAAAATGGTTACCAAAAGGAATAATTCATCCATTTCCAGCTTCAAATTGGAAATGGTAAAATATATCCATGGATTTAATAGTGATATTTCAAACGACTTATAGAGGTGATAATGTGATTTGTATTTTTTTACCAATTTACTAAATTTTCTCATTTTTATACAATTTGATTTATAATTTATTTGGATCATGTTTATTGACATTGCTTCTAGGAAATAGTTATGTTACATTAATGTTCTATCATTATTTTATTTGACCATGATCCTTAGGTCACTTTAAATTTTTGGGAACGAATTGAGATGTGATTTGGTACTCAATTAAACTTCAGTAATGCTTTTCAACGTTACTCTTATGGATAGTCTAAGAAAAAAAATAATACTATGGAAGAAATGATTCAATATTATTCAATGGATTTCCAAGGAAATTGAGATCAATATTTTTTTGATTAGTTTTATTACAATAACAATATACATTTCAATTTATAGAGGCAAAAATTTAAAAATTTATCAGGATAGTGATGTGAGACATAAGCTTATTGGGATGAAGTAGGAGAAACAAAGATTATGGTAGTATATTTTTTCAATGAAATGGTTGAGAAGGTAAATATTATTAAATATTATATAAGTACGTATCAATGTATGTACAAAAGTTATGTGGAAAATTAAGAGAAGGATATTTTTTTCATGGTTTGCGATCATGTTTTTCATAAAGTACCACCATGAAAATAAAATTCATTTTCTTAAAAAAATGGGATGCTAATTCAATTTTTTATTAGACCATATGAAATCCAAGAGAAATGGGGATCAGTTTCTTATAGAGTAGCATTGCCACAGAGTTTATAAAATGTAGAAAACAAATTTAATGTCTCTACGTTAGGAAAATATATGCTGAATTAATCTTATGTTTTGAATCATGAGGTAGATAGGTTCTAAGATAAATTTATGATGAGGAACTACCAGTTTAAATTACTGAAAAAAAGATCAAGTGTTTTGAAATAAATTAATTCTTAATGTTAAGTTATTGTAGAAAATCCATATGGTTGAAGAACCAACATGTGCATTTGAAAATTATATGAGGGAAAGATATCCCAACATTTTTAATAAGATAATAAAATTATAAAGAAAAATATTTCAAAAGGGAAGAATAATGTAATAAACTAGGTAATTATATAATAAATCATTTTCTAAATTTATTAATATTCTAGAAATAGGTAATTATATTCATTATAAAAGCAAAATATGATTTATAAATCAAAAAAAGAAATAACTGTATTACAAACATTTATTATTATGATTTATTTAAAAGTTTAATATTAAAATAATATAAATTTTCTTTCATAAAGTTAATTTCATTTTTAAATTCATCATGTCAAAATTATCCTAATATGATTTTTCGAAAATTTTCTCAAAGGATGGGTTTTTCAATGAATAGTGAAAAATATTGATCTTCATTGAAAACTGTATTTTCAATTCGATTGTTTTCAATCTCAAATAATATTTTCGGATACATTTTAAATTAGAATTAATTTATTTTTATATATAATAATCCAATTATTGTTTCTTTAATTAAAATTATACTTGAATTTATAATAACATCATTTTGTACATGAAATATGTATTTTTCTAAAAAAATTGTTTTTCATTGTGTTTTGCTCGTTTAATATTATATTAATTTGTACCAATTATGTTTTATGAATAATAAAATATGAATTTAATATTTAGAATCAAGATGTTACAATTTACTAAATATTTCACTATAATTTTTTGACATTGTAAATAGTAATTTTAGCAATTCTTTTACCACAATAAATGGAGAATCAAGTTATTAAGGGATAAAAATAATGTGATAAGAACTATAAAATGAATCTAACACTTTTATTAATTCTATTAGATGGAAAAATTTCATCCATAATCATCCATGATTGGGGTATATGGTCTTTTCCCATTTCGATGTAACTATGACTTTTATAATATTTTACGTAATGAAATGCGAAAAATATCACACTCTATTTTTTTAATAAATATAATATTTTAAACATGGGAATAAAGAAAGTTTATTCTTATTTATAAATATTAATATTAAATATAAATTATTTATCCTCATCATGATAATTTATTTTTATTTTTTGGTGAGTAAATATTTACATTAAATGCTTACATAAAATTGATGCATCAATAATTCAATTAATTAAAAAATAAAACAATTCATATTAAAAATATTAAATGTAATATAATTTGAAATATTTAACATGAAAAAAAATTAGTCTAAACATAATACCTATGGGATTTAAAAAAATTTTTTTTTTTATTTTATTTTTCTCATGTTGTTACAAAAGTCAAAATAAATTAATAGTTGTAAAATTCATATTATTGATAATTAATGAAAATAATATTAAATAAATGATATAAAATTACTAAAAATATTATATTTTTCTAAGTTATTATGATATTTCTTTAAATATCAATCATTTAACATTTAAAATTTATTTTTATTTATACTAAATATTATGACCCTCAATGAGAAAAACAAATCTTGTTTGCATGGTAAGTGTGAACATAGTTAATGAAGGGATAAAAAAAGATAACGGTAAAAAGGTGGCCCAGAATTTTCAAAATTTTACTAGATGATATTAATTCAAATAATTCACATCTTATATTTGAATAATATCAATTACGAACCCTTTTTACATAAAATATAATATATATAAATTTAATATATTAAGAATTTCCAAGAGTGTCTATCTCCTCTCATATAATGGGACACATGTTCTTCTCAATTTTACCAGATAAAAATAATTTTGGTCATAAAATAACATACCAAATCTCATAAAGACATCACCTATCAAATCCTAGTGGCCTTGGGTTAATCATAATACCAAACATAGTAGGATTAAGGTGTTTAAAAATTGATTTTCCAAAGAATATGTATAGTTTTTATTCCCATGTTTTTTTATTTCATCTTCCACCTCCATAAAATAATATTAAACCTTTATAAAATAATAAAACTAGTTTTATAAATATAATTATATATTTTTATATTAATTTAATAACTTATATTCATCCCCAAACTCTATCAACTGGAACAAGAATCTATTATTCAAGTGTACAGTGGACAACCGCCTCGCGGACCGATGTAATTTGTTTCCATCAAAATTTCTCATGGATGGTAATAATCACTGTATTAATGATTATGTATGATATTAATGACATATTTATCATTCTAAAAAGTTAAAATATCATTTACCTTCTTACCTTTCCATTTACTAAAAATTGATAATGTTGTTCCTATGTATAATTAGACTACAACCTTCACAAACTGATGTGATTCATTTTTCATCACCTAAAATCATTGAATATATATAAGTATATTTAAAAATTAATATCGTATTTATAAAATTAAAATAATTATTTAAAGATACAAAATACTTACATTTGTTCCATAATAGTTTTTTAATAATTAAAATGTTACTCATGTGTATGCATAGCAAATCGTCTATGTGATCGTAATGTAGTTCATTTTTCAAAACCATATTACATTATTTGTTTTAAAATTTTAATTTATGTCTAAAGATGTTAATAATTTCATGATTATTATTCTATAAATGGCTAAATAATGACTACTATGGACAAAATCTGCCTACAAATATCATTTTTAACTCGTGAATTTAGTATTGTCAAAACATTCAACGTCAACAAAAATGATTAAATAGTTGTATATAACATGGAATTAAATAAAATATAAGGAAAAATGAACATGAAATAGGTTATTAAGAAAGGGAATATTTGAAATAATTTTATTATTTATGAAAATAAATAACACACATAACAATTCAGGCTTTAGGTAATATAATTTATTTTGGAAATCCACATTTAATGTTTCCATTGAAATGTTCATTTATCAAGTAAACTTTTTTAAATTATTTTAATTTTCAATTTATATTAATATAAAATATTTACAAAAGTTATTTTATGTTTATTTTAACATTACATCTGTGTTATTCAAAACATTATCTTTTTATAGATTGTTAGACTATTATTACAGAAGAAAAAATGACTGATCTATCTTAATGTATATGGAGATAGTGATTTTTCCCACCACTGTAACAGTTATTTGATTTTTAGATTCATTTATAATCATTCATGTCTTCATCAAATAAAAACAACCTTTCCCATTTTTTGCATTCTTTTGTTTTGAACATGGTATTTTAAGATAAAATGTTATTATGATATATGAAATTATTTTTTCACGTGAATCTAAAAGACATTTTAAGGGATTTATTCATTATATGGTCATTGGACATTGTTCATGAATGATTGAGCCCCATTATTGATCACTAAGGGGTCTTATATAGTATATATGATGCGAACATCTAGATAATTCTCAAATTCATTAGGTAAGGATTATATTCCCTATATAAATATATTGGAATTCAGTCGTATGACTATTAGAATTATAAGGGTTCTTGTAAGGGTTCTATAAGGGTTCTATGATAATGATGTCCCATGGATGCTACATCACTTTCCTATGTTTTTTATGAGTTTTCATGGAAATTCATTGATTTCAAAAGGTAATCTATTAATTTTTTAAAGCATGTATTATTCCTTTTATGTTAAAAAGATATGTTTTCTAAATAAACCATTTTCTTAGGTTTTCATATTTTTCACTAGACAAAATAATTTCATTCTTTTAAATCACTTACTGAGATTTTAATGTCTGTCCCACATTTAAAAAAAATCACAGGGTGTTAAGGTAGCGTTGGGATAGGGATGAGGTCGAGATAAAAATTGTATTGATGTGTTTTGAAAATAAAACAAGTCTCTTTTTAAATGAATTGTTTCTGGAAAAATAGATACTAAATAAAAGTGTCAAATTTATAATATATGATTTTTTGTGAATACATTATGTCCTAAATCGGTAAATATATAAACCTAATAAATCATTGGGAATGAAATAATGTAAATTCATGTTTAAATTCATTATAATATGAAATTTTTTAGGATGGGTCCTTATAGGTCCCAATTTTTTGGATGTTCATAACCACCCCAAAATGTTAGTTTTAAAATGTATCAAAAGCATTCATGCCTCCCGTGTGACTTTCCTGCTCCTCCATTGTGCACACACACAATAGAATCCAATGGTCGGTTGGGATTCACCACCCTTCTTCTATAACTACCTCACCATCTCGACCCCAGCCACCCGCCACGTGAAGCTATCCCCTTCCCCCCACCCCCTGCAAATGTAAATTACCCATCACTAAGTTTTGAACCCCTGCTTTCATGAGACAACTGTAAAGACATTCCCACTTCAACAAATTAGTTTTATTAAATTCTTATGAACATGATTTTTTATATATATAAAAATTTTATATAAATAATCATTATTTGTATAATATACTTAAATACTTTCAAATATATAGTCTTATATATACAGTTATATATACATTATTGTATTCATATTTATATTTTATTTATATTCATATTATACACATTTTAATTATATATTATACCAATATAAATATATTTATATATAAATATTATAAAAATAAAAATACATTATGAAGTAATAAATATGTACAATAAAAATATATATTATACATATATATATATATATATCATTCAAATATGAATACATATTATATTTATATGTTTATTATATTTATATGTATATAGATGTATATTATATATTATATCTTATATCTTATATATTATTTATTATTTATTACATATTATAAAAACATTCTATTCAAATAAATATATATTAATACATATACAGATATATATTATATTATACAAAAAATATATAATATAAATAAAAAAAATACATTACATTATACTAATTGAAAGAAAGAAATATTTATAAATTATATATTCATATGCATACAATCTATAATTAAAAATATATGTATATATCATATATATACATATAATTTGATTATATATTATTTACTATATTTATATGCATACAAATATATATAGTATATATTATCTATTTATATATTACTCGGCTACATTATACAAATACATATGTATATATATTATTTATATGTACTAAATTTTAAAAATATTAATATATATATATATATATATATTAAATATTTATATGAATAAAAATATATAATATTTATTTTATAAATACAATCATGTGTGTGAAAATATATATATTATATATTTTTATATGTATTCTATAAAATATAATTATATTATAGTATATATAATATATGTACAATTAATATAATTTATATTTAATATAATTATCATATATAAATTATTTTTTGAACATATATATACATATAATATAATATAATATTTATTTGTCCAAAACAATTTACTGACATTTATATATAATAATATTTTACAAATTTGAATATATCAACACATATTTATATTTATATTTATATATAGTAATATTATGTTTATAAAAATATATTTAATATATTAATTTTAATAATTATCTATATATTATTATAAATTTTTTAATTTAATTATATATTTTTGTTTTTGCATTTATCTATACATATTTATAATGTATATATATATTTAATAATAAGATATATATATATATATAATAATAATAATATATACATAATATAAATATATAATAATTATATATGATATAATTAAATATATATTTTTATATAATTACTTGTACATACATACATTTTTATCTATATATATATGTGTGTGGGTGTGTGTATTTATATAATGTATTCATATAATGTCTTTATATAATATGTGTTTAATGTATTTGAATAATTTTAAATATTGGATTTATATAAGACACACAGACACAAATTACAATATTTAACATATTTGGGCAAGAAGAAAAAATATGGAATGCCGTTAAAATCTCTTCAAATCTACGATATGAGATATGGTTTTTCCATAACCGCTGCTAAAATATAAAATATTTAATAAAAAATTAAAAAATAGAGGGGCATAAAACACACTCAAATTAATGAATTAGCAGTCTTTAATCTCCCTGATAAGAGTAGGTTTTAACACCATCAAATGTTCTCATATTTTTTTTCAAAATAAAGTTGTTATATTATTTCAACTTTTATGTGGACAATGGCTTCTAAATATAAAATTAGTAGTGTTTTGGACATTATGGAACCTAAAACAAAACATATTTATTTTAAAAAATATGAGGGTGTTAAAACCCAATTAATTTCTTTAATAAATAAATTAATTATATTTTAAAGGATGTTATATCAAAACTTCCGCTAATTATTATGTTAGAATTTTTTTTGACATAACCATCACTAATTCATATAAAAACTGATTTTAGAGGGGGTTGTTCACAACCCCCTCTAAATAACTGTCGTGAACTACACAATTTTTTTAGTGGCTCGTGTATACAGTGAACTACCGCCTCGTGAACCAATGTTATTTTTCATCTATCCATGACACACCTAGATGGACGAAATTATGGAAAATTGAATATATATGATTATTATGGTATTTTATAAGTTGGTAAAATTAATATATCATCAACTTCCTAAATCATTAACTCATTAATGTTTTGATAAGGTCCGTAGTGAATACATATGGTCTACTGTCTCTATTAAGGGATGTTATTCTTTATCCAAGTCCAAATATCAATAGCGATTCAAAAATATATATTATAAATATATTTTATATTTAAAAATTTTATATAATTCAATAGATAATGTAATAGTATCATATGCATAAGAACGTCTCTGTTAAAACATGCCTGAGAAAACGACGCAGTTAACTCCTAATACAATTGTAATAATGAGATATTATTAGTAAATGTTTGTTAGGTTGGGATAAAAGGATCATATATGATATGATAAATTTGAATATGGTTATATTATAAATTAATAACTTGTTTAAAGCCATTATACTATATTTTAAATAACATTCAACAAAAAGGTAAGTGTGAGGTAAGGGGTTTCCTCTCAATTTTCACTCCATTGAGACATGTTTGATATTATGCACCTATTTACTTTTATGTAGTGTTTATAGTTACCACATTATATTTTTAAAATCATTATCTATTTATTAATGATTATTAATCATTCAATTCATGTTTTTTTATTCAAAGGATTATAATTTAAAAGTTACCAAAGAGGTAAGGATATATTTTTCAATCTCATTTGTTGGGATTTACTTAATTTTCATTGAAGCAATCTTATAATCCATAATTCATAAAGAACATCTATTTTATTATCCTTTCGGTATTTTTAGAGTTTCCATATTTTCATCCTAATTTTCCCCACTTTGTATCTTAAATCAAGTAATCAAATGTTTAAAATATAAAAACTATTGTATTTCTCTTTTAATCAGATATATTTTTCTCCCATGTCCATATTTTTCAAAATTATTTTAAAAAGTCTTATTATTGATAACAAAAATTATTAAGTATATTATACCTTATCCGGGAATTTTTTTTAAAAATTTAAAAGATAATTTCTAAATTTTTATTCAAAGGATCATTTTTTACATTTTATTTGATAATTTAAATTGCATTTTATTAACGTATTCGGTTATAATTGACTTCTCCACCACCATAACAATTTTTTGATACCTATGTTCTAGTACATGCTTTAGTTTTTTTTTAAATAATAATCATAATAAAATATTATTTTAATATCTCACTTATATTTTATTTATTTTTCTAGTGGATTTAATTTTATTACATAACATTCATATCTGATAAACTGAAGGTAACCTTTTATCTCTTATTAATTTTATGATTTTTAACTTTATTTTAAAACAATATATTTCTTCTGATCATTAGACATTATATTTTTCATAAACATTCATATAATTTGTGTGATTGATATGATTATATCCAAAACTATGCACTAATTTTACACAATATGTTTTATTATTATTGACATTTGATTGAATGGGGAATATATTGATAATTTGGTATTCTTTACTAAATACAAATATTTTATTATAAAGAATTTTATTTATGTTTTGAAATGATCATTAGATATATAAGGAAACCTTTGGGCATGTAGTCATTTTTGGGTCCCAATAATGGATAGCCCTCTATGGATCGATAGATATAATCCAACAAATCATATGGCCAAAATTTTTAAACGGGGTTTTAGGATATAATGATTCATTGATTAAACTATCTTGGGAAATTATTTAAAGATTAAGATATAATGATGTTTGATATCCTGAGGTCCAATATTATTTATTTCCTTATTTATGAATTCAATTACTATTACACATGATATTATTTCATTGATATTATCCATAGATTTATTTTATGACCAATTTATTAACTATGTGGCATGTTTTTTTAGTTACTAACCATGAAATATTTATTATGGATTATTTTCTCATTGTATATTTTGTTGTATGTAATCCCCACTGAGAATTTAAACTCACCCTTATTTTTTTCTTTTCTATATATTATTAAGAATAAATCATTGTATGAGTTTCAAAAATTATGAACGTATACTTTTCTATGTGTTATATTTTGTTCCCAGTGTAAAATGGGTATCATGTGTCTATCTGGATCCCCACGACATCTAAATTATTCAATGAATTGAGATTATATACCTTATATTTATTCCAATGTAATACTTTTGACCCTGATTATGAGTTACTGGAGTTGGGGTTGTTATAGTTGGTACTAGAGGAAGTTTAACAGAAACCTTGATAACAAGATTTTAGAAAACATAGACTACGGAACATAACCCTATAACATAAATTGAGGAAATGACTAATTATATCATAAAATAATAAAAAATTATATAAGGTGGTTATTTTGTGGCTTTTATAAAAAAATTATCTATGTCTATATATTAACTGTGGATCTGAACTTGGAATAGACACATATTAGGTTAAGAACCCTGAAAGGAGTTGGTTAAGTACATCTCAGCAATGATCCTGGTGCATGGTTGGTGTTCCCATATTGCACACCGAGTTTGACATTATCAAGGGTAAATGCTTGTTTTAATTCACATATTCCATACTAACCCTTATGAAATATTTAAATATTTATTTATTATTTCAATATATTTCAAATAAAACCATGTTTAGGATTATGATATTAACAGTGAAAAAATTCACAACTATTTCATGTGTCAAACCTCAATTAAAATTATTTATTATGATTTGAAATTTATAATTTTATTAAATAATTAAGTATATTACATTTTTTATTAATGTTTCCCAACATAATGAATGATGTCAATACTATTTTCCAATGTATACATTTCCCTTCTAATTAAGACAATATAACTGGTGTTTGAGATGAGTATATCCTAGCAATTTTTGGGTAGTTGACATTAGTTTTGACAAGTAACATTTCACATATGGAGAAACATAATGTTTCATAGTGTGATAAACCTATATTGGATCATTTTATATTATATAAGACCTCATAATTTAGTAAAACTACTAATTCACTGGTTGTCGAGCAATGGATTAAGTCCCTTGAAAAGATATTTATATCCTTGGGACTTGATAGAAGAGAAAAAGATACCCATATAGTATCTTGTCTCAAAGTTGATGATGATAAATCATGATCATTGATCGATATTACTTTGGTGTATAAATAAATAGAACACATGGATTAGAGATATTTTAATGTAACAATCTTCTACAAATATTTTACTCATAAGAAATGAACTAAAATAAATACAATGTTCCATATCTTATAGCATAATCAGTAAGAAATTTTTTTTAGATTTTGAGGATACCATTATAAGATTAGATATTTATTTTACATAATACTTGTATAAGAAAGAAGGAAATATTTACCAATTCATTTAAGTGTTATTCCAAGTCTCAAAATGACACTGGTTTATAAAACATTTTCATCTAATGATCAAATTGTTTTATGTGCCAAAAAAGAGAGGGAGTTTTTAAAATATTATATATTCAAGGGATATCAGGAGAAGAATAGATTATTTTAACAACAAAAAAGTAAAAATATGTAAAATAATAACAACAAGTAGTAGTAATACATATCATGTGGAAATTATAGAATGAAATATCCTAGATAATTATTAAAGTGTAATGGAGTTTGTTACATGTTTAAATATAGTGGTTATGTGGAAAATTATGTAAGGGGGAGAAGATATCATTATTATCCTATGTTTCGACTATAATGAAATAAATAATTATTCTTACCAATTTCAAAAGCATCAAAATAACATATCATAAAAGAGGTTAAGTAGAGAAGGACAAGCTTATAGACTGCTCATAGGTGAGGATGAAGTTCTTAAATATTATGTGAGTGTTACATTAGTTATATCATAGAATTATTCTAATTATATATATGATTTTGGATCTTTTCACTAATTTATATCATCTATATTTTACATCCAAATTATCAATTTCCTTATCACCTTATAAAGAGAGTTTTTAGTCAAAAATCATAGTGGAAATCACACTACAACAATGATATGTGTTGAATTTCCCATTATAAAACATAATCATTCCATATTTTATGAATTTATTTTTATTCATAGGTTTTAATTTAATATAATCTTTATTATGGGATGGATTTTAAAATATGTTGAAAAATTTAATTGCAAATAGTAGGAAATTTCGATTTGTGATAAAGATGTGAAATTCCTTATATTTAAAGGAGGGAATTTAGAATTTGATTTTGGCCACGGTCCAACTCCAGTAGCTATTCTAAATGATATTGTTTGGGAAGAATAGAAAACATAATATGTGGATAGAAAATGAAAATTTCACATTGTTAATGTACATATTATTCAAGAATACATTAATGTATTTTTGTGGAATTTATTGAATATTCACTAGACATTGAAGTTAATTTATCCATTTATATAATACTTAAAGAACGAATGCTATTAAATAATCTATAACTAATGGAAACTATAGAAATATTGGAATTAGAGAAACATATAGATGAGTTACTTAATAAGAAATTTATATTCCCCAGTGTTTCCTCATGAGGATCTCTTGTTCATTTCCTTATGAAGAAAGATAGATTAATGAGTATTTTCATTGATTATAGGGAATTAATTTTTATTATGATAAACAATAAGTATAATTTTCCTCAAATTTATGTCTTAATTGATCATCTTCATACAGTATATTTTTTTAAAATGTTGACCATCATTTTGGGTATCATTAATTCTGAGTAATGATTGAATATATTATTAAGGAATCATTTTGAAATAGGTATGTATGTCATGAGTTTATAGTAATTTCTTTTATATGAACTAATGAACCATATGATTTTATGGATCTAATGAACATATTATTCATGTATTATCATTATTATTTTCTATTTAATATTTATAAATAATGTATTTTTGTGTAATAAAAGATATAGGGACTATGAGATTCACATTTGGATTATTCATGAGAATTATAGAAGAAAATAGCTATATAAAATAATTTAAAAATGTAAATTTTAGTTTCAAAATGATTCATTTATTAGACATATTTTCTACAGAGATTCAATCTTAATTCATCCTATAAATACAAATGAAATTAAATAATGGCCAATAGAAATAATCATAACTGAGTTATGTAGTTCATTTCTTTAGAATGATAAAATTAGAAATTTTTTTATAGTTTTTCCCATTTGCCTAACATGAAAACCAAGATTACATGTAAAGGAGTTATGTTTGTATGAACAATTTAATGAGAAAAATGTTTTGAAGAATTGAACAGGAGATTATTCAATGCTTTTATTTCTACTCTACAATTAGTAAATGATTGATTTGTGATATATAGTGATGCATAGAAAAAGGAACTCAGTTATGTTCTTATAGAGAATGATAAATTTATTTACCACAACTACTATTACACTATCCTTTAACAGCACTGGTATTTATCAATGATTTTTTTAGAACTGATAAAGGGTACCATTTATCAACACATTATTTTTATCATTGATAAAGGGAACCCGTTATCAGCACATTTGTTGGCACCCATAAAGGGATCCTTTATCAATACTTTTTTAGTACTGATAAAGGTCAATAAAAATAAAAAATAAAATGATTTTGTAAAAAAAATATTAGAAATTTATTTAATTAAATAATTAGTGATAAAAATGAATAAATTGGTTATACTATATATAAATTATAAATAATAATATATATTATATATTAAATTTATAGATAAATGTAAAATGAAAATTAAAAGAATAAAAATTATAAATAAGTAAATTGAGAAGAATATTAAACATTTTATTATTTAAATAATTATTAATAATGTTCATAAAAATTATATACTATATATATAATGTATGTAAATATGTTTTATATATAACAAAATATTTATTTTTTTACATTAAATTGTTATATATTTAGTGAATAATGGCTTGTGATTTAATCATTAATATGAATTAAAAATACTCAATAATTACATTGAGTAATGGACATAATGGAATGTCATTTGATTTTACAATTTTACATAAATCAAATGTGTGTTATATAGATTTCACATGTATGTAATTAATGAATTTTTATATACAATGCACACACACAAATTCTTATTTAATTAATGCATAATAATATAGAAATGCACACACCTAATATTTATTTAAATTATTCAAAATGTAGCATTAATTTTAGATTTTCATCATAACATGATGCATTTAATATATCATGTCTTTAATCAATGTAATTTTGTTTTATTTTTAATTTTAATATAGTAAGTATTAATTAATTTTTTAAATTTTAAATTTTTCATTTTTTTGGAATTTAATTAATTTCTATTATTTATTTTACATATACATATGTACAATATTTTAATATTTTACATTTGTATGCATATTTATTTAAGTATATATATCCAAAAAATTTAAGTAATTTATATTTAATAAATAATACTTATAAATTTTTCCAATATTATTAAAGCATGCTTGTTTTTAATTATTCATTTTCACTAATTCTTTACATGCATGCACGTAAGATTAAATATTCTTTAATAATTTTCTAAATAATTTGTAAATAAATGTTTATAAATGTGTATATCTAATATTAATACATTTATATATTTATAATTTCCAATAAATTATTATTATTTTTTATAAAATAATTTATATATTGATAAATAAAAAAATTTAAAAATATAATAATTTTAATTAAATAATGAATATATTTACTATATATATATTTATATAAATTTTTTAAATATATTTTTAAGTAGTTATAATGATATAAATATTATATCTTTAAAAAGTATTTATATAATTCTAAATAAATAATTACATATTTAAATAATTATAAAACTTTAATAAATATATTTACTATGTTATTATTTATATTTATTTATTAAATATATATTTAATTATATAAATATTTTAAAAATTATTTATAATTATAATTCCTTTATCAGCTCTAATGTAATAAACGTAGATAAAAGCCATATTTATCAGCACTAATTAATTTAGTGCGGAAAACATGATATTTATCAGCACTTTTTTGGAAGCACTAATAAAAGTGTACTAGTCTATTTTAATAAATCTAACTAGTCACAAAATAATTGTGATATCTGAAGTTTTCCATGGATTCCACCCACATCATCTCTCCTCAGTGAATTGAATCTCAAATAAATGGTTGAATCATGCCTGAAAATTTTGAAGGTACAAATCCAAGGCTCGAATGATTCAAGGGATGAACAAATCGAAGACTCAAACGTTTTCACGATTTTATACATCTCTACTTTCTATTGGATGATTAGAAGATTCAATACAAGGTATCATATATTCTTATCCTCCTCCCCACTCATTGATTTCTTTTTTGGTGATATCTATTTTTAACCATTATACTTTCATAAACATTGTCATATCACTGTGGAAAACAATTTATATTGTGGATGTTTGTTTGAAATGATATAGTGATGCCAGATCTTGAGTAATAGTTATAAAGGATTGTATGACCAAAACAATTATCCTCCTCTCTTGAGTTTCCATGGGATATTTTTCACAATATTTTAATTGTGGATCATTTTATCCTTCCATTTGATATGGGATATGAATCGTGCGTTCACTATATTTATACAGTGAGAAGAATTTTTATATCCACTTTTCTTTGATTTAATTGAACATTTGATGGAGATAAGGATCCTGATCTAGAGTTTCTTTTCGATAAGTAACCATATTTTCAAGGGAATGAGATTCTATAGAGATAAAGGATTGTTTGGACAAAATTAAGTGGATCTTGTACACCCTCAATATTTCACCTTCCCTTAAGTTGAAATGTGTTTTATTTATGCATGAATTTTCTTGCCAATGATTATGTGGGATGATATTAAAAGCTACATTAAATGAAAATATGTGACATAAATACCACTTTAGGGAAGACCCATATTCATTTGATCCAAACAATGTTTCATCTGGATATTCCAACTAAAAAATGTTAGTAAGTTGAGAGAGAATACTAATTTGAGGATAACTAGTTTTTTCAAATGTCTAGAGCCACCTAATATAGCATATCTAAGAGGGAGTCCCACTAGGGGAACCCTAATGTTTATTTCATATAATTAACTAATTTTTTTTTAAAATTATTAATATCTATAATATAATTAGTAATAAATATCTATCAATTTTATCCCTTCTCATAAAAAAATCTCGACCCACACTTTATAAGTCAGTATATAAATATCTCATTATCAAATATGATCACTTTTTCACTACCAAAAATCAATTTCCCCTTTCAATTTCAATTACCATAAATTATTATCAACCCCAAATTAGAATATGATTTAGCTATTTTTCTACACCTTTGTAAAAATATATCCATGTTTGAAATGATAACCCACACATTTTTTAGCATCTATTTTTATTTAAAACATCAATTAAAATAAAAAATATATATCTTGAGATATAAACCATTTATAAAATAATGAGTACCCTTTGAACTTGTCAGAAAAATTAATTATAGCAATTTACCTCTCACTGATATGAACAACCAATATCTAATATGAAATGATGTTTCTTTTGTAAATAATTTAGTGTGATTTCAATTATAAATTCCTCTCACATTAAATTATTTTTTATATAATACATTTCTATTAGAGGTGGGGAAATTCTTTTTTATAGGATTTAAAGTATTAAAAGTGGTATTTTTCTTATAAATATAAAATTTATATAGGCCCCAATGATGAAAATATCATAACAAGTCCCCACCAAGACCCCTTGGATCATAGAAAAGAATGTTTATGCCCCCCAAATCTCACATTTAACATTCCATGAGTTAATAACTTTTTCTAATGGTGTAATTCTCATAAATGGGATGCATTACCCCTTTTTAAAAACACAATACAGTATAATTATCATCATCATCAGTTTTATCTCCCTAACAGTTATTATTTTATTTCTCTCTTGGGACTCATCCTCCATATCTTTTATGTTTATTTTACTACTACGATCATTAGTCATCCCAGGGATGACTACTTGTAAGATTATTTCAAGAAACGTAGGTGCATTTCCATAAGAGATGGAAGATGTGTATCAAAAAATGTATTGATAAATGTTCAGGAGATGAGCGGATAAGGATGATAATTATCTATAACATTAATATTTGAATGATTTCAATGGATAAAAACAATCATAGTTTTCAATTACCCATTTTCTTCAAATCATACTAAAATTCATTCAAATAATGAATTGTTTTCTTTCCCTTATAAGAATTATCAATAACTTTCACTTTCCATAATGAATGTCTTATGCATATTTATGTATTTATTATACAAAATTAATATTTTATTAACCTAATATTATGGATATGAATTGAAAATGGATGCACTCAAATAGTTTGAAGAAAAATTATGATGATAAAGATAAAGTGTTCTTCAATATTGGAATATAGCATGCATAGAACCATTCTAAAATCATTTTTCCATGGTAACATTATTGTTATTCAAAATAATTAGTCTAGAAGAGTTGTAAGATCATTTGATTTGTGACATCATATATCTTACCTATAAATTATGTTTAAAACACTTGGAAAAACATAATTTGCACACCTATTTGGATTATATTATGGTTTATGGATCATTTTATAGGAATACCAGTGTTAATGATGATGAAGATGGACTGGAAGAAATAAAAATAAAAATTGAAGATAACATTCTTGATTGTCCAAATTTTTTTGAGAAGTTAAATAGTTATTCTAATAATCAATTGAAAACCAGTTATACCCAATACATAACATTTTAACTGAATTGAAGTTATATAATTTGAATGATGGCAACAGATGGAGTGACACAAGATTTTCAAAACTATTTGGTCTCATAAATGATATGATTCTAGAAGAATATGAACTACCATGTTGAATATATAATGTTAAATAAATGATATATTAAATGATAATGATCTCAAATAAAATATATGCATTTCCAAATGATTTAATATTATTTCACCTGGAACATGAACTACTTAAAAAATTATCTTTCTATGGTGTGGATCGAAACAAAAAATGAATCATGTCATTTGAAATATTTATGGTACATTACTATCATTCCACAGATTAAAAGACTATATATATTTTAGGAAACCATGAGATAATTGACATGGCATGAAGATATAATAATTAATAATGATAAACTATGGCATCCATTAGATTATCCTTAGTGGGGGAAAACTAATTATGAGTGTCCTAAATTTGGAAATGAGCTAGAAACATTCACATTGCATTATCTGTACATGGAATAAATCCTTTTAGTGTACATAATAGTACTCATAGATCAAGGCCCATCATGTTGGTAAAATATAATATTTATCCATGGTTATGCATGAATAATATATATATTATATTAAAGTCTATTTGGATCTATTACTCAAATATCTGAAATTGATGTGGGATATAGGTGTTCTAATGTATGATTCTTCTATAAGGGAAGAATTCCCATTTAGGGAAAAGTTTTATGGGATGATAATTGAATTCACCGATATTAGAAATTTATTAGGATATAGCATTAAAAGAATTTTGGGGTGTCCCATTTGTGAGAAACACACAAACTTAATTCAGTTGAAACATTTGTTGAAGACATTGTTTTCATGATATTTGAAATTTTTACCTTGATGAAATAAATATCGATCATGGATGACATCATTCGATGGAAATATCAAAAAAGGTAAAACACCATCTCCAATATTGGGTGACCAACTATTCAATAAAGTAATATATATTGAATCTATTTTTAGTATACCATTCTCAAAAAACCTTATGGAATTTGGTTGAATGAAGATATAAATTTCATTAAATTACCATATTGGAATTTTTGGTATTTCAAACATTTTTTGGATGTCATGCATATAGAAATAAATTTATTTTATAGTGTTATTGTAACATTGATAAATTTTCATGAAAAAAGAAATATGGAATAAAGGATAGGTTGTAATTCATTGGAATGGGGATAAGGGAATAGTTGGCATCATTGAAGGGTATAGGGTGGACTTTTCTTCCTTTACCAGCTTAAACTATATATAGATACCAAAATTTTTATTTTGTAGTTTTCTTTATTATGTAAAATTTTTAGAGGGGTATCTATAAAATATCAATAATCTCATGTTAATAAATACTTCTAAGTTACAATAACTAAAATCAAATGAATATTATGTTTCCATGAAATATTTGATATCAATTTATTTCCATTGAATTCTTTCTAAAAATATAAGGCATAAATTAAGAAGACTCTACTTCATTTTCAAATCCATATGTAGTAAATTTATTGACCCGATTAATTTTACAATCATGAATAAGGAGGTTGTAGTCATATTATGTGAATTATAGATGTTCTTACCACCCTAATTCTTTGATATAATGGCCCACCTAATGGTTCACTTGGTTAGAGAGGTTCAACTATGTGGTCAAGTCAAATGGATGTACCTCATTGAACAATATATAAATATTTTGAAATGGTATGTCATGATTCTAAGTTGGCTAAAGATTTGTACTAAAATATGATATATTATTGAAAAAACTATTGAATTATATACTGATTACCTATCATATGTGTATATCATTTGTCTCCAAGTGACTCATCATAGGGGACACCATATGGATAAAAAGATTTCCAAAATTTATGTAATTATAATTACCTTAATAGGGTCGGAGAAATCACAAATTTATATTTTATATAATATTAAAGATATTTGAAGCATTCATTGAAACCCACAAATAAATTCTTATATATTTGAATCTATTGAGGACTGAAGGATGGATATAAAATACACATAATCAAAATTTTATAGGATTGTTCCAAGATCAAATTTAAAAGGAATTATCTATAAATACAAATTAAATTAATAAACAACTTAAATGGCTATCTAGGGGACCAAATTCAAATGTTATAACTTAAACTAGTTTTATAATAAATGGTTATATGTTATATATAAAAGAACATGATGATTTTAGAATGATGAAAAATAATGGTGTTATGCTTCTATAGAAATTGATTCACATATATGTTTCCAAGTATAAAAATCAAATTTAGGAAAATATGTCATATTTTTTTCATTATCGAACAGATATATGAGTTGGATTTCACAACATTTCAATTTCTGATTTTCTGTTACATATCTGTGAACAATATGAGTGTAGTGAATGTGATGAAATGGGATTTGTGAAGGTGAATTTCAGTATGGTAGGGAAAAAATATAATACATTCATAATGGAATCAAAATTAGTTCATGTATTTCTTGTCTTAGATTGAGCAAACAACAATTGGTTGATTTTTCTACTGGTGAATAAAATAAATTTGGTTCAAATTAAAATTCAATTGAGGTTGAAAATTTTATTAGGAGTTCAAAATAAATTCATTCAAGTACCAATGTATACAATTCCTTCTACATTAGATGGGACCACAATGAAAGGATTTGTATTATTGATATAAGAAACAAATACCTAAAACCCTTAAAATTGAAGAGAGTTTTTTGAGAAGGGAAATATTTTTTTAAATACACTATCTTTTCCTCATAATAATATAAGTTTTCTACTGTATTAATATAATTTAAATTAAATGTTTGACTACTCATGTAGAAAATTACTTCTATACCTGATGATGTTACCCATCCCTCATAATAAAGCACTATAAAGGTAGAAACCCTTTGGGAATATATTAAGGTAATGTTAAAATATAATTTCTCTATTTTACTGAAAATTAATATAATGAAATGTGGATTTATTTTTCATTATTCCTTGAATAGTTCATTTATTTTAAAATATTCATATCCATCATTCCTGGATTTTTTGTACCAAAACATCTACATATTTATTCTCCCTCAAAACCTTTTCTCCTCTATAGTGTTACATTTATCGTATTCCTTAAAGTTCCCTCCACTGAAATTATAGGAAGAGCAATGAAATTGAATCTACTCGATCAAATAGTTAATCATGATGTTTTTATAGTAAAATAATTTTCCATAGAAGAAATTTATTACATCATATTTATGGTTAATTTATTTATTTTTAGTATTACTCCCATAATAATTTTCTTCATATATAGGTGGACTCCTTTGTTTGATTTGGGGTGGTTTATCCATCTTTCATGCCTTTCTACACCAAAACATCCATATACATCTTCTCCCTTAAAACCATTTCACCAATATTATGTTGTAATTTATAATTATTTTTAATGTTCACTCTACTTCTAAATCGCAGTGGTAATATTTATGTTTTCACAATAATATCATTGTCTATAAAGTTAATGCATTGTTTCATATTTATGTTTAATTTATTTCTATTTAGTATGGCTTATATAATAATTTTTTTCCTATACAGGTGGATTATTTATTCGAATTTTTTTGGTCTGTTTGAAGCTTCTCAAGCTCATGAGATATTATACATCAAGACTACAAATAAAATAATGAAAATAAAAAAATTTGTCAAGAATGCATAAAACCATCATGAAAAGATAAATTCCTACAAATTATTTAATTAATTTATTTGTCATTTTATCTTTAGTTTTTATGTATAATTTCTTATCATTTTTATCTAATACTTATTTAATTTTTTACAGGTCTTTTTGGACGTCATATTTTTCTTTCAATTATATACAAAAATTCAAAAAAGAGATAAAATTATCCTTTCATCCAATGTTTCCATGATTTCCAGGTCCCTTATTTATCGAACATCCAACACTGGATATTGAGTCAATTTTCTTAGCCCAAGAAACCATTCTCATTAAAAGATACATGAATATATAAATCACATGTTCCCATTATATTGACTTTATGTGATATAATGAGAAAATGAGTTTCTTATACTCTTCTAAATTTCAATAGTGAGAATGGTTTTTTAACTAAATACATTTAGTTAACATGAAATGTTATATTTTTGAAAAATAAATCCAATGTAAATCATGTTAACATTGGTAGTTATGATTTTTTGAAACTTTTAGACACCTAGAAATAGTTCAACCTCAATCTAACACACGATATGACCCGTATGACTCTGCATTCATCTTTTTATTTAAATTTAACATTAATTATATTTAAAAATCTAAAAGAAAATCTAAAAACCAATAAAACATATTCATATTGTTTTTAAACATTAATACAGTGATCTATAAGTCATTTTTTATGTTTAAAAATTAGCCACTCCAAAATCAAATACATGATGTGCTTGGAATGACTAAAAGTGTCTCTTATCACTTTAAAATAAACATTTTAGTTCAAAAAGTGTCACTCATTGAAAACAAAGAAAATAAGATCGAATTTTGTTTCTAATTTATTAAATTTATTCATAAATCATTTTTAATTTATTCGAATCGATCTCAAATCAAACCAATAGATGATCTCATCAATAGGAGTCAAAGTGTAATTTTCTTATTTAAAATGACATTTTACTAAAAAAGACAAGTGACATACTTGAAACTGATAAAATATGTTCATATTTTTGATACTTTAGGAACATAATCCATAATTCATTTTAAATTTATTGGACTCACCCAAACAGCAATCCAATGCACGGTGTGACCGGTAAGACTCCAAGTTTCTCTTTTTATTTAAAATTGACATTTATTTTAATAAAAAAATGACTAACCAAATCAAAGCGAAGAAAATTTTTTTTTTATTATTTTGATACTTTATGAAAATTATTTATAAGGAATTATTTCATGTGTAGTAATTATCCTCACCTAAATCTAATACATGATGTTCTTGTTATGACACAATGTGCCTATTATGAGTTTAAAATCGATATTTAATTCAAAAATGTGTCACTCACTGAAATCATAGTAAACATTCTTTTATTATCATTATAATTTTGTAAAACTATTCATAATTCATTTTTTACATATAGAAATTGGTCCCATGTCAATCTGAAAAATGATGTCACCTGTATGAATTAATTTCCGTTTTTCTTTATTAAAAAAATTAGTTAAAATGAAATTTGATGTACTCAAAATAATTAAAAAATGTTTATATTGTTTTTATAATTTATGAAAATGATCCATATGTTATTTGAGACATGTTTAAATCAGCCTCACCTTTATCTAAAACATAGTGTGGTTGGTATGACTCCATGTGCAAATTTTTTTTTAAAATTGACAACAATTTTAGTTAAAAGGATAACTAACCTACTCAAAACCAAGAAAATGAATTCATATTGTTTTTCTACTTTAGTAAAATATCCATAAGTAATTTAAGACATGTAGTAATCAGCCTCACCTCAATCTATTACAAGATGCTCCCAATATGACTCAATGTGTGTCTTATTAATTTAAAATCGAAATTTTAGTTCAAAAAGTGTCAGTCACTAAAAATTGATCAAACACACTCATATTGTCTTGATAATTTAGAAAACTGATACATAAGTATTTTTTGATGTGTGGGAATTACTCTCACTTCAATCCAACACATTATATGACTGGTATGAGTCAAAGTGTGTGTTTCTAGTTTAAAATGACATTTTAGTTAAAAATATAAGTGACATACTCAATATTGCGAAAACACAATAGGAATGTTTTTACACTCTAGGAAAATGATCCATATGCCATTTGAGATATGTTAGAATTATTTTCACCTCAATCTAATTCATGGTGTGATCAGTATCACTCAAATTGCCTCTATTTATTTAAAAAATAAATCTATTTTAGTAAAAGGAACAATTGACCTACTCAAATCCAATAAAAAAATGGTGTTATTTTTATACTTTACTAAAAATATCCATATTTAATTTTTCATGTGTATTAATCAATCACACATTAATCTAATACACAATGTGCCCAGTATGACTCAATGTGTCCTTTATGAGTTTAAAATTGACATTTTAGTTCAAAAATGATCACTCACTAAAAACAATTAAAACATGGTGAGATTACATTGATAATTTAGTAAAATAGTTCTAAAGTCATTTTTTATGTGTTGGAATTAGTATCATAACAAACCAACACACGATGAGACCAGTATGAGTCAAAGTGTGTGTTTCTAATGTAAAATAATATTTTAGTAAAAAGGAAAAGTGACGTACAAAAAACTAAGAAAATGCATTTTGATTATTTTGATTCAATAAAAAAACAATCGATAAGTCATTTGATACATTTTGGAACTAGATGTACCTTAATACGATTCACGTCATGATTGTTATGACTCAAAGTGTGACTTTTTTATTTAAAATTGGCATCAATTTTAGTAAAAATGACAAATGTTCTGCTCAAAACAAATAAATTAAATTCAGATTAGTTTTGATACTTTTTGAAAAAAATCCATTATTCATTTTTGGCGTGCAGGATTCATAAACACCTCAATCTGATACATGATCTACCCATTATGACTTAATGTTTCTGTTATCTGTTTAAAATTGACATTTTAGTTCAAAAAGTGTAACTCCTTGAAAACTAGGAAAATGTGCTCGTATTGTGTTTATAATTTAGGAAAATGATTCATATGTAATGTATGTCATGTAGGAATTAGCCTCACATCTCACTGACACACGATGTGACCAGTATGAGTCAAAGTGTGTGTTTCTAGTTTAAAATGAAAATTTAGTAAAAAAGACAAGTGATATTCTCAAAACCATGAAAACATGTTCGGATAATTTTGATAATTTATAAAAACACTCCATATGTCATTTTTTACATGTTTTAATCAGTCACTCCATAATCTGATTCACAGTGTGACCGGTTTGACTCCAAGTATGCATTTTTGTTTAAAATTGACACCAATTTTAGTTAAAAGGAAAACTGGACTACCCACAACTATGAAAACATGTTTATATTTTTTTATACTCTATAAAATAATAAATATGTCATTTTTTGATTAGTAATCATCCTCACCTCAATATGATACATGATATTCCTAGTATGACTCAATGTGTCTATTATCAATTTAAAATCAACATTTCAGTTCAAATAGTAGGACATGTTGAAAAATTAGAAAATTAACATGGATTGTCTTAATAATTTAAGAAAAAATTTCTCAAGTAATTTTTACTTTTTAGTAACTGGTATCACATCAAATCGATACACGATGTGATTGTTATGATCTGATGCAAATTTTTTCAGTTTATAATTATATTTTAGTAAGAAAGACAAGTGACATACTCAAAACACAAAAAATTCATTAAAACCATATTAATACTTTTGGAAAATTATCCATGCGTGATTTAAGAAAGGTTGGAACTTTCTTCACCTTAATCTAATTCATAGTGTGACTAGTATGACTCCAAATACATCTTTTTATTTAATATTGACCCAATTTTAGTAGAAAGGACAATTAACCTACTCAAAACCTATAAAACACATTCATAATGATTTTATACTTTAGTAAACTGATCCATATGATATTTTTTATGTGTAGTAATCAGCCACACCTTAATCTGATACATGATGTCCTCAATATGACTCAATGTGTCTGTTATGATTTTAAAATTGATATTTTTGTTCATAAAGTGTCTTACAAAAAACCTAGAAAATTCCCTAATATTTTTTTATTAATTTAGTACCTAAATTCAGATGTCATTTTTTGATAGGTAACAATTGGTCTCACTTAATAATAACACATGATGGGATATGTATGATTCAAAGAGTGTTTTTCCATTTTAAAATGACATTTTAGTTAAAAAGACAAGTGACATAATCAAAACTGTGAAACTAAATTCAGATTGTTTTGATACATTTAGAAAATGATCCATAAGTCATTTAAGATGTTTTGGAATCTTACACACATCAATATAATGCATGATGTGAATTGTATGACTTCATGTGTATCTTTTCAAAATATAAGTGTCATTTTAGATTAAAACACACATCACATTTCCATAGTTTAGTTTAAAATTAACACGTTCTATTAGTTTATTTCATTAAATTATTAATAACATAATAATTTTTTTCTTATATAGGTAAATAATTTGGCATTAGAAGGGGTGGTTTATTCAGAAATAGCACGAGTCGGGGTGAGGATCAAAAGATAAAGGAACATTGATGTTTCTGAATGCATTTAACAATCTGTCCTTATGTAATTGTTTAAAAAATGTTTGAAATGTCTATACAGTAGTGTATTTTTCTTAAATTTTCGTTTTTAATTCCATTTCATTTAAATTATGTTTTGGTGGTTTATTTTCAGTTTATATCTTGTCTTTTTCTAATACTAAAGTGTGTTGTTATAGCATATTTTACTAGTTTTATAGTGTGTTGTTACAAAACACTATAATATTCCCCATAATCAATGGTTTTAAAAGCACAGATAAAGGATCAATTTATCAGGTCTTTTAAAATCCCTGATAAAGGACCCTTTTATCGGTGCATTTAAAAGTGCTAATAAATTATCCATTTTTCAACGATCCTATAAGAAATGATAAAGTCCATTTATAGCACTGTTAAAGGCCTGTTTTGTAATTATGTACACAAAATGGTAGATATATACTCATGTATATAACTATAAAACTCATTATCTTGAGTAGGTAGTGATAATTGTTTCTTTGATGATTGGATAAAATTATTTATAGTGAAAGATGTGATATATACATAGACACTAAGAGCCTGAAATAATATATTCTCGTAGAAATATTTCAACATGAGTTAAATTTGATGGCTCTAACTTCTCAATGATTATGATTTCTCAACATAATATCACCTATGGAATGGAAATAATGTTTTGGGTGCATAGAGGAGGAAAATCATGGAATCCTAAACACATTGAGGATTTATAGGGTTACTTTATTAACAGATTTAATAATGATTGATACACAAATTATTATAGAAGGATAAAATCACTCACTTTTCAAATGATTTTAAATTCATCCTTAGAGTAAATGATAAATGTTCTCATCCAGGAGATGTGAATTTTCAAAATAAAATTAAAGTAGTGAATGATGGAAAACTTTTGGACCTCATGGTGTTCAAAAATTCTTCTAGGGGATAGATATTCCATCCATAATTGAGCTAAAAATAAAATTATTAGATGATTCTCATTGCTCAAATTTATCTATACACCCTAGTATAACGAAGATGTATAGGGATTTGATGGAACATTTTTTGTAGGATAATATGAAACCTTAAATTATTGATTATGTGTCAAGATTCATAGTTTTTCAAAAGTATAAGACTGTGCGACAGAACCCAATGTGATTCATGAAATTTCAATATATTCTTGTGTGGAAATAGGATGGCATTACTATGGAAATTTTCAATGGATTATAAAATACTCCTAGAATGAATGATTCTATATGGCTTACTATTGATCTCTAATAAAGATCTGAATAGTAATATTTTATAATGGAAGATTACCACTATAGCACCATCAATGGCTTTATATAAATGATGTTTCATGATATCAAGGTTCACATCATTAAATCATGAATGATCAAGATCCATGATTTAATCAAAATTATAGAAAATTCAATAAAAGTCTATTGATACCAAGATTCAATAGATCACCAAATATCATCCTGTAAGTGATGTAAAACTTGAAAAGACTATTTGAACACTAGAGGAAAAGTGGATATCATTCCTGCATGACTATAATGGTACATGGGATCAATATTTACTATTTTTAGGATTTTACTATAACAATAGCTTCCATTCAATTATTTAAATGCTTTCCAATGAAGAATTATATACAAAGAGATGGCAAACTCTAACTTGTTGGAATAAATTTGGAGAAAGAAAACATGCATTCCTGTAACATGTCTAGGGGACAATGAAAAAGGTAAATACTATTAACACTCATATAAAATATTCTCAATTTATGAAAAATAGTTATAGAAATAACTAAATGAAATATTGGTAATTTTTGTGTGGCATTCTAGGTTTTCTTGAAAGTATCTCTATAGAAAGGACATATAAGGTTTGGAAAGAAAGAGTATTTGAGAAAAAGGTATATTGGAAATTTTGAAATTCAAGAAATAATTGGATATGTTTTTTATAGGTATGATGATACGTGATGTTTATCTAACGTAGATGAAGTGTTACATATATCATTATTAAGGAGTTACATTCCAAACCTAATTCATGTCCTTACCTCTAATGAAAGATAATTAGAACATGATATATCTAATTGTGAAGACCCCATCAAAATTCTTTAATACGGAGGAAATTATCTTATAATTTGATGAAATTACTAGTATTGGTACTTTGGATAAATCATTAAATATAGGAATCAATTTTTTAACTCAAAGATGTTAAGAAGAAGAACCACCCTCATTGGGTTTGAATGTAATATCCATGAAAATTTTAAGGATGAAATTTTTATAAGAGTGAAGAATGTAACACCGTATATTTAGATATATTATACGAAAATTATATATTAATAATAATATAACATCGTTTTTGTGTTAATCTCTCATGGAATAGAAATAATAATTTTATAGGTTGAATATTGATGGTGAAAATATTTTGTAAAGATAAGGGTATAATGAGTTCTTGAAATATTACCTTATAAATATGAATTAAAAAATAACTAAAATGGAAATATTTAATAATTAATCATTTTATTTATAAAATTATTTTATAATAGGTATAATTAACCATTTATTGACAATAAATTTGATTGAAATAATGATATGGTTATTTAAAGTTAAAAGCTGATATTTTTCAGAAACAAAATTACAAAAATAAGATAATATATATAACCAATTTAGTTATTTAAAATAACAATAAAAAATAATTCATTAATATAATTTAATAGATACTATATCTAAATATATTAATTTATATCCTTATAATTATTATTCAATGTTATAAATTCAATGTAAGATCATCTTATTTTTGAAAACAACAGTTTTTTAAAACATGTTTTTCAGCACATTTTGTGAGTTTATTTTAATATTAAATTATATATCTTATATGAATTTTATTTATTAAAATTTATTATATTAATTTGAATCAAAATATCAAAAAAAATTATGCTTTTATTTTTTTCATAATGATGAATAGAAATTGCAAATCTGTGTTAAGACGGTTAAGGTTACAACGAGTTTATGAGGATGTTAATTTAGAAAGAAGATGGTTAAAATTACGTGAAAACATTAAAAACCCCCATTGGATGATATTAATTAAAAATAAATATTATCAACTATTAATAAGATCCATTTTTTTAAATTTTTCCGTGAATTTTACCAATAAATATTATAAATCATTGAAAATTTTTAGGTGTGTCGCTCACCTCAATTATTAAAGGGCTCCACATCCCCTCACTTATTCAAAACTATTAATCCATTTAAATCAATCAAAATCTACCAAAATATCATTAAAACATTATCAAACACATTATAGACTAGTTTTTCTTCCCAAAATAATATACATATAGTTCATAATAATATATCCAATGGATTGTTTTCTATGACAAGGTAATCATCTTCCCCAAGGTCATTCCTTTTTTACTTCTTCTTTTCCCACCTTTAATTATTTCATAATTATTCCAATATAGTAACAATATTACCAACCATATATTATGATTTTAATAAGTTGATAGAATAATATTTACCCATCTCGTTCTCCATTAAATGGGAAACAAACACCACACTCATGTTTACAAAAGACTACTGCATCATGAACCGATGTAATATGTTTTCAATCAACAAATCACATTGATAGTCCTAATAATAGAAATAATCAATATATATATATATAATACTATTGACCTAATATTGTCCCCATAAAATTAATATATAATCCATTATTTTAACCTTTCACCCATTAAGGTAATGATAGCATCACTCATATGTACATACGGTATATCTTCTACAACAAGAGATGTGATTCGTTTTCCATGTCCAAAATTTACACCTAATTCTAAAAATGATAATAGTAAGTAAATGTGTTATTTATAAAATTAATATCATTAAGTATATTATTAAACTATATCCTATGAAAAATATTCAATCCATCTATGACAAAACATGCATGAAAAAATGGTGTGGTTAACTCCCAAACTAATTATAACACGGAAATATTATTAGCGAAGGATTGATAAACTATTATAAGATGATAATCTATGATATTATAAATAATAGTACGGTTCTAACTTTGTTATAAATTACTAAAAATTTTAATACTATTATGGAGAATGTTAAATCATTTTTAACAAAATTGAATATTGAGGTAGGGTATTTCATCTAAATTTTCAATCCATTTAAGAATGTTTGATATTATGCACCTATTTTATTTTATTAGGTGTATATAATATATATTTTATATTTTTTACATGAATAAAAATTTATTAATCATTATTAATGTTTTAATTATTATATATTATATCAAGTAGTTATAATTTAAATGTTACCCAAGTGGTAAAGATTTATTTTATAGTATAATTTTTTAGGATTCATATAATTTTCATTAATGGAATATTATAATACATCCTTTATAAAATACATATATTCTCTAATACTCTAGATATTTAATGATTTTCTATATTTAAATCCATATTATTCTTTCATTGGTACTTTAATGAATAAAATAAATATTTAAAATAAAAATATAATTTTATTTCTCATTTAATGGAGTATATTCTTCTTCAATGTCTATATTTCTAAAAATAATTTTACAAAAGTATTGTTATTTATCATATGATTTCATAAGGAAAATTTATGTTATAGTTGATTTTTTAAAATTTTATATATGAATATTTATCATTGTTTTAGAAATAATTATTTTTAATATTATTTATAAAAAAACATAATGAATGTTTTTAATGTATACGATGTTCATAAAAATCCCCTCTACTATAACCATTTTAAAATATTTATATTATTCTTCAACATTTAAATTGTTTTAAAATTGAATATCTTAATTAATGAATATTTTAATATTTCCCTTCCACTTTATTTACTTTTTCAAAGGATATAATTATATTAAAAAAACTATATTTTTGATAAAATGATGGTTATCTATTATCACTTTTTAATTTTTTATTCATGAATATTCCCTTGAACATTCACTTTCTTATTATCCTTGAAAATTAAATTTATCTTAAATATACAAATTCCAAATTTCCTAGATCTGATTATATCCTAAATTATCTACCTTATTTACAAATTTTGTTTTACTATTAATCTTTTTTTGCTTAACTGGGGAAAATCATGATTAATATGTTTTCTTTATTGAACACAGATATTAATTAATAATGAAAATATTTATGAGTTGAATTGATCATTTAGGATCTGAGTAATTCATTTTACATGTAGTTATGTTTGGTGCCTAATTATAGAGGTCCCCTCGATGCATTAATAAGTGTTTTCAGACAAATAAGATGAAAAAATTAAATAATTGGGGTTTTGGTATATAAATACCCATCAATTAATCAATCATATAACAAAACATTAATAGTAATGACATCACAATGTATAAGACCATGAATATAAAAACCAGATATTTTCAGAAATAATTTTTTCAAATAAATTTAATTTCATCCCTAGATTACATTACATAAGACAACGAGTTTAAATGAATAGTGATATGCTATTTAAATTTTATATTCACAAAGCCATTGGATTTGAGATATGAATGGTACTAAATAAATTATTAAAATTTATTGTTTTCACAAATTTAAATAGAAATCATTAGTTTTAAATTAATGAGAACATAAATCAAGAATCATTTAAAAATAAAGTAGTCTTTTTTTGAAAACTGTTTTATGGGGTCAATGAATTTTTATCATAATAAATTATATTTTACACTATTTTTGAAATATTTCATTGAAATTTATATATTTTATATTCAATAAATTGTTTTAACATGCATCTAATATATTTTTATTAGGCATTGGATAATGCTAAATCTAGTTTTATGATTAAAAAAATTAGAATCAAGAAGTTTTCATCACATTTTTCACACTTATATTAAAATTAATTCTGTTCATTTATAGGTATTTAATTATATAAAATGAATTTAAGAATTATAAATAGGGGATTCATATTTGGTTTGTATGACCCTTTTATTTTTTTCAATATGAGTAGTAACCATATTAAAAATGATAACCTTTGTAAAGGATAAATACTGTGAATCTAGATAAAAACTAAGTGGCGAGGCTATAATTCTTCATCGTTATTATTATAGTATGAATTTGATTCTTACTTTATCACCATAGGGTATAAATTTATTATTTTAATTTACATTATTACATAAAATTTTCAATATAATAAATACATCAAAGAAAGATGCAAAATGGAACTCTCAATGTTTTTAATATCTCTTATGTTTCCACATATGGAAACAATCATGTTATAAAAGAATATAAGATATATTTTTAGGTTTAGGAAATTATTTTATTATTGTAAATTAATTTTTTATGTTTCATTAATTATATAATGAACTTAATTTCTTATGCAACAATGATGCAGTATTTCTCCATATTATTAAAAATATAATAAAAGAAGTTAAACATATTAAAACATATTTTATTTGAATGATTTAATGTGTCTCACAATTTTTATATACAGGTATGATGTATTAGGGTGGTGTGAAATAATTATATTGTAATTCTCTCTTTCCTTGATGAATTTTAATTTAAATTAAATGGATTTTATTAAAAATTACATTAATGAAATTTTATAAAAATTATATTTTATTAAATGATATAAAATTCATAAATATCATAGATTCATCCAAATGAATGGGATACAGTTAAAAAACAACCATGGTAATTTTTTCATCTTTCATCATTTTATAGTCTATTTATTACCCCTTAAAATATATAAAACATTAATATTGCGGTAATTTTCAAAAGGATTAAAGGGGATTGAAATTAAAGTACAAGTGTACAAATGTGTTCCAAACATGAAAACATTTTATTGGATGAGAATATTATAGATCATTATCATCGTAGAATTTAGTCATTTCCGTACTGTGTCATTTTTACATCCAAATTAATTAATATCAAATTATTATTTTAAAAATATTCATGTGTTCCCCACAACTCAATTATAAAAGGGATACCCATAATTTCACTTATTTAGACAACAATTATACTTATATCTCAACAAAATTATTCCAATTAGACATTTACACATACCTATACACATATGTTAGAATTTATTTTTCTGATATGTAACTACTGAACATATGTTCTTTCTTACCACTTGTATTATTTTGTTTTTATATGAAAATCATTTTTATATGTCTCATCCCCAATGTATTAAAGCATATAAAGATTCTTCATTTTACAAATGGATTTTTCAAATAAAATTTAATGATTTACTAGATTGATATATATTTGTTTGATCATCACCATTTTATTTATAGATCTATAGGATCATTGATAATAGGTTAGCTTATTTCCATGGAATTTAATTATTTGTTGACTACTAAAAAATTAATTCACATATTAACATTATATATGGGAATTTTAGGGGTTTTTACCACATATTCTTTCATAAACATCTAATTAAAGTATTTTTTGATGTATTAAAAAGGATTGATATTATCAACATTGTATTTTTGGTATTTTCTAGAACCTTAATTGTGTTTTTTTCTTTCATAAATCAATTTAATGAATTATTATCATTTCATTAAAATATTTGAGGTTTTTATTTCTCATGAAAAATAATTTAAAACTATATAGAAGGTGTCTATTTGGTATAATAAGTAACTATATGCATACACTAGATTTGTATCCCATGACGGAATGATTATGGATCACACATGGATTTAAGGCTCATGGGAATATAATTTTTTGAAAGGTAGGTATTGAAATGGTGTTCTAAATTGGGATATAAATGGGTTTCTTAAATATCCCTATGTGGGAAATAAAAAATTATATTTCTCTCAAAAAATAATTTACATCTATATTATAAATTCTATCAAAAAATTAAAATTTTTGTGACAAGGACCAATGTTTTTTTATTATGGTCACAAATCGAGAGCTAGATCTATAAATTTTAATATCATGAAACCAGAAACATTATTTAACATAATTTAAAGTTCTATTAATAATTTTACATTATATTATCTATTAATATGATAGGGACCACATTAAAAATAATTTAATTAGTGTTTTATTATAGGGTTTATGAATGATTATCCCTTTGAATTTAATATCACATGATCAATAATGTATATGGGAAGGGTCCTACACAAAATTATATTTTTTAGAGACTTGAGTCATCTAATAATCATTTTGAATGTTTATAGAATGCATTGTAATGGTGTAACATTTGTAATTACGTCCATTTAATTGGAAAAATAATAGAGTATGGATGTCTAGACCTAGTGGAGGAGGGAACCAGTGGTAGAAATGTTGGTCTTATATAAGGTAGGGATTCCAGTATCATGTTAATATTCAATGTGTTTGGTGTTCCATCAAGATGTGTAAATACTAAATGATAACATCACATGATAGAGAGTTATATAGATATTTCCCAATATTATTTTGAGATCATGTAGTATGTTGTCATTGTAAATTAACAGAATAATAGAACCATATAACATGAGGTGGGATTAGTCATAAATGAAATAATTATTTGGACATATAGATAAACATAGGTACGGTGTATGACCTCCCTAAGGGAGAACTCTGTTTCTCTATATACCATAAGTGATGGAATAAGGTTGATGAAATCACTATGAGGGGATAAATGCCTTTTATAAAGGGGAACACACAAATTTGTCATCGTTTCACTACATATTTTTAATGTTGTGACTTACACTAAAAAACCCCATTATATTAAAATTATATACACATATTTATCGGGGTGATGTAAACATTTTATATATGTTAATTTTTTTCTTATATATCATGATCTTTGGTAATTCATATAAGTTATACTAGAGAAATCACATGTTTAGAGACATAAAAAATTATATTTAAAGATAATATTTACTAACCTATAATATAGTATCCCAACACTGAGTGTGTGGGTGAATATATGGTTTCTAAAAACACAAAACATTAGTCGAAATTATTCTCAACCCACATTATTGAAATTTGATATCAATAATTCTGATTTAATGGAATGTTCTTAAGCGAGTCATAACATATAAAATATAATTAAAAATTCAATTTTTACCCTATATTACAGTCACTGAGATTATATCTAGTGATAAATATTTGTGATCCCACTAAACATGTTCCTATTTTTCTTTCAATAATAAAAAATATAGATTTGATAAATAATCATAAACGCTCAAGTGTATTAGATAAAGTAAATTTTCAATAAGTGGATAAATATATTATTTATCTTTCCAAAAATGGCTCAATATTTTTGATTTTGTGTATACCCTTAATCTTATCATCCATTTATGTCTAAATATTCCAGGAATTTATTTTTATAAGGGGTGTTGAACATCTCTAAGACATGATTAATCGGGTCAAAATCACATCTATGATCTATTCAGTAATATCATATATTTTTAAAAACTATTCCTATATTTTTTCCATACCAACCATATTGTTTAATTTCTAAAAAATTTGTAATATAATGAAAATAAATCTCAAATATATTAGATCATCATTAATTTGTATCGTAATGTGATGAAAATCATTATAAAATATGGTTTCAAAAATAAGGATTAGTAAAATAGTATCATAATAATAGTGGATATAATCATTAAAACATGAAAAATCCAATAATTGTGTGACATGTTGATGTGTGGTTCCTTCTATTAGTTATCTGACAATGAGATCAATGTCCACAGGACTCTAAAACCAAGACACTCTTATATACTTTATTTTTTATGTGTGATTTTTTACACTATTTAATTTCAATTTCATTTCCCCATATTGAATATGAATTGAATTTCCACCATGTTTTCAAGACCCAAAAATTTTATGAACCCATGAAATATAAGAAAACCCACACCTTAACCTTATACAGCATGACAAACCCATATTTGGTGTAACTTGATAATCTTTTTTGACATGAAAAATAATAAAACATCATGGAAGCATATTTTGGATCAAAAATATCCATACAAATACTTAGGTACACACTTCATATCTCAATGATATACATTACGATATTTCATCCCTATATAAATATATCCTAATTCAATAGTTAATCACCTTCATAGTGAATATTATTGTCATATACTGTGAAACATAAGAATCGGATTAAACTCTTAAACATCGTTATACCAATCATGGAATAACAAATAACATCATGTTGTAATGTAATTATTATTTTTATAAATTAATTAAATTTAATTTATTGTAAATATCAATGATCCCCAAACTCATCTATAGACATGATATATATAATTAATTATGAAATATAAAAAAAACATGAATAAAGTGTTCTATAAAACAAGACACATAATTCATAAAATTTGATTTTTATCTAGACACCACTCCATATGGTAAAATGGTCTCAGTTATTATATTGTTTCTCAATTTGTAATGTCAATATTTATTTGTCTATACATTAATTTAGATCATATCACCAAAAATACCTTTATCAATTTACGTTATGAGGGTCTTATTAACTCATGATCGACCACAAGATCCAATGGATCTTCATTCATCCCATTGGATACTTAAATAGACAATTATTCATAGATATTTTATTTTCTTATGAAAATTTATGAAAATTCAACTTTGGGGGGGGGATATTGTGAATGTATCTCATGTTAAAAACAAATAATAAAACATTTTGTGACTATATCCTTATTTTTTTATGTGTTTACATGTTTTGAGATATGTTTAATTTTTTTATTTTTTATTGAAAGGTCTATAGACTTACATACAAAAAAGTGAATATTTTCACTTATAGATATTGTTTCTTCAATGTCTACATGGTTAGAAATTGTATAACCCATTGTTAGTTGTGATTCAATTGTATTTATTAGTATCATAATACATTTGAGACAAGTGAGAAATTTTGATTATAATTTAGGGTTGCATGTAAATGTGAGGTTTTGGGAGTAATATTATTTATTGGTTATTTAATAGGTTTGTGTGTGATATTTATCCTAGGTGAAGTACTTATCAAAATTATTGGATGTGAGTTTTTTATTAGGTTGTCTATGGGGTGCTCAACATTAAAAGTTTCAAATTATGTTTTGTTTTGTTTTAGTAACACCCAAACAATATACATGGGTTCAATTGGTTAGTATCTTTTCATTTTGGATTTCCATTCCATTTATACTAGTATATATCTATGGAATTTGAATTTTATAGTTTTATACTTTTACATTTTTTCCTCTAGTTCAACTAAAATATTATACCCATGATTATTTTAGAGATAAATTAGCATCAATATGGCCTATAATTTTTTTATAACTTTTTTATTATCCTCCAAATTCAATGTCACTACTGGTTTATCCATTCATGTATATTTATAAATTTAATAGAGTTTTCATATAATTGATAATTTTATAAATTTCATTCAAATTTGATAATCGACCCTTTAATCATAAAATTTTATTTCTTGATCTAAATTTAGTGTAAATAATTATTAATATATGTATTTTTATGTCCTTTCATTATTAATAAATTATTTAAATTCAAAAAATATTAAAATACTTTATGAGAGTATGTTTTCTCATATTCCTTCAAGATTTTCCCTCAGTTCAACTTTTGAGTAACTTTATCTTATTTGTGTGTATGGTATTATTTCATTTCATATCATTAGATGACTCTTCAATATATCTTATTTATATAATTGGAAATTAATTATAATTTTAAATCATATTAAATTATTAAATTCATGAAATTATGTGTTCAATTGTTATTTAATTTTTTAACTTCATCATGAGATATTTAAATTGGGTTTTTATATTAATCTATGAGTCATTGAATCCTTTTCACTCTATTTTTTCGCATTATTTTGAATTTTTTTATGGGTGTGAAATTAATTAAAATTAAATTTAATATATTAGTTACCACTTTAATCTTATAAGGAACAATGTGTGGGTCATATGTAAAGAATTAATTCCATTATGAAATACTATTTAAGTAGTGAATCTTTAATAATACATATTATGTCCCATAGTTATGATTTTCCCCAATTATATATTTATAAAATTTTATGTCATGTTTTAGTATTATATCTCATTTTCCTCATATGTTATGATCTAATTATGTACTCAAAGGCCTCACGGTATTCTACATAACAGGGATCTACACATTGTTTCTATAGTTCATGTACTTTCTCACATGATCCATTGATTTTATGGTTTAATTACATTAATTTTGTTCTCAATGACTCAAAAATATTTGATCTATTATCATAGTTTATGGTATCCTAAATATCAAATTTATTATTTAATTGTTTTTTTACCAAATTATCAATACATGTATCTTTATCACATGCATTATTTGAAGTATTCCATTAATTGTTTTTCTGTTTAATAGTGGTTCAATCAATGTGTCAAGATTCCAAAATATAGTATTAGATTAAATTTTAATCATATTAGATATATTTATGATTTATTTTTTTAATATATTAAGTCCAAAAGGGGCCTTGATACCCCGATATGTTGTGAATTAGGGTATGGATATTTTGTTCGAAAATTATTCCTTCTCCATTGGATCTTAACATCTTTATTATACGTGTTACTTTGTTTGCACTTAAGTGTTAATTTTGATCTTATTCTTTCTTCATTTATCTCACGATGATTCCTGGAGTGTAATACAAGAAATTAAAACACATAGGCACATTGATTTTTACTTGGTTTTCCCTCACAGGTCTATATCCAAGGAGCATACAAGGGTGATGTTTTGATGTACCAGATCCACTAAATCTCACTACCAATTACAATGTTTGAGCTAGATATTATATTCCCTAGGTCACTTTCATTATACGATTTATGGCCTTCTCACTACATTCACATGTTTCACTCCTTATATATCTTCCTCTTATTCACTACCAGTTGGAAGGATCATCGTATTCCTCTTCCTTCACTCACTACTCTTGGAAGGGATCAACAAATAGTTTTTGGACTTATAAGTCCCTTAATTTCCAATAATGAATTCATCATCCACTATATGTAGATGATATATTTATATACCAATTTATAGACTAATAAATACATCTTTACCACATAATAGAAGGCAATCCCTTTGGAAAAACCTTCACAAATCTCAATGCATCGCAAAGCTCCTTATTTCGTGAATTTCAAACCAGCATGAATGAAGTAAAACTCCTTTCACGAATATCAATATTTGTTAGTGCTCAAACATGATTTCTCAAGGCTCTTTTCTTATCATGAATATCAATTAGCCTTCATAAAGCACACCCCTTTTGAAAATCTCAACTAGACATTGCGATGTTCCTTACTTTTGCAAAGCTCAATTAGCCTTTGAGAATTACCTTAATTTCATGAATCTAATAGCCTTCGCGAACCTCTTTGTGACTCAAGAGCCTTAATATTTTTATTGAGTCTCTATACTCTTATAAAGGTTGTAAAGTCTTATTTATAGGTGTTTCCCATCAACTCTAGAACCTTCCATCCATGACAGTTCTATGACAACACTATTTCGTAGAGATCCCATTATTCCTACGCAATGATCCATTTTTTCCAAAGCTCCACAAAAATTTTCAGTTCGCAATTCTCTTCATAGTCAAGTAGTATTCTGTCAAAACTTTTGCATCATCGTAATTCTCATCACCTCTGTCATTCATGAAGCTCATCGTAATCATAGATATCACTATCATTATTCTTTGATCCTTCATGAAACACTCTTCAAAAATCACACCTTCGTGAAACTCATGATTTTGCATATTATGATGAGATATTCAAGAAAATACATATTTCTCAATTCAAGCTAAACTCCAAATTTTGGACCCAAAAAAATTGAAAAACATGAGAAGACAGTGCCACCCCATATCTGTTATTTTTGTACCACCCCAGATCATTCATTCCTTCTTCATGGTTCTTTGTCATCATGGATTTTTAATAATATCTCTGGAAATCGACAACTCACCATGAAAACCCACCTTGTCAACAAACACAGTCAACCCAAAAAATGCTTCATTGTTACCTTGAGGGATTTTTTCCCATCAATATTGTTCCCAAAGACACTAATATTATGATTCTATGGATTCTTGAATGAAATTAATTTCCTTTTTCTATATGAAAACTATGTAATATCATACGAGAAATAGATTTGAATGTTTGGGGATGTCTATGTTTAGAAAAATATAAAATTAAGAAAATATTTTCTAAATTTATCCTTGATTAAATGGAATAATTTTTACTATATTTATCATATTATGGTAAATACATATAGACTTTACAATATTAGTTGATATATAAATTAGAGTAACATATAATGATTTTATTGATCAATTTTTTCAAAAAACATTGGTTGAAGGATACTTTATTGTATCATATCTATAGAATTTCATTTAAGTTAATATCATATAATTATTTTAATATTATTTTTATAAAAAATGAGATGGGATATTGAGGGAATTATATATGTTGACAATGACAATAAGTTATTTATATTTAATTAATGTTATATTATTCTATTTTTCAATAAGAATTAATGGTTTTAGATGGGGAATGAATATAAATTTGTATGTATGTTCTACTCAAATAAAAATAAAATTAATCCATGCAATTAAATTTAATAAATATTAATTAAAAATAATATCTAAATTTTTTTATAATAAATTTTAATTTTTTATATATTATTCTACTATCATAATAATAAAGAATTCACATTCATTAATCTATGGGGTCGTGAATAATGTAAAAACGATAATTATATAGTCAAGTTTTAGGTACAGGTGAATTAAATTTCATTACCTTAGAATATAAAAAAGAAAATATGTAATTTATGATAAATATTATTGGAAATTTTGTTATTAAAATTTGAGTATTGATGAAGAAATTTTATATTTTGGATATATAACACATGTAGCCTTTATATTTATCAAATCATAAAATTTCTGGCCTCCCTCTTAGAAATTTGTCTCCACATTGGATTTCTACACTCTCTCCTCCACCAAGAAACTGGGGTATGATTCTAAAAGTCACATAATCAAGATAAACACCTCATTCATGGATATATAGTGGATGGGTCTAGCCTTACTTTAGTGGTATATTTTCATTTGGTTCTACACGTTCAAATATCATCTCTATTACTTGAGATGATATATGTAAACCCTCTCCTATCCCTCTCATATTATGTATTTAACATGGCTATCATGTTCCATAAATAGAATTTTATAAAGAAGTTTGGGATAGATTATCCATCACTCCCTTTTAATGCGAATTTTGTCACAACCATTAACATTTCCATGTGTTCATTAATCATCATCCGACAATATAATTACTACAATATCCACATATTAATATATGTGGAATTCATTTTACCTTTTTGTATTATGATAAATACCTTTTAATCTCATTCCATGAATCTGTTTTTGTATTTTATTGCTCCTCATGAAGGGAATGATTCTTCTTTAAAAATGGTCTAGGATCTCCTTCAAGGTATAAAATCCATTTTCACAACCATTACCTATATGAAATTAGTGTCTCTTTTGGTTATTCACAATATTTAGATCAGTTTAATCTATATATGAAAGACATTGTAAAGACCTTGTCTTTTCTAGAGTCATCTCGGGGGTGTTTTCTGGTACAATATGAGGTTTTTAGGTACCTTTATTTAGGAGTTGTGGATTGGGGTGTGTTTGGGTGAATTTTTAAGAAAAACTAATGGAAAGAGGGATATGAATGGTTTGTGCATGGATTGAAAAAACATGAGACTAAAATGTGACAACCGTGCAAACTTGTAAAGAGAGGTCTGTAGAGTTGGCGCATGATTTTCCCTAACTGTACACCCCTACCCAGGAAACCATGCTCACGGGATTAATTATCGGAATATCTATTTTTAAAACCACAAAAATCCCCAAGACTCTCGTATTTTGACTCTGGATCGGTCTTGAAAAATTCTAGTTATCCTAGAGCCTTCTGGAAGATTATAAGTGGATTAAAACATCATTATTAGAGATTGAAATCTTGAATTGAAGGTCCACTCTCTTCCCAATAAGTATATTTCATCGGGATTCTTCTCCTATTCATTTCTATATCGTTCATTAATCTTTTAATGGAATATCTCCCATGTTTCCATGGATCTAGGCCTTTGAGTTGAGATATAGATCTAGGATTGTGGATCTATGTCACAATTTTCAAGATCTTGATGCCTTTGTTCTAAATTTTGGTTTAGGGATTTTGATCTAGAGCTTGATCGATGACGTTATGCTGCTCGAATTCTGGGAATTTCCATTAGGCAGAAATCCATCAATAAATAGAGGTATATCGTCTAAATCATACTCCCATAGTCGTGGATTTGATATGTGAATGTGAGCTTCTGTATTTTCTATCTTCCTTATATAATTGTTTTCCTAAATTCGAGTAATTAGGAATGTAAAATTGACTTTTTTTTCCTTGGTGATTAATTGATAATTGAATCATCGAACAAATGAAGGGGAGTTGCTAAATTAGATATTGGTTTTGTAGATTGTTTATTGGTTGAAATATTTTAATTGATATATTCAATTTATTATGTAAACATTATTAATTTGGTGAAATTAATTATTAAATGATTTTTGGGTATATAAGATAATTAATTGTGAGAATTAATTATGTTCCATGATGATGATAAAAGATAATTAATTGTAAAATTAATTATGAGAAGTAGATATTGGATATGGATAATTAATTATGAATAATTAATTATGGATGGATAATTGGTTTGATTGATTAAGTAATTGATGAATTACTTAATAGGTAACGTTATTAGTTAATTTTTTAGTTAACTAATGGCCTTTGAAATATTTTACTAATCATTGGATTAGTAATGGAATGATGTGGTTATTTCTTGTGAATTAAAATATGATTAAATGGCTGAGATTTTTGTGTTGTTGGACATGGAGTTATAGATCAATTAGAATTTGGGACTTGGATATAGTGTTCCTCCTTAATAGTTATACAATATTCATATTTTATGTTTCTATGTATGACTGCCTACACAAAATGAGATATGGAGTGTTATTAATGGTGACCTACACTAAATGATATTTGGGGATCATAACATGATTTTCAACACCAAATAAATTATAATAATGAATAAATAATCAAATGGAATACTTGAGTTGAAACGAGTCCTAATGTGATGATTAAAGATTAAATTACTATGTGATAACTCTTTAATTATGCTTTATATTTATTGCTTCAGAAAACACTATACACTATCTTTTAACTGGACTTCTTTTAGAAATTTTTGTTGTTGGACTACTGGTCTGTGCTCACACCCTATTCAGGCTGCCTGATCGGCACCTGAGTAGACTTTGTTGTTGCAGGACATGATAAGGGAAAGGCCCCGGGATAGGTTTCTGTTTGGGATTGGAGCATGGGAGAGGGAACTGGACATCGTTTAGGACCCTCTTGGGAGTTGTTGTGTATTTAATTTTAGTTGAATTGTATATACTTTACATTTTCATTATCATAGAATGTTTTACCTTTCAGTTGAGTATTGTATTTTCTTTTTTGAGTATCATATGACATGGTTTTGTTCTGGTTATTTATACACTTCCACACTTTATTCTTTCATTTTTATTTTATTGGTGTTTTATTCTGATAAAAGAGGGTACAGTCTCCCCAACACTGACTTACCATACCCTTGCTTCTAGTTTGAACCCTCTGTCATATGGGGATGCATTCTTTAGGGCATGTAGCCAATTGGCTCAGGGAACCGTTTTTTTTTCACATGGTTCTGGAATGCACAAAGTTGTATCAATAAAGTTTTTTGTTTCTTTATTCTTCTTTTATCTTATAGTTTTGGGAAAGGTAGACATGAGACTTTGAAGAGACAAGGCTTGGTAATGAGCTCATGCATGGGAGTTTTAGACCCATGTATGGGTGAAAATATCAGTACTCAAGGTGGGATTTTTTGTTGTTGTTACAGTTGGATATCATTTCTCCTTGGGTGATGCAATTGTGTTGTGATGTGATATTTGTTTTGAAATTTTTTATATTTTTATTTGTGGCCTTAAGTTGCACAATACTTGAGTCTTTATGCATCATTCTAGGAACTCATGGTTTTAATGACATGAATCATCCTAGGAACTCATGCGGAAATAGGTTATGGGTATGTTTTTGATCTTTAACTATTTTTCCTTATAGTGATATTGAAATAATGATGAAAAAAGAGAATAAATGGGTGTCTATTGAGAACCATGATTGATTAAATGAGTATGATTTATTAATTAATTGTTTAATTAATTAATTTGAGAAGCTGTGATTAATTAATAGTTGAATTAATTAATGAGGAGGTATGTACCCATGTTAACCAAGACCTAGGAGTAGGATGGTTTTGAAAGACCCTAGACCACCCTGAGAGGGGGGGGGGGGAGTGAATCATGGTGTCAAATTTTTCTCTTCTTTACTGGATCATGTTCCCACATTGGTATGACCTTGTTTAAACTTGTATTATTGATATGTTCTATAATTAAAACATGTATAAGGACAACACACCACATTTTACTTTGTTCACCGCTAAGGGTTGCGTCCAAGGATCATATGCCGACATGTTTTCTATCATACCAAATCTACTAATCTTCACTCGCTGTGGGTTACAACAGTTATGGCACAGTCCCCCTGTCCTAGGCACACTACCAAAATTTTTAAGGATAGTTCACTGCTTCCCTTAGGTCACTCCCATTAACTCCCCCTGGCTCACATCCTTGGTTGAATCCCCACTCATTTTATAAACATGAAGGTATCTTCAATAGATAATCATGGATGTCTTTGTCTCAAGTTCAGCATGAGACATTGTTTGCATCAAAGTCCTGAATTGATACTCTTTTGTATTCACTCTTCTCCTTTAGTGAAATAACTGAATTTGCTCAATCTCACTCTTCTCTTCATGGCCATAATCACAAAATCCTATGTGATTTTTCATGTAATGAAGATCTTCTCAGCAAATAATCATCACAATAGTACTACCACAAATAATTCATAATCTTTAGTTGGGAACAATCTGTTCTTCTTCCCTTCCTTTAATTCCCAATACCAATACCTAAGTGTACCACAATAATTCCTTCTTTCTATGCAGATCTTGTTTTTTTCACATATTGGTATTCTTTTCCTTGAATAGCACAATGAGGATATTAAACACCAGTCATGTGTGTGTAGTACTACTTCTCTTCGTAAAACTAAATGGTTCCTGGTACTTCCTTCTTCGTAAATCCGGTTTAAGAGTACTAAGCACCTGTCAATGGCATGCAGGGCCCCCAATTTTTTGTGCACCCTTCTATGTTTCATGCATGTAAAAATCAAACCTTACACGTAAAAACTCCTTTTGGATTAAAAATTCTATTTTCAAAACTATTCTTTTCCACGCAGAACTTCTCTTTTTCATACAACACTTTCTTTTTTGCGCATCACTTATTCTTTTTGTTCACCCCACTATTCTTCAATTTATATACATGTCAAATCTTGAGATTTTTCTAATTGTTTATCCATTCAAATGATAGGGGTTACCTTATATTTATCGGTGTTTTTACCCTATGCATAAAACACTAATCTGCATGTAAAACCATATTCATGTGTGTACAAACTATTTCACACAACATCATATTTTGCGCACATTCCTGATTTTTTTCAAAATCTTCATGCATTTCCCATTTTTCTTCGTTATAATCTCAAAACACCCCTTGGGCACAAAATTGTAAAAAAATTCCATATTGCGCCCAAACCAAAATTTCCCGCAGCATCATTTTTCGCGCACTTTGCCCAATTATTCCCGCACTTCACGGCTTTGCCAAATTATTTTATTCTGATCCTAAAACATCAATTGCACTCGATTATTCAAACCCCCTTGAACATTTCACAGAAATTTCTCTACCAAAAACACATGTCTTTATCTTCTGATTTTTAGGCCCTAAAATTTGGAAAACACTAGAGAACAACACCCCCTTCAATAAATGCTTCGGCCATAACCTTCATGCTTCTTTTCTGTGATTCAAATTCTTCAAAAACGCTTGTTCATTTATCACAAACTCCTCTATCATGATATATATCTTTCAATAGATGATTTTTTGCATCGTTAGAGTTTCCATGGGAAGTACTATAACTCACTTGTCTTCCACCAGTATCATTCCTTCCAAAAATAACTGTATATCACTAAAAACACCATTACACCCCCTTTCCTTCATAAAAATTTCATCATATGTTCTCTTGACTTATGATATTTGTGAAATAAGAATCAGCAAAGCATCGTCTGATTTATATACAATGTGATGTGCATGGACACACATGGCCATCGTATAATGCCAAGACCTTGCGCCCACTCTCTTCTTATTCAACCATTATCCCACCATTTCATTGTAGTACTCCTTGTTTTCCTTCATTTTGATCTTCCCTAACAACTATTGACAACAAGTAAAACAATATACACAAAGTGGTCCCTACAGGTTAAGGGTAGGGATAAGGCCTCGGTGTTCACCATTGGGCATGAAAAGGAGGAAAGGGCATATTGAAACATGTTGTGTTAGTTTCTCCTCATATGTAAATGATATAAGGTTGTGTTATCAGGAATAAGAAGTTTGGTTGGGGTTTTAGATATATGCCTCTATGACACTTTTTGAGGGAGAATATGAGAGGTATGGACCAAAACGAACTTCTAGACCGGGAACCTGCGGAACCATTGGTGAAATATGAGGAGGAAGGGGAACATTACCAAGAGAACTTTTCTTGTTTCATTTAATTCATGGAGAGAGACACATGGTGGGTTCTGAAAATCATGTTTGATTTGACAAGGGAGTTTTAGCTATAGCACCCTTCAACGTTTACTGGAGTGGGTGGACCTAAGGGAGATGAATTCTGTATTGAATCCATAGAGATGACACTTGACCATTTAGAGACTCCATATAGAATGAGGGTCAATTTAACTTTTAAAATTTATACGGGGTTATCAAAGCGCTGGTGGGACATTTAGGTATGATTTGGACAGACTGATGATATGTTATAGAAGGACATTCTATAGAAGTTATTAGAGTACTTCTATCTAGGGAAGCTGAGACTATATAAGGATTCCGATTTTATGCATCAACCTCAAAGAAGAATGTCCATAATGGATTATGCTAATCTTTTCATAGATTTATAGTGTTTCTCTTTAACTTTGGTGAATGGTGAGGCTTCTTTGGAAAAACAATTTTTGGAAAGACTTAGGTGTGAAATTAAGTCCTAGGTAAATATATTTAGGCTGAATAAATTCTCATAAGTTGTTAATAGGGCTCTCATTTCATAGGGGAACCTAAAGAAGGATTCTAGTACTAGATCGATAGTTGTGAATGGATGATCAGAGACTGTTCCTTCCTAGAGAAGGAAGCGCTGTTAAGAGAACCTTAGTTTGGGAAGTGGAAAGAAAGGTGACAAGCCCGGAGGAACAGTTGCACCAAATCATGCACGTGTTCTTTTCCACAAGTGTAGTAGGCAGGTACAAAATTGTACAAATTGTCTTCATCCACCAGTGGAGTGTCAGTTTTTTGGCCAGATGGGGCACCTAAAGAAGATATGCAGGAAGTAGCGGCAAGATGGTGTAGAGGGAGTATATCCTCAGAGTTAGGGTATGGGAAGGGGGTCTTCTACACTATATAGATTTGGAAGTGGGAACTCTACAGGCAGAGGTGGTAGAGGTAGTAGACATAATACTTCAGGGTATGATTGCATGTATCATTTGAGTTGTTCTACTCAAGGTAGTTATGCAACACTTTTGGGAATAGGGGCAGGATAGTTACATGTAGTGCATCCTACACATATAGAGTTTGAGGTTAGTCTATAAATAGTTCTACATTAGCTACTTCCTTGGTTGATATTGTTGCCTCTCATTCCTTTATATCTTCAAATCTTATTAATGGTTTGATCTAGAAGGTGGAGTTTGTAAGAAGGGTGATGAATATCGATACACTGTTGGTAACATGGTATAGGGATATTTGTTTATGAAAGGAATGTTTGATGGAGATCAATGAGTATTAATTTCATTTGGATATCTATGTCTTTGATATAATGGGCTTCGACCTGATTAAAGGTGTGGACTGGCTAGTCATATAATGAGCCCACCTCGATTGTTACTATAGGAGAGCGACCATTTTAACTCTTAAGGTTGAAAAGTATGTTTATCGTGGACAATGGGATATCCATACAAGTTGATCTAGTCCAATTACTTAGCAACTAGAAGAGCTCACAACCGATGTTTCTAGTATTTTTCTAAATGATGGGAGTTGTATCCTTCAATCCTTCCACCAGTAGTAGAATTATTTTTGGATGTCTTTTCTAAGGACTTTTTAGGGTTGCCACCTGAGAGAGATGTGGAATTCACTATTGATCTCATATCAGGGGCATAGACAGTATCTATTCCACCTTATTGAATGGAACTAACTGAGCATCAAAAGATCATAATATAGTTATATGACTTGGAGGATAAAGGGTTTATCCATCCAATTATTTCACCTTATGTATCACTTATTTTGTATGCAATGAGGCCGATGGGAGTTTATACGCGTGTGTCGATTACCGGAAGTTGAATAAAATGACCATAATGAACCGATATCCTCTTCTGTGTATCGATGATCTGTTTGACCAGATAATGGGGGCTTGTGTGTTATCAAAGACTGATCTAAGTTCAGGGTATCATCAGGTGACAGTTCATACCTCTAATTTACCAATAACTACTTTTAGAAGAAGGTATGGCCTTTAGTTTATTTTAATACTAATTGGGTTAACAAATGATCCATTAGTATTTATGGTATTTATGAATAGAGTCTTTCATGTGTACTTAAATCACTTTATCGTGGTGTTTGTTGAAATGGACATAGAAAAAGTGAACTCAGTGATTTCTTAAGAGAATACCTATAATGTTTTTGGCATCTAACGATTTTCTGGATTAGCTAGTTATTACATGAGGATCATCCAGGACTTTTCATGATTCATAGAACTGATTACAGGTTTTAAAAAGAAAGGGATAAAGTTTGACAGGCCAGAATCATGTGATAATGCTTTCCATGTGTTGAATAAGATCTTGATATCGGTACCTATTTGTATCTTACCTATGTCAGGTGAGGAGTATATGGTGTATTGTGACACTTCTAGGATCAAACTATGAGCTGTGTTGACACTAGTTGATCGAGTTGTTGCTTAAAAGTATCAAAATTTTATGCCACATGAACATAATTACCCTATACATGACCTTGAGTTGGAATTAGTGGTTTATTCTCTTAAGTGTTGGAGATTCTATTTTTGGGGGAATATTTTACAGTTTTTATGAATTGGAAAAGCATGAAGTATATCTTTTCACAATGAGACATGAATCTTTGGTAGAAAATATGTGTATAGTATATATATTCCTTTGGTTTTGAATAGTAATATACATCTGAAAAGGGTAATAGTGTGGCTGATGCCTGGAGTAGGATAGCTCAGACTTAGTAGGAATGTAATTCGAGTACAGAAAGGAAGATGATTTTTTCTGGAGTAAATGCTTGGGGTAGTTATCAATATTCAGGAAAGGATGACTTTGGTTTAGGTAGAAATGTAATCTACACTCTTAAGATGGATCAGGGATAGGCGGTATAAGGATACAGAGTGTTAACCTTAAGGGGAATCCATAATGGTGGGTAGGAATCTTCAGAATAGATAATATATTAGGATGAGATCACCTATATGAAAAATCAGGTTATTATGCCTATGAATATGTGAGAGGAACTCATGTGAGAATTTCATGCCTCAATTTGGGTGGTACATCCTAGGGTAAAAAAATGTACCATGACCTATGGCAATAGATTTGTTGGCCAGGTATGAAAATAGAGATAGTAGGGTTTGTAATAAGATGTTTTAGCTGTCAGAAGGTGAAGGTAGATCATCAATGATGAAGAGGCCTATTGTAGCCGTTTCCTATTCTGAAATGGATGTGTGATGACGTGACTATAGATATTTTGGTAGGACTTCCAAAGACACTTTGGAATAATGTTTCAATTTGGGTCATTTTGTTTGACTTACAAAAGTAGCACATTTATTTCCTATCATGGAAACCATTATAGTATAACAGTTGGGAAAAGCTGTATGTTTGAGGTATAGTTCATTTTTATGTGGTTCTATGGACTATAGTTTCATATCATGATTCGTGCTTTACTTAAAATATTCTGATAGGGATTACAAAAGGTTCGTTGTACACTGGTTTTGGTAATTACGACCTTCCACCCACAGATAGATGGGTAGTTATAACATACCATATAGGTATTAGAGGATATGTTGTGAGATTGTGTAAATGACTTTGGTGGTTCTTGAGAGAAGCACTTGGCTTTAGTGGATTTTTCCAATAACAACATTTGTTAGGAAACAATACAGATGGATCCATATGAGGCACTTTATGTTAGATGTTGTTGATCACCACTATGTTGGTTATATGTGGGAATGATAGAGCTATTGGGACTGAGTCTCATTCAGAAGACATTGGAGCACATTCAGTTGATTCATAAACATTTGGATATGGATCAGATTATGAAGAAATTGTATGCTAATATATGGAGATGAACCCTATATTTTACAGTGGCCGGTTGTGTATTCCTTCAATTGTTTCCAAGATTGGGTCACCACATGATACGGGTGTAGGTCAGGTTGGTGCCCTGGTATGTAGGACCACTTGAGGTGTTGTAGAGATTCTGGCCAATGGCATACCGATTATCCCTTCCATAAAAATTCAGCAATATGCATGATGTTTTCAATGTGTCATAACTATGGGGGTATCACCCCAACCCTTCTCATGTGATTGATGTGGAAGAGGTTGACCTCAAGATATATGCATCTTTTTAGAATCATCTGATATGTGTGATGGGTCACATTGTGAAAGTGTTATGGGGAAAGACCATGATGTTAGTTCATGTGTTATGGTAACATGGAATTTTTTAAGAGGAAACATGGGAATGGGAAGTATAAATATGAGCTTAATATCGCAATCTTTTGGGATCATAATCTTAGAGAATATCAGGAGTGCAGCTTGAGGGTGAGTTGTTATAAGGTGGGGAGACTGTAATATCTCGACTTTTCTAGAGTCATCTCAGGTACATTTTGTGGTAAGTTTTAGATTTTTACGAACATTTGTATTATAGTAGTAGATTGGGGTGAGTTTGGGTGAATTTTTAAGATATCCCAACAGATAGTGGGCTTTTCACAGTTTTCACACAGTTTGACAAATCATGCGACTAAACTGTTCCAACCAGGAATACATGGATAGATAGGTCTGCATGGTTGGTGAATAGTTTTACCTAACCATGTGCCCCTATCCATAAAACCATGCCCGTGATAATTTTTATCCAAAAATCTATTTTTAATTCAACATGAACCCTTGATACTCCCTTATTTATACCTTGGATCAGTCTTTACAAATTATATGTGATTCTAGAGCCTTTTGGAGGGATTCCAAGGTGTTTCAAACATCATTCTTCATGATCAAAATCCTATATTGAAGATTTTCTCTCTTCCTGGTAAGTGGATTTCATCCCTTTTCTTCTTCCATTTATTCCTCTATCTTTCCTTGATCTTTTCAAGGAAGATCTCTACTATTTACATGTATATAAGCCTATAAGTTGATATCTAGATCTAAGAATGTGGATCTAGATCAATATATTCATGATCATGATGCCTTTGATCATAACTTTGGTTTTAGGATTTAGATCTGCTGCTTTATTAATGAAATTGTGCTACTTGAATTTTCAGAATTTATGTTGTGCTAGCATCCAACAATAAACTGAGGTAGGTGGTATAAATATATCTCCCATAGTCATGGATTTTATATATGAATGAGAATTTATGGATTTGAAAGATTCCCTTGATAATTGATTTCCTAAATTAGAGTAATTAGGAATGTGGAATTGACCTGTGTTTTCTATGGTGATTAATTAATAATTGAATCGTAGAACCCATGAAGGGGGTTTCTCAAATAGATATTTTCTTTGAAGATTGGATATGAGATTAGATATTTTCATTGAGATATTGATTTGAAAATTTTAAGATATCTAATTGGGGAAAATCAATTATTAAATGATATTTGGATATTTAAGAAAATTAATTGGGATAATTAATTATGGTCCATGATTTTGATCAAAGAAAATAAATTGTGATAATTAATTATGAAAGATGAGATTTGATATGGAAATTTAATTATGAAGATTTAATTATGGAATGATATTTGTGTTTATTAATTAATTAATTGATGAATTAATTAATGGGTTTGGTGCTTTGTTAATTGTTGAGTTAACTATGGTCCTTCTAAATTTTTAACTAATCATTGGAATAATAATGGAATGAGGTGGCTAATTATTTTGAATTAAAGAATGAATTGATATCTGAGATTTTCTTGATTCTAGACAAGGCGTTCTATATTGATTAGATGTTGGGACATGGACATAGCCTTCCTCCCCAATAATTATCCATGCATAAGAATTTGGGGTGCAAGTCATGACGACCAACACTAAATTAGTTATGGAGTGTTTGGAATGGTGACGTACACTAAATAAGATTTGAGGTTCCTGACATGACGTTCCATACCAAATGAATGATAATATTGAATGATGATTCAAGTGGAAAACATAAATTCAAACTGTTCCTAATGTGATGATTAAAGATTAAATTACAATGTGATAACAATTTGATTATTCATTGTATTTATTGTTTCATTAAACTTTAAAAACGATCTTTTTATAGGGCTTGTTTAAGACACCATTGGTGGTGGCCTACTGACTTGTTCTCACACCCTATTCGAGCTGCTTGATCGGCACCAAAGTAGACTTTTTTGTTGCAGGGCATGAAAAGGGAATGGCCCTGAAATAGGTTTTTGTTTGGGATTAGAGAATGAGAGAGGGAACCAGATGTGGTTCAGAACTTTCTTGGGAGTTTTTGTCTATTTACTTTTAGTTTCATTGTAGACACTTTACATTTTCATTATCATATAATGTTTTACCATTTAGTGGATTATTGTATTTTATTGTTTTGAATATCATATAGCATGGTATTTTTCTGGTTATTTATATGCCTCTGAACTTGGTTATTGTTTTTTGATTCCATTTTTTATTCCGTGACCCAATTTAACCAGAGTCGGTGAATTATTACATATCATTGGCATGATCAAAAGAGATCTTATCTTGAAAGACTTATTAGTTTAGTCACATTGGGAAGTACTAGATACATACATAACTGTTACATTACATTATGAAATGGAAAAACTACAACATTGAATCTTTTTTGAACACACTAATATACCTTAGCCTATTTCTGAAGGTCAATAAAAATATACTTCTTCACATTCTGGGAATAATGAAACATAAGAAAGGGGTGAGATCAGATGCTCAGTAAGGATACCAATATTTCGAAAACTGTTATAAGAAAACATAAACATTTAAGGTTATGTATAAGACTAAAATCCAAGACTTTTAAATTTAAACATTATCATAATGTGGCAAAGATAAATCATATAATTACATTTACATAGTCATGTGGATATTATACTAGTCAATTATTCACATGTAACATCAATAGATAATTTCATAATGATGGAATGCATAATTCCAGACATCATAACCACATATTCATGGCCTCGTTCCAAGAATACAAATAAATATTTTTTCAATTCCTTGTACCAATACACTAGTTTGTCTCAAGAGACAAACTGATGCATCAAGGGGAAATAGTGGGACCCACCCGTCACTTACTAAGTCCAATGCATTCCACATATAAAAAGGGTGGAATATAATCTAAACATTCATATTAAGAGTAGCATATTAAATGTTAGTACTTTAACCACAAAAAATGAATGGTATAAAAATAGAACATTCTCAGTCAAACATAACTCATTAAATACAATATGGAAGACTATATTATAATAAATAATCTTCAATAAAGATTAAAGTAAAATTATGGATTTTGACATAGATGAAAATAATCATAAAATTTAATTGAGATAAATATCCCATTTTTCCTTGAAAACATTTAAAAGTCACAGTATTTATCAAAGAAGTCATTTAAAATATATTTTTAAATCAAAGTGTCTCATACCACATTGAAACACTTAAAAGGGTTGTTAATTTTAAAACATTCTTGTCCATATAAAAAATCTGTAAAACCATTTTTAATACATCAACATTAATGAGAATGATTTAGACAAATAAATCGTTAAAACAATTAAAATTATATTTTAGTTAGAGTTCATAACCAAATTAGAGACACTTTAATACACATAATTGAGGTAATAAAAACTTTATAATATATTGAGAATAAATGTATTCATGATATATTATGTCAACGTACAGTATATACACCATATAAAATGTGAAGTGGTGCATAACAACAAAGAAGTCTCAATGGAATGTAAATTGAGATGAAATCCCTTATAAAGGCTGTATCTTTAGGTTAAGGAAAAATTAATGAAATTATTATTTCTAAAAAATATAAATACACTCAATATGATTAGATATTCAGTGTAAATAAATCAGATGACATTCACAAATATTCTTGTAAAAACAACACCAATGACTTGGATGTTTAACTCAATGGATGAAAATTGAGTTAAGATTACTCATATCAAGTCCATATCAATGACTTGAGAATTTATCAATAGAGTGATTATGTCTATCGAAATTATATCCACACAAAGGGTAGTGGAAATTACTACATAAATAAATAAATAGTTATTTCACACATAATCATGTAGTAGAAAAATAAATGAAGTTTTCATAAAACCCAATGAGTGGAAATCGAAATTTGAAATTCCATCAATGATTTGGTTACATACGAATCATACACCCCTTAAAATAAGTATCATAAAATGATGATTTAAATACCAATAACTTAATGTATATTACACAAATAATACCATCATGAGTAGTACATACTCCACACACAAGAAATAGTAGTAATATATCATGAATTTCACGGAAATAAGAAGTGGGATGAAAAGCCCTTACCATGTACCTTTCCGTAGTAGAGGGCTGGTTAACCTATTGTATAATGGGGAAATAGTAATTATTAAATTATACAAGAACCACATACATAAATATTATATCATATATTATCTTCTAATATTTATTTTTTAATGATATTTCAGTAATGTCATTGTTTTGGGTGTTAAATTATTTGTTTTCCCTTATATGTTTTGTAACGTAAGTCAAGTTTGATATGGATATGATGTATTTTATTCATATCCATAATGATATTAAGTTCAAAAACATTATTTTTTTAATCATCAAATGATAAATATTCTTGAAGGGTTACAATGGGAAATAAAATCTCATCGTGTCATGCAGATGGTAATCTGTACGTACACATGAGCGAAAATATCATTCTATTAGTGGTGAAATCATATGTAATTGGATGGTATATTATATATAAATAATAATTAACATGTTATAATTATTATTTACATCAGTTATACTCATTATTATACTCATCCAACTAATGAAGTGTTTAATAACATACTACACCACGACGTTGAGACGACAAGCCATGCCTACACAATATGGTGACTTTGTCATTTATAGGATTGATAGAATAATGATTATGGTTCTATGATATTTATAAAAACATTTCAATATGTATAAGGTAATGGGGTAATTATTTTATTATCAAAAAACAATGAAATAGGATGTGGAAAAAGAATATAACTTTGAAAGAGGTGATTAAGTAATTACCTCTTCTTCGGGTTCTTCCGTTTGATTTGAACAGAATGGATACATAGGTGGGATTTTTGATCAAAATAAGGCATATAGGTTGAATGTATTGTAGTTTTAAGGATATCTGAGTATGCCTTTTCCTATACAAATGGCTTTGGAGGTGTGAAATTAAGAGAAGGGGTTGTTCCCTTTTATAAGATAGGTGAGGCTCACTTTTGAAAAACCTTGAAATATTATTTTATTTTAAACTCATTTTCGATTTATAATTGCTCAAAATGTATTTAATTCGATATTAAGGTGGCTATGGGTCTAAAATCTCTCAACGAATAGGTTTTAGACATGTTTTGGTCACCATATTAACATTATCTTTTACATTTAACTCTTAGCTAATGTGTTTATCATTTAACATGTCTTCTTGTATTTTTATATTACATGGTCAATAAACTAAAAATAAAACACCAAGATAACCTAAATTGGTTCATTAATGAAAAATATATCATTATATAAGTCATTTGGACGATCATTATATTTTTAGGACAATTAAATAAATTAATAAAATAGTATTTGTTTTAAAAACTCATTTTTGTCAATTTTGACACTATTTAGTATTTGTTTTTTGTGAAAGTAATAAAAATCTTATTTCATCAAAAAAATGAATTTAATAAACCCTATAATGAAATTCTACCCTATAAAATTCGTGTTTGGAATCAAAATTTTCAATTTACATTTATTTTAAGATTTATAACATTAATTATTTTAGCCTATCATTAATATGTTAAATACTGCATCAACATTGTGTCACAAAAAATTTAATTATTTAATATATAAAAATTATAAATAAAATAACATGATGTAGTAAATATTTTACCTTTATGATGAATATTTATAGTCTAATTTATCTTATGTGTATCCCTATATTACAAATGTTTTAGTTATTAAACATTGAATTGAACACTTTTAACTCTTCTAAAACTAAAATATCATAAATGTTCTAATCTAATCCATGTGGATTAAAAAGAATCTTATTTTTGATCTAAGGTTGATTTTGGTCGAAATACACATATACAATAGAATTATGACATGTGTTAGGGTAATTATAATATCATTTTTACCTTTAATTACCCTATTTACTTATAATTGTGGTAACTAAAATTCAAAAGTTAATATTCACCTTAAAATTATTTTCAACATTTTGAATAAGATTTTTCTTACGGATTTTAAATTTTTCTCTCGGATTTTTGAAATTCCATTCATAGAGGCGGTAAATTTATGTTTTTTTCAAATTTTCAAATGTGTCTAGAATGTGGGTAAAATACGGTAAAAAGTTCAACAAAATTTTATATATCTAATCTTATTTAATAATGAATTAAATGAATTACAATAGACTAATATTGGTATTATGTATCTATTTAGACATCAAAATATATTTAAATTAAAAATAATTATTTAAATAAAAAATCGTCTTTAAACAAAAAAACACTATTCATCAAAAATTGAATGTTTTTTGAAAAATACTAAAAATTCTCCGTAGTCTAATTTTGATATTCCAAATTCAAAAATTATTTCTATTTTCCCTAATTAAAAACATTTAAGTTGTATATATTATTTTTAAAAAATATTCCCGTAGTCAAAACTAGAAAGTGGGTTTTTGAGAAGTAAAAACTATCAAAAATTTGATATGGGTTTACTTTCAATTTAAATATAAAATTACTTCCAATTACCAAATTTGGATTAAATGATAAAAATAAAATATATTTATACATAAAAACCATTCAAATTTAAAATTTAACACTAAAAATTATTTTTATTAAAAAAGATGTTTTCTATTAAAATTTAGTATTTTTCACTATTCATCAAAATATGAATGTTATCAGAAAAGCATCAAAAATTTATCCAAACTAAATTTTTATGTCCCACTTCTAAAGAGGAGGTTTATTTTGTAAAATTTAAAATATAAAAGTGTCAAATATTGGATTTAACTTATGAAACCATGATTTTCCACGGAATCAATAAAATAAAATAAAACTTTTACCTATAAAACCATGATTTTCCATTTTATTCTGTATTCAAAACTCATTTGAAGGCTTTAGTGAAAATATTTCAATAAAAAGGAATATAGTTTCCATCCTCCAATTCTTTTAAAATTTCTATCATTCGGTGATATTTACAACATCCACGGCTCTACTCTACCCAATTTTTTATGTTTGGAAGACTCAACAATAGAGATTTTGTAGCCTTAGTAAACTTGTTAGTAAATTGATTATTGTGATATAATTAGAAATTTCCTCTATCAGAATGATCTTCATAAATATTTTATATTATCATTAGAATGATTAAAAATATCAATGAATCTAATAAATATATTGTTCATTTCTCCAATATCTTCTATAAGGTCCCACCCAATTATACGGATCCCACCCCCATCATGATATCCTTCTATTTCTCTAATTAAATTATAATGACCACTATCATAGAGAAATAATCCTTTCAGATAAACTCATATAATATCTTGTGTTTGAACTTTAAATGTATCAAACATATAGAAATATTAACATTTATATAGTCTTCACAAATTTTAGAAACAAAAAATCTGATTCAGGATATTAGGAGTATCCAATAAAACATCCTTCCCTAAATATAATTTCAATTAATGAAAGTAATTCCATGTGTTCCATGAAAGTTTTATTTCATTAGGAAAAACAATCTATTATTATTCAAGAATATAATCCTTTCACAACCCTCTTATATTTTAGACCTTTGATTCTAGTCTATATTATCTTGGTTCTTCTCGATTAGTGGATGAAAGTATATTTATAAAAATATATATTCCACTAAAAAATTCACTATAAGTTTAACAATTGGAATGACCATGAGTTATTTTAATATTTTCCACCGTGTTTTAGAAATACTTCACATGACATAGATATTCAAATACTTCACCCACCTTAGTCGTATACACTAATAAAAAACATGCATCAGATTACTTAATTTTTCTCAAATGAATTTTTTTTATTTCACTATAATTCCAGGGCATGAAAAAAATTGAAATATTAAATAATAATAAATTACAATAGATTGAATATCCCTTTATATTCCATAATTCATCCTACATTATATTTGATCATCATCTGATGAACTTTAGATCATCGGATGATCTTTAGATCCTACCACTCTTATCATTTGATAATTATTTTGATAAAATGTTAACCATAAATAGATTAGCTAGAATATTCAGCCAGATTCCACTCCGTAATACCCCAACCTAGGTGACACGTGCTAGTTCCCCAATACAGTTCACCACATAACCTTAAGTGCACCTCCCCATATGCCAAACGATACCGACTAACAGCAAGGGTAAAATATGTATCATGGGGAGACTATAACCACTTTATCAAAGAATCAAAATATCATAAATACTTAAGAAATATATTCTAGACACTACCATAATAAATAATAAACCAATCAACACATAAATAACTCCATAATAGAGAAGTTGGTTAAAATCCAAAGTATAAAATATGTCAGGACATACAAGTGTCAAGTAACCAATGCATACAAGTAGTTGTTTACACCCATGCATGAAGGAAATTCTCATTTTTCTAAGGAAGTGTGGAGGGTAGTTAATTGTTATCAAAATAACATTATAAAAATTATCTTTACTAATAATAAACATTTAGTTATTTTTAATGGGTAAAATATAATTAATGGAGATATATTGGGGGGGACAGTTAGGAATGGATAATTACTCACATTGAGAATTTAAAGTCTCAATTATAGGGCCTCTTAGAAATGGGGGATTTATGGATTTTCCCTCGATCAAGGGGGAATCCAAATGCGGGATAGGGAAATAAGGGTATTAATATGGGTAGGTGATTGATAAAAATTATAATTCTTATAGATTACATAATGGTATGGTGGAGGTCTCCTTTAATAATTGAGTGATGTGGCATTTTTATAATAATATATTCATATAAGTCAATATTCTAGGAAAGTGAGTATGAAATTACACAATAAGGGAGGTTTATGAGTATTGGTTCAAATAATCCATTAACTTCACAATTTTTTTATATGTTTTGTTGAAATTTAATATTTTTATAATTACTCTAAACTTTTTACATAATAAATATTTTCCTCACAATTTGTTTTTAACCTCCTTAAATTATATTAAAGATAGTTATTATAATTAACCTTATTTAATAATTTTAAATTAATTATTTCAATTATGAAAATAATTATATAAAATAACATTTTCATGGTTGATAAAATTTAATCTATAATTTAGAGGATAAAATGTGTAAAAAAATCTAAGAATGTTTATTTTTAAGCATAAAAACTATTTTTAGGATAAGATTTTTATTAATATTTATTTTCATAAAATTAATTTATTAAATTATAATAAAATATTAGTTATTTGGATTTTAAATCTAGTAAAAACTCATTTCCACCAGGTGAATATTTAATTAAAATGAACGGCTTAAAAAATTTAATTTAGAATAAATTTATCTTTTGAGTTAAGGAAATTTCAACATAGGTTTTCTAAATTCAAAATATCAATTTTAGATAAATAAATTTACACAATAAATACATTATTGATTGAGAAAGGAATTTTTTAATATTTTTAACACTTAAATAATGATGAATTCATAAATTTTATAGTATCGGTGGAAACAATATTTTTTAATGTTTACCTAAAAATAAACCATTTTAGAGTAATCCCAAAAATACAACCTAATCTAATATTTTCATGATAAATCCTATAAAGAGATTAATATTTTCAATTAAATTAACTTATATTCTATTTTTTTCTTTTATGTAGAGTTTAAAAATATAATGAAAATAGATTTTTTATAGTGAAATGAATTTTAATAAAATTAACTATCCTTTTTTTATTTATTATAAATTATAAGGAAAATTAGTATTATTATATTTATGATATAAACAGTATAATATATAATGATTTAAACATAATAAGTTAATTATCATGAAATTAAAATACATAGGACATAAAATTTGAATTTTTAATGAAATATATTTTTAAGAATGAAAATATCATATTAGATATTTATCTATACTAATTTGATTTTTTCAATCTATTAGTATTAAAAATATTCTTTATTTTTCATTCGACATATATTTAATAATGTGTTTACCCCTATTTATACCCATCGACTTAACAAATACATTAGAAAAAATTAATTCACTATGAATAATTTTATGTTTATAAAATATATCATGGTTTATTTCAGTTTTTTGTCATTTTTGGAGAATTTTATTAAACATAATATTTATTTAAAGAAAATAATATTAAAATATTAGGTTGTTACTATTAATTTTCAAGAGTATGTGATAATGTTGAGCCACTAATTTAATAGAGAGAATGGGAAAATCACACCGGTTATGATAATGGTTCATATAAAAAGTCACAATCATTTCATCATTTCCCTAAATGTCATTAAGATGTTTAGATCACACTAATATCTTATATTTTGATTGTATGTCACAACGATATTAGAAATTTCATTTTCTAGTGGTGCAATAGGAAAGTGTTCCTGATTTTTGTTAAGGTAGAAAAACGTGTTAAAAAATATACCATTTAAGGAAGAATATAAAATTATTGAAATATTTATTTTATATGTAAACCCATAAAATCAATTATTTTACAGACATAGTATAAATTATAAAGATATAATTATAAAAATAGAATGGAAAAGAAAAAATTGAATGATGTAGATAGATGTTGTTTTTATTCCTTTAATATTCATGGTGATAGGTTAAAAGAATTAATATAATAACATCAATTGTAACTACATCACTATCATGATCTAGTATCCATAATTCTTTTAGAAAATATTAACTTCAATAGTTATCCCTCATATGTTCTGAAAATCAATATGTTTCACCATAATCATAATAGTAAATAGCTTACTATTTCTATAAAATAATTTTCCCATTGATGAAAAAAATTTAATTATTCTTCTTATATCCAATTATAATATTGTGTTTTATTTTTTACATATTATTGATAAATTTTAAAGAAAAAAATTACATGAAAACTTAATCATCATTTATACATGAATCAATATTTTCTTTTTATAACTAATAGTGTACAATAGTGGTATAACATTCATACACATGCAATGCTTGTGTTTAAAAGAAATAGGAAATAAATACATTTATTTTATCTATATTCACCATGTGAATAATATTTGCACATGATATTATTATCCCATGAGAATTCATAGCATGAAATTAATTTTGTGACATTATCCCATCTAAAATCCAAATAAATCCTTTGCAAAATACCATAGTATGTATTGACTTTATATTACAACATTATCATATTTTCTTTTAGAATTAATTCATAATACACAATTATGTCCCAAAAACTACATTTCATAAGTTAAAAAAATGTAAAAACACAATTCAATAAATATGTTATGGTGTTGATGGTATCCTGATTAAAGTATAACCTTAATAGTTTATTTTTGTTATCTTAGTATCATAACTTTTCATTTTCCCAATAAATTTAAATCCATATTGTTAAAAATAGTGTTTCCCTTAATATAATTTCATTCAATATACATGTATCCATCAATGGTCAAGGATATCATCATATGATAGTGGTATCAATAATGAAAAAAATCAAAAGATCAAATTCAGTCCAAGAAAAAACAAAATATATTATTGTGTCACCAATAGAATCATTAAGTGAATTTTTCTTGAGTCATGAATCAATATTTTTTTTGGAATATCACTACATTCTAGTTTAACACAGGTGTCATTCGCCCCATATTACAATTATTATAGGAAATCGAAGAAAAAACCTTGGCCTGATAAAAGAATATTTTTCCAATAAATAAACATTATTATTAGATCATGGATTAAATAGTCACCAACTCATTGGTATAGATAATATAGATTAACTATAATATTATATTTAAACGGTCAAAAAATTACCTTCGAAAAAATATAAAAATATTCAAATAAAATAAGAAAAGGAAGTATCAAATCACATTTTGTATAGGTAAATTCTTGCTCATTATAAAGAAAACATAAAAATACCCCAATAGAATTATCAATAATTAAGAGTGGTTTAAAAATAATATTAATTATGAATATTAGATTAAAATGGAAAAAAATATAGATATTCTATTAAATCATTTTCAAAACTAAAAAATAAATATCATATATTTATACTTTTTCATCTATATTCACGATAATAATTGATATATCTTTTGGGATAATAAAATTAATTAATTTGTCAATATCTATATTATAATCTACATTGTTTTATTATTTAACAATTATTTATGGTTCTCCAGTTGAAATTACTATTACTTTACATTAAAATATTTTACTTTATCTTATTCTAGAATTATTTTCTCTATAACTAGTTTCATTAGATCCCTATATATCTTAATTTCCTCTAATGTTTCTTATGCTATTATTTTATCCAAAATCATATAAAAATTATAATATTAAAGACAAATTATCTGAAATTTGTGTTGTTGGGGGAACAACAATAATGGTTGGAAGTATTATGCTCTATATAGCCTTCGTATTTAGAATTTATCCTTACAAATAAGGTAGGGTGAGTTTAACCATCTAAATATCACTTGGTTGAGTTCTCTTATAATCTCTATCATCACGCTCTTCTATTGTAATTCAAAGATTCTTCATTTAAAAAGATATCATCAGCCTATGAATAGTTTTATTTCCATTTGATAAATATTGAAATGTATTTTTTTATTCAATGTATTATTCTATTTTTACAATAGTTAAATTGTATTTTTCTTTTTTTCAACATTTAATTTAATGATATTTCTTCAAAATTTAAATCTATATGGATCTTTGAATATTATGTACAGTTTGGATGATATACCACAAATTTATTTTTTTCCCTAATAAAATAATCCATAAATAACCTTTAAATATTATTTTTGTAGTTCATTTTCTTTCATAGTCATAAAATATTTCTTAAATATAGGAATATTCATATACTGTCAACTGAAATGGATAATATTTTAATTTTATTATCCTCTTAGGTGTTGGAAATTAATTAAATTCCCAATTTTTTTAGATTTACAAGATTTTTGTATAAATTTTTTTAATTGAACATTAATATTGATGTATATATAAATTAATGAATTAAATATGTTCTTTTACATGTGAAGAGTAATTATTGAATGAATTGAAAAAGATCTATTTTCTCAACCCTTAACTGCGTTATATAATATTTATTTGAAACATTCACATCATCTAACTTCTTTTCCAAATATTCTATTGAGATAATTCCTTTTGAAACCCTAAGATATTTCTTCTCTTTTAACATAGATTATTATTATTGATTTTATTTGGTGGAAATAATCAATGTTATTTAATATTTACTTCGAGTAAACTCTTGTATAATTTATACTCCTAGATTATTTAGGATGTTATTTTTGTTATTGTTATTGAATTGGATAAAGAAAAATCCATTATAATCCTAGTTATAGAGGTCCCACGAGTTGTGCTATGTATAGTTGGATTTTATTTATTTAACACTCCTTGATAATATTCCCTTTATCATTACAATCAAGGTTGTAAAACTTATTTAAAATCCAATAAATAAACATTCCATATTTTTATTTGTAATTTTATCGTTATTCCCATGTAATATTGGCATAAATTATCCATAATAGTATTAATAGTTTAATGATGGAAATTTTCAAATGAGAAAAATCAAATATGTACATATCAAATATCCTAATATTTTATATTCATTATACCTTAGTATAAAATTCAAATATCTTAACTCCTCTATAATATATATTGATTATTAGGTTTAAATATTCTAACTATATCAAAAATCATATTATTCATGCGGACCTTCTAAATTCCCTCTGTAACAAACTACTTTTAATATTTAAAATATTTTAGGCTAATATCATGGTTTTTATTTTGTTATTTATTGAAATTATCAACTATTAATAATGATTTTAAATTTATATATATACCATTAATTGTTAATTTCATGATGTAATTATATCATTCATCATATATGCTATAATTTTCATTAAACCCTCCCAAATATTTTTCAAATACCAGCTCATTCTCTATGAATCTAAAAATTTTAGTTTAGTTGTGGAACTTTAAAATCACCCTCAACATGAATTTAAATTTTCAAAATAATTTAGGATCATACATCCTTTTATACATTATTTTTCATTTCTAACACTTATCAACATAATCTTATCAACTACATAATTTCTTCAACTAATTTATTGTATCAAAAAATATAATTTCATTGATGATAATCAATTATTATTTGATGAAATATATTCATTTTTTATATTAATTTCCCCTTTAGTATAGAAGTCTATTCATTATTTGGAGATGATATAGGGTCACTAATTATACTCCATATATATTTTCATGTGTCTGTCACTAAAAAATATAACTGTATAAGAAAGATATTCATTGTCTCTATTGAAACATGAAACATTACATTATAAATGTAGTTAATTAAAACAATATTATGCATATATCTCATTGGAATAAGAATCAAGTATTAATAATGATTATTTATGAAAGATTTAATCAATAAATTTAAATAAAAATTTTAAAAAATTACCATTAATGATCATGAATTTTCTAGTGATCCATTATGAAAAAAATATAATAAAAAAATATATGTTGATATAAAATATTTTTCAATTTATATAAGCTTATAAATTGGAATATAGTAATGTGTAAACTAAAATATTTTGTACACATCAACTCTCTATCTAGAATAATTATTCCAATGAACTCTATATTATATCCTTATATAATTTACATGACTGATGTTAAATAAAAATATTATTAATATAATCTTAATAATAAATTTCATTTTTATATAAAGTTACTAATTTAATATATAAAACATTATAGTTTATTTTCTATCTTATAGTTAATACATATAGATATAAAAACTTATACTCCTCCAGGACATTGATAATGCCCATGCCAACTTATATAAAACACTAGGGGTATTTCACCAAATTATACAATTAAAAACCTAATGAATTATCCATACCTGAATATAAACATGAGTAATTCCATATCTTACTAAAAAAATGGTTCCCAATAACCAATAATTTGTATTTTTGGAGACATAAACATAACCAACGAAGTCCCAAACTCCCTATAAAGATAGTACATGTCATAAATTCTCTCCTCATATTTAAACCAATAATATTATCTCTAGATACATGGAAACATCGCCATTATAATAAAAATCACCCAGCATTGGGTGTTTTCTATAGTATCATAATGACGCCATAGGGCAATATCTTGACCCTCCCATAGGGATTTATGATGACCACATAAATTTTTTTTATTTAGGAATAGTATCAACTATATTGTTAGGCGTTTTCATTATTTTAAGCTTAAGGCCTCAAAAACATGTTTTCCCATATAACAAAAAAACCAAACCTAATGTTTTTTTCAATGTCAATCCTGTCACAGGTAATATAAAAAAATTATTCCTAAGAACTCTAGTGAAATCACATCCTTATATCATCCAAAATAAATAATGGAGAACCCTTATAATTCCCCATACTCAAGTATCCTTTCAACCAAAATAAATAATGGAGTACCCTCAACATTTGATTCAGGTTCTAAGATGAAACCTGAAACCTCTAATACCCAAATTCCAACACTTCCTCAAGTTAGCCATCATTCATCCTAACTAACTAGGGTCCTAAAAATCAAAACAAAATGGAAACCCAAAGTAGGTTACATTTTCACACCTCAAATTGTCACCTATAATTTGGTTTATTGTGGTCATAAGATATATCCCACAATTCAACTATAATTTTTATATTTTATAAAGGCCTATAAGGTTCAATAATTTTAATCCATTACCACCCTTAATGAGAAATGGAATAAGAAAAATACATGTGGTTCAGCAATTACTATTATCACCAATGCCTTTAAGGAATCACACAACCCGACATAGAGGTGTCTCGGGGTTCCTACACTAGGGATTACATGGTTAAAAAAGTTTAGATGACCTTGTTCTTACCCCAGAAGTGGTTTCAGAGAAAAAATATAATATTAATGTAAATTTATCATTCAAAGATGGTCAAGAAATTAAATATAATGCATGTGTAAAATAGTGGCCTCAGATCAAGGTTCAATTCATTTATAAGGATTTTAATTTAATAAAGAAAATCATTTTAAATAAGTAACCCCACTTATTTTTGACAAGGAATACCTACATAGTTTCTTGACCAAATTCCATATACGTTATAAAATAGTAATAATTCCATAGGTTTTGATACCATGGACTACATTCATCTTTTGAAATGATTTACATTCGAAAATGTTAGGCTAATAGTTCTGTTAAGGACTATCGAGACTCATCCAATATTTACCATACATTAGGGGTCATCCTGATAACCAATCCCAGAATAATAAACCAAAACTAATATATTAGAATCATTTTAATAATTAATTTACATTTTTTATTTAATTGACATTAAATTAAATTCAAAATAATCACTAAAATACACACAAAATGGATTTTTTACACTAGAACTATAACCAGTCATCCACAAAAACACATTAGTGAACCTCATTCACCAACTTGGACAAAATCCCAAACATAGGGAACCATTTTATAATAAATATATTTCAATTTAAATACAATACATGTTAAAATATCTAATTATGAAATATTATTATAAAATAATTAATATATGGGTTATAGATGTAGTTATGTGACATGATATTTCTTAGAAGATAGAAATCCCAATTTTGTACCACCGATTCCATTATTCTCTAGTAGAATTGGAACCAATACATTAGTTGGAAGAAGATTAAATTTAGTAAAATGGGATCATTGAACCAAAAAAGTTTAACTCGATTGAATAAAAACCTAATATCAATGTCAAACAAACTTAAAATGAAGCCAAAATAAATAAGGGTGAAGGATGAGGAAGAGAATCTACACCCTATTCATGTGTAAGAAATCTAGGGATATGAGAGGATGTATCCCTATTAATGTAACATCCCATCTAACTAAAGAATAATATATTTTCATATCTATTTCTATTTATGAAATAGATAGTGTTTTATAGACTTAAAATGAGAATAAATCAAATCTTAAGCATAAAATACTCTTATATTTTTGAAAATTATTTTACCATATTTTGATGGAGAACCATTTTTAAATCTATCTTTTGACAATTTTATAATCTCTATTTTTAAATAAAATTATTCTTTATTATTAGAACATTGAAATTTATTTAGGATAAATTTTTGTTATTTCTCTAACAATGTTCATTTTTAATGAATTGTGAAAAAATACCACATTTTACTTCAAAAAGGATTTTTCATATAATTTAATTATAGGGTTAGATAATATTTTTAATTGGTTTTAAAGTGTAATTATAATATATATTTACCATTTAATCCAATTGTGGTCATTATAATTAATTTCACTTTTAAATTGGACATAAAAAATTGTCAATCTTTTGAAAGATATTGTTTTTTTAAACACGCTATTTGTTTTGACAACAGAATTTATTTTTAAATTAATTAATGAAAATTCAATGTTTGTAATTTTGTAAAATTGATTCCATATTTGGAATCATAATATCCAAATTATGTAATTAAGACTCTTGTTTTTTGACATTATGAATAGTAATGACGTCAATTATCTTTAAATATAATTATTAATTAGTAATCAGGTAGTTATGGGTAATAAAATAATATCATAATAATATAAAATGATCCAAACATTTGTCCAAATCCTTCTGTTGAGTCATGTGTGACCTTGGGATGCCTTTTTCCTAACATTGGGACCCCATGAAATCACTTTAGTGTGTTAGTGATCTTTTATTATATTTTTTAAAGGACTGTATATTCAATGTATGTATCACCAAAGTAAAACAGTTTTAGTTCTGTTTATGTAAATTATCTCTTAGACTATAAATATTCATTGGAAAGATGAAAATATTTCCTAAAAAATGGTATTTGTTTTATAATATTTAGACATTAAATAAATAAATTTATTTATGTCACCATGATGATGCAACGATTACCTCATTAATGAATGGTTTAAATAAAATGAAAACATAATGTAAAATATAAGACATAAACTTTTCCAAAACCTATTGGATGGGTGTATTTAGAATTCTTATCACCTTGTCCTCGAAATATATCATTTTCGGACCTTTAAAATCTGAAAATAAATTCATAATAATGTAACATTTAATGACCCTCCAAGAGTTCCCCTCCTCCCTCTTATAAAATGCCCCCAACTCTACCCCCATACCCACACCTCTCAAGCCCTTTCCTTATCCATCCCATGATCATATTATCTCTACACATACCTCTCTTCATCCTAGAATCATTAACTAAGGCAGAAATCTCTTCATGATATTCTTTTGGTTCAAACCAAGGGGAGTTAGGCGATTTAAAGGAAATGTCTTCTCTTATGTCGTTTTGTTTTATTTTACTTTTCTAACCCCCTAAACTATTTTTATTACATTATTTTGTAACAAAATCAGTATATTAAATATACTAAGATGTTTTTTTGAGAATTATTATAGCTACACATACACACAGTGGCCTCGTATGAAGCAAAGTTCACTTGAGTGGAAAAGTATGTTCCAAATTTCATACGAATTCTTGATAGGAAAATCAACCATTTTTACTCAAGGTTAAAGCCAAAATATCGAAGGGAATTAGATTCTTGTGAGTTCACAAGTTATGAAATATTTGTTCTATGTGCACAGAAGGTGGAAATGTAGTTTTCCGATGATTATTTTTTCTTTGAAAAACAATAGAATAAGTGGTCCAGTTGGCAGGAAAAGGGAAATAATTCATCAAAGAAGCCCGGAGGTAAGAAAACCAAGTATCCATAATGTGAGAAGTGTAGTAAAATTCATCTTGGATAATGTTTTTCCAACTATTTGAAGTGCTTTCAGTATTGTAAATTTTCTCAAATTGCTCATAACTGTAAGGAAGATGAGCAAGTAGGCAATGAAAAGATATCGGTAAGATGTTTTAAGTGAAATGAAATGGTACATAATGAAAATGAGTGTTTAACAAGGAACTAAACTGAGGGAAAAACCCAACTACAAGAATAAAGGGGTGGTGAAATCCATTGCAGCTACTTCAGCAGATGTTGGTAAATCTAAGGAAGTAGTATAAGGTACACTGTTTGTTTGTTTAGATTATGCCAATGTGTTGTTTGATTCAGGGTCAACACATTATTTCATTTCTGAGAAGTTTTCTAGTAAATTGGGAATTCCATATCAAGATATGAATAAGGAACATACAGTAAAAACACTTGGAGTAAATTTTGATACAAAAATAAATTATAATAACTTTCATGTCTTTGTGTGTGGAAAGAATCTACAGCAAACCTTATCGGTTTTCCTCTTGTAGAGTTTGATGTTGTTTTGGGAATAGATTGGATTTCTGTTTATCATGCTAAGAATAACAGTAGAGCTAAAGAGGTTTCTTTTCAGAATGATTTTTAGTTTGTGTACAATAATGAACCCTTTTTTTGATAACATATGAGGAAGCTGAGAAACTAGTAAAAGATAGAAATTAATGTTACCTTGAACATATTGTTGAAAATAAAGTAACTGTTCAGATTAATGATGTGCCATTGGTAAATGAGTACCTTGATGTTTTTTCTGATGAGTTGCCTGGTAAAATACCTAATGGGGAAGTTGAATTTATTATTGACTAAGTTCCTGATGCTATGACAATTTAAAACCCCTTTATCTAATGGATCAAATTGAAATTTTAGAGTTAAAGAATCAATTGTAGGAGTTATTAGATAATGGTTTCATTCGACCAAGAACATCCCCCTAGGGTGCTCTTGTATTGTTTTTTAAAAAGAAATATGGTTCAATGAGACTTATCATTGATTATAGAGCATTGAATAACATCACTGTTAAGAATAATTATCCTTTATCTAATTTTGATGATTTGTTTGATCAGCTCGAGGGAGCTCAGTATTTTTCAAAGATTGACTTGTGGTCGGGGTACCGTCAGTTGAAGGTAAAAGATTCTGATGTTCCGATGACCGTGTTTTGTAATATATATGGCCATTATGAATTTGTAGTTATGCCTTTTGGTTTAACCAATGCTCCTACTATATTCATGGAACTTATAAATAGCATTTTTCATGAGTTCATGGATAATATTGTGGATGTGTTCATTGATGATATCTTTGTTTATTAAAAAAGTAAGGATGAATATAAAATTCATCTAGGGGTTGTCTTGCAAACCTTAAAATAAAAGAAACTATTTAGGAAATTCAGCAAGTGTGAGGTTTGGTTACAAAAAATTTCTTTCCTTGGATAATGTTTTTTAAAAAATGGAATAACTGTTGATCCTACAAAAACAAACATTATTGAAGAATAGCTAAGAACCAAAAATATAACCTAAATTCATAGTTCTCTTTGTTTTTAAGGTTATTACCAGAGGATTGTTGAAAAAATTTCATGGTTATCAAGTCCAATGACTAAGTTAGATCGAAAAGGTGTTAAGTTCATTTGGACAAAAGAATTTGATGATTATTTTCAGTAATTGAAAAGAAGATTGGTGAATGCTCCAGTTTTGGCACTACCATCCAGAAATGGTGAGTTTGTTTTCTACAGTGATGCTTCATTGAAAGGACTGGGTTGTGTCCTAATAAAAAATGATCAGGTAATTTGTTATGCTTCATGTTAGTAGAAACCTCATGAGTATAATTACCCTACACATGATTTGGAATTAGCTGATGTTGTTTTTTCTTTAAAAATTTTAGGTATTATTTGTATGGGGTAAAGTGTGGAATATATACCGATCACAAAAGTTTAAAGTATATATTCACTCAGAATGAATTGAACATGAGACAGAGGAGATGGCTGGAATTAATCAATGATTAATATTGTACAATTCATTACCATCCGGGAAAATAAAATAATATGGTTGATGCTTTGAGTTGAAAAATTAATGCTTCATTACCCATTCTACATCTTAAATGAGATATTTTGTTATTTGATTTGATGAACATTGGAATAAAATTTGTTGGTTCAGGAAGTTATTTTATTTTGATTTAGTTTTTAGTGAGATAATCTATATCAGATAGAATTAAGAAAGTGCAGAAGAAAGACAGTGGGTTGTAGAAAAAGGTATAGGTGGTTAAGAAGAGTGTTGCCTGAATATAACATGTATAATGATTGTGTTTTGAGATTTGGGAAGGAATTTTGTGTTCTTTGCGATTCACAGTTGAAGAGAGAGTTGTTATGTGAAGATCATAGTTCTCTATTTTCAGTTCATCCTGGTAGTACTAAGATGTACATAGATCTGTGGGAGTATTACTGGCGGTATGGAATGAAAAAGGGATATTTCTAATATTACTTTGAACTCTTTGAATTTTCAGCAGGTTAATGCAGAGCGGCAGTTACTAAAAGGGATGCTTCAGTATTTACCAGTGCCAGGGTGGAAATGGGAAAATATATCCATGGACATCATTGTGGGATTACCAAAGACATCTTCGGGTAATAATGCAATCAGTGTTATTATTGATCCATTGAATAAATCTTCTCATATTCTTCCAATTTGAGATAATTTCTCTCTAGATCATCTTTCTCAGTTATATGTTAAAGAGATATTCATGTTACATGGAGTTACCCGCTGCATTGTATCTGATCGTGACCCCAGTTTAACATCAATATTTTGGAAAGGCCTTCAGAAGTCGTTGGGTACTAAATTAAATTTTAGTACAACTTTTCATACACAATCAGATGGGAATTCAGAATGAAAAATCCAGTCCTTAGAATATATGTTATATAATTTCATGATGGATTACTGGGGAAGTTGGGACCAAAATCATTCTTTGGTTGAATTTTCTTATAATAAAAGTTTTTATTCCAGTAAACAGATGGCTCCATTTGAGGCATTATATGGAAAGTTGTGTCGAACTCCTTCTTTTTGGGATGAAGTAGGTGAAAGGATGCTGATGGGACCAGAACTAGTATAATAGATTGTAGAAAAAGTTCAGTTGTTACAGATGCACATGAGAACAGCTCAAAGAAGGCAGAAAAATTATGTGGACAACCGGAGGAATGATCTTTCTTTTGAGGTAGGTGATCATGTTTTTCTCAAAGTTTCTCCATGTAAAAGTGTGATGCGTTTTATTAATAAGGAAGAGTTGAGTCTGAGGTTCATTGGAACATATGAAATAATGGCAAGAGTTCGATCAGTTGCTTACCGAGTGGCTTTACCTTCTAGTTTGTCCTAGGTACACAATGTATTTCATGTTTAATGTTAAGGGAGTACATGCTAGATCCATCTCATGTTTTGAGTCCTGGGGTACTTCAGATGGAAGAGAATCTATCTTTTGAGGATCATCTGGTCCAGATTCTTGACCATAGGGAGCAAGTGATGCGGAATAAATTGATTCAACATGTAAAGGTTCTATGGAAAAACAATATAGTTGAAGAGGAAATAGGGGAATCTGAAAATGAAATGAAAGATAAATACACCCACTTATTTGATAAGTAAATAAATTGTGGGGACGCAATTTCCTAAAGGGGGGAAGGATTTAACATCCCATGTAAGTGAAGAATAATATATTTTCATTTCTATGTCTATTTATGAATTAGATTGTGTTTTAGAGGCTTAAAATTAGAATAAATGAAATCTTAAGCATAGAATACTCTAATATTTTTAAATGATTGTTTTACTGCCTTTTGATGGAGAACCTTTTTTAAATCTATATTTTGAAAATTCTATAAGATGTATTTCTCAAAATAAACTTATTCATTAGAATTGAGACATTGAAATTTACTAAGGATAAATTTTTGGTATTCTTCTGACAATGTTCATTTTGTAATGAACAGTTAATACTACTACATTTTACTTCAAAACCAATTTTTCATCTAATTTAATTATATGGATAGATTATATTTTTAATTGGTTTCAAGTATTAATTAAAATATATTTTTACCATTTAATCCAATGGTGTTCATTATAATTAATTTCTGTTTGAAATTGGACATAAAAAATTGTAAATCTTTTGATAGATATTGTTTTTTAAAAAACACGCTCTTTGTTTTGACAATGTGAATTATTTTTAAATTAATTACTACAATTTCTGTGTTTATAATTTGTTGAAATGGAGTCCATATTTTGAATCATAAGGTCCAAATTATGTAATTAATACTCTTTTTTTAGACATTATGAATAGTAACGATGTCAATTATCATTAATTATCGTGGTTAATTAGTAATCGGGTAGTTAAGGGTAATAAAATAATGTCATAATATTATGAAATCACCCCAACTTTTGTCCAAATCCTATTTTGAGTCATGGCCGACCATGGGATTCCTAGTGCCAAACTTTGGGACCCCATGGAATCACATTAGTGTGATAGTGACCAATTATTATATTATTTTTTTAAAAGGAAAGTATAACCAAAGTATGTATCACCTAAGTAAAAAGTTTTAGTTTTGTTTATGTAAATGATATCATAGACTATAAATATTCAATGTAAATATAAAATGTTTTCATACATCATGGTATTTTTATTATAATTTTTATACATTAAATAAATAAATTTATTTATGACACCATGAGGATGCAATGATTACCTCATTATTGAACGATTTAAATAAAATGAAATGATAAGGTAAAATATAAGACATACACTTGTCAAAGACCTATTTTATTGGTGGATTTCGAACCCTTATCACCTTATCCTCGAAATATATCATTTTGGGACCTTTAAAATCCGAAAAGTATTTCATAATAAGTATCATTTCATGACCTTCCAAGAGTTCCCCTCCTCCCTCTTATAAAAGGCCCCCACCTCTACTTCCTTACACAAACCTCCCAATCCCTTGTCTCATCCAAACCCTTCTCATATTATCTCTCCATATGCCTCGCTTCATCTTAGAAGCCTTATCTTAGGTAGAATTCTCTTCAAGAAACCCTTTTGGTTCAAACTAAGGGGAGTTACCCAATTTAACGGTAATGTCTTCTCTTATGAACTTTTGTTTTATTTTTCTCCTCAAACCCCCTAAACTTTGTTTATTCCTTTATTTTATAAAAAACCAGTGTCTTCAATAAAATATGACGTTTTTATGAGAATTATTCGAGCTACACTTACACACACCTCCATCTAATGGTCAAAGAACATATTGTTTCTGTGGTTGACGAATTACTACCTCACGAAATGATGAGTGTTCAATCTTCTTTTAACACCTATCACGGGGGGCCATTAAGATGAAACTATATTTATATATGATATAAATAATGTTTATGTTTTCCTAATGCTTTTGTATTTTTCATTTATGTCATAAATTTATGGTTTCCATTATGGGTAAATGTGATAATTTCAATATAGAAAGTGGAGACTACTGCCCCCTCAATGTGATTTTAAACGTTTATTCCATATATGGGATGTGTAAAGGATGCAGTTAATAATATTATATATGATATTATACTGTAATTATAATGTACCTTTATATAATTGTGATTTCATTCCATTAGATACGAAATATAAATGAAAGTAGCATTCATGCGTACGTACGTCTTACCGTCTCCATGAACAATGCATTTCATTTCATACCTCTAAATGTTATGTACTATTATAAATACATTTATATTCTGTTAGATATGATATATATGATATCTAAATCATGAATATCATTTTTTATATGACGGAATATTAACCACATGGACAACTTGTATATATAAGGTGTTTATTTTTTACTCAATTACAAATATCGACTAAACGAACATTATTAACTTAAATGATTACATAATGTTTATAACATGGTAATTAGTAATATAAAAGGAATAATAAACATGAAAAATGTTCTTAAGAAAGTAGAAATTAACATTAGTTTATTATTCATGAGATTAAAGAATGATCGATTCATGTGAGACACGAGGTAAGGGACTTTGTCTCAATCTCCTTTCATTGAGGCATTTTTTGTTTTAATACACGACTTTATTATATACATTGTATTAACACCCTTGACTTTTCAAAGGGAATAATTTTGTACAAAGAATTTTACTAATCGACAAAATGTAATGTTTCTTTTAATGTAAGTGGTGACAAAGACCTTTTTCGTCACCGCGAGTATTATTTGATCTTTGGCTTCCTCAAGAAGTCGTAATGTATTTAAAATAAAATAAATACCATATACTTTTTTATGTATTTTGGTTTTGAAAATTGTTTTGATAATTGATTTGTTATGTCAATATATTTATGTGATATATTGTGATTGAAATGTGTAAATGTTTTTTTCCTTTATATTTGTTTTATGTCTTCTGATTTTATAATGGTAGTTGGACATTTGATGGGTGGTTACGTGATAAACCAAATGGCGGGTGGTTCCATGAATATCAGGATGGATGGTTATGTTCTAACCTCCAATGCATTGGTTATGGAATTCGGCCGTATGGATATTCCATTTAGTGATATGTGTGGAAGTCGACCGTATGTTTATTCCATTTAAGTATGTTTATATCTGAAGTTAACTTTATATGTTATGTGTTATTTATATGGGTTTTATTGTAACATTTTGTTTAAAAAAGGGTATGCAATTATATTTTATTCAGTGAAGATTATTTAGTACTTCATAAAGGTAAAAAGTATTACTTATGATAAAGTATTCATGGTTTACTTGTTGTTTGGAAAAACTTACAGTTTTCCTTCTTTGTGTATCCGTTACTAAGATTTTTATGCTCATCCCATGTTTTTGAAATGTTTTTCATAGGACATAAAGTGGAATAGGGTAAAGGATGGGATCATGGAAAATTCATGATGACTTAAACATGGAACAAGACAAGGCTCTTTTTTTCAAGAGTTCATGTTTGTTAAAAATGGAAACTGTGTAGAAGTTTTCTACTTTGTAATATTTTGAGATGTAATAGTTATGTCCTAATTCTCTAAAACAACAAACCTGAAACGATCCTCAATGTGAATTATTCATATAATTAAATATTATATAAGGTTTAAGTCCGGGTCCTTGTACTTAATCTTGGGGTGAATGAGAAATCTTTCACCCTAACACCCCCAGTAGTTAGCATGCATCGAGGTACCAACTAGTTGGTGGTTCCATAATAATTTTTTGGGAACCATTCATCCTACCTAATAGTGTGTGGCTTTCTAATTTCATGTTGGTGGTTGACGGTGTAGACCCACTATCCCTCTATCACTTTCCCAAACCCCCATGATTGATTTTGACATTTAATCCATGGAAAAAAATACTCAACTGTGTGCTTGAACACTAAAAAAATATCTTTAAACCTATATTATCAAAACATCCTCCAAAGATCCATAATATTCAATTTTATTACAAAAAAAATTGAACCCTACACAATATAAGATCTTATAGATTTTCAAATTTCTTATCTAAGATAATAATTTTAAAATATTTCTTTCCATTTATCATTTTCCACAATACCACACCAAAATTTTTTATATTATCAATGATCTCCTAATTAATTTCATCCCTAATAATTCATTCTATAAAATATTTTAAAGAATATAAAAAATTGTTTTTAACTTCTGGGGAATCTGTGTGATGATCTTCCCTGGAAAAAAATAAAAATAGCGATTCTTCACTCTTATTATAGTTCTTTTATTTTATAGATCATTAAATTTTAAAAAATGACTAATTCTAAGAATATTTTAAATTCATCATTATTTTTTGACCATATGAAACATTACTATATATGTTCTTCTAAATAACAAAAATGAAAGTATTACATACTCATATGACCAATTAAATTTTAACTCTCTCATATTGACTAAACCCATCAATGTTTTCATCTATAGTTTTATATTTTTTTACTAAAATTGTGGTAATTTTCATTTTAATTTTCTTTGTATCCTTATATTTCATGAGATTGATCAAAATTTTATAATCACCACCATAAATGATAAGTGGTCTATTTGGATTAGGATTTTCAATTGATCTATCTAGACAATTTATTATATCTAAATCCAATTATATTTTCCATTTTACACAGTTAGAGTATGAAATCATTTTTAAGCTCTGATAAACAATAATAATTTAAACAATAATAGATATACATTCAAATATAAATTTTATCACATATATCAAGTGACAACCCTAAATACTAAATGTTTTCCCAATAATTTATGTTAATTAAACATCAATAGGTGAAATTTATTTCTAATAATGAATTGTAATTTTTCTCCAACAAAAAGAAGTATATTTTCAAGAAATTAAATATTCAAAAGATTTGAATTTATAAAGTATAGATGCATCAAAAATGAAAATATTTAGATGTTAAAATATATTTATTATAAAACAGTATAAATAAAATAAATTAAGACATCAATGTTTAACAGTGAAAATAATCAAGGGTAACAGTCCATAAACTTATAAAATAATGTTTATTATAAGACCAAATCTAATAAATTGAAGTATTCACTTTTAAAATGATATTTTATATGTTTTAATAATTGAAATATATGTATATTAGTTTAAAAAAATGAAGAATCCTTAAATATATCTCATTAGTATTAATAAATTATTCACTATGAATATCTTTGATAAAAAGATTAGAAACAAGTCACCATATACCCTATCAGTTCCACAATATAAAGAATGGTAGATAATCAAATCACCTATAATGTTCCACATAAGATATTTCTGAAAATAATGTTTCTAGCATTATAATATCATCAATCATGATGGATGGAAATCAACATATGTTCTTGGAAAAGAACCACCTAAATCATGTTGGATGGTAATTAACATTTGTTGTTGGAAAAGAACCTCCTAAATCATGTTGGATCAAAGAATGAATAATAATAAGTTGGGGAAATGATATTTATAAAAATAAATCATATAGTTGAAACTATTTGAAAAAACACCCAAAAATATAAAGTACAATTGGTGTCCCGCAATGTATATAAATGATGAAAACATCAAAATGACTATATGTTTCAATACTAGTTCAAGTCCTTCTCACACTTTTTTCTTAAATTTTATGGTCGTATTATTGTGTTTCTTTTATATTTACTATATCATTTGAATACTATGGTTTTTGTATTCATAATTAAATACATTGAATTAAACAATCCATGTTAATATTTATACAATATTTATCTCTGTCATCCTATAAGCATTCTATAAAATTCTGTAATGTACAATGATAAATTTGAACACACATTCATATTATAAAAGAACATAGTTTTAGTAGATAAGTAAATTTGATGTTAGAAATAGAATTTATATCTACACAACACAAGACATAATCAATTATCAACCCCAAAATAAGTTAAAAATATTGGTGTAACATGATTTAATTTGGAATATCAAAGAAAAACATAAAAAGGTAAACTAATTAAACACTGTATATAACTAAATTGTTTAAGTTTCATTTGAATATTCCCTAACGAATAAATTTGAAACAATTATACCTTTCTAAAAATGGTTCTACAACAGAAATAATTATATCCTTATATATTATGTGAGAGGGTATTTTTGTAATATTTATATATCCTTTAAATCCTATACACAATTCAATGATTATTCTATTACTCAAAAAATTATTCCAAAATTACATTAACATAATTGAAAATAAAACTATTCTAAGATATAATATTTGTGTCCTTATAATAGTCATAAATCTAATGTGACCTATAAATTCCAAATGAATTTTAATTAAATTAATTATAAAAAATATTGAAAATGTTTCATCAATAAAGATTAAATACTCTTAATTGTATCCACGAACAAAAATCCTTTTATTATTTCTAAAAATATATTCACATTCCACTAGATTTTTTTAAAAAATATACATTGTGAAAATAAATTATTGTTACTTGAAAACTTATTTAATCTGCATTATATAGATAAAATCTAATGAGGGCCATTTAATACATTGAGAACATCATTTGTAATATCTTTTGATATAAAAGTAATATTTCAATATAATGTTCTCAATATATTTCTAGTTTGGGTCATGGAATCTATATATCCTTTTATATTTTTTAAAAGGGTAGTATCTAAGAGTCTATAATGTTCTAGGTTAATAATGTTCAAAAGCCTCCTCAATTAATCTATCATCTCTTTAAATTATCCTTTCTATAGTTCCTCCAATGTCTTCATCAATAATCTATAATATTACAGACCTAAATAATAGACCATTCTTATTATACATTCCATCAAGACACTCTTCTATTACTAAAGTACTATTCTTGTGAGATAAATATTATTTTCAATTTTTTGAGTATCCAAGAAACACACCTGCAACATATTTTGGAAGAATTTTTTTTTTCATTTCTGTTTTAATATAGATAAAAAAATGGAATAAAAATATTTTCTTTTTGATTTCCTCATTTATATATTTTATATAGTGAAATCTTATGAATAGTTCATAAAAATACTTTTTCCAACATATTTTAGAGAATACATACTAATTATTACCGAAATAACATTGGTAAATTATAATAATCATGAAAAGACTCATTAATCTACCAAATTATAATATTTATCCTTTAAACTAATATATTTTTTGTATGGGGTCCTTAGTGCAATGAAATGGGGTTTGTTTCTACGATAAAATTAAAACATCTCAAACTATAGGTAATGAAACACACAATTATTATAACACATTACTGGAATAATCATGAGAACCTAAATGTTTTTTTGCAAATTATGGTAATTAAAAAACATAAATAATATCTAACATTGAAAATAATGAATATATATATATATATATATAACATTATCATATATCCATAAACCAAAAATAGCCCTTTATTCAACTAAAAATTTTAGTTTTTCATGTAAGGATAAATCCAAAAACACATGTGGTAATATCCATCATATTATCACATTATTTTTTAACATATAACATTATTTTTTTTCCTTCCTTCCATGCATGGATTATACAACATTTTTATGTTAACATTCATGTTTTCTAAATTCATTGCATTCTAATTCTGATCAAATATATATATCAAAGTGCAATTAAAATTATGTAGTTTTCTATGACATTAAAACTAATCTCATTGTACTACATTCAAACACATAAAATTTATTATTGTTAACATATTATCGTTCTTAGTGTAAGTAATATACTTCTATGACCAATACAAAAATGTGAATGATGATTGAAAAGAATGAATTTATCAATGATGATTTTAAATAATAATTCACCCAAAAAAATAATGAAGTACTAGACGCATTATTTCCTATTACATTAATATAAAATGACTTAATAATAACAATTAATTCCAAGAATCAAACTTTTCAAAATTTAAATATTTTAACTTGGAAATTGTCTTTAAATGTAACAAATCCTTTAATACATTTTTTGAATTATTCATTCACTCATGGCCCTTTATTAATGGTTTTATTAAAACCATTATCAATGTTTAAAATTTTATTCTTCAAACATCCAAGTATAAAATGTATAAATAATAGAGAAATATAATATTTTGATACATATACTACATTTGGTTCTAACAATATTAGTAAATGATCCATTTAGAACTAATAAAAATTTAACAGAGGTAAAATAATTGAAATTTATAGATTAATCAAAATAAAAATCATTTTATGTAACCTAAACACTAATCATATGTTATAATACAATGGGATAATGATATCTCATTTAATATTTAGAGAATGTATTGAAAGATTGATAGTTAAATGTTCTATAAAAAAAAGGAATTTAATATCATAAGAAACTAACAATTATAGTGAATTATATTTATTTTCATGGTTGTTTATTGAAAAAATATATTTATCTATGTTATTTCCTCTACTATCCCATATACATCTTATAATTTTTTAATATAACTTCTTAGATAAGTGAGAATAAACTATATTACTTCAGAAAAAAGACTAAAAAATAAAATGAAAATAATTATAAGGCATAAAAAATAGAACATATAGTAAATGATCCACCTAGATAAAATTTATGGCCGCTTGAATGGTCTAGGGACCAGTACTGGGGAATGAGAAATAGGAACTTGAGAACAGATCAGGGCAATAAGGCATTACATTTGGGTTCATCAATCATGATATCATTACCCTTTATCCTAAAAATCATTCAAATCATGGTGAACCATCGATATGTATCATAAAGAATTATATTATCAATATTACATTGTTTTAATCACCTCATCGTCGAATATCATCCATCCTTAAGAATGAAAGAAACCATTATTTAAGTAATACCAGTAAAAAATATAAGAACAACACACAATTGAGAACAAAAAAAGAAATAAAATAAACAATATAAGGATTGTTTCAAAAGAACTCATGAATCTAAAAAATAATTGGAGTGTTTCCACTATAACCCACTCTCCTCATATAGTACAAATACTTCATACGGATTCTGTTCTGTGAAATGTGATACATGCACTACTGAGACCACCTCAATAAACCCTACCTAAAAGAAGCCTTATGTTTTGACAAAAAAGATAGGTTTGAGAACTAAATCATGTAAATAATGATTATGAAAATGCACAATTGAAAAGGAATACATCTATAAATACAAGAAAGAGACTCCAAAATAAAAACACAAGAAGTAAAACTTAAATAAAAAAGGGGACATCATAAATAGAAAAACCCATACATCTAAACTAGTTATAATGAAACGTTAATCCTTTCATCTTTAGAATTTATTTTTTAAAATTTAGTAACATCAAAATATTCCCTTACTGTTATTGAATTTTATTTATTTTCTATATATAAATATGAACTTTTATTCTTCCCAATAACATTTTCATGTTTCACCTTTTATTTTTTTATATAAAACATTTACACGGTCAACATAATATGTATTTTTTATGATCATAAAATAAATCAGTATGGGTAGGTTTATTTTGTTCAAAATTAGAATCAAAGCGACTAACCAAGCCAATATATTACATTAGAAAATGTTTATTTTGTTTCCTTCTCCTACTTTGTTGATTCCTTCATATATCCTCAACAAAACTCTATGAGGACTTCATTTCTCTCATATTAATTATTTTAATGTTTTAACATCTTTTCATTGTTTTTTTGGTATAATTTTGGTTTATATTTAGTTACTTCTATCTCTAATAACATGTAATATATTTATAATTGACATGTTTATTTGAAGAAATATATTTTATATCTTTTCTTATATTATAGTTCTTATTTTTATATTATAATATATATTTGTAAAATATTATTATTATTTAAAATTGCGGTTATATGTTTAGTAATTTGTTTTAGATATTTATAACTAAATATTATATCATTATTTGAGAATATTGTAAATAAAATATTATATGTTTTCATCCACCATATTAGTGAGTATTTATAGAATATAGTCCACTATATAATTTTCATACATCATTACATTCTCATAATTTTCATATGGGATCCAAATCATGGGTTTGTAGTGTTTTTTACCATAATTGTTATCTTATAATATTACATCGATGTAAGAAGAACCATTTTTAGATTAAACCTAACTAAAAACATTAATTATATTGAAATTATATTTATTTGTCATTAATTTATCATATTAGAAATAAATAATATCATAATTACAGCTCAATGGATCAAAAGAAATTAATTTTAGTTTATAATAATTTATCATACACATCTATTAATCCATACTCAAAATTTTGAAGTCCCCTTCCATTAGATTTTTTCCATATCCAAAACTAGTATCATGAATTATGGGAGGTATCTAGAGAATACAACCATCATTTATACCTTGAAAACCCATTGAACAATGATGATTACCTTAAAATGTTATTTTTTAGAATAGCGTTACAAATAATAGTAATATTTAATAGATATAGAAGCTTTGATAATAATTATTTAACATGAATTATACCTAGTTTATGGTCACTCAAGTGGTGAATTGAATGTTTAAAAAATTAAAAAAAAGAAATATGATATACCAAAATGTCTCTTACTGGTTTATAAATAATAATCATATTATTCTTTTTAAAATCCCTCTAAAAATTCATGATTTCTAAAGAAAATACATACCTACACCATTGATGGGGACTCACGCTCATGTAATAAATTATCCTCATTGGTAGAGGGAACATAGACACCTAGCTATTCTAGCATGATATAAGAAATATTTATAACATGTATCTTTTATCAAGGTACAACCAATTATAGTAATACTTATTTTTTTAATCACAATAATATTAATAATTTAATGAACACATAATATATATATATATAGTAATTGGTTGAAGAAGTAGAAACTGAGTGATGTAGCTTAATGGTGTTTCTAAAACATCATTACACGTGATCAAAGAATAGAACCATGAATATAATTGTATAATGTGTATCAAAAATATCTTCATTATATGGTATATCTATTTTTAGTTTTATAAAATATCATATATAATGGTTTTCTCTCACAAGTTTACCATTGCACAAAGATTCTAAATGTTCTATGCATTAAATAACTATAGGTTCCATAAATTGGTTTTCCTAATAATGGGAATGTGGGTTTTATTTTCCAAATATATAAGGGTAATATTATTTCTTATTGATTATGTTGTTTCTAAATAAATATAAAATAAGTATAGAAGAAAATAATATTTGTGATCATATCTGATATTGTGTTCTTGTGTATACCAAACCTGTATTTAATAATGATAACAAAACTTATACTATAGTTTTGTCTAAATTGAATAAAAAGGGATTTTAATACTTCAAAATAATATATGGTGATCAATTTAGAAAATAATTTTCTAAATATCAATGTACCAAGATAATTCTCAATATCTAGTTTGCATGGGGATATTTTTCCATCCAAAATCTCATTATGGTGTTACTGAAAGTTCATAATATTTTGTAAAGTGATAGTAAAATATTCTACTGTTTTTTATATATATTTAATCACAATATTTAATTATGTATATTATGATACCTTTAACAAAAAATAAAAAATTAATGTATAAATTAATCTAAATCATCTTAGTTTAATGTTTTTTTAATGTTTCATTGCGGTGTTGAATTGTCACTTCATTTACATTTCAATTGTTTATCACCCCAATCAAGGTCAAATTGATCTAAATAAATAAATTTTGTAGTTTATTTGATTTATTTCAACAAATAATATTCCATTTACAGTCCATGATATTGGAATTTACTATGGTCTATAATAAATATAAAATAATAAAATAAAATCCAAACAATAATTAATAAATATAGAACATCTCAATAAGAATATCATTCTTCGGTGATGTTTTTTTATGTCATGAAATAGCTTCAATTTTTTCTACCATGGTCATTTTGGTAGACATATCAGAAATTTTAAATATATCACAATTATTATAGAGGATCTATGAGATACAATATGAAATCTAAAAGAGTGAAAAAAAATTAACAAAAAAAGGATTATTACATCAAATATATAACATGAAGTCTCATGAAAACCATGATAAAAAATATTCTATGTTAAAATATAGTTGGGTTTTCCATATATTATCTTTTTTAATTCATGGTTAAATTAATAAAATTATAGGTTAGGTAACAAGAACCATATATATTCATTATGTCACACTTACTTAGGAAACATAATGGTCAAGTCATCAAAATGTTAGATTTGGGATAATTTATTTGATATATTTTGATATAGAATGTTATACCAAACTATCCATGAGTCAAATATTAATTGATACACATGATGGTGTACTTAAATACATAGGTATTGAGAGTAATGATAAATATGAATTAATTATTTTTTAATTAGAGATCATTGTTTAGTTATTGATGTGATGTAATTAAAATTGGTCCTCAAATTATATAGAGATAATTTAATAAAAATTTTGTTTTAAAGGATTGTAAGGTTTCGTAATCATTAAAAAATTCATAAGTTAAATTTTTCATTATCATCATCATCAAAACTAATTTTTTGATAAATACCGAAGAAATAGAACCCTATTGGAAATAACATCATATATTGGTAGATTATATTGAAAATATTTCATAAAAAAAGACGGAATGTTTTGTGGGTTATAGAAAAAAAACATAAGAAATATCATAGTAATATATTTATTCGTGAAGATGATGATTATTATATTAATCATCAAAAATATTATATTGATTTACTTGTGAAAATTAATTTGTCTATAAGTCCCAATAATTTGAATTAGTATAACAAAATTTATACATTTAGGATGATAGGGAACATGAAAAGTTACTAAATATTATTTGTAATAGATGAGGGATATAAAATTTTAAATTCCATATATTAGTGAAATGTATCTTAGGGTATATAAATCTCAATGTATCTTCTCAATATGAATAGAAAATTAAATTTCTTACAGATTATTGGATCATATATTAGACATGATCTAGATCTGAACATCATTTAGGAATGACAGTGAAAATCATTTTTATAGTTCATTATGACATACAATATGAATGAGTTCAATATAAATTTTTCTAATCTCCTCAATTATTTAATATTACTAAGAATCACATTATAGTATAAGATGATGATATATTATATTGAAATAAAAAAATTTATAACATTTAGATATACTTATAATAATAAAGGACATTAAGTGTACACATTATCTTTGATTAAACCAAGAAAGTTAGTTAAAAGAAATGGAAATATTTACACTTTAGGAAAAATGGGCATTTGGGGAGGGATTTTATATACTCATAATGTGATTAATGAATCCCGATATAGAGTCTATATCATGTATTGATGATATAAAATTCAATTCATCAATCATGAAGGTATATGATACATTCTATACATTATGAAAATATTTTAAGGATCTATTATAGATAAAAAAACAATTCATAGTATAATGATCTTGATGTTTTCCTTATTATGATAAGGAAATGGGCTAATACACTGAGTTGTGGGATAAAAATTATTACTATATTTCTCATTTGAATTTGATATAAAGGATGTGTTATTTTATCTCATTTATCTTATGTAATAAGAGTTGAGCGTTATAAATAATAGTTTTTTATGAATAAAATAAGATGATGCCTATGATATACAAGGTTTATATTTCAACTACTAACATAACATATTTTCATAAAAGAAAACAATAAATAAAATTATATAGGATATAAATATTTTTATTCTTTTATTTTAAAAATATGTATACAATAGATCCCACTACACTATTGAAGAATTTTTTAAAGGTTATTTGTTTCAAAATATTTCTCCAAACATGATGAATAAAATATATAATATAGTTTCATTTTTAACCATAGTTTAGGCAAGGTGAAAAATGGATTCCACCCATTTTATTAAATTAGATAAATAATACATGGATGTACAGGTTTGGATAAGGAAACACTGTCATTATCGAATTAAAATGCAGGAAAAAAATTTGTAAAATAAATATAAAAAATCGTAATATAATAATTCATTTACAAAAAAATATTTGTAATATAAATATGAATAGAATAATTATATAGCCAGAGATTATGAAACTATATTATTTTTGAAGGAGAATTAAATCTCCGCCATCAGGACTTATATTTTGGAACTTTGCGAAATACCACCACATGAATTGAATAATTCTTTCCTTTTTTAAATCTTCAAAATAAGATACGCTATACTTAATCAAATATTTATCATTTATATTAATCCAAAATACCTTAAACCTATTATGTTAACGATTTTTTGATCTCCGCCTAAATTTTGGAATACTAAACATTTTGAAGAAATTATTCTTTTAATGATTTATCTTAAAAATATTTTCCATGGATTCCATGAATCGTCACATTCAATGATTACACTCTTACTAATAATTAGAAATGATATTTTCCAAAAAATATAATTTCATGACCCCTCTTTTATTAAAAACCTATATTTCCAAATACTATTGTAGTTAGATGTGCTTTCTCATTCAAAATACCTTATTAGTACACATGCACAATATTGTAATTGTCAATAATCTACTTTACCTAATCAATACTATACTTATTCTCATTTCCCTAATAGAAATTGACTATAACCCCATTAATAAAACTATAAGTATGACTCTACCTACCATGCATACTATTATAACTATATCATCATTGGTTTTAAAATATTCTATTTCAATGTTGAAGTGTATTTTTCGTGTTTGATGTGCCTAAGAGCGGTTTTTGGGAGTTTCATCAGAGCATGGGGTGTATACTACTTTTTTAAAACATTTAAATCATAGGTTCTAACTTATAGCATATGTTCTTCACTATTCACTTTTCATAATATGGTTTATGAAAAAATAATCTTAAAAGACATAAAAATCCTTTATACACCATAAGACTATATATTACACCATAAAATTATTATTCATAGTAAATTTAACTCAATGTGGATTTTTTTCGTATATATGAGTTATGAGATATTTAAAATCTAAACACAATGTTTCAATAAAAAATCATGCACCCATATAGGTTTCAGTTTCATTTCTTGTCTATTGTCTCTCATTAATTTAACACATAGGTTCCTCCATCAAACTCTAAGAAACCTACAAGGAGATTTTCAATGTCTTTTCTCCATCCAAACCATTTATTTTTTGTTTGATATCTATATTGGTTACATCATTTCTCTTGATAATGATTTCATTCTTATTTTTCACTTTCATTTGTTTCGATAGTGGTTTGGAACAATGTTTTGGATTTTATGGACATGTTGTGTAGTTTATTTTGATATTTATTGATCAGTTTGGCGATCTTCTTCTTGGGAATGGTCCTTTATTGGTTGCATTGTAGTGAGTGTGTGTTCTTTTGATGTATATTTTGATCTACCCTTTTTATTGCCTATTTTATTTTTTGAATTTTATTGTAATATATTTAAATGGATTCAATTGCCTCTATTATTTTCATTGAGTTCCTTATAGTGTTCGGTGGATACCTTTATAGGTGTGTACATTCTGATCTTGAGGTAGGTGGTTTCATCTCTACATAATGTTAAATGAACTATGATTTCTCCAATTGAAAAATAATTATATAAATTAATTGTCATGATTGTTTTTCATGTGTAAATATATTTTCAAAACATTATTTTCCCCTTATTATAGTAATGGAAAATTGTTGTTTTCAAATATTGAAAAATGGATTTTAAAAAATTGATTAATAAAATAAAGGTGTGGTTTGAAATTGATAGTGAAAATCCTTTTTAAATGTTTTTTTAAATGTATCACATGGGGGACTTGGGCACTTAGGTGGAAGATCTAGATTACATCCATCTTCTATTTTATTGTTGGGTGGTTTACTTATGGGGAGTTCCTCTACTCCTTAGGCTTATTGTTCTGAGGACGTGATATAGACATTGTTGGGGGTTCACTCATGGGGTGTTCCTCTACTCCCTTGGCCTATAGTTCTAGATAAATGATGTTGACATTATTGGTGGTATCATTGATGTGGTGTCACACTATTTTTAGGCCTTTTTTCTAAGGAATTCGTGTTCACTAGTCATTAATTATGGTACAAGTAGTCTTATAGCCTGACTTATTGTGATCCTAAGCATGTCTTTCTTTTTTTTTATTTTTACTATTTTAGTTTTAAGATTCCTTCTTTGTTTTTAAGAAATTTTTATGAACATTATTCTTTGAATAAATTTTTTGATAATTTATTTGTTAAAAATAAAAAAGTAAAATATTTTCAATTCTCTTGATATAAACTAAATTATCATTTAACATTACATGTTTTCATTAAAAATTGATTATTTGGATTATATTATTAGAGAATTTATATATAAAACCTTATTGGGATCATATTCATCATGTCTAGCTTACCCCCTATAAACCCCTTTTGGTGGTGTGTAGACCTGGTAATCTCTTTTCATTTAAGAAAAGGAACGACTCTGTTGTTGGGAGGTGTGGTTTTAAGTCATCTTGTTAAGGGTAGATAGTAGGGAGATTATGATATTTTCCCCATTTTACCACATGGAGTTATCATTTTCTTTTAGTTTTCCATTATTGTTGGACTTGTACTTTGGGATTATTCAATGTACATTGATTTTTATCTTTTCTGAAGTCATCTTCCAATTATGAAAAATATTTTCTTTAGGTTGTTATTCTATTATTTCATTCTCCCAAATATATATATATATATATACATTTTTGTCTAATTAATTTTTTTTAAATCATTCCATATGGTTTTGGTTGATTCCCAGATACTAAGCGCCATCCCACTGTGGATTTGTAATGAACTTTGGGGCTTGTGCAATTTTGATTGAAATCTAGAGGGTTGGTTTATCGGAGTTTGGATGTGATAATAATAACCCCCACTATCCAATGATATCATAATGGAGTAATATTGATAATCCCCCCCCCCCCGTGTCCTACCTCTAGAAGGACCCATGTTGGTGATAAGCATCGACAGTATACCAATCACACATATGGGTTGTATTACCCTCTATAAATAAAACCAGATCAGGAAACATGGTAAACAACCACCTGGAAACTCTAATATATAATATAAAAGTAAACCCAAAACCATCCAGAAATGAATGAATAATGTAAACTGATTCATATAAAAGTTCACAAGTTTAATACCAAAAATAAAAGACCAACAACCGTGAATCAAGATCATCTCCAAACCAAGCTAGCAGTTTCTAACTCATTCCCCAATTTCCTACTATAAAAATGAAAAAATGTTTATAAACATTGGGTTAGAATAAAATTATACTCAATAGGATCATAAAAAAGGTCTCAAGTGCACATGTGAAAATTGAATGATAATTCACTAGGGAACAAACAGAAAAATCAACAATAACATATATAAGTCAACTAACCAATCAGGTAACGCTAATGTGCTACAAAAAAATATCAGAACTAATGAGCACCAATAGAATTCAACTAACCAATCCCATCCTCACCATGGATCACTCGCTAAATCTCACATACAATATAATAAAAAAACATCAATTCATTACAAATAAATTCACCCCACTTCCATGACCCCATTAATTTTCCTCCGTTAAGATCCAACATCAATCATTATATGCTCCCATCAATTCTATACTTACAATGTCACACACTAGACTTCCCTAGTATGGGTAAAGATTAATCCCACATATCCCACCATTGCATAGTCTATAATTCAATTCTAAAATCAATAATCATCACATCACAACCTTCAAATCACATATCACCTAAATACACCTAGGGCCTCACAACACATATCATCACATAACCAGAGCAGTATGGTATCATGAATATTATATAAATAAACCTTTTTCCCTCCCCCCACTATGTACAACCTCAACCATATATCTTGTAATTAGGTGATAACAAGGAGAACTTACTTCAATATGTCATTCAAATCTTGTTACTCACTATATGTAGAAGAAGGAACTTCTTGGAAACCTCATCCACACTAGAAAATATGGAATACCCTAAGCTTCTTGAAATTGTTATTAAAGTTTCATCTCACACATACACCAAACCAATGAAACATCATCATAACAGAACCCCGGGAGATTTATGAGTGAAGAAATCGAGAAAGGGACAATGGATTACTATAGAATGCAGAAATGACACCATCAGATCCCACAGATCAATGTGGGAGAATATGGGATGATTATCTCTCAAAACCACTAGGTTTCATCAAAAAAGTCAGATGAAGTGTTGATAGAATTGATTTAAATTTTCAAGACATCTCGTTTTATATAGCATTAAGTTTCCCAATTTATGTCATTAATTTCATATTTAAGGTTAAAATTCCACAGGACCCATATTTTAAAAGCTGTAGAACCGTTTTTGGCCATAAATCCTTTGAATCCTCAAAAACCCTAAAAAACATGGTGTTTTTCACAGAAATACATTATAGCATAAATTCTATATTTATGGTATAAAAAATGATTCACACACAATCCCTCGCCACATTCTAGACATAAACCACTAGTTACATAGGCCGTAAACTACAATAATACATTGTAAATCCATCTATAATAATTTAAAAATCATGTTGTAGAACCAAAATGGCTCAAACACCCTCATAACCTCCTCAAGAATCCAAAAAAAACATTCAATACCCAAACATGGAAAAGTCATGGACTAGGAAATCACAGAACATTAAATTATATAGCATTAAAATGATTATCAATATTGTGTATCAAATCCAAACCCAAATAAAAGTTATAGGTTAGAACAAAAACCCTATGAGATACCTCTTAGTGATCTCCTTACACCTCATAAGCTACAACGATCCAAACACAAAAAATTACAAAAATGACAAAACATCTCACACAACCACATCATCATATCCCGCCAGAAACATCACAATAACATCTGGTACAAGTCACTAGCCACAACACCTTATCATAACAACATTACCACACAATTGCAACACTCCACAACCATATCAACCTCTACACAACCCAAACCAAAATCTGTCATGCCAAACTCATAACACTACCCAAGAACACAAATTTAATAATTAAATCCTATATATATAGATACTATCTACTCTAGTTGTCTCTCACTCACCAGCATGGTTTTAATTTCATCATAATATAACCCATGTTGGATAGGAATCAGGTCTTTCCCTCTCCATATACCAGAATCATTATAACACATAACACATCACATCATTAAATAATATAGCACATATCATAAAATTGAAAGATATAAACATAATTTCGACAAGAATAACAGAACAAGGAACGATTCAAAAAATATCTAGGTGTTGGATATGCATTTTCATCTCTCGATCCCATGTATACATCTCTATGACACTATGAATACACAACCTGAAAACCAAGGAAATATTTTTCCCATGAAATACCACCAATCATGGATCATGGATCACTACAATATACTCCATGAATTTCACATAATCCTTGAAATATGACTCTCTAGTCAATGTCATGGGTGACATCTTGAAGATATCATTGATGTTTGGGCACATGGAAGACATCATAGATCATTTACAATAATGGTGGAAGTGTTGTCTGATAGGCCACCATAGAAACATGCTCCATTAACTCAAATGGATCACCAAACTAAGGAGAAAAATTATACCCACATCCTAACCTCTGATGCCCTCACTAAGGGAAAACACTCAAGAACACATGGTCTCCATCCATAAAATCTAATGGCATACAACTATTATCAATATATAACTTATAATAGTATTTTTCATCCCCCATTCTCTCTCAAACAAACTAGATCTTCTAGGTTGTGCTCTGCATCACATTAAAATTGAGAACTTCTAACTTCCCAACCATTTTCTCACACAAAAGATTATGACATGGCCACATATAGAATTCATTAAATGGGGCCTTGTAAATTGATAAGTGATATCTATTATTGTATTAAAAAACATCTAGAATAATGTTTATTACCCATGATCCAGTATAGTTTGGAATTAGATCTTGTATAGTATCCTCTATTATCAGGATGGTCCACTCTATATTCCCATATATCTAAGGGTGGAATGTAGTGCTATGTTTAAGCTGGGATCCAGAAAAAAATTTCAATCCTCTCAAGACCCATGATGTAAAACTCAGATCTTGATTAAAGATAATGGTTCAGGGTGCCTCATAAAACCTAACCATATCTTCTATGTACCACCCCACTAAAACAACCATGACACTCTACTCCATGATTTCTAGAAAAAGAGTTGACTTCATATGACTTTCCACTATCATCCAAATTGTATAATATCCTCTTTAATTTTGTGGTAACTCGATGATTATTTACATCAATATTTCGTTTTATTTCTACTTGAAAACATCTTTGGACCACAAAAAAACCTCTAGTAATATGGTATTCCACTTTTACCTAATGACAAACCGGACACATCACCAAAAACTCTTCCACTGAATGTTTTATACTTGAACACCAAATCCATCTATAAAAACTATAATTAATCTTATTCACATCAAGGTGTACTTCTAAAGGTGATCTATGAAGATCATGGATAAATTCCCCATGCATACCCAGAAAAATGAATAATGTATTTTAAAATGACATCATATTTTTAACATCCTATTATCATAACTCAAGAGTATCGTTATGGCCAACATGGTCACACACCACCTCTTCCTCTAAGCCTCCTCACTAAGACTCATCCACCTACTACATCTAGGATGACTCTACAACCATATGATAAATACAACCTCATCCTATACTCTCTCAAAAATCAAGATGCATCCTTGAAAGCTATATCATCTCTTTTAATTAATATATGGATTCCCAAGTCACATCCCCTTGGGGCTTCCATAATAGTGAATATTCGGACACATTCCTCTTTATTAGGATATAAAAGATCTCAGAATCAAAAACCTAAAAGAAATACATCTACCCCCACTGACATAGATTTATATACCACTAAGAGAACACATATTTTGGTCTCTCGTGGTTCTTGAAAGAATAATGTGCTTTCTGGTATGTAAATTTCATCACAACATTAGTGAAAATAAAAAAATTTCCAACTATATAACATGGGTGGCATAGATATTCTCATAAGAGAATATATTCCTAGATCCAAAAGTGATCATTACCCATAACTACATTAAAATACATCCCAATACAATATGGGAAGCATAGAAGAATACTCCAATATCACACCCTTCTCAAGAAACTAAATAAATAGAGAAATGAAAAACTTCTCCTTAATATAACTAAATGATAGCTGGTAAATATTTATTCCACATAAAAACCTAATCCTTCCATGCTAAAGATATTATCAGGGCTGTAAATCAAGTTAAATTGGTATCAAACCTCTGATGATATCCTTTGAGACTAAAAAAACTTAAAAAATATTCCGCATTATAGATTTATTCCGATGAAACAACTCCATTAACTATTGTTGGCTCTATGGATACACCTTACTAATAAACCACATGTACAAGAAAATGTAACTCTCATGTCTATAACATACACATAGACAACCTTCCATTGAGTTGGTGGCCTTATTGGACCAACAATACAACTCTAAGAGGATTGACATATTCCTCCTAAACCATTTAGTAGACCAAGATATCATTGATGAATTTGGAAATGAAACGATCTAGTATCACTTAGAATGTTGAGTTTGTAAGTCCCATGAACGTAGCTGGTGCATTTATAACACCAAATGGTTTAACCATGAACTCGATGTTGTTGTATCAGCATTTAAAGAAAGCATTAAATATATTATCCTCATTCACATTCAACTATGGATATCTCGAACACATATCTATCTTTTAAAACTAGAAACATTCTCTTAATTGATCAAAAAAAATTCAATCCTTGGATGGTGAAAACAGATCCTGATTGTCATCAGATTCAACCCCTAGATATCTATACATAACCTCATTCCACCATCTTCCTTCTTCCAGAATAACATTTTAGCACCCCAAGGACACACATTTGGTTTAATAAAAACCTTTCTCATTATTTCATCCATATATAACCAAAAATCACCAAAATCAATACTCCCTATTCAATATGGATCTATCAGAATTAGAGATGCACAAGATTGTAACTCTATTTAGAACATGATATCCTCTTAAGGGGTAGTGTCATAAACTAATCTAGGAAAGCATCTATAATCTCCTATAAACCCTAATAACACTTTATTCATGAGAATACACCAATATCACATCCAACTATGGAGAAATAGGATTTTATTTCCTATAATATATCTGATAACCTCACTCGCCAATGAACTCCACACACTATCCCCCCACCTTAAAACATGAAATTATACTATATAATAATTTGATAACTAAATTAATATAATACAAATAGTAAATTAAAATTATATCATCATATTTATGTGTCTATAATATAAGGAAATATCCCCCAGATTGGTGCTACCCCATCACCAATCTACATCCCCAGCACACATAAAAAAATACCTTGTACCCCAACCACCATACACTAAACTTGGTTTTATGTAAGTCTCTCTAAATATAATCCCAATATACATAAAAAATAATGATAAACAAAGTAAATATAATCACTTAAGTGAAAAATAAAAAAAATAGATTAAAAACATATCATACCGTAGAAGGTTCTGGACTCTACTGGTGCTGTAATATATAATGAGTGCATCTGACCACACCCAGCTCCTCTGGATCACTACTACCTACCACATTTCCCACACTTTATCCTATATAACTATGTATTGAGAGTATAATGAGTCAATCATAATCCAACACCATTCACCCTTATCCACTAAAAATGAAATGATGGTCATTGCCACTAAATCTACCTCTAAGGCAACAAATGGTGCTGCCAAAAAGGGGTCAGAACCCCTACTTGATACTAGCCGCAATGATTTTCCATTCACTAATCGTGGAAATTACTATATCCCCCATATCCATATAATGAAAATTGGAGGCCTCTAGAAGGTTCTCATAAACAAATTTCCCTAGAAGGACCATAAGATATCTGTTGTGGTCGGCTCCCCACTTATTGAAACCATGACTTCTTAAATAATAGTGGACCACATCATGAATCTCTACTCCTTGATGAACTCTATTGGCCACAATCTAATGGCATGACAAACAAGGAAATAATATTCTACATTAACAACACATTTTTTCTATACCTTTTAATACATAGGGAGCATAAACGAGTTGACCACATACCTAATTATGGGGATCGAAGTATCTAATATATGTTTTTATTTGGACTCCTCATCCAAAAACATATGGGTAAATGATCAAGAATTCCTTGAACCTAATTACATGCTATAACATGTTCATATTCTCCCTATTATGTGAAGCAATATCGTGGCTCATAGATTCTCTCATTATTTATGATTCGATTTATGAATGGGACTCCTTCTGAAAGTTGGTCCACAAAACATATGACTCCCTATGAATACCGAGAAATAGCTTTCATCACTGATGAACAACTCCCCATATCTGATTAACTACCACTAGCAGCTGGAACTCAACCCATGATTGGATCTGAAAAAAAATGAAATCTCTAGTTCTTCCAACCAATGATTCATCTCTAGATTAGATATGATCCCCTCATAATTTCCTAAACTATGTTGCTGAAAGGAATACAAGGCCTACTACCATGCCTCATCCTCCACAATCGTGTTGATTATCATTAGAAAAAACTAGATCAATCTGATAAACCTCAAATACCTAACCCACTGTTGGGTGATGGCATAAATCCATTCCAAAAATGAATGGAGAACATCCTAAGCCCTATGACATTTGATTTTTTCAAATATTATACATTTAATAAATTTTATTTTCCCACAACAACCCAATTAAAATAACAATGAAATCAATAATATTATATATACCTCTCCTAGGTCTCTACCCAACAAATACATCCACCTTACTTTGGTCCAAAACGGATAGCTGATGAAAAGGTTGCATTTCCTCGCAACACGCGCGAACCGGTCCTCATGGGTATCATGCCTCGACCTCGACATAAATATCCAAAACATGTCTTGAATCATTTTTCATAATTTCAGGGTCGCAACGTCGCAGAAGGTGTGTCATTCCGACACCGTATGACAGAGATATGTCAGATACAAGATCCCGTAATAATAATAATAATATTATTATTCGGTGTTTCGTGGACCTGAGCCATGAACCAGAATTTATTATCCAAAATTAGACTTGAATTGACCATATTAATGACGGGATTACATCACCACTGACGGTAAGCCAATCATACGTCGCACGCATGAGTTATGGCGGGTCGAAGATTTAATAATAATATTAAATCTATTATTTTCCAAGCGCTTCAGGTACGTGATCCAAAAACCCGAAAAATATATCCAATATTAGACTCGAAATTTCTGTCTCGGAAACTGGGTTGCACTACCGCAAATAGTTCATGAAATTGAGGTCGCACGAATAAGTTGCTGTCAGAAAAGTGTTTTATCAACAACAATAATAATATGAATGTTATATTATTATTTTTAATTGATTTTACCTCAAATAAAAACAAAGTTGCGCACCGCCACCCTCTCTCTCCAATCTCATTGTGCCCCACCTCTAGTATTCCCCTGTTTAGTGATAAGAACCAACCGTATAATAATCATATGTATGGGATTAATTACCCTCTAAAAATAAAATTGTATTACAATATATGTTAAAAAATACAAATAAACTCCCACACATGACATAAAATTACACCAAATACCTCCATACAATGCATGATTATCTAATACACATAAAATACCCCAAGGAAAATACCAAAATGAAATGCCTACAATAGTGAATCAACATCAGCTCCAACCTAAGATAGCAGCATACCTATCTATAATATCTTATATTAAACATGAAATTTAGTTTATATATGTAAGGTGAAAATACAATTATACTCAACAGTATTTTACCCAAGGTCTTAAGAGGACATGTGAAAAGTGATTGAAAATGCACTAATGAACAAACTACAGAACCAACAAGAACCTATTCATGTCAACTTACCATCCCATCCTCTCTATGGATCATTGATCAAATCACACATCCTAAATATTAATATAGTATCAACGTCATAATAATGTATAGTTCCCTATCTCTACAACAACACTAATTTTCCACTCTCATTCCTTAACGTCGAACATCCTTTGCTCATATATCTTACATACATATCACATCACATCCCAGCAATTTCTAATGTTTATCCTAATCAATTATATACAACCCCTCCTTTGTAAGGTCTAGAATCTCTTTCTAGGATTAGTAATCATCACATCAAATCTATGACATCACATCTTTCTTAAATAAACATAGGTTTTCACACCATAACTCATTACATAAACAGAGTAGTAGGGTATTAATAATGTGAAATAAAGTGATGTTGTTACCTTCTCCTACAATGCATAAACTACACCACATAAAATTTAACTTGTGTAAAATGAGGATCCCTTACCAAAAATAATCTTTAATATCTTTCTCCACACCATAAGGAAAATAATGAACTACCCATAAACCTCATCAAAACTAGAAATAGTGGATAACTATGAACCACATTAAAGGATTATCAAAAACATATCTCACACGTACCATGTCCCCAAAAAACATCCCTATAGAAACATTCTAAAGGAAGTATAATGAAAACAACAGATATTGGGTGAATGGATTACCACATAGGGCCAAAACAATAACATCGGAACTTGTAGAACAATATGAGGGAAGACTGGATTGAAGGTTTTGAAAAATTTCTAGGGTTCATCCACTAAGAGAGAGGAATCTATGAATGAAAAAATTGAACCAACCAAACCCACACATTTTATATAGGGATCAAGTTTCCTGGTTCATGTAGGGAATTTAAAATTTAAGGATTTAATTTCACAACTCCCATGTTTCAAATACTGTAAAACCATTTAAGTTCATAAATCCAAAAGAACCTTATAACTCACTAAAAAATAGAATATTGTAATAAATTTAGATACACCATAAATTATATATTTAAGGAATAAGAATGATTCACTCTTTATCACACTCCTCATTCAAGTCATAAAATATCAGTTACAGAAGTCATAAATAATAATCAGGCATTTTAAATTCCTCTTTTATGACATGAAAGACTTGATGCGACCCCACAACCACTCAAAACTCCATAGAACCTCTTCAAGACACATCCAAACCCCTCTAACACCCAAACATAGAAATGCAATGATATAGGAAGGAATAGATAGTTAAAATTACCTTCTTGACATGTTTTAAGGGACTCTTTCCCCTTTTAATTTAGAAACTGATCAAACATCCAAATATTCTCCCCAACTAGATAATTTGAATCTCCATAATTCAAAAAGATGGAGGAATTATAATAATTTCCCCCACATTGAACCATTTAACAATAGTTTCTTCTCTACATTATGAATATATCATTTCCTTACCTTATTTCACAAAATCATAAACTTATGAGTGTTTTTAAAATATTATTCCCACTGTGTATGTAATGTCCCAGTTCCGGAAGCCACCCAGAGGCACCCCGTACCCAGTTGGTCACATGGCCTCATGTGCATTTCCTTGAATGCCAGAGGCTTCCGACTAACAGCGAGGGCCTTTGGTGTGATAGTGGAGAAATTTTTCCCTCATTAGCAGAGTACATAATATATGTAAACACATACATACAAGATTGTATGCAGTAATAATGACATACAGCAGTAACAACAGAATACTAAAAGTATAAACTGGAGAACATATATATGAAATGATCCATGATACATATGTCTAGGAAAACAACAAAACAAGTCATAATACTGGAATAAAATTATGCAAACCAAAAGTGAAAAAGAAAGCAGATAAACTCCTCAGCATCACAATCCATAGCTTAGTGCCATGCTCTCCAACTCCACAGAAAATTAAGTGCCTGAAATAGATGGGTGCTTTCTATTATCTATACCTGCAACAATATATTCTTTTTGGGCCCAAAATCATGTACCAAATAGGGAGTGAGACTAAATCCTAGTATCCAACCACCCAAAGATATATGCCTAATAGTCAGTGAATATATGGCAGGTAAAAGTACAGAAAATTGTAAACAGAAAAGTTCTCACTAGTAAACAACCCACAGTTTCAATATCAAGCAACAGCAAGACAAACAGCTAAAATTCAAACAGTTATCCATCTAGAAATTACTCATAACCATCCCCTCAAGTTCTACCTAATATGTAAAAACAACGAACTAGGCAGTGCACTTAGCCTAACCCCTATAGTTCAGTCATAATATTATAATAAGACTCTCTGAGGAAGTGCTAACAGTCAGTTCCCCTTATATTCAAAGTTAAAGAAAGACTCTCCAAGGAATCACACATAGTTAATTCCCCCTATATCTAAGGTAGTCAAGTACTCTATGAGGAATCTCACATGGTCAATTACCCTTATACCCTCAAGATCTATGACTCTCTGAGAAATCTCACACGGTTATTTCCCCTTATAGCCTAGGTCGTACAATTCAAACAAAGACTCTCTGAGGAAGCTCACACGGTCAATCCCCTTATAGCCCCATGTGGTTGTAGGATCTATGAGTATTCTCACTCAGTCAATCCCCCTTATAACCTAAAGTACTCAAATACATTATAAGGAAGCTCACTCGGTCAATTCCCCTAATAGTATACTACTCTAGGTTCTCATGGCCCTATGTAGGTCAACAAGCATAGCAGTACAATATGGATGAAGTAAATGTAAAAACTAATTGGCTAAATAGTCTACAGTATCTCAAGCATATCAGAATACAAACTCTATATCCTACAGCAACAGACATGGAAAAAAAGTAAGGCACCCAATTTGGCTAAACCTAACAAAATGGACAGAAACACAACAAGCGAGGAAAAAACATCCAAAGCGTAGAAATTTTCCCTATTCATATCCAAATTACCACTACACAAGCATACAATCACGGTAGGAAAACAAAAATGGTAAAACGGTAAACATGCTATACCCCATTCAAGGGTATTGGTGTAATTTCCACATAATACTCAAAAAAAAATGAATGGAATGGCACAAACAACCTACCATGGTTTTGGGAGATCGCTGCACACGAACTTCCTCCCTTCAAAATCATTATAACATCGAATATCTATAAAAATTTCTAAAATTTTATGCACAAAATATCTCACGAGAGAGTGGAAATTAAAATATGATGCTCTAGGAGAAGAGAGAACTCACTAATGTGATTCTAATGAAACTGACAATGTTCGATTCAGAGGAAGGATTCACACTCGGTGGTTCATCAATGATTTGTGGCTGTATAGAGCTCTTGGTCGAATGAGACCTAAAAGAAGAGCATTCTGGCAATTAGACGCGGCCCCGGTGTGTATAATGAAAAAAATAAAGTACACGACCTGTACTTTTGAAGTAAAAGGTGTGTACTCTCTGTTTCTCTACTCTTTGTTAAGAAGCCTCAAATTCACTCCCACATGGCCGTGTGAGAGGCTACTACACGGCTAGCACATGGCCTCCTACGGTAAGGACGGACATGGCGCGTATTCATAAATTTCACGGTGTGTGCTTAGTAAATTTCTAGAATTTCCTATTTTTCTCAAAAACCACCAGAAAAGGAAAAACATACCAGAAAAGAAGGTATGGGTTCTTACAAACTTCACCCCTTAAAGAAATTTGTTCCTAAATTTCCCAAGCGTGGCATAGAAGAAGAAACCCCAAACAGTTCCGGCCACTATGCCCGTACATCGGCCTCCCTCTCCCATGTCTCGTTTGGTACACGCCCGTCCTTCCACAACACTCATACCAGAGGAACTGATCGACCACAGAGAACCTTTGTACTGTGATCGACGATCTGGGTAGGATGTTCCTCAAAGTATGCATCCACTTCCAACTCAACCTCCTCGAGTTGGAAGACATCAGATGGGTCTGTGAAGTAACATCATTGTTGAGAACTGTGGAAGACGTCGTGGATATCATGGTACATTAGAAGTAACTTCAACCAATAGGCAACCGGCTCAACTCTTTCCAACACCTCAAACATCCCGACATACCACGGTGAAAGCTTACCCTATCTCCTAATCTTCTTGTGTCCCAATATCAATGTGGCATGTAGGAAAACCTGATCCTCGACCTCGAACTCTAGAGGTCATCTCCCATGATCATCATAACACTTTTATCGAGACTGTGCAGTATCGATCATTTTCTGAATCAACTCTATCTTTTATATGGTCCCTTGAAAAAGAAGAGGTCCCAGCAAAGCTGCCTCTCCTGCCTCCAGCCAACATAAGGGTTATCGACATGGCCCACCTTAAAAATCCTCATAAGGTACCATCTGAATAGTTTCTTGAAAACTATTGTTATAGGAAAACTTCACAATAGGTATATTCTTCTCCAAAGAACCTTCAAAATCCAGAATGCATGCTCGACACATGTCCTCAAGCACCTAAATCATACGCTTGGACTGACCAACTATATGTGGGTGATAAGTTGTACTCAAAAGTACATGTGTACCCAAAGCCTTCTAAAGCCCCTACCAGACCCGAGAAGTAAAACGTGCATCCCTTTCTGAAATGATGGAGTGCGTATCTTTATGCAGATGTATAATCCCTCGGATGTACAACTATCCTAGCTCATTAACACTGAAGGTTTCGTTGATTGGCACGAAGTGAGAAACCTTCATGAGTCTGTCAATGAAAACCCATACTGCATCATTCCCTTGAGGCGACCTTGGCAAACCGGTCATGAAGTCCATCGCGGCATCATACCACTCCTACTTGGGAATGGGTAACTGTTATAAATGCCCTACTAATTGCTGATGATCTGTCTTCACGTGCTAACAAGTGGAACACCTTATGATGAAACCAGCAACGTACCTCTTTATACTTGGCCACCAATACTAACAGAGTAGATCACGATAAATCTTGGTGACACCATGACAAACATCTCAAAATAAGGAATTAATGTCCTGCATCAGCTCCTCACGTCTATCTGCTGGAACGCATATGATTCCCTAGAAACTCAAGTCTTCATCCTTTCTTATGGTCCATCCAGGAACAGGGTCCTCTCCTAACATGCTTTCTCATAGGAATATGCCTTCATAATCTTATAGTTTCCTCATTCGAACTCGATCTACAAGATTAGAGGTAATGAGTACAGAAAAAAGAAACATATGCCCATGACTATCATGCACCTCCAAATGCATCTTAGAGAACAAGATCCATATTTTTCCACTCACTACTGGCCTCCTAAATTGCCTATATCTGAGTCCTCCTGCTCAACGAATCATCCATTTTCCCTCCCAAGGGTATAGGTAAGCTCAAAGTCAAAGTACGAAAGGTACTCAACCCACCTTCAATGTCTCAAATTCAGATCGCGCTAAGTGAAAATGTACTTGAGACTCTTCTGGTCAGTAAAAACCACAAAATTCTCCCCCATAAGATAATGTCTCCAACAACATACGGAATAAACAGCCGCTGCCCACTCCAAATCATGCGTTGGTTAATGCCTCTCATGTGGCCTCAACTACTGAGACTCATATGCAATTACTCCATCACACTGCATAAGCATAGCTCCCATCCTATTACCTGATGCATCACAGTAAATAGTATAGAGCTTTCCGGGCTCTGGTAAGACTAGTATCTGTACTGAATTCAACCTCCCTTTCAGCTCCTGAATGGCTGACTCACAAAAATCTGACGGTAATAACTTCACACCCTTCTTGGTACGACCTATCAGTGGTGATGCTAATTGTAAAAAGTCATGTGTGAAACATCTGTATTATCCAGTCAGCCCTAGAAAAAACCGCACCACAAATATTTTCTTCGGCTACTCCGAGAAAACTACATCTCTCACTTACTCTGGGTTTACTGATACTCCTGCCTCTGAGATTATATGGCCCAAGAAGTGAATTTGATCCATCCAAAAGTGAAACGTTGAGAGATTAGCATATAAATTATGCTCCCTCAGTGTACTCAAAATGATCTCAAGACAGATATCATGGTTGTGTCAAGTGTGATAGTACACCTAGATATCTTCCACGAAGACCACCAAGAAGGAATACAAGTAAAGATGGAACACTCTGTTCATCAGAAACAAGAAAACTTCAAGCGCATTCATGAGATCGAAAAGCATAACCAAATACTCGTATAGACCATACCAACCCCGAAATGTTGTAAGGGGTATATCAGATGGTCTAACGTGCAACTGATGATAACCGGACCTCAAGTCATTCTTCACGAACACCCGGGATCCTCAATGCTGATAAAAGAGATCATCAACCCTTGGTATGGGATATCAGTTCTTGACCATCAACCGGTTCAACTTTTGATAATCCACACAAAGCCCGAGGGTACTGTCCGCCTTCTTCGCAAACAGGATGGACGAACCCTTAGGAGAAGTACAGTGTCGGATGAAACCCTTTGCCTGAAACTCGTCCAACTGCTTCTTGAGCTCTTGCAACTCAGGTGTATCCATCCTATAAGGAGGAATGGATACTAGTGCCTCTCCTAACACATGATCAATCAAGAATCCCACCTCTCACTCCAGAGGAAAACCTGAAAAATCCACTGGAAAGACATCTATGAAACAATCCACTATTGAAGGAAATTCTATCTATGAATTCCCCTGGTCATCCAGATTAAGACTAGAAATATAGGCTATAAATCCTCCAAACCCATGATGATCAGGACCTGCTCTGCTCGCTTGGATGTCCCACTATCCCCTATGAAGAAAGGATCCACCCTCCGGTGATATGAAACTCACCCTGTGGCGATAACAATCGATGACTTCCTGGAACAGAACTAACCATTCCATACCGAGAATGACATCATATCCTTTCATCTATAGGACATATAGTTCCCCTAAAAAGTAAAACCCACCAACCTATAGAGGTCACTCTTTGATCTAATGTACACTAGTCATTCTAGTACCCAATGGAGTGTCTATTGTCAAGATATCAGCAGAAGAAAATTTGCATAGCCCAAGGCTCTCCACGACAACAACATATATAAATTTATGGGAATCCCCTCTATCAAAAAGATCAGATGCTAAAACTAAGGCTACTAAGATTGTACCTCGAACGTAGAAGATCCATGATACTTCTCTTGCTGGGTCTGCTCCACTGAAAACGTTTGGCACGTGCCACATTCATGTGACCCTTCCTGACCAATCTGAGAGGATCCTCCCGGATGTCGTTGAAACTGGGTGACTGACTACCATGGTCCCGACCTCCACCTCAGCCTAAATAGATGGAAGAACTCTAGTTCCCAGACTGGTGATAAAAATGGCGGGGCTTCTCCTGAACGAGGAGTCCTAGAAGAACCACTGTCACCAGCTGTCGGTGAGAAGAACTAACAACAGCAATGAAAGTGGCCCATCTTGCCACAAGATCGGCACACTACTAGGTCTCTTGAGAAACGTGGCCTCATATTCCCACTTCTCCCACACTGGAAGCACACTGCCTGACTACCGATATAAGCATCCCGCATGCTCTGTTCTCCTCATGCAGCCTCCCTACGGCACATCCTGCTATCAGCTGGCAGAGTACTAACCCTACAAGTCGAACCACCCTGGCTCACAGCTCCAGAATCACTCATATTGCGCTATATTACTAGCATCTAGTTGATGATAGAAGATATCTAAGTCAACTAGAAAATGTTAACCTGATATCAGATGTCATTCCATAGACCATTCTCAAACTTCCATGTAAGGATCAACTCATCACCTCCTGGAGTAGGCGTGAAATGGTGAATCTCTGTGAATTGAGAGGAAAACTTCATAACCGAAAGAGTACCATTATCTAGACGCATGAACTATCAGGCTCGATCAACCCTCAAGGTCTCTAGATAGAAGTAATTGTAGAAGACGTGTTGAAACTCTTCCCAACCTATATTCTACTGGCATCCCGCCTGTGAGATCAGATCCCTCCAACTCTCGGCGGAGTCTTAGAGCATGTAGGTAGGGAGATTCACCCTATTCTCTGGTGATATCTCTAGATTCTCAAAAATCATCAGTGTGGCTTCTATCCATGACTCTGTAGCCTGAGGTCTTCCATCCCCTGAGAAAGTGAGAGGATGATGCTGCTGAAAACCCCAAGTCAGATCTTCCATCAACGGGGCAGGAGGTGGTACTCACTGAAAGGTCTACATCATCCTTAGAAAGCCCTCCCGGAATTGTGAATCAACACATATGTCAGGTAAAATAGTTGGTGGTAAGGCTGGCAGAATAGGGGGATCTTCTGGTAGTCCCTGATCGGCTGTTTCCAGTGTCTAATCACCACCTGGATACTGGCGCACAAACAAAGGATGTCTCGGTGGCATGACTCTACAAGTTCAAGAGAACACCTTAGATAAATATTATCAAGGAATTAAAACAATGATTGTAAGAAGGGAACAGGATAAGGAAAACATTCATTTTTTACAAAACATGACTACCCAGAGGGTACATTTTCTACACGGCGTGTTCTCTGAAGTCATTTACATGGGCGTGTACTCCTACCTAAACTCGTCGTGTAACACCCCAGACACACGACAGGTTGTCTGAACACATGGTGTGTACATGATTCCTCGTTCCCTTATCGAGTCTTTCTATACGGTTAAGCCACATGGATCTTCTAAAACAAGACAACACAACATTTTTACGAAAGAAACAACGTGTACTAGACAAGGTTCACCTGGCATGTGTTGTTAGTTACACAGCCTGACACATGGCTCAAACTAAACGACGTGTTCCGAATGGACATGGCATGTCCGTGATGGGATAAAACTAACCTGTGTTTTTTGTGACATGACTGGATTCCTGGGTCAGACTACACGGTGTGTTCAATCTTGAAAATGCGTGTATTTCTTAAGGTTTTATCTATCCATGTTGTTGGTTACACAGGCAGACACAAGGTCGACATTACATGGCATGTTCTTCTGGTACATGGTGTGTTCCCACCAGACATTCCCTATTCCGTGTCTTTGACCACATGGCCTACTACACGGTCAGAGACTACATGACATGTACATAATGTAAATGGAGTGTACTTAAGAAAAATAGATTCTTCCCAAACAGAAGAACACATGGCATGTACTTAACACTACACGACGTGTATTCTGAGGTTTTCTAGATAGTAAGCCTCTGAAACTACTCCAGAACCTAGAAAAAAATGAAACAAACACTGGATGTTCCTAATTCCGATCTGTGGGGGCCTATACTCCCCACAAATCAATGTTTGGAATCTTATACATGTTATAACAAGGCAAACAGAGCAATGGTCCACCAATTTCTGGTCCATGAGGGCCCATAACACCTCAAGAACCAAATTTTTTTTCCCATTTAAGAAAATCATTACAAAAATAAATACTATATCAACCATAAGGTATTTTATGAAGAAAATTATCACAACAACATGCATATTTTACACAACATCTATCACAACAACATGAAATCACTAATGCATCCACAATGGCATGGTGGAAATGCATTGTATATGATTTCTAGCAAGTTTTTATATAATGCATGAGATGGCATACCCGCATCTCATTGTGTTGTAACATAAATAGAACCTCAATAACATCAAAAACAAAAAAAAATCATGTGAATCACTCAAGATGAAATCAATCAATAGTAATAATTTCCAAACAAGAAAAATTGCAATTAAACAAGGTAGATTGGCTTTTCCATGTACATGGGTTAGCTACTCCCGGGAACAACATAATACTAAGTACCAATTCTATAATATACCTAGATAAGGCTACAAACAGTATGTCAATAGAAAATGATCCCTCCGATACCACTTCGTAACGTCCCGGTTCTGGAAGCCACCCAGAGGTGCCCCGTACCCGGTTGGTCATATGACCTCAATCTCATTTCCATGAACGCCAAAGGATGCTAACTAAAACTGAGGGCCTTGGGTGTGATAGTGGGGAAACTATTCCCTCCTTGTCAGAGTACAGAGTAGAAGTTAACAAATACATACAGGAGTGGAGGCAGTAATAATGACATACATCAGTAACAGCAGAAGACAAAAACTGTGAACTGGAGAACGTATATATGAAATGATGCATGAAACATATGTCTAGGAAAACAGGAAAACGAGTCACAATTCCAGATAACAATAGTTCTAAACCAAAGTGAAAAATAAATCAGATAAACTCATCAGTATCGCAAGCCATATCTTGGTCCCATGCTCTCCAACTCCACCGAAAATCAAGTAACTGAAGTAAAATTGTTCTTGCCTTTATCTATACCTGCAACAATATAATATTTTTGGGTGCAAAAGCATGGACCAAATAGGGTTTGAGACTATGGACCAGTAGTAAACCACCTGAAGATCTGTTCCAAATAGTCAGTGAATATATATAAGTAAAAGTACAAAAAATGGTAAATAAGAAAGTGCTCAGTAGTTAACAATCCATAGTTTCATTATCAAGCAACAATGAAGCAAACAGCTCAACTTCAAACAGGTAACCCTCTGGAAAGTACTCACAACCTTCCCCTCTGTTCCTACCTAATAAGTACAAACAACCCTATGGGTAGTGCACTCAAACTAACCAATCTAGTTAAATCATAAGATTATAATAAGACTCTCTTAGGAAGCTCTTACAATCAATTCCCCTTATAGTCAAAGGTAAAGCAAGACTCTCTGACGAAGCTCACATAGTCAATTCCCTGTATAGTCTAAGGTAGGCAAAGACTCTCTGAGGAAGCTCACACGATCAATTCCCCTTATATCCCCAAGGTCTAAGACTCTTTGAGGAAGCTCACACAGTCAATTACTCTTATATCACAGGTCATACAATTCAAATAAAGACCCTATGAGGATGCTCATGCGATCAGTTCCCCTTATAGCCCCATGGGGTTCTAGGATATCTTAGGATGCTCCCTAGGTCAATCCCCTTTATAGCCTAATGTGATCAAAGACTCTCTGAGGAATATCACTCGGTTAGTTCCCCTTATAGTCTACTACTCCAGGTTCCCATAGCCTTGTGTAGGTCAATGAGAATAGCAGTGCAATATGGCCAAATTAAAACTACAGAACTACTTGGATATACTGTCTACAACATCTCATGCATGTCAGAATACAAACTCTCCATCCTACAGTAACAGGCATAGAAAATAAGCAAAGCAGCCCAACTGGCTAAACAGGACCAAACGGTCGTAAACATAACATGCGAGGACAGAACAACCAAAGCATTGCAATTTTACATATTCATATCCAAATTCCCACTCCACAAGAATACAATCATAGCAGGAAAACAATAGGGGTAAAATAGTAAACATGCAATACCCCATTAAAGTATATTGGTGGAATTTGCACATAATACTCAAAGACTTTGAACAGAAAGGCACAGACCACCTACCTCGGTTTTGGGATATCTTTTTATGTGAACCTCAAGCCTTGAATCTCTTTAGAATGTCAAAGATCTAAAAAACACCTACAACGTTCAACCCACAATATCTCATGAGAGAAGATAAATCAAAATATGCTACTCTAGGAGAAGGGAGATATCACCGATGTGATTCCAACATAACCAACGGTGTTTGATTCAAAAGATGGATGCATGCTTAGGGGTTCGTCAAAGATCCCGAGCGGTACGGAGCTCTCGGTCGAATGAGACCTAAAAGAAGATCATTTGAGAAATTAGACGTGACCCCAATGTGCTTAATGAAAAAATAGAAAGTAAACGGCATGTACTTTTTATGTTCATGGCTTGTACTCGCCATTTCTGTACTCCTCATTAAGCGGCCTCCAAGTCACTCCCTCAAGGCCATGTGTGAGGCCACTACACGGCTAGCACATGGCCTCTTATGGAAAGGAAGGACATGGCGTGTACTCATAAAGTACATGGTGTGTGCTTATAAATTTTCTATAATTTTCTCTTTTCCTCAAAAAAGACAATAAAACTAAAAACAAACCTGAAAAGAAGGTCTGGGTTCTTATAGTGTATAGCTAGAACAAACAATCATATGGATGCTATTCTAAACACACATAATATATCGACACTCATAGAATAATTTTCAAAACTTCTCAGGAGTGAAAATAAATATGTTTCCAATTAACATATAATTTAGTTCAAAATCCATAAGAATCCTAGAAAATTTTAAAAACAAGGTTTCCTCTATTTCCCTGACTATTTTGATCCAAACATTAACTGGTAGCACAATATTAATCAGAATTTTTGACTACCCTATTATCTAATAGATGCTAGAAACACCAGTATAAACTTAAATCTTTGAGATTATAATGAAAAATGATTTAGTCATAGATCCCATTTATGTACACCTTCTGTACCATGTTTTAGGTCAATCGAACCATGATTCCATTCTCCATACTTAAAATATTTTAATATGAAATATTATTACAGTATCCCCACCAAATAAAAATATATTTCCACCATTTGAAATACAATTTAACTAAAAAAATAGGTCATCCTATCCTTTTGATTCCAATTCATTCCCCAAGAAATAATTATTTCTCATAAAAAGATTTTAGGCCACAAATAATTGAATCGATATAAAATTTCTCCCGAACCGGAAATCACACATATAGTGTTTTATTTACCCAAAAATAAATTAAATATGAATACAAAGAAGGTTAAATACTCATTATATTAAATGCATCCTCAGTTATAAATCCAAAAAATGTGTTCAAAGTATCTACCATGCACCACCTTTGATACATTCACTCATGAAGTAAAAAATGAATGATTTGGCTTAGTTAATTTATCAAAATCCTAAAAACATAGAAACCCCATTCTAGAAATGAAACTGTAGTTATTTTTTCACCCAAATCCAAAAAATCCTATATTTTTTTGATAAAATGATTACCAGATAATATATAATTTATATGAAGATAATATAAGTATGTTTATAACTGAATTAGTTAAAAATATAAAAAATAAATGATAATATCTAATTCATTTAATGCAAATGTCACTTGATATCCTAATAGAATTTAGGTTATATTGGAAAATAATTTTCTTATTTTAAAGAGTCAAATTAAATATTATTAATATGTGATCCCAATTAATATTTTTAATTGGAATATTCCAATTTTGATTATGATAAACACATAATGAGTTCCTAGAATATAGGTGTTATTTAACATAATAACAGTGCATGGTGTGAAGTAAGTAAATATAAATATTGTATTTAAAGGGTTGAAAAAATGATTATAAATCATAATCTCAATGTTATTAAGTCTATTTATTTATATTTCATTCTTATTATGGGATTTTTATTGGATTTTGTTTTTGTGGAAAAAAAGATATGATGAAGGAATTAAAAATAGTTATAATAAAATTAACAAAATATTAAATGTGAAGAAAAACAAATCCCACTCTTGTGGTTTATTATAGGTGATATTGTAGGACTATACCTTTTTAATGGTTTTTTGTATTTGGAAATAATTTTAGGAATATAAATTTTTTCATATTATATAAAAATAATCTCTATATTATCAATCATTCATAGTGGATGCATAAATTACATGAAGTGTTATTTTAATCGACCAATTATATTATGACATAGATTTATTAATAATTGATGCTAATTTGGGATTACTTTAGTCATTAATATCATGTGAATAATAAAATAGTTTTATTTTTTCAATAGTGAAATTAAATTCCCCCATGTGGTTCAAAACACATTTTTTTATGGGATGGCTCACTATGTATACCGAATGAAATGGCAAACAAAATGTATTTGGTGTACAATTATGAGTCCCTATATCTGATTATATTATTATAATATGAATTTGAACAATTATAATTTTATACCTACTTATACTGGGCTATAGTCTGAGCTAATCATATGTTGGTTGAGTTTTTTGTTTAATATTTAATCAATTAAGAACTATGAAGATCAGATTTTTTTGGAGGAACCCAAATGAGACTCATAGGAAACTAACTCCCTCTATTTGTTCCAATAAAGCATAATAGAAAATTAAAAACCTAAAATAGATAATCATTCGTCCAATCACTTCAACTTGTGTAGTGGAAATCTCTACAATGCTACTAGATATAGGTTTACTCATTAACTGTATCATTCTTATTTTTTCATTGCAACAAGTTTGAGATCCTATATAATCGTTATAAATAATTTGAAACAAACTTTAAAAAACACAAATATTATATCCAAAATATAGGAAAGATACATATCATTAATAAAATTTTCCTCTATCTATAGGAGAACTCCAAATACATTTTCCTTTTAGGAAGAATAAATTAATAGAACAAACTATCTCACACACACTATCCAAATTAAAAAACTCCTAGAAAATTAATTCAAAAACATCCAATATTTAGTATAAGAATAATAAACTATTTATATGGTTTTCATTATTCAATGGAGATGGTTCACCATCTCTATATATAGAGGGATTTATCAAGTCAACTAGTTTCACTGGCCTTTGATATTTAAAACCAACCTCCTATTGACCAAGGAAACCTCTGATTCACTGTTGAACCATCTGATACAATGTAAATTTTCTTGTAAATTTTCACTCAACCCTTGAGAAAATATTTCATTACACAATTGACACCATTTAAGAGAATTCCCTGATATGGACCCTATGTGATGATATCTCACCAATAATCACGGTCTGATGGAATCTATTTAAAAATCTATTTCTGAGCATCACTATCTAATATACTCTTTATTATGGTATCTTTTTAACGATTTCAATTTTAGGGAAGGATGTTTAGTGCACTATATCATGATAAAATTGTAATTTTACTATTGAAACCGTCTGAATTTTCATCTTTGTCTAATGACTCCCATCTTGTCATCTTGACCTGATGGTAATTGTCCATTGAAACTCTTTCTGGCGAAATAATGAAAATTTTCCACAAAATGTTACAATATCATACATGGAAATTTTTTTAGGAATATCCATTCACAAAACTATACACTTGATATCACCCTCTATCCAATACATTTATTCTTCAGTCTATCCAAATAGACAAGTCTAACTGAGTTATATTATTTCCTCAAACATTCATGGAATATTACCATTGTAAAAATATCATTAAGATTATTCTTCCCAATAATATTCTTTAACCTTGTCTCTTTATCATATATCATAGTTTATATAGTTTGAATGATTAATTCAATGTTTATCATTCATGAATGAAACATAGTATTATGGGAAATATGAATATCACTTTGACTATCACACTATGACATTTATTTTCCTTATCCCTTTCCGAGTACCATCAGAAGTCATATCAACCATATCAAATATTTCCCAACATCAGTAGTAAAAACATACTATGCTTATTTTGTAGATAAAGTAATAATAAACTATAACTGTGAAATATATAATACTATTATTCCACTAAGATTAAATACAAATATTGTAATACTCTTCCATTTGTAAAAATATCAATAAAAGTCTACATCCACAAATCATTTCAACTGATAATCCTCACTAAAATATAATAATCCATAATCTTACCCCATAAAGTATTATAACATCATTTTCATTGCTTCTTAGTGTTTCCATCTAGGATTTGACCAAAAAAATGGCAAAAACCATTGAAAATTTAATATATTGTATTTTAAAAACCACTGCATATATCAAAACAATTACAGACAAACCATCCCCAGGTCATGAACATCCACATCTATTGATAGCTTTGGTGATTTATAATGTTTTAAGTGTCTAGTGAGGAGGTTGATAAAGGTTTAAAACTATCCGTTATGAATCATTCAATGAACTTGCATGTGTTTTCCTTCGGGGCTAAAACCAATGATTTGGATTTCCTATCCCTCTTGATTCCTATCCCCAATATAATTTTTATAGTGACTCAGGAATCTAAAAAATGGATAAAAAATATTCTTAGATTTATATTCATTACATTACAAACAAAATGTTTGATTGTTTTTATAATTTAGTTACTTTGGAAACATGGAACACAATATTGTAATCTGGTGAAATATCTTAAATTTTTTCCACAATGATCTTCTCATTCAGTACTCTTTAAAGACATACCCTACATAATACTTTTCTTTATAAACTGGGGAACAAAAATATAAGAAATGGTGGTCTCATACGCTTAGTAAGGGATACAAAGAAGATACCAATCTATGATCATATGAAAGAGTAATATATTTATACGAGTATGTGATTAGGAAGATAACATATGATGTTCATACCTAGCATATCATCGATCATAAAAATAAGACATGGAAAAAAAATATTATCATATCTAAAAACATAGCCTATAAGAGTGATAAATCATCATAAATAAATGATGAACCATAATCTCATGTCACAAATTTTTTTCACCATTATCAATATAGAGAACTATTTCATATTTCAAGGATAAATACTAAACCTATCAACATAGTGGATCAATAATTATCACCTATTTTCCCATTATGGATTAGGATACAGGTATTTCCCATATTAGATCAAGACATACATGTTTCCCAAAGTAAATTAGGGCACACCAATTTACTATTGTAGATCATGGAACACTTGTATCCCATAATGGATTAGGACACACCTGTTGTGACATCCTGCTACTACTTATTGGCTTGAGAAGGTAGTGGAATGATACTTATCCTTAAGTGACATCCCTAAGATGCCAAGGGCTGGAAATAAATTCCAAAGGGTTTAAATACATAAGGGGGATGATTTTACCTTTAAAAATAAAACAACTAACCAAACATTCCATAAAAATGAACAACAATATAATTCATGATAAAAATTAAATATAACTCAAAATATCATTTATCAAAATCAAACTAAAACCCGGTACCACATTAGAAGACCATAGCACCAAAGAACGTAGCAACAGATAAAATTTAAAGACTCCAATGAAAAACTCTAAAGCTCCAAACACGCTCCATGCTTCAACTCCATAAAACTATAAAAGTATCAAGAATTACAAATAAATATTTTTGATACTTTACCTTTTCCCTGGTCTTGATTAACATCATCTGTAAAAGCACCATAGTGCAGAAGCAAGGGTGAGTAATGAAACATGGTATATTTTCTGAAATGACATACATACTCACACAACTAGGATAGAACATGTTAGATATTTATATAAAACAATTTATTAAATAGTTTATATACCTATATAAAGAAGTTTCGTAACTGAGCAGTTTTTACAAAATGATATCATGTTCCATGAAAGCAACCAAACAATGATCTAAAACCATTTCATGGATTCCATTTTTAAAGAACCCATTCCATTCAACTTAACCACACATCCAACCATGTATGAGACCTAGAGATCCCTATACTCATGAGTGGTGAGTGATCCTTGCAAAAATTCATTAATTAGTGGACCACATTGACAGGGATACTTCATGCCCATATCTTTCCCAACCTTTTGATTGGGTTACTTTACACCCTTGTCCATCCCAATAAATATGAACACACACCACAAAACTATTAAAAACCATTCCAAATCTAAGTGTCCCCAAACCCATTTTAATAAAAACAAAATTTTAATTGAAATTTTTTTTCCAAGTAACAAAACCAAAATTCATTTTAAAACCATTATTTTAAAATTAGGTGTCCAAATTATCTTTCCACAAAATCCTGAAATTTCCCAATTTCCAAAAACTGACACTCAAGAGGGTTCTTATCAAACATTTCACATAATTTATACAATAAATTTAAATCAAACCCAAGAATTTGATGTCAAGAAATTAAATTCTAAATAGAATAATCGAGATTGAAGCCACCTATAATGGGATTAATGGAAAAAATGATGAATGACACTCAAACACCAATGAAACCAGGATGAAACTCCTAAAACCCACCTTAGATCTATTCCCCTAGCATCAAATAGACCAAATATAATCATATTTGGCATTAAAAATCTTAGATATAACCATATATTATTTTGATCTATGAAATTGAGAGAGATATAGAGGGAATTTGATAAATGGAAAACCACCATTAACAATAAAAAAGATAATTTACCATGATAATATGGATTAAAATAACCAATGGATGCTTTAGTATTTCCTCCATATCAATGGGAGAAGCTTTTTAGACTTTGTGAAGTGATAATCTCAATTTAGGTCTACATAGGAGGAAAAACGAGAGATTTTGTGATCAAAACATGTGAGATCCATAATTTTAGGATCTCACTTTTAACACATGCATGGTTAGTCACACAGTTAGTCAAATCATGCACTAACCATGCACTAGTCACTACCATAAAGATAAACCTCACATGGTTAGATTCCACATTTCACAAACAATGCACTAGCTATGCCAAAGCTCACTGTCTCAAGTTTCACGGTTTCTCCCAGGAATCCATATTGTTTTGGAAAACTTTACACCACTCCTGCACCTACCCATTAAACCATTTCTCATTCTACTTAGTTTTCGGTAGGTGTTTCATGGATTTTCTAAACCGTGCACCGATAGTGAACCATTATAAATTCCCCAAAAATAATCCATATGTTTTCCATACTCTCCCAAACTTCACCCATATACTTTATATACTTAACAATTAGATAAAGGGAAACATACATGAAAATATGGGTGTTATATTCTCCCCACCAGTGGCCTTTCCATACACAGAAAGTAGAATACCAATGCTACTCTAAAAAATTTACGACCATTTATCTTTTATTTCATTCTCTTGTTCCCAAGTCTCTTCCTAAATCTCACCATGTTTCCATAAAACCTACACTATACTGATAAATTTTCTATGCGAGACTTTCTCTTTTCTATCCAAAATCCATATAGGGAAATGTAACAATGAAACATCTGACTCTAGTTCAACATGATCCCATCAAGTCACATGATCTTCATCAGGAAGATACTTTATCAATTAAAATACATGGAAACAAATATGCAATACACTATACTGTCTTTGCTATGCCAACCAATATTCCACCTCACCAGCCCATTTCAGTGTCTCAAAAGGGCCTATGTATCTAGTAAATTACTTTCCCTGCTTCTCAACACGATTATGTCTAAGCATTGGTGATATCCTCAAGAATACATGATCACTCAATAGAAATAACAATGGTTATCAACAATGATCTACATATGATTTATAATGACTCTATGTCGTCTCTATTTGTTTCTTGATCAATTGAATGTTCTCTACTGTCTCCTAGACAAGGCTTGGACCAACCAGTGAAGTCAAACCTATCTCCACCAAACACTGTGGATAATGATAACGATTTCTATACAATGCTTCAAACAAAGTTGTATGTATAGAGGATTGATATCTATTTTTATATGAGTACTTCACTAATGGTGCATGTTCTTCCCATTATCCACCAAAATCTATTACACAATTTTGAAACTTTTCTTCCAATGTTTTTATCATATGTTCAAATTTTCTTTCTATCTGAGGATGATATGTCATACTCATATTCAACTGAGTCCTAAGGGATCAATGTAAGTATATTAATAAAAAATATATAAACCTCATATCCTTATTTGACACTATCAAAACTAGTATTCTATGCCTCTTTGAAACTTCTCAGATATAGATTTTTGATAAGTCCTCCACCATATGACATTCATGAATCAAAATGAAATGAGACGAATTCGTGAGAAAATCCTTTATCACTAATATGGAATCGTATTTATGAACCATTATTGGGAGACCTATTACAAAATACATAGTTATTTGATCCCATTTCTATACTATAATTGGTAAATACTACAACATAACTCTTAGTCGATGATGCTCTACCTTAACTTACTGACAAGTTAAGCATCACAAAACAAAATCAGACACTTCCCTTTTCATGCCTCCCCACCAGAACTGTGCTTTCAATACCTTCATCATCTTTTGTATTATAGGATGACCATCCCATATCAAATAGTGGTAATCATAAAGAAGTTGTTCCAAAAAATCCATAGCTATGACCATATGATATTTGGACTACAACTCTGAACTCTCATCCAGCTTCCATCCCTCAATGGTCTCCCCACCATTGAGTTTTGACCTCAAAGACACACATTCTACATCAGATGTTTGTTCCTATTTAATTATATTTATTATATCATGAAATAATTAAAATGGAAAGAAAACTACAACATCACCTTTGTCCTCAAATTTGAAGCACATGTCCGCTAGGACTGACATCAACTTCCACTAATATGAAGCTTCTATTACTAAGTAAGAATGTGAATTTCTATTTAATGAATCTTCTACAAAATTACCTTTTCTTTGTGTACACATAAATTCAAATACAAACATTTGGAGATTCTCCATAGAAATTGTTTTCTTAGGTTCAAATCTCATTGTGAGAAGATATGTTTCAAGCTCTTGTGATATGTGAACATAGAAAATTTCTCACTAAATAGGTAATGACGTAAAGTCTTCAGAGCACGTACTATATACGATAATTCCAAATTATTTGTTTGGTAATTCTTTTCATATACTTGCAATTTCCTTGATCCATAATCAACAACATGGTCTAGCTGCTTGAGAACACATCCCGACCTTGATCCCAAATCATCATAGTACACTACATACCATTGTCATGATTCTAGAAAAATTAAAATTGGTGATGATGTAAGAAAATACTTTACCTCATGAAAATAGTTATTTCATACATCCTCCCATAGGAATGAAGTATTATTCTTGGTAAAATATGACATATGGGAAGCTAGTCATGAAAAATTATAAAAAACATCGATAATAACCAGCTAGATAAAGAAAAATTTGTATCTTAATGACATTAAATAGTGGTTTCCAATAGATAAAAACCTTTATCATTTCTGGATCCATAGAAACACCTATTTTAGAAATTAAATGGAAAATAAAATGTACCTCTTATATTCAAAAATCTAACATTGATAATTCTTCATAAAACTAATGATCCCTCAAGATTCCCAACATTTTTGTTATGTGTTTTCCATTCTCAACCCCTATCCTTGAATACACCAATATGTCATCCACAAACACCACCACAAAAGAATCCAAATATTATTAAAATATTAAATTTATATATTCCATAAATTATTTTGATGCATTCAAAAGAACTATAGGATGTACCACATATTCATAATGGCTATATTTTCTTATAAAATTTATCTTTGGAATATCCTCCTTCAGAACTAGAAATTAGTGATATCCTAGTCAGATGTCAATTTTGGAGAACCACAAAGATCCCATAAATTGATCGACCATATCATCAATACATGGAAGTGGATATTTTTTCTTTATCATAACTTAGTTATGATTATGATAATTGACACAAATAAGTAGAGTTTTATCCACCTTGTTGACAAAAAAGATTGGTGCTACCCACGGTGACATACTATGCTGAATGAACCATTTTCTTTCTATCTCTTTCAACTATTATATTAATTCACTTAATTATATTGGTTCCATCCTATAATATGTAAGGGAAATAAGACTAGTTCCCATAATGAGATCAATAATAAACTCCAATTCTATACTATGTGGGAACCCTAATAAATTATAGAGAAACACATTTGGAAAATTATAAACCACTATTGGAAAACTATTACTCTAAATCTAATACATTGATGATAAGGTCAAAGAATCCAATTGATGTGATATATTTCTAACTGATGGTTCTAATAATCTCTTTTCACCCACATTTATATTTCAATTTTCTCGAAATAGATGCTCAACACCAACATTAGTTGTAAAACTGTATTTTCTGGTATAACAGCTGATGTGAGCCTTGTATGTTTTAAACCAATCCATACCAAAGATTAAATAAAAAATATCCCTATCAAGAACATTTAATTATAATTTTAGCTCAACTCTATCAATAGTTAAATAACATTCTTTAAACATAAAATCTGAAGAATATTTTTGAATGAGAAGAGTTTTATCTTTTACCACAGAAGGAATAATCTTAACTTTTAAAATCTGAAAATCAACAACACGAGAAGCAATAAATGAATGGGATTCACCTGTATCAAACAAAACATTAATAAGGCTAAAATTCAAAATAAACATACCTATTAATATCTATGGTTCAGACTGATCATCCATAATAACCTATTCTACTCCATATAATTGCTTTATCACTACACTTTTCTCCTTATTTCCCTATTGATATTGCAATTCCTAAGGATTCATGGTATTCCTAGTAATACCATGGCTAGATCAGTTATAATAATGAGATTGATTATTCTTTCCTTATCATGTTGAGGCATACGATTCCTATGACACCTATGTAGTATCTCAAATGCCCGACCTCAGAGCATTGTTACAATAGTATTGAAGATGCCCCATCTAATTGTAGTTGTGGCATGATCTAGGTTGTGTCATACACTCTCACTTTATGTATTCAAGAAAAACCCATTGAAAATGTCCCTCTTTTCTCTAGGGTCATAGAGGAAAGTTCACTAATATATCCTTATGATTTTGATTCATGTTCCCACCTTGGAAATAAGTGTCCTTATTTTTCTTTCTCATAGTATTATAGTTTCCACCATTTCCTATGGGTATCAAAATTATTCCTCCTCCCATATATCCTAAATGTCACTTTATTCCACTATATCTCTATTCAAAATCTCTATATAATCCATTATACAGAACATAGAAATCATTGAGAGAATATCATTCCACATCCCAAGTTCAAAGATGTTTTCCTTAAAAGATGTAGTAGCAGAAACCTCGGGTGTGATGTGCACTAAATTCATGGATTTAGCTTCATACTCTGTGGCAGAAAGATTTTCCTACTTCAAGCTGAAGAATTATATCATTATTTAAATTATTAATATCTAAAGATATAATTTTTTGTTGAACAATTCCTAAAAATCCTACCATGAAATGCCTTGGTCTAATTTATCCAAAACTGTTAAATCATACCACTGATGTGAAAGATCTTCCAGCATATAAGTCACTAGCATGACATTCAGTTCTATTGGTGTATCGATGAAATCAAAGATATTGTTTATCATGTTCAACAACACCTCTTACTTTTTGGGTCCAAATAACCCTGAAAGATGGGTGGATTCCACCGATAGAACTGAACATAATGATCCACATTTCTTGGATCATCCATCATATTCCCTATATCCACAGCTTGAAAATCTTGGAATATACTTTGAAATAGCTACTGATTCACTAGTGGCTTATGTGAAACCACATTCATATCAGCTTCTTCTATTTACATTCTATGATGCCTACGGGGATCCATTTTCTAAAAAAATAACAAATTCAATAAGTCTTACTCTCTATTAACTGAAGGATTGCCATTTCTAATTCTATCATATCATTCTATCTAAAACATTATTTCCAAAATCAACCTTTATCATGTTTCACCAGTTTTGAAAAATGTCAACTTGATTTTGAAAATCAAACCATTTTCACAATTCCACATCCATGCAACTTTAATATTCTTTCATTTGAAAAAAATTTCAATATTTTTCAAAAAAAACATTGAACCAAATCATATATCATTACTGAAAATTAAATATTCAATCCTATTGGGAAACCATTTCTATAATTCATGTCATGCACATCCCATTAGATAAACCCATGATAATGAGATTTCAAAACCTATAAGTGTATCCAAACCACTTCTGTACCCAACTCCATAGTAACTTGAAGTTTAGAATAAAAATTTTAGCTATGTATTCTAATGATCTACATTTCAATTCTCGAGATTCCCACTCCATTCTATGATCCCATCTCAAGGAATATATAATAATGAATTCAAATCCAAGAACAACAACCAATACCAAGTCAAAGTCCAACAAAGATAATTACCACATGTTCCAGATGAAATTCAGAAGGACCAAGATGAAACCACTTATGACACCATACCCCTCCTCATTGGCTTGAAAAGTTATTGGAACATTATTTGTCATTAAGTGACATTGCCTAAAATGCCAAAGGCTAGCAATAAATTCCAACGATATTTAATACAAATGGGGGAATATTTTCCATTTGAAAATAATAAAAATAACTAAAGATGACTTAACCAAATGAAGCACTAAATGATGTATGATAAAAATTAAATATAACTCAAAATTACATTTTTAAAAATCAATCTAAAAACAAGTACTATTGTGGAAGACCACAATACCAAAGTACATTGAATAAAACAAAACTCAAAGACTCTAAAAACTAAATCCAATTCTCAAAACATGTTCCATGCTCCAACTACCCAATGTTGAGCATGTATCACAAATTACTACTAAAGATTTATGATATTTTAACTTTTCCCATGCCTAAATAAACAACATCTAAAAACACACCAAATTTCCAAAGTAAGGGTGAGTAAGAAAACTCAATAAATTTTTCTCAATGACTTCCCCACTCAAAACACTAGGATAGAACATGTCAGAATATTTATGTAAAACAATTTCTATAAAACAATTTGTGATATATTTTATATACAAATATAAACAAGTTCCATACCTAAATAGTTTAAAATAATGATATCATGTTTTAAGGAAAGAAACCAAACAATGATCTAAAACCATTTCATGAATTCCATTTTGGCGTAATCCATTACATTTCACTTAAACACACATCCAAAAAAATAAAAACTAGACCTCACTATACTCAAATTTGATGATTAATACTTCAAAAAATTCAACACTTAGTGGACCAATTTAATTTGGGTACTACATTCACATAATTGTCCATACCTTTTTATGGGGGTACTCAATGCCCTTAGCCATCCTAATACATACAAACACATGCCACAAAACCATTACAACCCATGAAAAACCCATTTTTACTCAAAAAAATATTAATAAAAACAAAATATTTATTTAAAACCATTCTTCTGATCATCAAAACAAACAATTATTTCAATATCATTATTTTAAATTCATCTTACCAAATTCACTTTCCAAAAAACACCAAATTTCCCAATTTCCACAAATTATCACTCAATAGAGTTTTTATCAAACATTCAATAGAAGATACATAATAAATTTCAAGAAGAATCATGAATATGAAATCTAGCTTTAATATTCTAAATAGATGAGTCGATATTGAAGCCACTTAACTTAGGATTAATGGTGAAAACGAAGAATGACACTCAAATGCCAAAAAAACTGGGTGGAAACTCCAAAAATACATCATAGATATATTCCCCTAGCATCAACAAGGCAAAATATAATAATATATGGGTTCAATTATATTATATATATCCCTAGAGTATGTACATCTAAGAAACCTAGAGAGAGGGATAAGTATATCTAAGTAAAAACACCAATAATAACTAAGAATAAACACTTACCACAAGAATCTGGCTTCAAATCACTAAGAGGAGTCTTCAGATAAACTCTAGATTGATGGGATAAGCTTCGTTAGCCTTTGGGAAGATAAAATATTGAGTTTGGGTCACATAAAAGTAAATACAAGTGAGTTAAATATCAAAATATGTGAGATCCAAAATATTAGGATCTCACTTTTAACCCATGCACAGTTTGTCTCATGGCTAGTCAAATGGTGCACTAACCATGTGCTATACAATTCCTCAAGGATGAACTTCAAATAGTTGGATTTCATAGTTTCCAAACCATACAATAGTCATTCCCAATCCCACTATCTCAAGTTGCGTGGTTCTTCTTAGGCATACACATATTTTGGACAAATTGTCTGTCGCTCATACACCTTCCCTTTATCCCATGTTTCATTATACACGTTTTCATATAGTTTTTTAAAAATTTTCCCAAACCGTTCATAATTTTTGAGCCTTTATATATTCCTAAATAACCCTCAATAATTCTTCTGTACTCTCCCAAACATCCCATATAAAATTTATATGCTTAAAAAGTATAAATAAATGGTTACTTACTTAAAACTGGGTGTGCTAAAAAAAAATTCCCATAGTGGATCAAGACCCCCTATTTCACATAGTGTATCAATACCATCGACTTGTTTCCGATTTTTTATCTCATTGCATACAAAGCTTAACCAATGCCTTATTGGGAGATATAGGTCCCACCAGTCTCATAATGAGTATCATACACATGTGTGCCACAAGATCATAAAACATTCATCATCTCACAACTAATTAAATGAATTGAGATTCATAAATAATTCATCATATCATAAAATATGTAAAATGAACAACTTTTATAATAATTTCATCGTTTCATCATATCATAACCCATGAAAAAGATGTGGGTTTTATAAGGATTCTATCATGGTGAAACCTGTGGAGGGTATATAGGTTTCATAAACAATTTTTCATAATAAACCACTCATAAAAATAATAATAATGATAAAACTAGTTAGTATCCCTAGTAAAGAATAGGTAACATCAATGTATATCATATTATATAAGAAATAATTTTCATAGATTACATTGGATGTTTCTTGAGTAAAACATATAGTCTTTTCAAATCAATAGTTAGAATTTAAAACAATTTGAAAATCATTTTCATGGAAACCTACATTGAAAACTTTTCAATGAATATTTAAAAATAATTTAAATCATTTCTTCAATAAAATACCCTTTACAATTAGAAAAACTCTTTTTTAAAATATAAATCATTCTAAAAATATTTTTTTAAATAACCTTGAAAATTTATAAATGAATATTTAAAAAGCATGTAAAATATTTTTAATGGAAAAAATCCTATATTCTGTCAAATAAACATTAAAACATAAAATAATTAGTAAATATTTACATTTTAAAATATATATTAATATTTATAAATTAATATTTTATAAATTTATTGATCCTGACATCGGAAAATTAATTGCATATCATATATGTTAAACTGAAGATTCATTTCCCGTTTTTTGATAAAAGTCAAATGGGTATTCTTTGGAAAACGACCTGAATATTCTATTTAAACAAATATGTAAAAATTAAAACATTCATAAAAATGTATTTAATAAAATAGTTTTTTGAATTTTTTTTAGAAAACATAGTTTTTGATGAAAACAGATTTCTGACCGAAGAGAGAAATAGTGTTGAATTTTCATAAAAATATTTTCTATTTTATGTACCAATGTTTATAAAATGGTTACATTAATATAATATTTCATAAATAAATACAGTAGAATAAAATTAATGATTACTATTGATAATTATATCATGAGACCTCAACATTGGAGACTTAATCATAAATTATCACGAAAAACAGGGAGATAGTAACATAAAACCCATACTATTTTGGTAACCTTGAATCATAATCACCATAAAGGATAAAATAAATTGATATATTAAAATATCCTTAAAATAAATAATTTAATGATATTACATATCAAAGGGTCAATATATAGTCCTCATAATAATATATAGTTGTAAAACATAACATTTGTCTCAGAGAAGGAAAATGGAGACAAAAATCACTTACAATTTTGGTAATGTTTTAACCATAAAAACCTTGAATGATAGATCATAAAATGGATATTTAAATCCATTTAATTCTTATTTTAATAATAATAAAATAAATTCATTGGAATTATACAAACCACATAAAATAAATTGGTGGTGAATATGGCATGTGTCTCATATAAGTAAAAATTGAGACTAAAATCTTTTTCTTTAAGTCTTGAATTACTTAATACACATTAAAAAATACTTTATAATAAATATAAGTTTATTATTAATCTTTTACAGAAACATATTCATATATATCATACCATATATTTCTTTCAAATTACCTTGTATTTACTATTTATTAACAGTTCCATGTTAATGTCATGTTTCGGGAAATAATTTCTTTGTTTTTCTTGTATGTTTTGACTTCTTAATTTCTTTGTCATTTTATTTTAATAATGATTTCAAAATTTAAAAAATAAAAACAATGATATAAATATCATATATATTCATTATATGTGTATTTATTATTATCAATAACATATAGTGATTGAAAAAAATAAATTTTTCAAGGAGACGGTAGGTCATTTGTAAGTATGAACATTGTTTACATTTTATTTTTAGAATGAAATAAAGAAAGAGAAATGAAAAATTATAATTCTAGAATCATTTTAATGTTTTATATATAACATATTTTCATTAAAAACATCTTTAATACCTTCCATGTAAATCATTAATGAATTATAACGATTCATGGGGTGGAAGTCCATCGTACCCACGAGCGTCATTATCATATTCCCAAAAATGGTAATAATGAATTTTTGTATGATATAATGATAAAATAATATGAATTAAATCCTATATATAATTTATAAATAATTAATACATCATTATTTCAAACCATGAAATGTGGTAATGGAAAAATGAATGACATTAGTTCGCAAGGTGGTAGTCTATTGTACACACAAACGATGATTCTGTTACACATTTGATGGAAGTGGATATAGTAGTTGGTTATTACAATAAAATAACATCATATCAGTATATTTTAAAAAATAAGTCTATTATATAATCATGATACAATGAAAATGTAATTATTTGGAGTAAAAAATAAAATAAAAGCGCTCGTTGATGAATGTTACCTCTTCTTCATGTATCCTCATTAGGTTCGCACTAAAATCCATCCTAGGAGGGATTTATAGATAAAATAAGGCTTCAAGAATGAGTGGATTTAATTTGGAAAGTGATTTTTATAGTTCATGGATGAACCTAAATTTTTCAAAGTAGTGAATAATAGTGGAGACGGAGTGGCCTTTTGTATGTGGGGGAGAGGACACGCTTGCTGTTTTTTTAACAAATGAGTGCTCCCACATTTCTATATGCCACATGGGTCCAAAATGGGCCATTATAAATTCTTATATTATTAATTTTAGAAAACATTATATAAAATATCTTTTATAAAAATATATACTTCATTTTTACCATTATCGTTTTTGTTTAACCCAATAATAAACTCATTTTTACTATAATCTCGGTAATTAATTTTTACAGCATTCACTATTCATTTTGGTCAAAAATTAAATTGACATGACTATAAAGTGTAAATTATATTGATTATAATTATAGATTCAATTTTTCAAAATTAGATGAACATATTTGGATGGATTTAAATTAAAATAAATCTTGTTGATGCGATGAAAAAGTGAGTTTTTAAATAGAAAAGGTTCAAATGTTTACATAGTTTTTACATAAAAATTCAATATGAAATTGTTTATAATGAAAATAAATTTATTAATTAATATATAATTTAATTAATTTAACTTTAAATCCAATTTAAAATATAATTTATCTTTATAAATAAATTAAATTAAATTGTAGTTTTCAATTAAAATTCAACATTTTTCACTATTCATTAAAAAATGATACATTCCAAAATAATCCAAAATGTACACCCTCATATAATTTCCTATTTTAATTTAAAAAAAATATTTTATCATTAAACATTATAAAATTAATAAAAAAAATGTTTAAATAAGTACACCAAAGGTGAATAAACAGCTTTCTAGAATAAATACATTTTTATTTATAAAACTGGATTTCTTCTTATCTATTGTCTAAAACTAAAAAATATGAATATTAAAAATTCTATTTAATATATAATATATAATTTTTTTTAAAATAATTTAATAATAGTGATATGTTTAATTTATTAAGGAAAAACATGATTGTGCATATAAAAATAGATTTTTCTGAAGAAGATTTCATTTATTATCAAATAGTTTTTACTTTCATTTCTAATTAATTAGATACAAAATAATTCATTATATATATATATTTAGCCCATATATTTTAATAAATTACATAATTACATTACCCACCATTCTAATAGATATGTGATAACTATCATATTAAATAATAATATTTTAACGATATACCAAGTTTCATTTAAACTCCATGTTTCATGTAATTAATACTAAGATAGGTGTTTAGTATAATTTTGTATAAACTGAGTGTTGTGTGTAACGCAATATAAAGATAAGAATAAAATTATTTAAAAAAATAATTTCACCAAACCTCAGGGTTATATTCTGCCCGCTTAAAATTAATTATGCCCTCAAAATTCCTGAATTTCTTACTAATAATTGAGGATAATTTTGTCTCATTATGTCCATGGTTCCCATTAATCTTAATTAATCTAGTGGCCCCCCAAACCCCACCACAAAACATTGACCAAGTGAGAGTCGTTTTCACAACCCATCTCCTAGGGCCCATTTTGTGACATAAACTAAGCCCACCTCCCAAATTCCAGGGGATGTCGACTAGCACTGAAAGCGCTAGCCTGCATGTGTGAGTCATTTTCCTGAGTACATGTATGCATGCACACAAAAACACATCCCAAATCTTGAAAAGTAAACATGCATTCCATTAAATAACCACTAAGTAAAATTACAAACTTTAGGTCAAATGGGCCAGAATACAATCCCAGCAAAAGATAAATTGAAAACAGGAAAGTACAAGGAAAAATTTGATAGTAATATACTAGAAATCCCAACTGAGGGGAAATTACATAGTATCTTCTAAAATCCATATAAGTACATCCCTCCTGCCTCGTCTCACTGGGCACCACTAGGTAATGGTCCACCAAGTCCTTCCTCAAGGTGGTGGTCATCTGCACTAGACACAACACATGCGGGTGATGCCCGTGTAGGGGTGAGTAACAATATACTCATTAGGGACACAAAAATAAAATGAAAATACCACAAAGAAATCCACATAGTAAACCAAAAAAACATGATCATGAAGTATGATCATGACACAAGACATCTCACACCAGTTATATTCTAGAGTAGACAAGTTGCACCATTGGTCACATCATAAAACACCATGGGCTGCTGGAGAACTCTTCCTCAATGAGTACAGTGGTCCTACTAGGTCACACATAAGTTCTTCCCACCAAACATAGAATACAGTGGTACTCATCCCTGATGAGTACCATGAGTATTTTGGGTCACACAGAAGTCATACCCCACCGTGGGCAAGTCGTGTCAAACAAAAGCTGCTTCCAACCTTATTCATACTGAGGTACTCTATCTATCGAGTATTGTGGGTCTACAGAGTCACAAAGAAGGCACTCCCCACCCTGGGCCTTCAGGGTCACATAGACTTCTCTTTCCACTAGGCTATATTATCTGATCCATAAAGGGTCGATTGACAGTAGTATTTATGTCTCATCCAACCGTAAGGTTTCCTTATGTAGTGCACATGATTCTGTGAGAACCGCTCATTTATAAATTTTATGAAATTTAAATTCCATTAAATTATCCATATTGTATTCCAAAAGATCTGCCTCGTCATGAGGGTTCCAATGCCATAAACATCTTGTCAATCAGATTCCATGTTTGAAAGATTGTGGCGTTTTTTTCAAAAAGGGGCTGGTTGGGTTCTGGTCCACCGACCTGACCCTGACCCAACCCTGACCCAGCCCATTCTGGGTCTGACCCGGTCCGATCTGTTGGTCGTGGGTCTGAACAGGCCTGATGGTGTGGGTCCAACCCATTGGGCGGGTCTGGAACGCTGGGTAGGTCGTGCTCGACCCGGTCTGCCTATGGAAGACGAGTTCTTCCTTGCTGAGATGCAGCTAGAAGTCACATATGGCTCCTCTATTCCTAGTGGGTCATCCATGGGGTCAGTGCCTCGGACTCAATCGGTTGAACGTGGCCTTCTGCATGCATCGTGATGCGGTGCCGCTTCGGTGGTGTACTAATGTGACTGGGTGTCCGCGTCAACTTTCCACCAACCACCAACATGGAGGCTAACGACTACTACCGCTCCCCTGTGGCCTGAGCCAGCCACGATGGTTCCTTTTGGCGTGCTGTCGCAGTGCACTGCCACCCAACTGTAGCCACCACCATTTTTGCCTACGCACTGACAGGTTCTTCTTTGAACCACCAAGTTCACTCTAGTGGTCTGTTCTTCACAAAGTCTACGCCTCCTACCTCCGTGGGATGTCATCTTCCCTAGATGACCTTGAATTTTCCTTTCCACCTATTTGAATTCTTAGCCATGAAGATATCCCAAATGGAGGGTCATAGGCCTTGTTTGTTTCGGCCTGCGCCCTCCACGTTAGAGTTTTAAAAATAAGGAGAGGTTGGGATTACAGTTCTAATAGATCAAAATCGATCCTAGTGAAAACCCCCAAGAAAACCATCCTCCCGCAAGAAAAAACAATCCATTGATCAACCTATTTGTGGGTTGATCTGCATTCATTGTTTTAGAATAAAAATAGGGAAAGCAAAAATCAATTAAACCCCTACCATCAAGTAGTTCGGTGTTGAATAGGGCTTCCCACGAACATTCTAGAGGCCAATGGAGTTCGTCACTCACCAGTCCCATTCTTCGAGATGTGTCGATGTCATTAATGATTCTTTGAAGTTTGTCATTCATCATTTGAGATATTTCTCACCATCTGTTCATTAGATTAAAATCCAGCCTTTGATTTTCAACTCTCCAACGCGTTAACCCATTAAAATAAAACATGTCAAAGTGTTTCTGTTACGCTAAGATGTCATGTCATTACACTATTTCATTTATGAAACAGCGTATCTATTACGCTTCAATGGATGCATCATTACACTATACAAAAACAATCCATTAATGAGCTTCATTTAATGCGCCTCGTCGCCGCACCACAGCACCGCCGCCTGCCTCTCAATGGTGATGGAATAAAATAAAATAACTTTTTAAGTTATTTTACTATTTGTCAAATTGTCTGAATAAAATATTATTCTATTGACCCTCGCCGGTCATGGTTAACTCATTTTTAGGCGAATCCCAACATTCTGAGTTCAATAGTGAACTCAGATTTTTGATCTGAGCACTGGTTAAAATGTAAGATAACCCCACACGCACGTTTATGTAAATGAACATTAACATAATTAAAAATTCTATTTCAGGATCCTCGGGCCTCGGAATCTGGTTTATTCTGAGCATTTGGTCTTGTGATAATTACATATAATTTAAAAAAATACACAAAAATTCCAAGGCAATAAATTAATCCTCCATTTATGGGATTCTCGTTCTCAGTATCCAAAACAAGGCTAAACAAAAAAATGAGGGTACTGATTTCAAATTTGAGCCTCCCACTCCCATGTTCTCCCCTAGAGGTTCTCGTTCTACCACTGAACGTGCGCCAGAGGAATCGACCATCCATTAAGGACCCACTCTCGTCGATACTCTATCTCTACTGGGAAATCTATATATGCTTCCCCATTTCCAATGTCCAGCTCACCCCAGTCTATGCAGTGTGAGGGATCATGCATGTACCTCCTCAGCTATGACACATGAAAAACATCATGCTCCTGGTGAATCTGTAGGGGGGAAGATCTAAGCAGTACATCACCTCTCCAAATCTACTAAGAATCAGGAAAGGTCTGATGAACCTTGGAGATAACTCCCCCCTGGCCAAGTCACTACAAACCCCGTCAGGGTGAGACCCGAAGGAAAACATGGTCTCCCTCCTCGAACACCAAGGTTCTTCTTATCATATCATCATATGATTTTTGAATGCTCTGTGAAATCCCCATCTACTTCTGGATGATCTTCACCTTCTTAGTGGTATCCTATACCATCTCTGGACCCATGATTGATGATTACCTAGGGTATTTCCATCATAGAGGTGATTTGTATGTCCACCCGTACAAGGCCTTAAATAGTGTCATGTCAATGGTGGAGTGATAGCTACTTTTGTATTAAAACTCCACCAGTAGAAGGTGGTCCTCACAACTATGACCAGAATCAAGGACACAAGCACGAAGCATGTCCTCCATAGTCTGTATGGTCCACTCTATCTAACGATATTTCTATGGGTGAAAGGTTTTTCTCAAGCACAGCTAAGTCCTGGATGCCTCCTCTAATCCCTTCCACAACTAGGATGTAAAGAATGCATCATGGTCTGAAAATATTGTCAAAGGAACCTCATGTATCTACATTATCTCTTAAACATTGAGGTCTCCCAATCACTCTACCTATCCCTACACCCTGATGGGTAGTAAGTGAGACAACTTGGTGAGTCGGTCAGTGATCACCTAGATAGAATCATATCCCCTTGACATGAATGGTAATCCCATCATGAATTCCATCAAGATACCATCCCACTTTGACTCTGGTACCTCAAGTGGTTGGGCCAAGCATACTAAAACCAGATTCTAAACCTTTACTTGCTGACAAGTGAGGCATCATGAAATGAACTATGTCACCTCTTTCTTTATCCATGTCCACTAGTACTAACATCGGAGGTCCTGGCACATCTTTTCCACACCAGGATGTACCTCAGAAGGGGCTGTATGGAACTCTGTCAAAAACTCCTCATGTAACATCAATTGTTCTACAATGCGTCCTATGAAAATGATGAGTGCTCCCTACCTATCAAAAATCCATCAGGAGCCTGTCCTGATGATATCTGAGCGCATTAGGCATGGCCGTCAACATCCATAAGTTATTCCTCCCGAAGTCATTGTAAGAGTGGTGGAGTGATAGTCATTTACTAAAGGAAAGCTTCTCCATCACTATCCACATAGGATATCAGCATCGCAGCTAGATGCTCCATTTTCTGACTCAGTATTTGTAAACAAGACCTCGTACTGAGTGCATCTTTCACCACGTTCCCCTACCCAGAAGAATATACTATCTCGAAGTCATAGTCCTAAAAGAACTTTGGTCATGACCGTTGTCTCAGGTCCAGGTCCTTCAATGAGAAGATTTACCTGAGAGGCTTGTGGTTGTATTAGATGGTAAATAGTTCACCCATCAAGTAGTTCATCCACATTTTCAAGGTGAATCCCACTACTACTAACTCCATGTCATGAGTCACATAGTTATTCTCATTCTACCTCAGCTGCCATGATCCATAGACGATCACTTCTTGCTCCTATATCACGAAACAACCCATTTTAGTCCCCGATGCATCGTAGGAGACTACTTACCCAATATACTCTTCTGGTAGTCTCATGATGGGGGCACTCATCAGTCTTTGCCTCATCTCCTAGAAACTCTACTAGCACTTCTTCGTCCACATGATGGGTTGTACCTTTTTTGTCAAAGTCGATAAGGGTGATGTTACTCTATTAAATTCAGGCATGAACCTTTTGTAGTATCCATCCAACCCCAAGAAACACCACACCTCAGTCATACTTCTGGGTGGCTCCGAAGAAAGCACTGCCTCTATATTCACTGGATCATATACAACTCTAGCCTCCACGATGAAGTGTCCTAGAAAGTTGACCACTCAAATCCATAACTATCACATTGAGAGCTTCCCATAAATTTGGTTCTTATAGAGTGTATCCAAGACTATCATTAGGTGTGTAGTGCGCTCCTCTTCTGACGCCGATTACAGAGAGATGTCATCAATGAAGACCACCAAGATCGATCGAGGTAAGGCTATAAGATCTTGTTCATGAATTCCATGAACACTATTGGGGAATTTTTAAAGCCAAAAGGAATAACTAAAAACTCATATTGGTCATGCCATAATATAAAGGTTGTCTTCAGTACATCCTCATCCCATACCTAAAGATGACGATATCCTGATATGAGGTCTATCTTTGAGAACCACCTCGCTCCATTCATCTGATCGAAGAGGTCATCAATCCTCGTCACTGTATACTTTTTCTTCACAATCCCCTGGTTCCGGCGTCAGAAATCCATGAATAGGCTCAATCTCCCATCTGCCTTCATGAAAAACAACACTAGGGGTTTCCACAGTGAAACGATGGGTCTCACAAAGCCCTTCTATTGAAAGTACTCTATCTATACCCTCTATTCACAAATATCCACAAGATCCATCTGATATACGGATGTCAATATTAGTTACATCATTGGGTACATATCGATGCATAAGTATACCTCCCTGCAAAGAGGTAGTCCTGGAACATTCTTAAGAAATACATCCTCATAATCATCCACCACTATAGGAAATATTGGAATTCTATCATCCACAACACTGAGAGTGAAGATAGACAATTGGTGAGTGGTTGGCTGCACTCTCCTCTGAGAAACATTGTCGTATTCTGTAAAATATCCCCTCTCACTGGTGAAGGAAAACCCTATCCCATCCTCATGGACACACCACACTTTACACCTAAAATAGTAGATCTAAGCATGGGCAGTAGATAGCCAGTCCATACCCTAGATGACTTCGTATGGCCTCTTCACTGCTACTTGGAGATCCCAGTCAAATCTATCGCCTCCTAAAGTAAGCTCACACTACCAGCCCTAGTGATTAATCATATTATCCACTCTTATAAGAGTCTATAATAATAAGGATCGATCTAATGGCCCCACCAAAATATTTGAACCCTGAAAAAGGTCTATGGAAAGGAAAGAGTGACTGAACCTATTTCTATAAGAACTGCAGCTAAGTTGAAACAGACATAGATCATACCACTAATCATCTTTAGAGTGTTGTGGTTATAGGCCTCCAACACCTGACGTTTGTATCACACCTATCTTCCAGCTCCCTGAGCTTGTGGTGGACCTCATAAGGTTGGTGGATGTAGTACCTTGAACCATCATCATCTTCCTGCCACTCATCCTGCTACCCTACCACATCTTCCTTTCTTAGGACCTCCTCACTTGAACCTTTTCCTCTTCCTTGGTGGTCCCTCGACCATCTTTTGACTATCTGTGTGGTGGGTCGAGCATTCATGAGGTACCTGTCCAGGCCCGTCATACGTGAATCATAGCCTGGTTCCCTGATCACTCCATCTACTCTAGGATCCCCACACTACTGACCACAAGTCATGGGGTTGTCCCCTAAAACATATGACCCACTTGGCTCCCCTCGTTTGATTCCTATTACTCAACACTGAAGACTCTGCCACCTGATGTCTGCAGGTGGTTCTGGCTGTCAACACCTACTCCCCCAAGATTCTCTCTACAAGAATGGATCACTTTAGCACTCCAGCCAGAGTGGGGATGTTGAGAGACACCAAGGATTCCCTTATCTACCATCGGATTCCATAATCAAAGGTTCGGGCACTGAATAAAGGGTCTTTCACCATGTCTGTGGAGTAGCAAGAGAGGTCTATAAACATCACAGAGTACTCAACCACTAACATGCTTCCCTACTGTAGTTAAATAAGCTCCTACATGTGCACGGATTTCAAGGTTCCAGGGAATAAATACTCCCAGAAAACCCGCTCGATGTCAACCTAGGGGAGGGTCGCCTCATAATGAGTCTGAATAATCATGCTCCACAATCTCCCTAACAACCCCTAAAGAAGCCTCATAGTTAAGGTCGCTATCTGGTTGAGTGGAATCCCACTAAGAGGATGACCCATGTCACCGCCTCCAGCCAGTATTTAGTGACTTGAGGATCTATCTCTCCCCTGATTTTGGGAGGTCTCTCTCTCTGAAACTCATGCAAGTCACTGATTCTACGTACATCCTCTACTAGTAATGCTAACAGTAACTGTTGATCAAAGGATAGTGGAAACAATGGTGCACCACACTATGGTGCTATCACTAGCAGTGGTCCTTGAACAGAAGAATCATCACTATGAGGGTTTTCCTCATTGTTACCCACCATAATCCGAGTTTTCCATCTTTGAGGAAGCATCATGATACATATCAAGATATTCCATAGTCATAATAATATACCTGGTTAGCAGAGTCTTATTCAAAAAGATTATAAGGAGACACTTATGCCACCAGTGCTTTCATGTATAGATCTGAAAGTCATAATTCCGGTTCCGGGTGTATGGATATGTCAGCTGCCGCACCAACACTAGACTCCCTAAATTTGAAAGTCGAACTCGAATCATTGAACACTATAGCCCTAGAATCAAACCAATAGAATATAAATTTTTGAGGTAGAACTAACTAACTTTTATGCCACTTTTTCATGAACCATCCCTGTGGGCACATGTCATGACATACCCCAAGCCCACATCCCAAATGTCAGGGTTCGGTGACAAGCAATGAAGGCGTCAACCTGTAATTGGGATGCATTTTCATGAGTACTCGTATGCACGCACACACAACCACGTCCCAATGCTGTAAAAGTAAACATGCATGCCACTAAACAACCACTACGTAAAATTACAAACAGTATGTCAAATGGGATATATTACAAACCCAACAAAAGATAACTTGAAAATAAGAAAGTATAATGAAAACTCTGAAAGTCATCCGCTGGAAACCCAACCTGATGGGTATATACATAGTAGCTGCTCGAAGTCGTAGAAGTACACCATGTATACCTGGTCACAATGGGAACCTCTGGGTCCAGGGAAAACAAGTCCTCCATCAAGGTGACAGTCATCACCTCTAGACACAACACGTACGGGTGAAGCCCAGGCAGGTGTGAGTAACAATATACTCAATTGGGACCCCAAAACACAAAGGAAAGAGCCCAATGCAATCCACAGAGTAAACAATGAAACATGATCAAAAATCATGATCATTGTACAAGATAGTTCCCACCAGGTATATTCTTGAGTTGGAATGTAGGGCCATTAGTCACATCATCGAATACTATGGGCTGCTGGAGAACTTCTCCTCAATGAGTACAGTGGGCCTGCTGGGTCACACAGAAGTCGCTTCCCACTATCTATGGACTGTTTTGGTACTCATCCTTGATTATTACCTTGTGTATGATGGGTCACACAGAAGCTGCTCTACATCATGGGCATGTCGGGTCACTCAGAATCCACTTCCCACCTTGGTCATACTAAGGTACTCCTCATGTTGAGTACCATGGGTATTTTGGGTCTCACAAAAGCCTCTCCCTACCACGTGCTTTCCGGGTCACACAGAAGCCACTTCAGTTATTGGTTCATAGAACATTCTCTATTCGATCAAGAATCTCTACCAGTAATTCATCATAAAAGGTCTCTTGTTCCAACAATGTGACATATGAGTTCATTACATGTGAAGGATCATATATTTACTTCCTTAGGAGTGATACATGGAACACATAATGAAATTGAGATTTGTTTTTGTGGAATCACAAATTGATAGGCTATTGTCTTGATATGATCGTGAATTTAAAAGGTTATGGTTTACCTAGGGTTTATCTTTTCTCTATATCATAAGCACAATTTCATCTTTTTTTGGGCTTCGACCAATTTCCAATTCCTCTATTACTTCAAGAAATGAAGATGAAATATTTTTATGAATGAAGCTCTAATGGATCACAAGATCTATAATAGAATAATAACTCATTCCATCAGTATCTAGAAAATTGTTATTGATGGTTATAAATTATCGATAAATCATCATATGGTGAAGTAATAAATTCATATCTAAAATCTCATATAAATTTCAACATAAACCATTCCAGAAATGGTTAAAATTATAACCATTCCAAACATAATGACTTATAAATTACACTAAATATCTCAAAATCAACATAACATTAATCCTTTAAATATTATTAGGAATATCTTAATGGTTCAATGAAATATGTGAATACCATGGTCATATATTCTCCTGAAGCTTGGTAATATCCCGAACTACAATAAAACCTCAATGAAAACATCCATTCTTACTCATTCCTTTAATAATACCATAGAGTATTTAAAAAATTACATAGATTGAATATTGTTTTAAACTCCATAAATGATAACATAACCCACTTTATCAACAAATATATTATCATTTATAATGTCATCAATATTATCCAATTTAATTTATCCATATTAATCATCTCTTTAACCAAACTAAATACCATTTTCTCAACCTAAATAACATGTTAAGGGTTTCTTACCTTAATCACCTTTCCAGGAAATCAATTTTATAGTCCATCAGTACCATTTAAAATATATTTTCAAAACCTTATTGAAAAACATATACTAAAAACCTTATATATTTCATGATTCACATAACATAATCCATGAATTAAAATACATAAATACTTTAATCATTTTACTTCATACTCAAAAAAATAACTATCATTCATCATCATAAAACATAATACTTCATTCCTTTCATATTTCATTTTTTATTTCTTTATCATCATCAATATGAACATTACTTTTACCACCTTGTTGATTCTCTTCAAAATCATTCCCCCGAGGACCTCAATTTTCATAATGTCCACATTTTCCACATTTAAAGCATTCATCCATTGATAATTAATTACATAGACTATTATTCCCATATATTATGTTAACAATACCCTTTATTTTTCCTTTTCATTTAATTTCTTTATGTCCTTATTTTCCAAATTCAAAACATTTTCCCATTCCTCTAGGACATCCACATGGGTGTTTTATCCCACATTCTCAAAACATAAGAAGATAAATCTTATTTCTTTCATGCTCTACACTACTCAAACACTCAGTGAACTCTTTTTTTATCTTATTTAGTAAGTTTGTTATTTGTTTAAGGTACACATTGTTAATCATGTTCAGTAAAAATAGATTAAGCATAATCACAACATCTTTTACTCCAATCATCATATCATTTCGAATCTCCTCAAAAAAATTCTACCAAATTAAATTTTAACCCAATTATTTCTAGTTCCATTTAGTGACTGAAACTATATATCATGGTGTGATAAATTCTGATCACAGACAAGAAACCACAAAATCATGAAATAAAATCACTTATAATATTTATAAATCATGAAACCTTATTTTTAATCTATGAAACCTTATTTTTATCCTAGGATATTAATTTTAATTATATATTTAAATCCTTCAAGATGGTTCATAAAGTGTTTTAGAATATCCAAATCATATCCCTTGGGAGTTTCAAACCAATTGTGCTGCAAGTCCCATTATCATGCACCAATTCCAAATAAATTTTAGTGCAATACGTTGTTTTCATGGTTATAACATTTAGGTACATATGTTCTTGAGCCACATCCAATTATAATAACTAGACAGGGATGTAATTTCATGGTAACAACTCACTCATTAATTTACCAAAATTCAACGACATTTTCCTAAACATTCAATAATCCTTAGACTAATGCTTAGATACATAAATAAAAATATCCTTAGAAATGTCCCAAGGGATCCCACTAAAGTTTCATAATCCTAATCTCCAAATATTAACAAAAACATTTCTACGATACCAACTATACTGAGCCAGGATTCTCATACATGGATACTAAATATTATTAAATTAATATTAATTACATTACATAAACGCACGCCAAAGAACTGTAATAGTTTGGTGACTTTTGAAACTTGGAATATAATATTCTAATATGGTGAATGATATTTAATATTTTCTGCAATTATATTCCCATTTAGTATTGTTAATTGACATACCCTATATAAAAACATTCTTCATAAGCTGGGGTAGTAAATCATAAGAAAGAGTGAGCTCATATTCATAGTAAGGTTTAATGTAATAGGTATCAATCTATAATCATATGAAATAATAATATAATCTTAAGGTTATTTTTTCCTGAAAATAACTTATGAATTCATTACCCAACCATTCATGGATTATAATCACGATTCTTTGCATAAAAACGTTAATATTTATGAAAACATGAACTATAAGGGTAATAAACCATCATAAATCAATCATAATCCATAATATCATGTCATAAACGTGTGGTACCATCATAAATATGGAAAAACATTTCATATGTAAAGGTTAATTACTAAGAATATCAACATATTGGATCATTACTTGTCACCTAGTTTACCATTGTGTATCAAGAGAAAACTATTTCTCATAGTTGATCAGGTTATACATGTTTCCCATAGTGGATCAGGACACACCTATTTTCCATTATGGAACAGGGTACACCTATTTTCTATTGTGGATGAAGATACAAATATTAATTATAGTGGATTATGACACAGCTATTACCCATTGTGGATCCATCCTATCAACTTGATTCCCTTTTTTTATCTCATGATACGTAAAGATAATCCTAATGAATTAGAGGGAGATATAGGTCCCACATGTCACATAATGAAAATCATAAACATGTTCTCCACTAGATCACAAAACAATTAATCATATAATAACCCATAAAATAAAATTTGGGTCATAAATATTTTATCATATCATAAACTATATAAAATTGTAAAGTTTAATAATAATTTTATCATTTCATCATAGTATATACCATGAAAAAAAATGTTTTTTTCATAACAATTCAATCACGGTATAACCTATGGTATATGTACAAGTTTCATAATCATTTTTGCATAATAAATCTTCCAGAATAATAGTAAGAATAATATCATTGGTTCACATCCCTAGTAAATTATATGTAACATTAATGAATGAAATATTAGATGGAAAATAATTTTGAAACATTACATGGGTTATTTCTTAAAGAAAATATATTTTCATAGAAAATTTATTTTAAAAACATAAAAAATTTTGAAAATAATTTTCTGTGAAAATATCCTTAAAAAATTATAAAAGAATATTTTAAAATCCTTTAAAACAATTAATGAAGAAAATATACTTTCCTCGTTGAGAAAAATATTTTTTTAGCATAATATATTTTGAAAATAACCATGAATACTTATAAATAAAGCACTAAAAAATTATTTAAAACATTTCATGAGGAAAAAATCTATTCCTCTTTAAAAAACATTAAAACATTAAACTATATTAAAATAAATTTCATTGAAAATAATCTTGAAATTTATAAATGAGGCTTCTAAGTAATGATTTTTCATGATTTTATAATTTTTTTCATATTATACAAGTTAAAATGTTGATTCTGTTTATATTTTTGGTAAAATCCATGTTGGAATTGTTTCAAAAATGAAATGAATATTAATTTCAAAAAAAATATAAATTCAAGCATGGGTTAATTTTTTTTTAATAAATAATTTTTATAATAAAAAATATTTTTCTGAAAACATTTTTAGAAATCAAGGTTTTTGAAAAAAAAATGTATTTCCCACTAAAGAGGGAAATAATGTCATATTTTATTAAAAAAATATATTTTAGGTAAAAAAGTCTGTAAAAATGGAACTATTACTGGAATATATATTGAATAACAATAAGAGAATAAAATTAATAAAAAAATTAGATTAATATCATCAAACGCCAAAATTTGAGACTTAATCATAACCAATCCCAATAAATGATGAGATTGTAACATAAAACCTTACAACATTGGTAACATTTAGTCATAAGCCCCGTGAAATGATAAAATTGATTGAATCATTAAAATATATTGAGGTAAACAAATTAATGATATTACATGTCAAAGGGACCTTATATGCTCCTTATAATGATATATAAGTGTTAAACAAAACATATGTCTTAAATAAGGACAATTGAGTCAAAAACACCTTACCATTTTGGTGAAGTTCTATCTGTAAACCCCATGAAAGAGAGTTAAATAAATATATATATAAATTATAATAATTATTAATATAATAATAATAAAATACATTCATGGGTGTTATAAACACCTCATAAAGTAAATAGGTGGTGAATATGGTATGTGACCCACTAATGGAAAAAAGTGAGACTGAAATCCCTTAACTTATGTTTTAAATCCATTTATACACATTAATAACTATTTTATTATAAATATAAGTTTATTATAACTGAATTATAGAACTATATTCAAATATATAATACTATATATGGATTTATTTTCTCCATTTTTACCCATTTATTTACAATTCCACGTTAAAGAATCATTTCATGCTATCGCCTTATTTTTCTTGAGTGTTTTGATTTGTTTTTTTGTCATCTTAATTTTGTCAAGATTTATTCATATATAGAATAAGACTCATGATATAAATATCATATATATTCATTATAAATTTATTTATTGTGATCCATTAAACTTAATGATAAAAAATGAAATACAATGTTCATGGAGATGGTAGGCCATACGTACGCATGAACGATGTTTCTATATTATTGTTAGATTAAAAAAACTAAATGATATATTATCATTAGATAATAATTTTTATGTCATATATATCACATATTTTCATTAAATACATCCTTAATATATTCCATCTAATGCATGAATGAATCACATCACTTCACAAGGTGGTAGTCCTCTGTACACACGAGCGATGTTATTGAATTCCCACAAAATAGAAATCATGAACATATGTGTAATATAATATTTAAATAATAATAATAAAAACCTAAATATCAAATATAAATAATAAATCCATCATTATGTCCAATTGTAAGAGGTGGTAATGGAAAAATAAATGATATTGGTTTGGAGACAGTAGTCTACAATATAAATGAATGATGATTTTGTAAACCATTTGATGAAATTAGAGATGGTTATAGGTCATTACCTTAACATAAGATCACATAAGTATATGGAAGATACTATGATAATTATATAACCCTGATATAATAAAATTTTAATAATGTGGAGGAATAAATAAAATAAAATCAATCCTTGGTGAACGTTACCTCTTCTTTAGGTATCCTCCTTAGGTTTTCACTAAAACCCTTCTTAGGATAACTTTATACCCAAAATAAGGATTCTATTTTGAGGTTATAGAAGTTGGTACATTATTTTTTTTGGTTATTTTCCAAACCAAAAGTTTAGGAATGTGTTCCTTTTTTATGTGGGGGAGAGGACACACTTGGTATTTCTGGAAAACAAATTAAGTGCTCCCACATTATTTACATGTTATAGGGGTTCAAAATAGGAAATTATCAAACTTTATAGGATTGATGGTCGAAATATAGTCATAAAATAGTTTTTATATAAGTTTATTGGTCATTTTAAACCTTATATATTTCGTTTAACCCATGGTAAACCCATTTTTACCTTAATGGCGGTAATTAAATTTTACTATTTTCAGTATACATTTTAATTAAAAATTAAGTTGAAATTATTATAAAATAAAAATTAGTATGATTAAAAATATTGAATACATTTTTTCAAATTCAATTCACATAATTTAAAAAATATAATTTATATTAATCCCACAGACGTGATAAGGAATCTTGTTATCAAAGATAAAATGTTCAAAAGCATATGAAGTTTTTGTATCGAAATTAAATATGAAATTGACTACAAGGAACTAAATTGAATTAATGGAACAATAATTTAACTAATTTTACTTAAAAATAAATTTAAATTATAATTTTTCTTTATTAATAAATTAAACAAAAAAGGCAGTTTTCAATTACTATTCATTATTTTACACTATTAATCAAAAAATTGAAACTTTTCATAAAAATACCAAAAGTTAACCTTAAGATAAATTTTATATTATTATTTTAAAAATTAGTTTTATATTATAAAATTATTTTCTGAAATTTTTATAATTAAATTTTATAAATGTTCAAAAAAAGAAATAAAATTAATTTTTTTGAGAAAATAGTATTTTCAAAACATATAAAGGATTTACCGATATTTAAGTAATTTTTTATAAATATGTTCCCTTTATATAAAATTATTTCAATGAATATTTAAATATTATATATGACTATTCATATAACTAATTTTAATGTCTAGGTTATAATGGCAGCATATAGATAATTATATTAATAATATATCCCGGTTTTGTTAAAACTCAGTGTCGTGTGTAACGAAAGCTAACCCAGTGTTTTGTGTAGAGTAATCTTAACATGGTATTGATTTTAATGAAATATTAATTCATTTTTTCATGTAATTATATAAATCAAATATGTTTAATTTATTTTAAAAAAATAACAAAAATTCAGGTTGTTACATTCTACCCCTCTTAAAATAAGATTTTCCCTCAAAGTTCATCATTATGATACAAACAAATGATGATACTAATACATAATCATATCCTTAATTTCCCAAATTTCATCCTCAAATTGGTATTATTATAACAACCCTTCTCTTTATTTCATATTTAATCATTATTTATTACATAAAATTTCACTTAATCCATCTCAAAAGTTTGATAGGTCTCGCCGCTTTAGAAAATTAGGTACATAACAAAACAACCTAAAATATGAAATATAACATCTTTATTGAAAAATTATTTTAAATGACCTCAACATTCCTTCATACTTAACACTGAGTGGGATAACCTAAAGACATACATAAGAACGGAGTGAGCTATAAATCCTAGTAAGGGAGGTAACAAGTCATAACATGAAGAAGACAATACATGTCAGACAATAGGCATATCAATGGATAATAAAAGGAACATGAATATAAAGGCATGATATAGCATGATAATCATAACATGGAAATGTGGCAGTAATATACAACATGATATTGGCATGAGTAAAAACTCATTACACATGAATTAGCATGTGTAAACCCTCATCTCACATGAAGTATCATGATTAAAAACCCACTACACATGAATTGTCTTTATTAAACCCTCATTGCACATGACATATCAAGATACTAAACATTACCCAATGTATTATATCACTATCAGAATGCACCCTTCATAATCATTTCATTTTTATGATTATGTTTTCCAAATAGATCATTCATTAAACATCATAATACATTATATTAATTAGGAATTTAAAATATATACCTAAAAGTACCCAATCAATAAGTATATGAGCATAAAGTTTAATACCATTGATATATAAATGGGTATGGTATTCACTTCATGATGATTATGGAAGGGAATATTATAGTGTAATTTCGACAGGATAATAACATCAAATAGAAATTCATAAAATGGTTGGATGAGGATGAAATGGGTATCTAATAATTTATTTATGAAATGGAAATTAATGGGGATAGTTAATAATATAATCCAACATAAGAATTCATAAATTAAAGGTTATATCATAATTGAGGTGCTTGATAAAAAAGTGGAGAGAGAGAAATCCCTTATAGAATTTCTACATAGTAACGACTTAGGTAAGCGTCTAAATGGGGAAGGATAAATGATCCATAGTTGAAATAAAATAAAATTTATATTACGTAAATGATCATAAAATGATGAAAATATAACCAATTTAAATTAACAAGACATATTTAAAATAATATTCATGAATTGAAAGTAAAGGTGAAAATTGAGGATTCCTTACTTGGATATGTGACTCTAAAGGCTTGAGAGAGGCTTCTTAGGAGCATTGGGAGCATTGGGAGGACTCTAGGGAGTAAGGGGGTGGTGGTAGACTTCCAAAGAATTTGAGTGAAGAGAAATGGGATCTTGGGTGGGTTTATATAGGGAAGGAGGGGGATTTCTTAATTATTTGTGTTTTGGACACTTCATAATAAAATATTCCCACATGACTATACCATGGTTTTTGAACATGGTTTCTGGAAAAGGGTAGTGGATTAAATTATTTTATAATTTAAATTGCTGATAATATTAAAATATTTATCTTTATTATGTGGAGGTGAATCCTACTTTCAAGGATATTTTTTAAAAATTGTAAAATATTTTTATATGTCTTGGAGGATTCACTAAGGCTTCATAAAATAAATCTAAAATCACATTATTTTAATTTTAAAACATGTATTTGGATTAATATACATTTTATAGTATTTATTATATTTTCATTGGTCCATTATAATGTTATAAAACACCCTATATATTTATTTGATATTTAATTTTTACCTCAATAATTAATTGTCTTAGAAAATTATGAAAAATTCACTTTTGGATAATTTAAATAAATTAATTCTAAAAGTAATATTCATATTACCACAATAATTTTCTAAATATAACAATTTTTACTTTTAAAATAAAAATTGAAATTTATTTAAAATTAACGAGCTTTGACAAAACCAGTTTTCAAACCATTAAAAAAATTACATTTGACTTCATAAAACTTATATGATCATTTATATTTAATAGAATTAATTTAATAATAAAAATTAATTCATCAAAATTATATGATAATGATTATTTTATTAAAATTTTATTTATTTCAAAAATATATTAATTCATAAAAATACAGTTTTTTATTTGAATTTAAATATTACCAACAAATTCTATTTGTTCTTTAAAAATAATTTACAAAGTAACAATAGTAGGAAAATCCGAGAAAAGATCCTATGGGTTGAGGCCATCACTTCCTTCGTCTATGTTAAAAGGATTTGTTAAAACCCTATATTTATATTGGTCATATGATCATTGTTCAATGACTATATTGTTAATGGTAAAGATACATAACAGTCGTTTAAAATCATATTATATAAAAAGAAGTTCATGTATTTTCTCTATCCAAAATTCATTTAATTAAATCTAAAGAATGAGAATTTTATCCATAAATGATCAGGTCGTTACATGTTTCGCCACAAAATTTTTATAGGGTGAGTGGTCTTGTTTTACAGAACATTCTTTATATGATCCAAAATCACTACCTGTTTTTCCTCATAAGAAATATCATTCTCTATTGGTATGACCTTTGATTTCATTACATATGAATGGTCATTTATGTACTTCCTCTGGAGAGAAACGTGGAATGCATCATGGACTTCAGATAGGTTTGTTGGAATATCCTACCAATAGTATACCATCACAATATGATCAATAATTTCAATGGTACTGATATAACTAGATATTAGTTTCCCTTTATTCTGGAATCTCATAACATTCATCCATGGATAAATTCTTACAGACACCTTTTTTCAACTTCAAATCTAGATCACATTGGCGATTACCAGTATAAACATCCTTCCAACACTGAGATTCCTTGATGTGTTGATAAATGGATTAAACCATACCTTCAATTTATTCAACTATCCAAGATCACAATAGATTTTTTTCACCAACTTCATTCTAGAAAATTAGAGCTCTACATTTCATTCCATATAGGGATTTATTAGGATCCATTTTAATTCTTGAGTGAAAGTTGTTTTTGTAATAACACTCAACTATAGGAATGTTTTTATCCCAAAAACCTTTGAAATATAAATAATAATATCTCAAACTATTTTTTAGTGTTTGAATTATTCACTCATAATAACCACCTATCTAAGGATGAAACACAGTGATGGAACTAAACTATTTATCAATAACTTCCTGAATAATTATCTAGAAATTTGAGGTAAACATCGAATCCAAATCCAAAACTATCGAATAAAGGTACTCCATGAAACATTACCACTTAATTAATATATATCCTGAAAGATGATGTAGATTTAAGTATTATCTAGTAATAATGAAGTGTTGGGAGTTACTAAGGTGATTGACTACAACCCATATAGAATTATTCCCTTTAGATGTTTTGTTGACTCAAACTAAAAAATTCCGGCTGATGTTTTCCCATTTCCAATATAGTATGTGTAATGGATGTAACATCCCATTTAATTATGCTTTTCATCCTTAGCTTTTCAATATACTAAGCACTGAGATACAAACTCTATGATATCTTTCTCTTAATTCCATCCCACCAAAAGTACAATTTCAAATCAATTTACATCTTTGTACTTTACTAATTAATAGAGAATGAATAAATATGAGCTTCCTCTAACAACACATTATTTAAATCTTGTATGGGTGGAACACATACACAATCCTTTAATCTTATAATTCCAACATGATCAATGTTAATGACAAGAACATTTATAACCTTCTATTATATCTCCACACCTTCTTCTATTCCACATAAATATTCACTTAGATAGATGGTTGAATATTCAATTAAGAAAGATAATATTTTCCCCTTCCTTTAGAATTTATAAGTATATCCTTTGGAAATCCATAAATATTTGATCTTTTGTAGTCCTCATCAAGGAAATTCTAGCTTGATCCACTTGACTGAAATCAGCATCCACCTTGTTCGATTTCCCATGGTGGTAATGTATTAAGTATTCATAATATTTAATTAGCTATAATAATCTTATTTGGTTCATATTCTTCTCCTTCTATGTGAATATATAAATTAATTTTTCTTATCAGTATATATATCACACTTTCCTTTATATTGATAATGCCTATATATGATTAATGAAAAATTTACCACAACTAACTCCAAATCATGAGTCGGGTAATTTTTCCCATGAATCCTCAATCTTCATGAGTCATAATATATAACCATGTCATTCTTCATTATATCACATACCAATACCTCATTGTATTGATCACTATAAATTACAAACCCTTCTCAATTATAGGGTAATGTAAGCATAGGTGACCTGATTAACATTCTCTTTAGTTCTTGAAATTTTACGAACATTCATTTTCCTTGAGTTACTTCGCACCCTTCCAAGTTAAATTGGTTAGAGGATTATGTAGTCATGTTAACTTCTCCACAAACCATCGATATTATATAGATAAAGTATGAAAACTACAGATATCGATCACCATGGTCAGTCAAGAACAATATTTAATAGCCTTCTTCTTTAAAAGATCTACTAATATAGCTTCTCTTGAGATTATATGACCCAAAAATGAAACCTTTTACATCCAAAATTCAAACTTCATAAATTTTGAATATAGTTTCTCCTTAGGTTATTTCATTCAATTCTTAATTGATCTCCATTATCTTCTTTTCTGCTTTAGTTGATATGAATATTGTCTAAAACTACTACCACAAATTAATTAAGGTAATCTATAAATCCCTATTCATTAAATTCATGAAGATATATGGGGAATTTGTAAGCCAAGTAAAATAACAATATATTCATAGTGTCCATACCTTGTATGTAATGTTTTAGTGGGTATATCCTCCATCATAATCATCATTTGATGATATCCAGAACAAATTTCAATACTATAAATGTATTGAGATTCACACAATTGATCTCATAAGTCATCAATGCGAGGAATAGGAAACTTTTTCTCTATCATGATCTTATAAATATTGTGATAATCTATGCAGAGCCTCATTGATCAATATTTCTTTTAAAAAATAGTAGGTTCACTCCAAAAGGACACACTTGTCTGAATAAATCTTTTTTCAAGGTTTTCTAGGAGGTTCTTCTTCAATTCCAACAACTCAATTAGGGCTGGTCTCTAGGGAGTCATTGAAATGGGTGTTGCACCAAGTATGAGTTCTATTAAGAACTCAACTTTATGTTCAGGTGGAAAGATAGTAAAATATTCATGAATAACATCAACAAACTCCCACACAATAATAATATCATCGATTATGTGTTTCTCCCCAACCATCTAATATAAACCCAACATTGGAATGGGAATTAAGACACATATAATGGACGTGATCTCCGTCAGAAGTTCATACTTATCATCACATTGATAGATGATCATAGGTTCATTGGAATTTCAAACATAACTTCCCTTCCTTGACAATTGATGTGGACTTTATATAGAGAAATGAAATACAATTCCTAGATAACATAAATTTAATTCATATAAAGAATTATAATATTTGTAGGAAACACATTCCCACCAACTTCAACTGAATACATGTCATGGACATGAGATTTGATCATCATACCATTAAGGGTTTTCACTATTAATTTTACATCTAATAATTTGGGTTCCATCTTGATACTCTTATGAAATTTTTTAGATATGAATGAATTGGCTGAGTGAAAGTTAAATAATATATTAGCAGTTCTATATTTTTTGGTATGTGTACCGTTCACCCTTTAATTATCACACCCCTCATCAGAAACAATAATCGCATGAGATCTCCCTATTCTTCTCACGTTAAGAGGTTACTGATATTGATTATTTTTATTAAACTTCATACATGGGCATTGTTTAGCATAATTCTCATTCTCCTATTATTTGAAATTATGGAGTGTGGGTTGTAAATTGTATATATATTTATCTCTATTTTTATTATTATCTAACTTCTTCCTGTTACATTGATAATGAAATTCATGATGACCTTACCATTCATAATTAAATAATTTAATAGTACCCTTAAAAAATTCCTTCTATGCTTCTTCCCATATTATGAGCATAAATGAAAGATTATCTTCTTCTCTACATGATTCTTATACTTTACTTTGAATTAAAATTTCCATTTTTATCAAAACCATGAGGTTGATACGTAACTCCAACATTAATTTCAACCTTGATGGAATATAGAATAATCTCTTCCTAGATACTAAAGTCTATTATGGATAACAACCTTCAAAGACTTGGTTTTAAGACACTAATGAATCAATCAACCTTATTTTTAGGTTGGATAATAATACAATAAGTGTACTTCATAGATTTGGTAAAATTTTCTTAATAGTTACCAAAAGATTAATCATTATTTTAATTTATCTCAAGGAACTACTTTTCTATATTTTTACATAAAATATGAGGAATGTAAATATTGAAAAATAATTTCTTGAACTCATTGAAATACATGGATTTAATTTCATCCTATTTCCTCGTATTCTCAATGAGATTCCACCATTGATTCACTTCACCTTCAAAATTCTAGACATAAAAAATGAATTTTTCATGTTATAAACACTAGATAATGAAAAATATATTATTAGTTGTGTTGATCCATTATTCAGTAACTAGTTTATCAATATTCCCACTGAAATATGGTGGAAATTTCCTCATAAAGGACTCAATAGAATGATGTTCCTTCCATTATTTGTTTGGATGTCCATAATGATTTATAGATTAAGAATTTTCTGTTATCATAGAAATAATATTTTCATTACATCTCCCATAACATTTGAACTAAAATGAGTAAAATCGTTGCATTGTCTGTCACACTGAGAATTAACACAGTTCCTTTTGGTTATATCTATTTAGTAAAACCAAAAATCATTTTTTAAGAAACAATAATCATGATGGGGAACCACATAATCATAAAAAATCACTTATAGGATTCCAAAATCATGATTCAATCATTAATATATGACACCCTAGGTTTAACCTATGTCTATAATGATCATTATATATTTAAATCCTTTATGATGGTTCATAAATAGTTTGTGAATTTCCAAATCATATCCCTTGGGAGTTTCAAAGCAGGTGTATAGCAAGGCCCATTGTTGCGTACCATGTGATGATCAAGTCATGATCAATGTTCCCTTTTCGGAGTAATTATCCCTAGGTACCTCTATTTAAAATCCACATCCACTTTTAGTATTCATACTATGTTATAGTTTCTTAGAAACCAATCACTTTATCTTTTACCAAAATTCTAATACATTTTTTCATACATAGAGTCATCCTTATACGTATCATTAGATATTTCATTAAGGGTCTCACTTAGGTTTTCTCATACTAATTTCAAATGTAAAACTAAACCTATCCTTTGATTCAAACATTAGTGACTCAAGCTTATAATACATAGATATTACATCATTTTTTATGATTGTTTATTACATAACACAAACACATTCCATAGTACCATAATAGTTTAGTGTCATTGGAAACATGGAAGCACAAAAACTATTACACATGTAAACTAAATTATCTCCCACCATTATCTTAATAACTGACACCCTTATTAAACTTATCATATAAAAAATTCTTCATAACCTATTGAAATGAAACATAATAAAATGTGGGATCAAATTCATAGTGAGTATAAAAAATGGAGATACATAAGAATAGAAAAAACATAATCTTTTGAGAACGTGAGTATAACATTTGAAAACCATCATCTATGTATCAAAGATCATAATATTGAGTCATGGAATATATATTGAAATTTCATAATACATGAATCATAATATAATAAAAGAACATAACATTGTCATAAGACATAAATTTTTGGAAAACACAAAATCATAGAAAATAATTTCCATATTAGTCAATGCTCTCATAAAGAAATGGGTTCACTCCCCAAACCCTCATAGTAATAAAAACTTTCTCCCAAGACCACCGAAAATACAATGTCCCTTAATAAACATTGTCCACTCCCTATTCCATTCTTTTTTATCTCATGTAATATAAATGTTTACCCAAACCATTGGAGAGAGAGACATGTCTGACTCATCTCATAATGAAAACAAAGTTTATGTGTGTCACAAGATAATAAAAAAATTTATCATATCATAACCAATGAAATAAAATGGGTTGCATAAACATTATATCATATCTTAACCTATATAGAATAGATATGTTTAATAATAATTTCATCATTTAATTATAGCTTGACCCATGGAAAAGAAGTATCTTTAATAAGAATATTTCATGGTAAAACTCATAGAATATAAGAGGTTTTCATAAAAAAAAGTAATTATAAATATAAGCCATTCAAATAAATAATGAGAATATTGTCATTATATAATATCCTTATTAATGCCTGGGTAAAATTACAGGATGTCATCTCAGATAGAAAATTATTTTGATTGATAATTCCAAACATTTCATGAGGAAAATATCATTTATTCCTTTAAAAATAGTTTTAAAACATAAATATATATAAAAAAATTTCCATTGAAGATAACCTTTCCAAATTATAATATAATATTCAACGAAAATATTATTCATGATTATTAGTTGTTTTTTCTTATTTTACATGTTAAAAAATATACCTTTCATATTTTCAATAAAATTAAAATGGACATTGTTTAGAAAACAATAGGAATATTCCTTTCAAAAAAATTATAAAAATAAAAAAATTGGATATATTTGTTTTAAAAATTATTGGATAATAATAAAACATTTTTAAAAATATTTTTAGAAAACATGGTTTGGGAAGAAAAATGATTTATGACTGAATAAAGATATAAAGTAGTATATTCCTAAAAACATTTACTCAATTATTTTAAGTACCAAATACTATAAAGAAGTGTAATATTATATAAAAATATCATTAATATATATATGAAATGAAAATTCACGAGTTTATGGATATATAGATTATAAAATTTTATTATCTAAAACATAATGATAAATAGTCTCGATAAATGATGGGATTGTGACATAAAATCCTTACAACTTTGGTAACATTGAATCATAAGCACGATAATGGAATAAAATAATATATAACTCAATATATCATTATGATAAATATATTAATGATATTATATGTCAAATTAATTTATATACACCTTGTTAAATAATATAGGTTCATAACATAATGTACATCTTAGGGAAGGTAAATTGAGACAAAAAAACTCCTACTACTTTGGTAACTATTGAACCATAAACCCCATGAAAGATAGATACTAAAATGGATATGTAAATATAAATAATTTTAATCATAATTAAAATAAAATACATTCATGTTATGTATATACACCACATAAAATAAACATGTGTTGAATATGGAATTTATCTCATAGAAAATAACAGTGAGATGGAAATCTCTTACCTTAAGTCTTGACTTTCATCATAAACATCCAACCCTCCTTTATAATAAATATATGTTTAAATACATTTATTAAATAAAAATAATTTTATATATAATACCATATATTATTTTATTATGAACTTTCATTACTTTTTTATTAACAATTCCAAGTTAAAATTATGCATCGGGTAATAACCGCTTTGATTTTCATATATGTTTGGATTTTTTATTTTTGTTCCTCTAACATTAATCATGATTTCATTTTCTCCAAAATGTTAAAAATTATATAAATATCATATTTATTCATTACACAATTATTTATAGTAATATATAAAATATATAGAAAGAATATGAAATACACTGTTCCTAGAGACATTAGGTCGTATGTACGCATGAACATTGCTTTCATTTTTGAATGTATTGAATTAAAAAAATTAATTGATATGTTATCATTATAGAATAATTTATATGTCATATATATCAAATATTTTCAATAAAATAATCCTTAAAATGTTCCATGTAAATAATTAATGAATCACATCACTTCGCGATGAGGTAGTTAGTTGTACACATGGGTGATGTTATTATATTCTCAAAAAAATAGAAAGAATGAAGGTATGTGTGATATAATAACTATTGAATCATAATAATATCATAAATATCATATGTTAACAATAAATAAATCAATATTTTCAAATTTTATAGGTGGAATTGGAAAATTAATGACATCATTTTGGGAGGTGGTAGTCTACTATAAATATGAATGATAATTTTGTAACCCATTTGATTTAAGTGGAGATAGTTGTAGGGAATTCCCATAACATAAAAAAAAGTATATAGAAGATACTAAGGTTATTATATAATCATGTTATAATAATAATTTAAGGAGATATAGGATGAAATAAAACCAAAACTCTCATTGATGTGTGTTACCGCATCTTCAGGTATCCTCTACAGGTTTGCACTAAAAGTATTCCATGGTGGGATTTATATACAAACTAAGTATTATATGTTGAGAGAAGATAATTTGGGAAGTCATTTTTGAAGTTATTTTACAATAAAAATTGGTTTAATATGTGGATAAGAGAGGAGAGGAGTGGCCATTTTTATGTTTGGGAGAGGACACACATTGTATTTTGAGAACAATTGTGTGCACTCACGTTTTTCACATGGCACAAGGGTCCAAAATAGGCCATTATTGGAACATAGATAATTAATGGAAAATATATATGTATCCAGAAAATATTTTTTAAACATGTTTATTTTTCATTTTAAACTTTATCTTTCTTATTTTAACCCCAGATTAACCCATTTTTACATTAAATACAGTAATTAATTTTTACTATTTTCACTATTAGTTTTGGTTAAAAATTAATTTGACATATTTATATAATATAGATTATTCTAATTAAAAATATTTATTCCATTTTTCCAAATTCCATATTTAGAATTAAAAAATGATAAATTAAAACTAATCTTGTATAAGTAAAGAGAAACAGAGTTTTTTAAGAGAAATGGTTCAAATGTTTACAAAGCTTTTATATCAAAAGTTAATTTGAAATTTATTCTAATGAGATAAATTGGATTAATGTATTTATAATTTAACTAATTTTACTTTCAAAAAAATATTTATTATAATTTAATTTTATAAATAAATTAAATGAAAAGGTGGGATTCAATTAAAATTCTCTATTTTCACTATTTATAAAAAAAATGAAACTTTTCAGAAAAATACCAAAAAGTCATCCAAAGTTAATTTTAACATTATGATTTTAAAAATTAATTTTATTTTATTATATTATGTTTCTAAAATTTTCAAAAATTAATTTTATTAATGTTCACGAAAAGAGAAAAAAAAGCATTTTTATGAGAAATGGTATTTTTAAAACATATAAAGACTTTATGGAAAATTAAGTACATTTTATTAAATATGTTTTCATTATATAAAACCATTATAAAAAATATTTTAAAATGATTTATTACTATTCATATCAATAATTTTAATGGAAATTTTATAACTGTCACTTTTGAAGAACTATATTTATAATATATCATTGTTTTGTTAAAGCTCATTGTCGGGTGTAATGCAAGCAAACCTAGTGTTACATGTAGTGCGAGATTATCATGGTGTTGTGTGTAATAAAAAATTAATATATTTTTTTGGTTAATTAAATCTATCAATGAAATTAAATTTATTAAAAACATATTTGCCAAAACTTAGGGTGTTACATATACCTCCCTCTAATTAATGATTTATGAGTATAACTACTCTATAAATGATCTGAAATTGGATGTAGTGATATTTGTGATGAAGATTTGGTGCCATAATCTCTATTGGTAAAGTGTTACATATATAAGTATAATAAAAACCTCATGTATTTATTTACATAAAATTATATCAATCTGTTCCAATGATGTTGGATAAACCTGAACAATAATTATGATTTTAAATCTATTACCATCTTTGGATGAAAAAAAGTGGTAGATTCTCTATGTGGAAAGGATCTTACAACCCTATCAATGATGAGGATTTTAAGGGAAAAAATTTTCATAGAAATGAAATTTATAGACAGATGAATAATAAAAGTATCTTCATCCTTCATTTCTAAAATAAATTCTTAACAATCCATTCTTTAGAGGATCATGGTGGCCCAAAATGTGGATGTGGACCTAAAAAATTAACTAAAAATTCCCGAGTTCAAATTTTATAAAAAAAAGACATATAATGTTTGGAACCCAGATATTTTTCCCATCAATACCAAAACTAAAGACTGAACTTCTGGAAGATATTCATATCTATTCCTTTTCTATTAATCCTAGAAGAACTAATATGTATAGGGATTTAATGAAAAACATTTATAAGGATAACATTAAAGGGTATATTTTAGAATTTTTATCTCAATGATTTGTATGATAAGAAGTCATGGTTTAATGATAAAAGTTTAAGGGTATGATGGAACGATTTACTATTATAGTACAGAAATGGGAAAACATAACCATGTATTTCATCTAAGGACTCCTTCAGATATCTAACGAAAATAACCCCATTTGGGTGGTAGTTGATCACCATAAAAAGTTAGTGCATTTCATTTCTATCAGTGAATATTTTTCTCTTGAAAAACTCTCCAAGATATACAAAAGGGATGTGCTGAGACAATATAGAGTTACACTCTCTATTTTGTTTAATCTATATTTGAGGTTTACCTAAAGGTTATAGAAAATCCTTTAGCAAGCATTAGATAAAGAGCTGAGTTTTAGTACTTCTTGTCACCCTCAAATGGATGGTCAATCTAGAAAACCGATTAAAAATATAGAGGATATTATTTGATAATTTTCTATGTATTTAGAAGTACTTTTTTATAAACACCATCTCCTAGATCAATTCTCATATAATAAAAGTTTCCATTTATGTAAAAAATGGAATCTTATATGGCTCTGTATGGGAATAAGTGTCGAACTATAATATGGTGGGATAGATTTGGAGAGAAAAAGTTGATGGGAACTTATCATATCTAATAGATGAAAGATAACTTTAAAACCATTCAGTATCATATGAAATACACTCAGAGTTAGCATAAGATATATGTAGAAAATCATCGATGAGAATTGGAATTTGAAGTCATAGATAATGTGTTTATTTTTATATCACTATGGAATAAATTAATTTGTTTTGTGAAGATTGGAATGATTATTCCAAGATTCATCATCCCCTTTGATATCCTAGATCTTATATAATCTTTGTATTATTAACTACCACGCTTAACTTATCTATCTCAAGTACATGATGTGTTCCATGTATCCCTCCTTGGGAATAACATGTCAAGCGCATCACACGTACTAAATCTGATGATGGTGTCCTTAGATAATGATATCTCATATGAGGAGATTCCATTTATGATATTAGATCATACATAAAATTCTCTACGAAATAACACAACTCACATGAACAAAGTATCGTAGTATAACCACGTGTTTGAGGAACTGACATGGGAATTGGGATAGGTGATGAAACAGAAGTACCCTTATATGTTTTAGTGTATGAAATAAAATTTTTAGGGTGATATTTTTAATGGGGGAAATAATGTATCGACCAAATATTTTATAAATAAATTTACCATTAAAATTAGAAAATATCATACTGAGTAATGAATTTATAGAAACAAAACGTGCACTACATTGTTTATTTTGGACCATTATAATTTATATCATGTTGGATTTAAAATTCCATTAGGAATCGTAATTTTTGATAATATATCCATTGTATAGTGATCATTATAATTATTTTTTATTTTTTATTTTGATAAAATCCAATTTACATAGATAAATAAGTGATTGCCTCGACAAGTAGGATAATGCCCTATGAAGCCCACTTATCAGAGCTTCTTATGGAGATGGAATCACAGAGATTTTCCCATTACCAAACTCAATTCACAATTCAGAAAATGAAGAATGAAAAAAACCATTTATGGTATTATTTCAAAAATTTCAAGATCACATCTAAAAAAAATTTCTTCAACCCAGCCCAAGAATGTGTCACAATTGGACATCATACCCATAAGGAATAAACTTTTGTAAAAAGGGGTCATTTATCTAAACCATAGTAGAATGAATTTTTATATTAAATAAGATAATGATTATATTTAGTTATATTTATTATTACTTTATAAATTATTAATATGTTCTATAATAATTTAATTTTGATAAAAAGAAATCAAAATTTTATTCTATTTTTTAGAACAAATATACATATATACATTCAATTTAAACTTTATTTTGGATAATTTCAAGAATTGTTGAAATACATATTATTTTAATAAATTATTCTTAATAAATAATAATAAATTAAATATAAATGATAATATAATTTAATAATGTTTTGTGTAATTTTTAAAAGAGTCATAAATTTGTTCGTATCATAAAAACTAATATTTTTCAGTAAAAAAGTATCATTATTTAAAAGTGAAAATTATAAAATTTAGAATATTATATTGATGAAATAAATATTATTTTTGAAATTATAATATCAAAATTATTCAATGGAAAATGTTTCATAATTATCTGTGACAGCAAAATTTTATAATAAAAATTAAATATGATATAAATTTATGGTCAGTATTAGGGAATCATAATGGCCCAAAAATAGTGTAAAAAATCAAATAAAAGTCATACACAACCATATATATATTTCTACTTTATAATAAATTTTTATGTTATTTTTATATTTTTATTAACCCTTAATAAATTCTCCAAAACCCATATTATATTTTTTATGTTAGAAAATAAATTATTTATAAACATGAATCACTTACCAAACACAAATGTTATTATTTTAAAGAGTTTAGTTCATTTCACTCTAAATTATTGAAAACCACTCCACTTTGGTAGAAACTATTATAGGGTTGTAGTTTTTATTATTTTATCATATAGAGTCTAAAACCTATGTTTAGAAATTAATAAATAACCCCCCCCCACACTTTTGGTATAATTTCCCACACATCCTCCCACTCCTCTTCCCAAAAAAACTCATTGATAATTACGTCACTCTCCTTATATTATTTAAATCCCTTACAAGGTGTTACCAAGATCAATATAATCTCCCCAAAATCTTTAAAAAGTTCCCTCACAAGATAAGGGATCCTCTACTATCCCTTTTAAATTCGATTACTATCTTTATAGTAATACTTTTGATTTAAATTTTTTAGTTTTATAATGTGTTTTTTGACATCCATTTTTCTATACTTATTATTCCAATGTGATAGTAGAATAAATTTCATTCTCATTATCCACTTCCAGAAACCATTATATACACCCATTATGCTGATAAAATTATTCAGTGATTTTTCATTCCAGACTATTGTATTGTGAATACCCATCATAATTTCCACTCAAGTGTATTCACATATATAGACATATCCTTCATTTATTGGATATTTCTATTTATGTATCCAATACTTAATAATCAAGGTATTAAATGGGATGAAATAAATTCCTATGTTTTGTGATCTATGTGGCACACAAATGTATTCACATCATACAATTGTGATGGGTGGGGAAATATTTATATATCCCTCCAATGTATTGGGTAATGTTTTTATCTCATGAGATACCATATATGGTGTATGGAAGGTTATTCAAAGAACATTATGTTATGATTTCTCGATAGTTATCATTGACTTATTCTTATGATGATGTGTTTTTTTGTTCCCACATTTCTATATTTCCTTTATATTATCATACTATATCATGATTTAATGTGCATGTTTCTGAATCTCATCAATTTTATGTCACCTTGATAATCCTATTGACTATAAATTTTTACTCTTATAATGTTATGATTTAAATATTCCCTTACTAGGCATTAAAGTTCACCGCTTCCTTATGTATGTCCCCAGGTTATCCCATACAATTTTAAAAGATCAATTTCTATTAAGGGAAAGTTGAAGTGTTTAAAGTAATTTTATTGTATCTCTATTTCAATTCATTATGGTTTTTATTTAATTACACAAATAAACTAGGACTTTTTATATTTTTGGATTTTATTATGTGTTTCTGTATGTAATAAATAATGAATTAATGGTTATAAAATAATTGGTTTGTCATACAGATGTCCCAGATTGAAGAAATTAGGAAATACGTATCATGTTCATATGGTTTTTAACTGAGTAAAAATATAGCATAGTTTTTAATACCACATCAGTTTCTACCTTGTATGATCTTTTTTTATAATAAAGGAAACATTTGGGGTGGACCTATTGTGGTAACAGGGTATTCTCCCAAATACCATGCCTCGCCGCTAACTACCCCATTTTTGGAAACTTTTATGTCATGTGCCTCTACATTCACTCACTTAACTACTATATTCATAGGCTATAATCCTTTTTTAAATCCCTTATCTATTTCTCACACATTCCTCCCATGCAGTTAACCTTGGGGACTAGCCTTCAACTTATAAGGTTGAGATGGGTTCTCTTGGCTAATCTGTCATAACCAAATTTTGTAATAAACTCAATTAAAAAAAATTATAAGTATCCAATATTGGCATCCTCAAATCCCCTAATGAAAAGTTAAAATTTTACCTGGTATTAAAATTAATTCATCCAAATAATAATTCATTAATACCTCAAAAATATTCTCATTGAAATAATTATTACCCATATCTTAAAATCATCATCATGATGATCAATCACTCTGAAATCATTTCTTCTGCAACATGGTGTTGATAATGTGTTAATGTCCATTAACGTAAGTATATTTTTATTAAATAACATCTCCCAAATCATCACTTATATAATCTAATTTACCTAAAAATATAATATATGACATTTGAAATTCCATAGATAAAACTCATCTTCAACGAAATTCTTGGGATCTTTCATAAACATCCAAAAAATATTATTTTCAAATACATATGGACATAAAGTGATTCATCCCATACTAACTGATTGATAAAAATTAAATCACAGAAAAAAAAGTAGGGTCATAAATATTCTCACTAAGGGTCCACGTGGCTCCCTATATTATACTAAAACTAAAACTAGAAAAATTATTTAAAACATATAATTACCAAAAATATAAATAATTTTATAATAAATTATTTGGGGAAAAATTATACTGAATTTCCTTTTAAACCATATAAGGTGCATTTCACCCATGTACCCCACTCACTAGCGAGATACAGTGATACCCACTGATAGTATTATTAGTCTATTGGTTTGTGAGGTGTTTTATTTGTTTTTAATAATAAATGTTTTTAGTATATGATGTGTAAAGATTAAGAACCCATTTGAGGGAGATTGTTGAGGTATATCAATGAAGTATTTTATATCAACATATTTTAGTATGAAGATGTTGAAGTGTGAGATACTATGAGAAACTATATTTATAGTGATTAATTCAGCTGTTAATGATTAGAAAATGTGGTTTAAGTGATCTATTATGTGGAATTGAGATCATTTTCTAAGAATTTAATGATATTAAAATGGAATACAGTACCATTGTTTCTTGAAGTGATGATATACGTAATTAAATATGAATCTTTATGAAATAATAAAGTTGATTATTCTTGGATAAAAGTGCCACGGAATATTTTGATTATTATGAGGTTTTGATATTTAAAAACATAATATATTTGTGGATAAGATGAGTGCTTAGTTATTATTGAATAAAACTAAAGTTGGAATGAATTCTAAGGTCTACCCATGAGTTATTAATAATAAAGGATTCTATATTATATATATTATAATTTTATTGTATTATCCATGTGGTCTTGATGAGTTTAAAAGAGGAAAATAATATAAAGAGTAAATGTGTGTGAGGGATCAAGATATAAATGGTGTTTTGATATTTTTTATTTGAGGGTCTAAGAATAAGAAGAGAAGTGAGAGGAACTAAAATTACCATATTATATATAAATGTTCTATTATAATAGGATGATATATAGACCTATGATGATTTCTATATATAAGGAAGAATATTTTTTATGAATAGTCCTAGGGATACTCATGCCTATCCAATTTATATTATTTCAATGGATCTAGCCAAATATTGTTTTAGAGAAGTGACTAGTTGGTTTCTGTGTTAGTAAAGAAGTGAATTTGGGTGCTTACTAAGCTAGTATGTTTTGTGAATTGAAAATATGGTTGGATTCAGGTATATAAATATAATTTTATTTTATTTTCATTTATTTTCATGATAATAAGAGAACATTATTATTTGGGTGTTTGGTATAACGACCATCATACATCGAATACAATCCCATTTATTATTATGAATCTTGTAAATATCATTATATTAAGTTTTTTGATTTTTATATCTTTTATACATGTATGATGTTTGAGTGTGTAATGAGATATTAAGAAATATTTACATTATTATGTGTATAATTAGAAGGAAATAAATTTACTTGAAGAATATTTAATCAAACTTATCCACCTATACCCCCTCAGTGTGGCATCATTGATCCTCTAAGATTATCACTATTGGATCCCACAAACTTTCATATTGTTTCTTTTATTAAATTATAATTTGCATTATAATTTTGAATGATTAATATTAATTATGAAATATGGGTTTATGTTTTCTGATCATGAGTTTTTACTAACCTATATATGTTATGATTCATGTTTAAATTTGTCTTTATTATTTCATAATTCTTGGGTATGTAATAATTAACTATTAAATTCATACTTAACAATTTTGGAATTTCCCAAACCACCTTAAACTATAGATGACCCTATATATCTATACCTAGTAATTAAATGTAATTATCACTTCATTATATACCCTCACCTATGAGGGTGTATATAATTTTAAATAATAGTGATCCATTCAATGAGTAAATTTACAGAAAGAACTAGATTTAACCCTAATAATTTTAGACCCATTAGAGAATAAGGATTCTATAAATTAATTCAGTTCATGGATCAAGTATTTTCTCAAGGGTCATGATTATTTTATATTTTAATAGGTAAACTAATTATGAGTTTATATCTCATGATCAAGTTAGCATAGATTTTTTTCAGTTATATGAATTTGAAAATGAACTTTATCATATAAGAGTATTAACAAACAAGTTTAGTTAAAATTGATTATATCAAAATGGTTGCTTTTATGTATGCATGATTAATTTTTAATAAAGAGTTCACATTGTTATAATAAAAAACTATTATTAAATGGAATAAAATTTGTACGCCCGGTAAATAAAATAACAAAATTTGTCAATGTAATATTATGTTTTAGACACTATTTATTACTCAAGTTAGGAACAAAACAAAATTCAACATGCTTTTAGAAATACTTTTGGGTTTCCTTATCTATTTTGGAAATCTAATATGACTAATGGAGTGATTTAATAAAAAAAACTTCAATGAATAATTTATATATAGGTTAATGAATTTTTATAGGAAATATTTCAATAAATACTATATTTGGATTTTTAAGATATAATTTCCCACTCAACAGGTCAAGTATTAATCAGTCAATGTCATTATTAGGATAAAATTATTATCTAAACACATTAATTTGTCAAATAACCATATCATGGATTCTGAATATTTTTTTAAAGATCCTTTCCCCCAGTAATATCCTGGTGATTAGATATTTTGAATTTAATTTTTGTGGGTTATTGGGATTCGAAGAAAATAATAGGATAAAATGGTGAATTATAAATCAATAAACGTATAACCAATCAGTAATCAAGATAAAAGCATTTATATATTATTTTTTATTATTATTAGAATAGAAAATGGAATGTAATGCCATAAAATAATTTTCACTATTAATTATTTGGCATAGAATAACCCTGACTAACAATAATTTCTAAGAGTGTCATAGAAACATGCACATATTGCTACATTGAGAAAAATAATATATTGGATTCCCCACTTCCCAAAGAGACTCTCAGGGAGATACTGATGTTGAAAAGTATACCTACCCAATAAATAAAAATGATATATTAGAGGTCATTTACATTATTTTATCATTAGTTTCAAGTGAATTCCATATCATAAAAAATTGAAAAAGATATATAAAATATGTTGTATCATCTCCAAGAGTTATTCATGGAGAGACTTATTCAAGAGTGATTTAAGATCTATAATGTAGTTCCCATGTTTTGGTTGGGAGAAGGATCCCCTTTTGATCATCATATACACAAAATTATAATTATATTATGTTTTTAGAAGCTCTAGGGTTTGGTTTAGATATATTTTTGTCCATTGATTTCATATTATCCTCTTTATTGCCTTGATTATAAATGTTCAATATTAATTATAACATAAAAATTATGTATATATATTTCATTATGTTGTTAAATATATAAAGAATATTAACTATTTATTCTTCATAATTAATATGAAAAGGAATATAAATTCTAAGATATATATTGTTAAACCAAATCCAAAGGCTTTTATCATTCATCCCTCTTAGAATCCTAAGATTCAAAGGGAGGGAAATGATAAAAAGGTTATTTTTTCTATTTTTTACAATATACTCACTGGAATATGAATTTTAATATTGGGAATAAAAGGTAAGGGAATGAATCAACGTAAATTATATTTTTCATTGAATGAAGTATTCCTATTTCAAAAATTTGGTTATTAGATAGATCATGTGGCGCATAAATATGTATTCAATTATAGAATGAAAGTAAACTCAAGATGATAAAAATAGGTAGGTTAGACCTCTATGAAACTAATGGGAAAATACTATAAACACTAGAAATAAGATAATTTTTTCTTACTTACCAGGTGGACTGTTATTTTTAACATAAAATGTTTTTATAAAAAAATGTTTAACCTAAAACATAATCTTAGTGTTACGTTCAATAAAAGGGGAATTGTATTTTATGTTTGGTAATAAAATTTATTTATATATGAATAATTATACATATTATTGAATAACACATGTAAATAATAGTATATATATATATATATTATATGTCTTCCATGCATGTATATATGTTAAAATGATCAAATCACTATACCATGGTAAAGGATAAATAATCACACAAATTATAGAGTTTATTCACACATTTGTAGATTTACCATTTCCAGTAGAATAATTGGATACTTGTATTTCATTAATTATACTAATCACTTTATTGGATATAGTAGTATGCACCTAATAAGTTATAAGTCATAATGAATTATTAATAAATATTAAAATTATGTATAGAATCATCTTGGAAATAAAATAATGGAACTATACATAGATAGATGTAGAGAATATATAAACTAATATTTTAGCTATCACTTTAAGGAATATGAGATAATCTACCAACTCACTCCTCATTACACACCTCAATTGTATAGTGTTTGTGAAATTGGGAATAACACTTTTATTGAGATGGTGACATCAATACAGACTCATGCAACTAATCTATTCTCCATTGTGGGATACTATTTTCTTTTCATTTCATATACACATAATCATGTGATTACTAAAGTGAAAAATAGGATTCCATATGAGTTATGGTATTTAATGAAACTTGGAATCCCACATATACATGTATGGGGATATGAAATAAAAATTACTAAAATTAGAAATTAAAAACATTCATTATGAGGAATAAATTATTTCTTTATATTATATCTATGCAAACTAAATTATATTTTCTATATAAACAGATAGATATAAAATACATTAAAGAAAGTCATGCTATATTACTATACAGGGAATACATTTCCAAATGGGATAGTATAATAGAGGTATAATTAAATAATATTAAAGATCGTGTTATACATGAGTTAGTATGAAAACAATGTCCTTGAAAACTAGTAGAAGATTATCTTAACAAATGAGTACTAAATAGGTCCACTAGAGATGTTAGAGAACCAAATATGTATTTTTTATTTTATTTATTCATGTAATCAATTATTCTTTAAGTAAAATAAACCTCTTTTCTATAAAAAAATTGATGAAAAATAAGTTATCAAGTGGAAATAGGAAATAAATTCAAAAATTAATTCCATATAAAAAATTATTTGTGGACTTTAGTAGATCATCCATCTAAATAAAAACCCATTATTCTTATATTTTAATTATAGAATAATCCTTATTTATATGAAAAAACTAAGAAAAAACCTTTTATGTAGTTAAAATATTTAAATAATTCATAATTTTACATTCCAAAACATTTATCTTTGATTAAGAAATTTTTATGATCAAAATAAACTTCTTGAATGGTAAACTGGTTAAAATTTTCAATATGCCACAAAATAAGGGGTTTGTGAAACCAAAGGATTCCAATAAATTATGAGAGTAATAAATATCTATTTATCGATAAACATTTTCAGAATGATTATAGAATGATAATTTTGTTTAATTTATATAATAATTTGGTTTCATTAAAAATATGACGGATTCATGGTACTTGATAATTATTAGTGGGAGTTCCATAATTTTTTTTGTGATATATGTTGATGATATATTATTAATAATAAATTAAGTGTAATAATTACTAATATTTTGTCACCATTTTATATTTTTCATCTTTCTTTTATCATTTACATTACCTGATTCTATTGTAATAAGGTTTTCCACTTCTATAAGTATGGATCTCTATAAATTTATTTTCTTAAAAAAATTAATGCTTTACCATTAAAGACATAACAGAATCATCATTCATTTTAATTATAAAGATTTATTAAGCTAGATCTATGTTCCTTATCAGTATATATAATGCTATATATTGAAAATTTGGTTGAATGGTTAAAATTTGAATAATACTAGCACTACTGGAAAACTGCCCTATACCCACGGTTCAAACCTGTGGGTATACCCCCAAAATCATGGGTATAGGTCCTCATATAAAAAAACCCAATATCCATAGTTTTAAAAAACCGTCGGTATAGGTCTTTGGAAAATAACCAATACCCACGGTTTTCTCCAAAACTGTTGGTATTGGTCTTAAAAGAGAACTGTACCCATGGTTTTTGGCACAACCGTGGGTTTATGTGACTTATACCCACAGTTTTGGAAAACCGTGGGTATAGGGGTACCCTATACCCACGGTTTTTTGTAAAACCGTGGGTATAGCCCTATTTTCCATTAGTGTAGAGTGGATTTATTCCAATATAAAATTAAATTAATCTCTCTTAAAAAAATTAACAATGTGTGGGATATGTCTCGTATTTTATGTTATGTACTAGAATCAACGATTCGCACACCATGACTATGGTGGGAGGTTATTAAAAAATCAGAGGAAGTTATTTATTGTTATGAATTATATTTATCTCATTAGGATCCATAAATTATTTTTATATTCCATTCTTATTTAGTGAGTTTTTAACTATTCTAGTTTGATAAATTCTGTAATGGCCAAACACCAATTGTATTCAAAAGTTACTCTCACTCAAATATGATTTTGCTTAAGAAAATGTTGTCCCTATGATTATAGGATTGTGATCTTCTGAGTATGATAAATCACAAGTAAAAAATGTATATTTAATTATAATTTATTCAACATTAGTATAACATGAATTAAATTTATTTGTAAAAGTATTAATACCTAATTTATGAATAAATAATTAATTTTGAGAAAAATATTTTATAAATGAACAATATAACATTAAGGTTTGTAAAACCTATTTTGGAGAGAAAATACTGATTAAATGGTTCTTATTTCATCACAAGACATGTTAGTTTATTACAGGTGACTGATGAAATATTCAAAACACATAATATGAGTAAAATAAGTCATAAGTTTTATTTTGGTTCTTTTAGTGGGTGAAGCTTATTTATGTACTTATTTGTAAATAATGAGAATTAAACATAATTATATAAATGTTTTTAGACTCAAAATAAGATGGGGAATCCAGTTAAATTACTTTTTGTCCTTAAACTCTCCTGTATATTTCAAGAGTTAGAAAAATTAATGAATAAAAAAAATATTCATCCTTCTCAGGTCAGATTTTGTTGTTCTAAAAATAACATAGGAATCATAAATAACTCTTATATTATACAATATCAAATTATAATGGGATATGTATTAAATATTAATTATGTAAATCTTGTTTAGAAGATCTAAAGAGATCATGTCTTAGATTCTTTGAGATATGATTAACCTGTTATTAGAAGAGTATAACCAGAACACATGAAATGGATAATGTATCATTTCATTTTATTAATTTTTTATTACTTGTCATGTATCAACTTCAAGGATAAATTCACGTTTTATTATGATATATATTATATTTTTTAAAATAATTTATTAAAAAATCACAAATACTAACAGAAAACACTTTCATTATACCCAAATTCCATTAAATATAAAATCTTAGTCTACCTACACATCAGAGTAACTAAACATTTATTATAATTATGTTAGAAATAAATTTTAATAACTATATTGTAAGTTATAATATAACATATAATAATTTATATCACCATAAAACCCCAAATTAACATCATTTATTATATCCTAACCCAATATAGTGATGCTTACCAGACTTGAGTTGAGAGGGGATGGCCATAAGCATTAGGTATATCCCCTAATCACCAAATTATGATGATAAAAATTAATTTAATTAAAAAATAATATTTTTATGGTTTTTCTATAATATGACTCTTTCTTCTAATACCTAGATTCTATTGAAATTTTAGCATGATTCATCAATTACTTAAACATCCCATGGTATTTAATAAATAACAAAAACTAATTATATCATAAGCATAATATTTTAATACTACTTGAACAAAACTAAACATTATAATATATAAACTATAAAAAACCCAAAAACATACAAAGTGTATAATGTGTAGAAAAAAATGATTAGGTTTTATGGGAAAAATGACTCTGTTAAAATAAAAAGAGTCACATGACTCCTTCAAGTTTCCCGAAACACTATGATATATAAAAGGTCACTCAAAAGATTTTTCAATTCAATGATCTCATTAATGTGTCTACAGTATATCACCAATAAATAAATATGCATTTTCTTTTCCAATATAATGATGAAACCAATCTATATGCATATTGAGGTATGTCTATAAGGGGATGTAATTATACTTTGAAAAATATCACCCAATGACATCCAATGAACCATATATATGTGAAAACCTACATAAATTATCTGAAAATATAACCGGAATATGATAATTAATTACATATATTCAATCATTTCAATAATACACAATAAATCCAATATACAAATATGTAATAAACCATAATATTCTAAAATAATCAACTCACAAAACAAATTCCTTTTCAAACCATATGGGATGACATGAGAAAAAACCAATATATCCACCTACTAGGTATCCCATCTCATGAGAGGGGCATTACCCCTCAAGCCCCAAATTGTTAATCTTTGGTATAGCTTAAGCCATTAGCATCCCATCTTATAGTTATTGTGACATAATAAAGTTGTAATTATTCATGTTATATATAAACTCAACCAAATTAGATATCACCATTAATAAAATTTATTTTATCAAAAAACAATAATAATCCATAGTCAAATCACAGAGTCCAAAATTCTAATTTTTCTAAAAAATACCCACACTCATCTAAAATAAACAATTCTATTTTCATAGGCCAAAACTCCCCACAAACATTGATCTTAATAAATTAATATTCATTTATAAATAATTTTAAGAAAATTTAAAGATTCAATTTATATTATATATGAATGATGTTATAATTTTTTGTAAAAACAATGTAAGAAATGAATCCACATACTTAAATGAATAAAAAAAGTGAATCCTTACATTCATATTAGATATGCAACTAATTTTAATCCTCCTTCAATACATATATGAAAAACAACCCATTCATCTTATCCCTGCAAATAAATCAAATAATATCCTCTTAAGATTTTATTTTAACAATAAATAAATAAAAACAAATTTTAAGATAATAGATACAAGAGTAAAATAATACTGATTGAGGACCTGGATATATAATAATTTTAGAAAGAGGATATCCAAATTAATAGAGGTCAAAAACATTCCCCAAAACATCCCATGTTAATGTACTCCAAAATGAATATGATAAATGGGTTATATTTCAAAAAATTAGAGTAAAATACATTTTTCTATATATTTTTTATAAATTTTATGACTATGAAAATGGTTTATCGAAACCATACATCTTTTTATGAATCTGTATTCTTAATCACTATTTCCAATCTACTTGATTATATATAAATTTTTATAACTAATTATTCTTCTCTAGATTCATTTTGCAACCTTTATAGTTAGATAATTTTTTTTGTTAACCATGTGTATAACCACACGTTACTCATTAGATCTCCAAAATCACATTGTGTAATTTTTTATGATCATAAAAAACATTAACCATTCCCCTTGGAATGAATCCTTCCAAAATCTATTAAAAATGTAATACTTCACCCTTGGCACTCCCAACCCACAAATATAATATTAGTTTTTCATGATTCAATTGAGGGTATTTTAAATTCAACATACTATAATAGGAAAATCATGACATGAAACCTAGAAATATTATATTAAACTAATCATTCTTAAAACATTATATTTAGGGATATATTATTTTCCAAGAACATTAAGTAATTATGTGATTATTGATTTTTTATTTTGAATGGAATTATTGGATATTAAATGATGTAAATAGTTTGGTATGTTTATAATTAACATGTTTAGGATTTATTCTTATTTTATTTTTTTATTATTAATGAGTTCTGTAGAAGAAAGGGGGGATAAAGAAGTAAATTTTTATATAAATTCAATATGATTTGAAAATCACATCATATTGGTGATATAAAATTTTATTGTTAGTTTTATAAGAGAATGAATATAGAATTTTTTTTAAATAGACGAGATGGATATGAATAATTGTTTTTGTGGAAAAAACATGAGAAAAAAATATCAATTTATGATATTTTAACATTGTCCAGTTGAAACAACCTTGTTTTTGGCAGGGTTTGAAGTGAATGTTTTTGTATGTAATAGAAATTTTTGTATGAAATATAAGAAGAATGAACTTGAAAATTCATAGAGATTTTTATATTATAAATTTATCATTTTTGGTTAGTGGTAATGGGGATTTTGACATATTATATTTAAATATCATAGTTTTTGTAGGATTTTTGAAATACAATTTAGTTTACATAAATACTTATTATTTAAGGTAAGATTTTTAAAATTTTAATTTAGTAAATTTTGGAGTATTTTATAGAGTGGATTATATCATTCAATTATTTTTGGATTAGGTGTTAACTAGTGAAAACATGTCCTTTTTAGGGTGATACTTGGTTGTTTTTTGTGATTCGGTTAAAAAATATTTTAAACAACACAATACATTATTATTTTATATTAGAACTTTAATGTAGCCTTTGGATGAGATATGGAGTGGACTGTGACAGATTTACTAGAATTTTCATCATCTATTTAGAGGTTTATTCATAAAGGTGACCAGATCGAAGATTGTATTTTTGAGAAAAAAAAATTATAAAATGTTATCGATGAACATTTATCAAAATTATTGAACTTTGATGATATAAGAGTGGTATATATTCTATTTTATTATTTAGTTTACTTTCATAATTCGATAATGTTATGTATGTTAAATGATTTTGGGGTTATGGAATTACTTTTAGATAAACATAATTGAATGGATGTGTATAGGAAGTAAAAATTCAATTGTCATGGATTGATAAATTAGATGTAGATGGTGATAATTATGGAAATCATGGTTAAAGTAATTTATATGAAATTTTAATGAGAATAATAAGATAATATGGAGGTGAATAAAATTAGAAAAAAAATATAATTTTTTATATATTGTTATACTTATGATGTTATGTTAGATATAGGAAGATTATGATTTTTATTTGATATTATGAGACCAAATAACCATTGAATAAATATATGAGGGAAATGGTGCATTAATAGAGGTTATATTGTTGTGTGGTAATTAGAATATAGATAGAAACTATTGTTTTAGTTTTAATCTTGAGAAATACTTCCAAGGATTTAGGAAAGTTAATGTATATTATGTGATGGGTTTTGATTCTTATTTTACATTAAATTGAGATTATATATTTTATTGATTTGTGATTGGATGAATGTAAAGATTTTTATTATATTGATTTTTATAATTTGATTTTTCCTTTGATCATTTGAATTGATGATGATGTTATGGATTTTATATTTCTTGAGATTTGGTATTACCAAATGGGATGTGGTTGGGGATGTGGTATTCCCTGGGATTTTGTATCCTCACCATAATTATTTTTTTATTTTTTAGGTGTGCAATTATCAAATTGTTATTATTATTGTTGTATGGTTCTCATTGAAATGATTGATATTTTTTGTAATTATTATACTATTGTTATAGGTTTTGATAGTGATATGTAGTGGTTCATGTAATAGTTTAGGTATTGTGGTTGTGGTGATCCTGATGAGGTAGTGTGTGACATGTGGTTTATATTTTATTGTTTTGAATATTCCTTGATTCTTATACATAATTAGTTGAAATTTATATTTTTCATTCATTGTGTATTTATTTTTCTTATTCTACTTAATTAGGGGTGGGTTTTTTATGAACTTATGGTGTATAAATTATAACACATCCTATTATTATCGATTATATTTAATATTTATAAGGATATATTGAGTATAGTGAAAGTAATCTAATTTCATGTATGAGATGATCTAGATTAGAGTAATATAATTATTATGTTGGTGTTTCATTTGAGGATTTTTGGTTGATTTGGTTTCTCTATAATAATAATCATATATTTGTTCATCTATGACATCAGGGTTGTAAATTTATGGTTTGTGGTGAATGTGATTTGTTTTCATAAAATAATGGTAATGACCCACATACTTGTGATGTATACCCTTAGTGCTAGTCCATGGTATGTTCCCTATTGAAGGTGGGATTTGGGCGTCACAATTGTTCTCATTTATAGTTCAAGAAGAATCTTGATAGGTATAAAAATAAAAATTTGAATCTGAGTGAGTGTACTATGATAGATTTTGGAGTATCCACTACTAATAGATTCATGGATTGTTAAAGATATAAAATTACATAAACCCAATACATGAAGTACGCTAGGGAAATTGAATAAGGATATAGGTGGATATTATGATTACACGTACAAACATTGATTATTTTTAAATCATTTATAGTGGGACGTTGTATCATGGGAAATATAGTTATACAAGTGTGAATTCAAGCATCATTTAGTAACAATTCATAGTGATTTGGTGTGCTATGTTGTTGATTATTTGTATTCCTATGGTTATGACATTTAAAAAATGATGTTAAATTTTTAATTATAGTAATATTATGAGATTATATGTAGTTTTAAAGGTATTTTTTATGATGGTAATATTATATCATGTTACTAATTAAATGGAAAATTTATCAACTAATAAATTTATTATTTTTTGATCTAAACTTTACATAATAATATAATGAATATGATTTAATCATATATAAATCATATTCTAATAGATAAATGTATAAAATTTTATCAATTGAATATTATATATTATGTAAATAAGACATGTATGAAATAATATTAACAAAATATTGAATTTATTTTCATATTTTCTTGATATAATAATTTTATTTTATCAGTAAATTGATGAAACTTTCGGGAAGAAAATGGTAGTCAATGTTTCATTTTAATTTATTTTCATAAATGAGTATAATTTTATGTTATGAGGGTATCGATTTGTATTTTGACATATTGAAATAAAATTATATGAAATGTTTCAAATTATAATGATATAATAATTTTTTATTAAGTAAAAGAAAGATTTTACAAATATTCTTATACGACGAAAAAATAATCACTGGGGTGATTATACATTATTTTCATAAGGGGACCTCTAAGAGACATCAATGTCCCTTCTTCTCATTCTAAGGGTCACCTCAGAAGTGATTTGGATAAGAAGTCTACGTCTTTTTCACTTTGACATAACCTCCATCTTAAACACCTTCTTCCTCATTTTAATGGCCCCTTGATCTTATCAACCATTGGTCCTATATTCTCTCATGTAGATTATGATTACTTTCTTTCTATTTTTTCTTTCTCCTTTTTAGATTGAATTACTCATCGGGAAGTATTTTTTTTCACCCCATTGTTAGAGCTTAAATTTTATTTTCCTCATGGTTGTGTATGTGTTAAATATAAAGGTGATTATTACTCTTATTTTATTAACTTCATTTATATTATTACATCAATCTGGTTTTGTGTTCTGATTATACAGGTTGTTTTATGATTTTCTAGTTTAGGTGTCATTGGTGTCCATGGAGGATCAGGTTGTGGTTGGTCAAGAGGCATTATAGACTTTGTTTCTCTAAGTATTATTAAAAAAATGGGGTTTTTTATAATGGATAGAAGGTATTAGTGGGGGAATTGTCCTTCTATTGATTCCATTTTTTCTATTAACTCTACTCTATCATCTTTTTTCTATGTTACAAACTAGGTTGGTCTAGTTTGGTGGTTTTATAAGAGGTTTTGTGATATGTTGTTTGTGTGTTCAATGATGTTCTAGGAGGTAAGACCTATTTTGGATAAACTTCTCCCATTTATTTTTTTCTTATCACTCAGTTTCTATTCAGTAGTTTTGGTTATTTTAAAGCAAGGAATAGTCTATGGTAATTAAATGTTTCATGATGGAATTAATTTTCATGGATCTTATTAATGATATGGTTGATTTTGGGTTGATTGGTTTCTATTAAAGTTTTTTTCTAGTTTCCATTTGTGGTTCGTAGATGTTGAATCATTATTTGTTCAGGGCAATTTATACATGATGTAGTTATTAAATTGAATGTTGCTAAGATTTGGCATCGATGAATCAGTATGTTATTCTTCTTATAGTTTTGGATTAACCAATTTTGTGATTTTTTGTTTGTTAGAGGTGATGGGTAGTTCTGATACCCTTTCCATGAAGTTGGGTTTGCACTATTGATGACAATATTTTTGTTTTTATAATGGTCTAGACTACTTCCTCTACTGGGTTGTGGTGGTGATGGAGATGCAAAGATGGTTGTCATCGACAAGTGGGCGGCTTGAGGTGATGATGTTGATTGTGTCGGGCTTAGTGGTCATGTTTGTCCTGATGCATCCAATCATATGTAAGTTCTGATGATTAATATTTTTTGAAAATTTAATTCAAAATAATTCAATATTGAATTGGGATATATGTTTTTTTGAAATTTTATTCAGTTTTGTGGGGTCTTGATTCCATGTGTAAGTTGCACAGGTTCCCATGAAGCCTCTATAAAGTAGTTTTTTTTCTAAAAATACCATCAAAATCAGATTGGAAGGGTGATTAAATAATATTGTGGTGATTTTTATATTATAACAGGAGATAAGAATCAATTTATGAATAATGGTTAGTATCATTGCTTTATGATTATCTAAAAAAAGTATTCAAATATATTGATTATTCAATATTTTTTACTTTCATATAAATTATTTCATTATATTGATAATAAATATATTTGTATAAAATCATATCCAATGATAATTATATGATCTTGTAGAACAACCTCAGTTTTTAGCACTGGTGGATCCTAACAGTCACGTTGAGCAGAAGTTTGGAGTGAATGACTGTTATCAGGTGATGAATATCCCTCAGAAATGTGGGGATATATCTGATAGTGATAAGGAGAATGATGGTGGTTGAGACCGAATCTCTTATAGTGACGTTGTTCAGCATGGTATGGAGGACATGGTAGGGAAAGAGGGTGTTATGACAACACCTCCAAGAAGATCACAGTGGAAAGATTATTTTTCTCTGCCGAAGCTTATTCTTACCAGATCTTCTATCAGCAATGGAAAAGGGATGAACTCTTATGAGGAGTTTTTTTACTTTAGGACACTAAATCTCAGACAAAATTATGTGAAGGATCTAATGCATTATGATATCTCCGAATGGGAATCGGCTACCACATATGAAGAAAATTCCCTCGGACATTACGATGGATATGGCGACGGGTATAGCTTTTATGACATGTAGTTATTAGTGCTGGATTGTAATGCTTGTTTATTGTACTTTTCCTTTATTTTAATAAACGGGAAGAAAATTTTTCTCTAGTTGAGATTTACTAATATATATATATATGTCTATGTCTGTGTGTTTGTTTGTCTGTCTGAATTATGAAATGAATCATTCAAACATATATTTCTATATTTTTCTGATGATTGGTAGGGGTGAATTACTTTTTTTAAACATGGATAATTGACTTAAGAAAATGTGATGTGCAGAAAAAATAAAATAATATTTTGAAATTGATACTATCATAATTATTTTTAGATTGTTTTTTTTATTTTTATGATGTGTGTCTATTTTAGGTATAGCCTATAGTTATTTTTTTTATTCACACAAAAAGGTTTTTTAAAATATAATGAAATTGGGAAATGTGTACACTGTAAAAGAAGTGGTATGATGAGTTGTCTTAGATAATCAGTAAAATAAGTGTAATTGAATATATTAATTATAGTTGACTATGATATTATGATAAATTTTGACCTTGAATTTTTTATTTTTTTCCCTTTATATTTATATTTTGTAATTTTTTTATAATCTCATGTTGTGAGTAGATTTTCCTTTATTATAGTGTGTGATATTTTATGGAAACTATGAGAGTAGAAATTGTGGAGTAAGTAATGTGATTATTTATTATATTATAGAAGAGTGTAGTTTTGTAGAATATTGTATCACTAATTAAGTGATATATTATTTTTTTTCTTATCTTGTTATACATTAGCTTTTGGATTGAGAAAAGGTGTAATTTTTTATTCTAAATAAATGTATTTTGATACAAATGAATACTTTTGGGATTATTTAAGATAAGGTTACATGGAAAAAAATTATTTTTTCATATGTTTTTATCATTTTTTGTGGTATATGATGATATATTAAACATTATTTTATAAAATATATTATTCAGGTAATTTATGGGAAATATATATGGGAATTTTTTATATGATTAATTTTATTGATTTTGTTGATATTTTTTATAGAAAGGCATAAAGTTTCAAAGTTATATGATTGAAATGGGAATGAGTTATTCAATTATTAATATGACTTTGTATAATATTTATATCTGTTAGCCCTACATGATTACTAAAAAATAGGTGAATAGGTTTTTTGTTCTAGATAGATATCATAGGTTTTATTCTATAAGAGAGTCAAGTATATGTTTCATTTTGGGATGGATGAAAGAAGTGACAGTGAAGAACGAAGAAATTATTGAGTTCTCAAATACCCAAGATATGGAAAATATATGACGTAGTTAATTTATTTTATATTTGAATGATTAAAATTTGGTGGAAATAAATAATTTTGTAGATGCTTTTTTAATAGTATCATATTTTTAGTTATGGGTGAAAACTCTTAGATAGAATGATCTTCAAAATTTGTTTTCATTATGGAAGGGCGTAGTTCTATTTATACATAGAAATTTTTTCCAAATTTTTATTTCAAATATACCAAACATATATATAAACTACTATGATTCTATATTACTTTTTAATTATATTTTTTGTATATATGTATAAATAGGTGATTGGTGGATCAAAGAGACACTCAAATATGATTCTGGGAGAAAAAATTATTGGATTTCAGACTTCATCATTGAAAGGTTGGATACATCAAATGAAAGAATGACATAGAAGATAGTGACAATAAAATTCTACAAAATACCTCTAATGGATAGGACCGAATTTCTGTTGGATCCAAAAGTGGTCTAGTTACCCCTGATAGCCTTTTGGTTGTGTCAAACAATAACCCAAGGTTTGTTGTTCTCATAGGACATTAATTGTTGTGCTAGTCAGAATTTATTTATATTTCCCAAAAAAAATGACTCACACAAAACACATGCTCCAATGGATATATTTTTCATCCATTTTATTGAATCTATTTCCAATGGGACTAAACATTAATATATTGATAAAAGATTATAGATAATCCATTATGAATGCTTGGAAATTATTTTTTACTATAATCACTTAAATTTGATAATTATTCATTATTCATGGTCATTATTTATCTCATCCTTCATTATGTTGTTTTTTCTCATTTTTAATCATTTTCCTGTAAGATTAAAAGTTTTTTTAAAGTGCTTTTTACTAAACAAACCATCTTCAAATTGTTTTATATATTTGGTGGTATTACCACTAATGTGATGGAACATTGGTTTATTACAACAACTATTAAAATGAAATTGTATCTTCCTTTATTAGTGTGTTTCTTGGATATCCAAAAATCCATTTTACTAATAAAACCTGTAATTCATTGATCATATATTATACATAAACTCATAAACAAGTTTTATAATTTATTTTATAAATCATATAATAATTTTATTTTAAAATCATAATACTTTTAATTATATTTTGGTTTTATTTTATCATATTAAATTTGAAAAAGAAATTCATCCCCTCATTCTATCCACTAAGACAAAAAATGTGTATCTAATTCATTCCATGTTTATAATCATTAATAAGTTTCAATGAAGGATCATAATGGATTTCCACTACCTCTAACACCCATAAATATCCTAAAGTGATATTCAATGGGTCATAGTCCATTAATTTTTGGAATGAATTATTGTTTTTGAAAAAAAATTATTACTACATTTCATATATTATTTAACCCATTTATAAAATACTCATATATAGTTACCCACCCACTAAGGAATAGGAATTAAAATGGACTCCTTGTGATATTTCTAATCTTGAGAATGAAAAATAATCCATGAATATTCTTCATTGTTGATTGGATTTCAAGGATGTAAATTTAATTTATACTTATAAAACTACTTAAGAAAATTTAAAACTCTTTGAGTTCACACATGAAGTAAAAAAACAAAATCAAAGGAATTAGACTAGATATGTATATAAAATATTTTGAATGTTTCAAAAATTAAATTGATGAATCAATTATAAAAATATTGAATTGATTTATTAAATTATTTCATATAATAAAATATATAAATAATGTTATCTATTTATAAATACTTATTATAATGATACTTTAGATACTCTAATGTTCTTGGTAACACAAGATAAAATAAATCCATGAAGTGATGGATATCAAAAGTATACCTGTAAAGGAACTCTTTCAGAACCTCATGTTCTATAAGATTATAAAGTAATTGAAACTAAAATGAAATATATGAAATTATAATATATTAAGATTATTTACTTCAAATAATCAAATTTTATATATTTGGAGTGTGATACTAAAATTTCACACATAGCAAAAAAGATAAACAAGTTCATCATAAAGAATATATATAGTCATCATGGAAAAAAGAAATACTAATGTGGAGAAACAAAATTCACTAGTTATGAATGTAATAATAAGGTTCATATCAATATATAGTGTACTATTTCAAATATAATGATGAAAAATGATAATAAATGTATAAAACATTCAAAATTTCAATATGATGTGATATTGATGATTCAATCTCATCAACTGAGTCAAGCGATCATAGTGCCAAATGTTGCACGAATCATATTGAGGTAAATTACAAGGTATACTCTACTACTCCCTCTAATTCCATTATTCATTTAAATTATAAATATATTAAGCCTATTTATATTTACTTGAGGATGTAATTTTTAAACTTATTATAAAAATAAATTAATCTAAAAATAAAAATTTTGAAGTCAAAAATTGGAAAGGATAAATAACTGATGTAAAGTAGGAATAGATCTTGAAAGTAAAAGATAACCTAAATATTACTTAATCACATTTCACTATAAAATATCATATATATTCACTCTATATGTTCACCCAATATGAAGAATATATAGATAAAATTTTGTGCTTTATATTTCACAAGAAGAAACGTGTCGAGTTTCATAACACAAATAAAAATACTCCCCTAAAATATAATTTTTTTCTAAGAGTAACCTCTCAGAATAAAATATTAATTATTAATATTAAAAAAAGAATCATATTTTCATTATAATTATAAAATTATCATTTTATACATCCAAAAATAGTTTTTTTCTTCTATTTTTTTCAAGATATATCATCATATAATGAAAATATAGGTTCTAAAATATTTTTTAGCTTACATTAGTTTTCATAGATATTTTTTGCTAAGAAAATATTTATTATATTGATTATAGTATAGGAAAAATTTATCAATGGAATATTCCTTTAAGGTACATGTTATATAGACTGTAGGTGCACGTGGTGCAACATTTTAACCTCATCCATTACCCCTCAACCTCACCCTGTTCAAGTTAGATTAATACATGATTTTCATTACATTATTAAAATAAATAGTGGATAAAAATAAATTCCAAGACATGAATAAATACCACTAAAGGATGATTTTCCTTAATATAAGACACGTTCTTTATGTTAAAAATATACAAAATATTGTCAATAGGTATCTATATATCAAACATAGCTTACCCATGACACAAAATAAATAATGTTATAATGGAAACAGAATGAGGAATAACATATATGGTACATGATGAAACTTTTAACATTACATAATATTAAATCAATCATAAGTTCTTCATGTTTATATAAAACAAATATAATGTCCAATGATTCAATAAAATGAAACACCCAAAAAGGATCACCAAATGACTCTTCCATGTTACCACAAAACTCTGAGAGGAAACCTATTATTAGATATCTTGTACTACTTTTTTGATCTACTATACTAGATAAGGTACAAAACTAGATATGTATGATATAATACCCTCACCTATATCATATTACAAACAACCTAGTTTTCCACTAAGGTTGGTCAATAATTAATGAGTACAATATCATATGGGATATCCTCCTAAACTTCCCATGAACCCCGTGAATGTGAAAATAAACCAATATTTAAGAAAATTTTATATAATAGATCCTCACCCATGATTTCATATAAAAAAATTAAATAATTATATATTTCAAAAAAAATTAATCTTTAATAAAAATCACAATACCCACATTATATCTCTGGTCATTCTAAAAAAATCACTCTCATTCCCAATTCCTCAAACAAATCATGAGTGAAAACTTTTAAATTTGAGTAAACCAAAACAAAAGGAGTACCTATTGCACACATGTGGGATGAATATCCAATATTTTCTATCACCCCCTAAATCCATTTAAGGGATCCACACTGAAGTGGAAAATTAACGTCATACATATCAAACCTAAAAAGGAACAAATAATTAAGTGGTAATTCTAACTCAATTACATACCCTCACCAAACAAAAAAGTAAAAAATAAAAAAAATGTGAATATCAGTGCAATAATATTCAAAAAAGGGTAATAATTAAAATTTAAATATCACTTTTGAAATTTCCTTAATTTTATCAAAACAATTCACACACATACCCAAAAATTCACTATTTTCCTTCTTCCAAAACTACTCACACAACTTCACTAATAGACAATGTACAAAATAATTAAATAATTTAAACATCATAAAATGATTTAATTTGAAAACTACATCCATGGAAAAGTGATTTAATACACAATACAACACCTGATAATCCACATACCTTAAAGCAATGATGAATAAATATCACACCACCAAGATTATGATCATTGATCTATCTTCCCTTTTTAATAATTATAGATATATTAACCAAACATCCAATTATATAAGTTATGTTCAAATATAAATGATATAATTACCAAAAATCACTAAAATATCACCATGGTTATTCTCTCTGGGTGAGAGTAGACAAATAGTTAATGAATCACTCAAATTAAAGTTAAATATGGATTTTAATAGGGTTTTTAAGTGACTACATGATCTAGATGCATGGTCATGATGATTGGAAATCTAACTATACATTCCTTATTAGAATGTTTTTTTAAAATTCATGGTCAAATATCATAATCTATATGACCATACATTCTACAAATAATTTTATTATGGACCATCTAATTTTTTTTTCAAATTACCTAGGAATAATTAATGATCACATTATTGTGAACCAACCTATGACCCCCCACCACCACCACAAATCCCTCCCATGTCCACTAAATTAACACCTCAGACTATAAATATTAAATATACATTAAATAAAAACATTGAATACATTAAATAATGACTTAAAATAATCCTAACTATTTTACTTTCCATACTAAGGAAGTAAGATTGTGTCATTGTTGGTGAAATGATTGGTCCATTGTGAACACATTAATGATCCACATGATCATGACTCATAATAAAAAATACCATGTTTTCAAATATAAATTTCTAAAGAAATATCATAAACATAAAATAATTTATCCCTATGGTAAAAAAAATGAATTGGATCTTATATAATAATCACATCTATGTCTAAGTCAAATCCAAATAATCATATAACAAGTGGAGAGTTTGGGATATATTTTTGAAATGTAACATTTGAAACAACTCATGATTAGCACAATATTAGGGAGATAATTCCACCCAATTATTAATACTTATGATATGATCAAAAACCTAAACCAATCCCATATATCCTAGTGTTTAATTCCCTATAATCCCAAGCCTCTATTTTCCTAACCATGGAAACACATTTTAAAAAACATAAACAATGGAAAACATCAAAGGTCGTCAATGATGATCGATATATGACATTTATTTTTTTTATTCATATACATTAGCTTATTTATTAGTTAAATATTTCAGCTCATGTCATTTTTTTAATCATTATTACCAAGGATGATCCACTAAAATTCACTTAATACACAAGTGAACAACAAAGTATCCTAAAAGAACTTCAATGGGATTCAAACAATTCAATATTTTTGTAATGGCTCGGACCTCCCTGGTCCATTACTTTGTGAAAATGTGGTGTTGGAGGTGTTCCGGGAGGTCAAGGTGACTCATCCCCCAACTGCTGAATACTGGTAGCTCGGTCTACCGGTAGCTGCTGATTACCGGTAGCTCGGTCTACCGGTAGCTGCTGATTACCGGTAGCTCGGTCTACTGGTAGCTGCTGATTACCGGTAGCTCAGTCTAGCGGTAGCAGCTGATTACCGGTAGCTCGGTCTACCGGTAGCTGCTGATTACCGGTAGCTCGGTCTACCGGTAGCTGCTGCTTACCGGTAGCTCGGTCTACCAGTAGCCGCATCCTACCGGTAGCTGGGTTTACCGGTATCCACGACGTACTGATAGCTCGGTATACTCGTAGCCGCAGTCCAGCAGTAGCTCGGCTAACACTCTGCCAAATTTCTAGTTCAGTGAACAGTGTTTCTATCGGTGAGGTTCAGTGAACAGTGTTTCTATCGGTGAGGTTCAGTGAACAGTGTTTCTATCGGTGAGGTTCAGTGAACAGTGTTTCAATCGGTGAGGTTCAGTGAACAGTGTTTCTATCGGTGAGGTTCAGTGAACACTGTTTCTATCGGTGAGGTTCTATCGGTGGACTTCTATCGGTGAGGTTCAGTGAATAGTGTTTCTATCGGTGAGGTTCAGTGAACAGTGTTTTCTATCGGTGATGTTCTATCGGTGGACTTCTATCGGTAGACTTGAACAGTGTTTTCTATCGGTGAGGTTCTATCGGTGGACTTCTATCGGTAGACTTGAACAGTGTTTCTATCGGTGAGGTTCTATCGGTGGACTTCTATCGGTAGACTTGTACAGTGTTTCCAGAATCCTAAGAGCTACTGATCCCATACTTTGCCAAATTTCACGAATGAACAGTGTTTCCAGAATCCTAAGAGCTACCGATCCCATACTTTGCCAAATTTCACGAATGAACAGTGTTTCAAGAATCCTAAGAGCTACCGATCCCATACTTTGCCAAATTTCACGAATGAACAGTGTTTCCAGAATCCCAAGAGCTACTAATTCCATACTTTGCCAAATTTCACGAATGAACAGTGTTTCCAGAATCCTAAGAGCTACCGATTCCATACTTTTCCAAATTTCACGAATGAACAGTGTTTCCAGACTTCATGAGAGCTATTGATTCCATACTTTGCCAAATTTTGAGTATGTGAACAGTGTTTCCAGCTTCGTAAATTTTACGTTTTCTTTGACGTAAAATACTTTTAAAACCTTATTTTAAGGACTTTAAGGCCGATTCAATGGCCATAAATTCTATATTAATTATTCCTAAGGCCGGGATGTTTTTACTTGGTCAAACTACGTGGGTTAATGCGATCCGTTTTTAATGGAGAATAAATCGGATCTTAAACCGTCGCCTCTCGAATTTTTTTTAAAAGGAACGAGATAACATTCTTCGTTGTTCTTCCTCCTGGTTCTCATCTACGAGACGCTTGAACCTTGCAATCATTCTCGTAGGAGTTTCAAAATCCAACGTTACTCAGATCAGTTCCGGTCTGTTGATGCAACCAAGTTGTGTCGATCGTTCTTCCATATAAGGTATGTTTTATCATCGTTCCTTCGGGGATCACCTTCTCTTATTCTTCCTTCCATATTAGCATGTAATATCCATGGTTCTAATGGGTTTTCTTGGTGTTGGTTGGTACTGTCTTACCGTGGCATCCTCCGGTGGATGCAGCTGTCGTGAGGAGAAGAGGACTGTGACCCGTTGTGTGGATAAAGGACGTCAAGAACTCTTCGAGGTAGGGGATTCATGACTTCTCTAATTGTGTTTGTGCAATCGTAAAATTAGCATTATTTAGTCCTTTGGATCACAATGAAATTGACCTAATTAAATACTTGAACCGGATTAAAGGAATTGGTTGATCGCATGTTGTTACTTTGTACCGTGAGAACGGTTTGCCTCATGTTTTCCTAGATAGAGTGATATCTATGATTTTTCTTTAATTTGTTGCTCGTTCATGATGGAAATTGATAAAGAACTTAAAGCTGGAATTATTTGTTAAATAATTGGCTAAAGATAAAGAGGCATGTTAATGAATCTGTTAATTAAAGATGGATTAAAGAAATATTGGTTCAATATTTTCAAAAGGGTTCTGAGTTACCCGCTTGCTTGTAAGGCTGAATGCCTTGTGGTTTGGAGCTCTGAGTGCTCATCTTGTATGAAGGCTGAATGCCTTGTTAAAGGGCCGAGAGCCCATTTTGTGATCTTTGATTTCCTACTGCTTGTGATTTGATGTGAGCCTGGATGGCTGTTGTGATATGTGAAGGCATGGGGACTTGTGGTTGTGGCAGCGGATGACGCCTAATGTGGCGAGATGCATCGGTTTATGCATGTGGGTGTCGGGGAGGACACCAAGGATGATGGTATGAGATGAATGTGATGGTTTGATGTTGGTGGTTTGATTGTTTATCTGCTTTACTTTTCCCCACTGCTCAAGGCAGCTGGTTTTGCTTACCCTCTTTCCGAAGGAGGCAAAGACACGCGGGGTATGCCACGTGCTTTCCGTGTTTAGCCTCTCGATGGAGGATGGGTCTATGCTCTTGCTATAGGCGGCAAAGACTCGATGGGTAGTATATCTACTCACCGTGTTGAGCCCTTCGTGTTTAGTAGTATAGGATGCTTTTCTAGAATGCCTGGGAATATGGGGATGGTAATTCCATAATTAAAGTTTGTTTAAATGGTGATAATCCATGGGGATGGAGAAACTGGAATTTAATAGTGATGTGAATCCTAAAAAGGAGCAGTTTTAAATGTGATGCCAATTTAGTTTAATGTGGTAAATTGTTCATGGTTAATTAATGTTTAAAGAATTAATTAACGTATAGTGGAACTGATCAAATGAGAATGGAGTAATTTAATAAAGCTCTTCAAATGGTTGTGTGCTTATAGGATACCTAGTCTTAGAAGTAGCAGCCTGGAGTCTGAGAGACGTTAGCTGCAGTTGTGCCTATGACTAGGTAATGCCCATAGTGTGGTTGTGAGTTATATATATTCTGTAATTTTGTGTTTCTATATGCTACTCCACCCTGTCGGTAAGGGAAACTGACACCCCAGGGATTCTGAGCCCTGGGGGGTGTTTTACCCAACATTCTGATAGGAGGTTGAATGGCTGACTACCCCCTTTAGCCCCTCTCTCTTCTCTTGGTAGATCTCTGTGCTGGTAGGTACAGTGGTTAGTTTTACCCATATATGTGTGTAGAGGGATGTAATGGCTTGTGGTTATTTCACACACATATATTCTGGATATAGTATCCTATGGACTACTATAGGTGTAACGTGTATAGGCTATAATGGCTTGAGGATCCTTACTCGGAGTATGGGCTGTAACGGCTTGAGGTATTATACCCGATGTATGATACACGTTATGCGAGCTGTGGTGGCTCCCAGAAACTACCTGGTTACCTTTGGTTGTGAGGACGGTGTGGTGCTTCGCCCAGGTGTCTGCGGGCAAGCCTATGTGGTGCACGAGGTGCAGATTGTGGTGCTTAGCCCAGGTGTCTGCGGGCAAGCCTTTGTAGAGAGATGCACAGGACGTATGTCGTTGGGGCAAAGCGGCAAACCAGTGGGGAAGTAGTAGAAGGGTACCCTTGATATTCTATGCCATATGCTATATTCTTGTATGTGTTACTTGGTGAGAGTAGCCATGGTGAGGTTGGGAACTTAGTATACCTATTTAGGTAACAAGTTAGTTTCACTTGTTGTTCACTGGGCTTTAACATGCTTTCTTTACTTCTGCACGAGAGGCTTGAGGAGGATCCTACTGAGTATACTGTTATACTCACCCTATGTACATATAAACTGTTTTTCAGATCACTTGGAGCAGGTTGGAGATCAAGCTGGTTACTACTAGCTTGCGGTTGGAGGAGGAGCTGTTCGGGCTTGTGGTTGTTGCCGTTTTACTTTCTTTTGGGTACTTTTAGTTTTCCCTTTCAGTTGTAGTACTTTTTCATGACATTTCATATATGTACTTGGGTTTCTTTTATATTTCAGTTGTGAGTTGGAGTTGGTTGGAGTCTATTCTATCTCTCTCTTCTGCATGTGTTCTCTTAGAGGGTAATGCCTCCCATTTGTACGTTATTATACCCTCGGTGCTAGTCGCCAACCCGGGGCCTACTGGAGGCGGGACTCAGGGGTCATTATCTCCCTTTTCACATTGTTGGCCCAGGAGGGGTACACTTTGTGGGGAGGGGGTCGTGACAGAGTGGTATCAGAGGTCTGGTTGAGGGATAGGATGGTGTTTGGAGTTAGGCACAGGTGAGGATGCATGGGATGGTAGGGCAACGATTTCATTCATGTTTAGCAAGTGGGGTAAACACTGGAGACCGGCAGAGACATAGGCGTTCAGGCCCCCCTATGATCTATTGCACGGACCTTTAATTTTACGATGGCTACTAAACAAAGTGATACTGGTTGCAGGGTAGAGACCTAGGAAAGGATCATGCATCATTATTCTTCGCGCCTGTGTTTGAATTGGTATACCTTGGGATAGGTAACCTAAAATTAATAAAACAAAATAATTAATTAATTAATGTTGAGTCTTCCATATTCCAGGCTTAGGAGCTCTAACGGTTGTTATTTTACAAGTATGGCTCCAGGTCGACGTCCTCGTCAGGTTTTCGCAGAAGATGCCCATCAGGCTATTCCAGCAGATCGTCGTCGAGTAGAGGTTGACGACGATGACACTTGGAGGAAGACACTTCGAGAGTTTCAACGCCAGAGTCTACAGAAGTACGAGGGATCCGTTTCAGATGCAGTCACAGAAGACTGGTTGGAGGAGATCGAGATAGGCTTCAGTTCGATTCGTGCTCGGAAGGAACACTGGGTGTCCTTCGTTGTGATGATGCTGCGTGGAGCAGCGAGGCAGTGGTGGTTATTGTTCCTCAGTGATCATGAGGAGTCAGCAATCTCATGGGAGGAGTTTCGAGACTGGTTTAGAGTCGAGTTTCTTTCGTCGACTATGAAGGTGTCCAGTCGCCAGGAGCTTCTTACCCATCGACATGGGAGCTCCAGTGTTCGAGAGTTTGGAATCCGTTTCAGGAACCTTCTAAGATATGCTTCAGACCTGTTACCAGATGATGAGGCCAGGGCGAGGCATTTTGAGGAGGCTTTGCATCCAGAGATCTAGCGCCAGGTCACCCCATTTATGCTGAAGACATATCTTGAGGTGCTGGCGAGGGCAGAGGTTGTTGAGAGGACTTTGACCAGGACCGGATCGTTACAGGAGGGGAATCGTCATGATTCCTCACGAAGCAGAGCTGTGGTCCGGGGTTCCCGGTTTTCAGGACATAAGAGTTTCCGTTCACCTGGGGGTAGGTCCCAGCCCTTCCCATCTCGTTTCTCCGGAGGCAGAAACTCTCAGACCTATGCCAAGAGATCAGGCGCTTGTTTTTCTTGTGGTGGCCGTGGTCATCAGCAGCGAGAGTTCCCGACTTTTCAGAGCAGTCATCGCGCACCGGGCGCTCCACTCCAGGTTCCTCCGTTGAGGCAGTTCCAGCCGAGGCAGCAGCAGCAGGTTGCACCAGTTTTAGATCATCAAAGGGTAGATGGAGCAGGCAGAGGACAGCCCCATGACACTCCCCGTCCTCAGAGAGCAGAGTGTGGCCGTGGTGGTGGTCGTCAACAGGGTCAGAGAGGTCGTGGGGGAGGTCGTGGTCAGCTTCATGCTCTAGCGTTACCAGCCCCAGGCGATCCAGATGTCGTTCGAGGTACCCTTTGATTTTTTTTTCTACCTTGGTGTATGCCTTGTTTGATTCAGGAGCAACACACTCCTTCATATCACCTACTATTGTCCATGCTTTGGGACTTGAGGTAGAGAGACTTCCAGTGCCCTTGGCATTGACTACGCCAGTTGGAGGTCGAGCTGACTTGTTTAAAGTATGTAGAGACTGTGAGCTAGTGTTGGGGCAACACCGCTCTTGGGGAGATTTCCTATGTTTGCGAATACAACCATATGATGTCATACTTGGCATGGATTGGTTGTATTCGGTGCAGGCTGTTGTGGATTGCTACAGGAAGAAGGTCGTTTTCTTTGATGAAGATGGAGAGAAAGTGGTGTTTGTTGTTGAGAGAGATCCTCGGATAAGTCATAGACGAGTTCCATCCTTATCATCCATGATGGCTGGGATGACGCTGAGTTCTTCAGAGGTTCAACAGTTGGCGTTTCCTAGGGTCATAAAGGAGTACCCTGACGTCTTTCCAGAAGAGGTTGTATCCTTACCCCCTCGACGAGAGATCGAGTTTGGGATCGAGCTACAGCCAGGAGCGTCTCCTATCTCTATGTCTCCGTATAGGATGGCCCCTTCTGAGTTATGAGAGCTACGTATTCAGCTCGACTGTCTGTTGTAGTGTGGTTTTGTTCGGCCAAGTGTGTCACCGTGGGGTGCACCAGTTTTGTTTGTGAAAAAGGCTGAGGGCAGTTTGCGGTTATGCGTCGATTATCATCGGTTAAACAAAGTGACAATAAAGAACCGCTATCCTCTCCCGCGGATTGATGACCTATTCGATCAACTGAAGGGTGCAAGTTGGTTCTCAAAGATAGACTTGCGGTCAGGATATCATCAGATGCGTGTAAAGGATGAGGATATCCAGAAGACTGCTTTCCGTTGTCGTCATGGGCATTATGAGTTTGTTGTAATGCCATTCGGCGTGACGAATGCTCCAGCTGTTTTCATGGGGTTGATGAATTCTGTGTTCTGTGAATTCCTGGACAAGTTTGTTGTGGTTTTCATCGATGACATCCTTGTGTACTCCACATCTGAAGAAGAGCATGCAGAGCATCTACGAGCCGTTTTGGGAGTTCTTCGCCAACATCAGTTGTTTGGGAAGTTGTCCAAGTGTGAGTTCTGGGCTCGAGAAGTTCGTTTCTTGGGACATGTTGTGTCCCAACAGGGAGTAGCTGTGGATCCTTCGAAGATAGAAGCAGTGGTGTCTTGGCCAGCCCCCAAGACCGTGTCAGAGGTGCGAAGTTTCCCTGGTCTCGCAGGCTATTTTAGGAGGTTTGTAGCTAATTTCTCCGGAGTTGTGACTCCTCTGACAGCTTTGACCAGGAAGGATCAAACGTTCATATGGACTGATCAGTGTCAGACAGCTTTCGAGTATCTAAAGGAGAAGTTGGTAAGTGCTCCAGTCCTTTGTCTTCCAACGGAGGGAGTCCAGTTTGATGTTTTCTGTGATGCTTTACATCTGGGGCTAGGCTGTGTTCTTATGCAGCAGAGGTCCGTTGTTTCTTATGGGTCTCGGCAGTTTCATCCCCATGAAAGCAACTATTCCACCCATGATCTTGAGTTGGCAGCCGTGGTGTTTGCTCTGAAGTTGTGGAGACATTACCTCATTGGTGAGCACTTTGTGGTTTTCACCGATCATAAGAGTTTGAGGTATGTTTTCTCCCAACGCGACTTGAACTTGAGGCAGCATCGGTGGATGGAGTTCTTGCAGGAATACGACTTCGAAATATCGTATACACCTGGGAATGGAAATGTTGTTGCTGACGTACTGAGCCGAAAGTCACGTAATGATGTTGTGCGTGAATCTGGTGATTCCTGGATTGTGATGGAAGAGCTATCATCTTTGCATCTTGATATGGGAGAAGTTGGGGGAAGAGGTTGTCTTTTCCAGATGACGGTGCAGTCATCCCTGATGCAGAAGGTGGAAGAGTCTCAGTTAGGTGATTTAGAGGTGGATGTTTGGAGAGACAGAGTTGTTTGTGGGGAGGCCCCTGATGGTTGGTCGGAGGATGAACAACACCGAGTGGTGTATCAAGGCAGGCTTTTTGTTCCCTTGGCGATGCGCGAGACGGTTCTCCGAGAGTTCCATAGTTCACCCTTGGCGGTACATCCTGGTGTGACGAAGATGTATCGATCCTTGAGGAGTCAGTTTTGGTGGCCTGGGCTGAAGCGTACAGTTGCAGAATGTGTGTCTCGATGTTTAGTCTGCCAGAAGGTGAAAGCCGAACACCGTGTTCCTGGTGGTCTTCTCCAGCACTTAGAGATTCCTCAGTGGAAGTGGGAGGACATCTCAATGGACTTTGTTACAGGTTTACCTCGAGCTCCGGGAGGACATGATGCTATATGGGTGGTAGTGGATCGTTTAACAAAATCATCCCACTTCATAGCGATCAAGGAGTCAAGCTCAGTGGAAGTTTTGTCGAGGGAGTATCTGGAGGAGGTGGTGAGGCTTCACGGAGTTCCTAAGAAGATCATTTCTGATCGAGATCCTCATTTTACCTCCAGGGTGTGGAGAGGTCTCCAGCATGCTTTTGGTTCTCAATTATGCCTTAGCACTGCTTTTCATCCTCAAACGGATGGTCAGACAGAGAGAACCATCCAGACTCTTGAAGACATGTTGCGCTCTTGTGTTCTTGATTTTGGAGGTTCATGGGTGAAGCACTTACCCTTGGTAGAGTTCGCTTACAATAATCGTTTTCACTCTACCATCGGTATGGCGCTGTTTGAAGCCTTGTATGGCCGGCCATGCCGTTCTCCGTTGTGCTGGACTGGGGTCGGAGAGTCAGCAATTCTCGGACCAGAACTAGTGCAGAATACAACAGAGATGGTTTAGGTGATTCGTGAGAGGATGAAGACAGCACAGGATCGTCAGAAATCATATGCTGGTCAAAGAAGGAGACCGCTAGAGTTTAATGTTGGGGATCATGTGTTTCTAAAGGTGACTTCCCGTCGTGGGCATCGAAGGTTTGGTCATGGAAGTAAGCTTTCTCCCCGGTTTGTTGGGCCTTTCGAGGTGTTAACTCGTGTTGGAGCTGTGGCGTATCGAGTAGCACTTCCCCCTCAGATGAGTCGGATACATGATGTTTTCCATGTATCACAGCTCCGTCGTTATCTTCATGAGGAATCTCATGTTATCGATTGGGGAGAGATCGATATTGACGATGATGCAACCTTCGAGGAGCGACCTGTGGAGATCCAAGACCACAAGGAGAAGGTGTTGTGTGGGCGTTCTATCCCCCTAGTTCGTGTCCTGTGGAGACACGGTGGCATGGAGGAGAGTACCTGGGAGTGTGAGTCACAGATACGTGCTCAGTACCCAGAGTTGTTTAATGTTTAACTCTTTCCATGTAATGACGTTTCCTTTATGGTTAGACCTTTCATGTTTTATTTATGTACCTTTGATGTGATGTTATGTTTGAATTGTTTGGTTATGGATTATTTGTTTCCATACTCTCGGATGTCGTAGTTTTGCTCCAGCTTTTGAACAACTCATGGTGGTTTTCCCCAGAGAGGTATCTTATGGGGTGGTTGTTCGGACCCCTCTTTTCTTCTGGGTTGGTTTTTAATTCTCGAGGACGAGAATGTTTTGAGAGGTATCTAATGTAATGGCCCGGACCTCCCTGGTCCATTACTTTGTGAAAATGTGGTGTTGGAGGTGTTCCGGGAGGTCAAGGTGACGTATCCCCCAGCTGCTGATTACAGGTAGCTCGGTCTACCGGTAGGTGCTAATTACTGGTAGCTCGGTCTACCGGTAGCTACTGATTACCGGTCGCTCGGTCTACCGGTAGCTGCTGATTACCGGTAGCTCGGTCTAGCGGTAGCTGCTGATTACCGGTAGCTCGGTCTACCGGTAGCTGCTGATTACCGGTAGCTCGGTCTACCGGTAGCTGCTGCTTACCAGTAGCTCGGTCTACCGGTAGCCGCATCCTACCGGTAGCTGGGTTTACCGGTAGCCACGACGTACTGATAGCTCGGTATACTCGTAGCCGCAGTCCAGCAGTAGCTCGGCTAACACTTTTCCAAATTTCTAGTTCAGTGAACAGTGTTTCTATCGGTGAGGTTCAGTGAACAGTGTTTCTATCGGTGAGGTTCAGTGAACAGTGTTTCTATGGGTGAGGTTCAGTGAACAGTGTTTCTATCGGTGAGGTTCAGTGAATAGTGTTTCTATCGGTGAGGTTCAGTGAACAGTGTTTTCTATCGGTGAGGTTCTATCGGTGGACTTCTATCGGTAGACTTGAACAGTGTTTTCTATCGGTGAGGTTCTATCGGTGGACTTCTATCGGTAGACTTGAACAGTGTTTCTATCGGTGAGGTTCTATCGGTGGACTTCTATCGGTAGACTTATACAGTGTTTCCAGAATCCTAAGAGCTACCGATCCCATACTTTTCCAAGTTTCACGAATGAACAGTGTATCCAGAATCCTAGGAGCTACCGATCCCATACTTTTCCAAATTTCACGAATGAACAGTGTTTCCAGAATCCTAAGAGCTACCGATCCCATACTTTGCCAAATTTCACGAATGAATAGTGTTTCCAGAATCCTAAGAGCTACCGATTCCATACTTTGCCAAATTTCACAAATGAACAGTGTTTCCAGACTTCATGAGAGCTACTGATTCCATACTTTGCCAAATTTTGAGTATGTGAACAGTGTTTCCAGCTTCGTAAATTTGTCGTTTTCTTTGACGTAAAATACTTTTAAAACCTTATTTTATGGACTTTAAGGCCGATTCAAAGGCCATAAATTCTATATTAATTATTCCTATGGCCGGGATGTTTTTACTTGGTCAAACCGCGTGGGTTAATGCGATCCGTTTTTAATGGAGAATAAATCGGATCTTAAACCATCACCTCTAGAATTTTTTTTAAAAGGAACGAGATATCATTCTTCATTTTTCTTCCTCCTGGTTCTCATCTACGAGACGCTAGAACCTTGCAATCATTCTCGTAGGAGTTTCACAATCCAACGTTACTCAAATCAGTTCCGGTCTGTTGATGCAACCAAGTTGTGTCGATCGTTCTTCCATATAAGGTATGTTTTATCATCGTTCCTTCGGGGATCACCTTCTCTTGTTCTTCCTTCCATATTAGCATGTAATCTCCATGGTTCTAATGGGTTTTCTTGGGGTTGGTTGGTACTGTCGTACCGTGGCATCCTCTGGTGGATGCAGATGTCGTGAGGAGAAGAGGACTGTGACCCGTTGTGTGGATAAAGGACGTCAAGAACTCTTCGAGGTAGGGGATTCATGACTTCTCTAATTGTGTATGTGCAATCGTAAAATTAGCATGATTTAGTCCTTTGGATCACAATGAAATTGACCTAATTAAATACTTGAACCGGATTAAAGGAATTGGTTGATCGAATGTTGTTACTTTGTACCATGAGAATGGTTTGCCTCATGTTTTCCTAGATAGAGTGATATCTATGATTTTTCTTTAATTTGTTGCTCGTTCATGATGAAAATTGATAAAGAACGTAAAGCCGGAATTATTTGTTAAATAATTGGCTAATGATAAAGAGGCATGTTAATGAATTTGTTAATTCAAGATGGATTAAAGAACTATTAGTTCAATATTTTCAAAAGGGTTCTAAGTTACTCGCTTGCTTGTAAGGCTGAATGCCTTGTGGTTTGGAGCTCTGAGTGCTCATCTTGTATGAAGGCTGAATGCCTTGTTAAAGGGCCGAGAGCCCATTTTGTGATCTTTGATTTCCTGCTGCTTGTGATTTTATGTGAGCCTGGATGGCTGTTGTGATATGTGAAGGCATGGGGACTTGTGGTTGTGGCAGCGGATGACGCCTAATGTGGCGAGATGCATCGGTTAATGCATGTGGGTGTCGGGGAGGACACCAAGGATGATGGTATGAGATGAATGTGATGGTTTGATGTTGGTGGTTTGATTGTTTATCTGCTTTACTTTTCCCCACTGCTCAAGGCAGCTGGTTTTGCTTACCCTCTTTCCGAAGGAGGCGAAGACACGCGGGGTATGCCACGTGCTTTCCGTGTTTAGCCTCTCGATGGAGGATGGGTCTATGCTCTTACTATAGGAGGTAAAGACTCGATGGGTAGTATATCTACTCACCGTGTTGAGCCCTTCGTGTTTAGTAGTATAGGATGATTTTCTAGAATGCCTGGGAATATGGGGAAGGTAATTCCATATTTAATGTTTGTTTAAATGGTGATAATCCACGGGGATGGAGAAACTGGAATTTAATAGTGATTTGAATCCTAAAAAGGAGCAGTTTTAAATGTGATGCCAATTTAGTTTAATGTGGTAAATTTTTCATGGTTAATTAATGTTTAAATAATTAATTAACGTATAGTGGAACTGATCAAATGAGAATGGAGTAATTTAATAAAGCTCTTCAAATGGTTGTGTGCTTATAGGATACCTAGTCTTAGAAGTAGCAGCCTGGAGTCTGAGAGACGTTAGCTGCAGTTGTGCCTATGACTAGGTAATTCCCATAGTGTGGTTGTGAGTTATATATATTCTGTACTTTTGTGTTTCTATGTGCTACTCCACCCTGTCGGTAAGGGCAACGGACACCCCGGGGATTCTGAGCCCTGGGGGGTGTTTTCCCCAACATTCTGATGGGAGGTTGAATGGATGACTACCCCCTTTAGCCCCGCTCTCTTCTCTTGGTAGATCTCTGTGCTGGTAGGCACAATGGTTAGTTTTACCCATATATGTGTATAGAGGGCTATAATGGCTTGTGGTTATTTCACACACATATATTCTGGATATAGTACCCTATGGACTACTATAGGTGTAACGTGTATAGGCTATAATGGCTTGAGGATCCTTACTCGGAGTATGGGCTGTAACAGCTTGAGGTATTATACCCGATGTATGATGCATGTTATGCGAGCTGTGGTGGATCCCAGAAACTACTTGGTTACCTTTGGTTGTGAGGATGGTGTGGTGCTTCGCCCAAGTGTCTACGGGCAAGCCTATGTGGTGCACGAGGTGCAGATTGTGGAGCTTAGCCCAGGTGTCTGCGGGCAAGCCTTTGGAGAGAGATGCACAGGACGTATGTCCTTTGGGAAAAGCGGCAAACCAGTGGGGAAGTAGTAGCGGGGTACCCTTGATATTCTATTCCATATGCTATATTCTTGTATGTGTTACTTGGTGAGAGTAGCCATGGTGAGGTTGGGAACTTAGTATACCTGTTTAGGTAACGAGTTAGTTTCACTTGTTGTTCAGTGGGCTTTAACATGCTTTCATTACATCTGCATGAGAGGCTTGAGGAGGATCCTACTGAGTATACTGTTATACTCACCCTATGTACATATAAACTGTTTTTCGGATCACTTGGAGCAGGTTGGAGATCATGCTGGTTACTACTAGCTTGCGGTTAGAGGAGGAGCTATTCGGGCTTGTGGTCGCTGTCGTTTTACTTTCTTTTGGGTACTTTTAGTTTTCCCTTTCAGTTGTAGTACTTTTTCATGACATTTCATATATGTACTTGGGTTTCTTTTATATTTCAGTTATGAGTTGGAGTTGGTTGGAGTCTATTCTATCTCTCTCTTCTGCATGTGTTCTCTTAGAGGGAAATGGCTCCCATTTGTGTGTGTATTATACCCTCGGTGCTAGTCGCCAACCCGGGGCCTACTGGAGGCAGGACTCGGGGTTCATTATCTCCCTTCTCACATTGCTGGCCCAGGAGGGGTACACTTTGTGGGGAGGGGGTTGTGACAATTTGTTTTGTATAAGAAACTCACTAATATGATACGATATTTCCATAAACCACCAATTTTCATCACCCAATATCTGATCATATCATTTAATATATGTATTTTCAACATGAACTATCCATCCATTTATGGTTTATAAGAAGTGATAATGTTTAAATGTAGACACACACTACAGGAAATTCGGGCTATAGCCACGGACCTATAGCAACGGTTTTGTAGGTCCGTGGCTATAGCCATTATATTGCCACGCTTAAATTTTTCTTCCGTGGCTAAATCCGTTTCATCCTTTTTTTCTCCTATCTTTTATCGGGCTCCTCCTCCCGCAGCCCTCCTCCCCCGATTCGCACACCACCCTCCTCCCGAACACGTCTCCTCCTCCGCCCTCGCAGTTCCTCCTCGCCGCGCCCTCCTCCTCCCCGATGCCTCCTCCTCGCCGCGCCCTCCTCCTCACCGCGCCCTCCTCGCCGCACCCTCCTCCTCGCCGCGCCCTCCTCCCAGACGCCTCCTCCTCGCCGCGCCCTCCTCGCCGCGCCCTCCTCCTCGACGGCTCCTCCCCAACGGCTCTCTTCCGACGCCGAGGTCGACACCCCCATCTCCCTCCCGACACATTTTCCTCATCTGCAGCTGTCTTCCTCGGTAATTTGTTTTTTTTTTCTACAGTTCATCAACCTCTTAGAACCCCCTCCTCCTCCCCCTGTTTGCGATTTCTGTTAGGTGTTCTAGGGTTCTTATCATTCCAGGTGAGGGTATCACAATTATTTGATAAATGGTGTTATTATATCATTAATTAATGATGATTTTTTTTTTGTGATTAGTATGAACCATGATGATTTGCATATCAATTTTACAACATCTAGAGGAGTTGTTTTCCAAACAGCAACACTACAATTCATCAGAAAATAGAATGGTGGCTCAACATATCTTGCTATAGTTCACTCACGATGAAATGTTATTTCAGATTCATCATCTATCAGTATTATGTATTCAGTATACACATACAAGTACACTAAATCTTGGAACCAATTATATCTCGGTTATCAAATAGAAAAATTGGATCATGTTTCTAACTATAAACCAGTTCATGAGGTTGAAGGGGATATAAAGGGAAATAGTTGAACATTTGAGGAATTAGAATCATATAATAGAATCTATTTATTATGGTCCTCCCATTGAAAATATGAGATTTTGGTGTTTACCTTCCGATGATGTTGGTGCTTCTTCTCATTCTATTGTATCCACCCACCATGATTCCTGTTACCCAACTTCATTAAGTCAGTGGGAAACTATAAAAATTTATATTTACCTCAAAACTATAAAGATCCTTGTTCAAAATAATGGTATTTATATAAATGAAAATAGCAATATATAAGCACCTAAAACTATTTATTTTTATAATTACATTGAGATGGTGGATTCCTATTATGAATATAGTAAATCCTATTTTCATTCAATGGACCTCCTTGATGAATGCCCCTCCCTGTTCTTGGATGACGTCACCCTGAGACATCTTTGCGCGAACCCCCTCCCCGTTCCCAACCGACATCTTCACGCAAAATCCCCATATGGGGGGAAGGATGAAATAGAGGTTAAATTTAACACCATTAGCCAACATGCTCTGTGAGTGTGATGAAGGTTAGACCAATCCCATGAAAAGGGGTCTTGATCCGTTATTTTTTCCATTAGATGTGTTCCCTTAACTCTCTTGATACTCTTTTTTTGTTGAATTGATGTTTTGAACATGTATTTAGGGTCTGTTTGATAGCACTAATGAATTGAAAATACCTTAATTTTTTGTTTCTGGTTATGTTTTGACTCCTTCAGTTGTATAGAAACTATTTGATATTTCAAAACATGTTGAATATCTCAATTTTTTTGTATTCTAAAACCCATTTTCTGTTTACTATTATAAAAAATTCTTATGATTCTTTTAATCCTTTCTTGATGCAGCCCTCATTTGTTTATTGCTATAAATGATTCTTTGTGTCAAGAACTTGATCATTGGTTATGGAAATGAAAGGTTTAAATAAGTTGTGTCAATTAAAATTCCTTAGAATCACATTCATAGGTTTTTTATCCTAGATTTAGATAAATCAATATCTAAAGATTCTTATTTCAATTTATATTAGAATAATGCAAACATTTGTTACTTGTATTTTCCACTATTTTGAGATTTTCTCACTGGTGTCATTGTAATTATTTGGAAATCCAAGAATTTAAGAATCTATTTCTGAATTATTTAACCTTTATTGGTTTATATTTTTTATGAACATGGTAAATTCCTATGTTTTGGAATTGCATTCTCATGTTTTTTACCCAGATTTTATGTGAATTTGTCTATGCAGATTATTATTTTTTTTCTATGAGACCTATCCATGTATTCCATACATGAATTTTCCACTGGTTTGTACCATCATTTTGAATTCCTAGAATTTAGGAATCCATATTGGAATTAGTTTATGTTAATAGGTTTAGAGTCAAAGAATCTTTACTTCCATAGAGCATGGATGATAAACCTATTTACCCTACACACCAGGTGTTCAAAGATAATGTTAGATGTTTGGGAATCACCTTCAAACCTCTAACCATGTTGAATATCTCAAAAAAATATTCTAAAACACATTTTCTATTTACTATTATAAATAAATTCTATTATGACTCATTTAATCCCTGCTTGCTGTAGCCCTCATTTTGTTTATTGTTGTAGATGATTCTTTGTGTCAAGAACATGCTTATTGGTTCTAGAAATGACAGGGGTAAATATTATGTGTTAATTTCAATGTTTTAGAATTTTATTCGGTTTTTTTATCCAAGATTTAGATAAATTAATCTATAAGGATTCTTATTTCTATTTATATGAGAATTATGCAAGCATTTACTACTTGTATTTTCCATTGTTTTCTAATTTTTTCGTTGGTGTCATTATAATCATTTTGAATTCTTGGAATTTAGGAATCTATTTCCAAATTATTTTACCTTTATTGGTTTATATTTCTTATTAACTTGGTAAATGCCTATGTTTTGGAATTGTATTCTCAAGTTTTTGACCCTCGTTTTAGGGGAATCAGTCTGTGTAGATTCTTGTTTATGTTTCTATGAGAAATATGCAAGCATTCCATTAATGAATTTTCTACTGGTTTGTGATTTGATCACTGTTACATTCAATTGGAATTCCTATAATTTTGGAATCCATCTTGGAATTATTTTATTTTTATTGGTATAGAATCATAGAATCTTTACTTGTTCTAATATTACCACTTCATCAAAAATATTAACCATAAATTCATTATAATGTTTAGTAGCTTTCATCCCATAACTAATGCTACTAAGCCCATGCAGGTTATGAATGTCTCTATAGAGAAAATGCACTGCTGTACAGATCTGGAAAATATCATAAAACATCCCACAGATACTTCACAGGCCAGGTATAACTATTTCACCACCTATAGATAGTGAGCACTGTGCTATAAAATCTGGTAAATATTTATAATCATAACTCTGTTTCTAATTGTTTTCTTGCAGAATATTGATTTTGATGAAGATTAAGATGATTGATTATAATGTCGAAGATAATGATGGTATGAAAATAATGTATAGCATTGTTGTTACAGTTTTTGTAAATGAATTCTAATAACAATTGTTCACTAGATGATGCTGATCTTTACTTATTGCAGATGAGACGTTCTATGATTGATCGTACCCACCAAAGTTCTGTACATTGGATGATGCTGATCATTTTTTTATTCTACCATAGCCACATTCTCCTCTCGGTATTTCTATTTCACGGGAGTTCTTGTTCTGTATATCTTTCTCAACTTCTGGATGGGTTCCCAAGTTGGCAAATCTCGTAAAAGGTTCTATTCTTATTTGCTTCTTTCTTCACATTTGCTTAATGTTTCATTATGTGATGTTTTTTGTGCATTTTTCCTCTGTGAATTTCAGGTTCAATGTGCAGTATCCGGCACTCCCTGAGTAGATGCATGGGACATCCACTGTACCTGCATGTAAGGCCACTGCCTGACCCAGCACTCCCGGAGCAGATGCAGTATCAACAACCATAGAATTATCCTAAGGAGCATTAGGACTAACAGTGTGAGAAAACACTGGCTGAGCCTGCAAATCAGGTTCATCAGAACCTACCTGGACTGAACCCTGTGAATTCTGATCAGCAAGAGTACTTGCACTGTTGCCTGGAGCATGCACCGGCCATGGAAGACCAGACCTATCAAAGGTCTTAACATGTGCCTATCCCTTCATACATAAAGCATCTGAATGACCTTCAAATTTCATAGCCCACAATCTTTAATCCTCTTACAATCACCTTCCATGTGACCAAAGAATTGGAAGATGAGGCAGAAAAGGTTCTATTCTTATTTGCTTCTTTCTTCACATTAGCTACTTTATTGTATTTATTACTCTGCTCGATTGTATTATTATCACATGATCATCAGTAGTTTCATTTTTTTGGTGCTCCAACTCTTGTGTATGTAGATTCATATCATATTCTTTCAACTTTTCTACTACCGGGTATGTTATACCTGAATCGTCTGATCATAGGGTGTCTACTTAGCGTACAATTTTATTGGACCATCCGATGATCCTCTATTGCATATTGTATTCTCACAGCGTATATTCTTTCCTCTGATTGCAGTGTACTCCATCCGATTATCAATCCGATATTCTCACTCTGCCCATTCGTGTCATTGCACGACCCCTTCCACCTTCATTTCAGCCCGCTGCCACCAGCATTCCAGCCCGCAACAGCCCCCCCCCCCCCCCCCCACCTTCGAATCAGCCCGCACCATCCCCCCAACACCTGCAACCAGCCCCCTTTCACCCGCATTCCAGCCTCCTCCTGCTCCCTTCGCTCCTGGTCGGAAGATGCTGCCCCGCGGATGTCGCTGGATCCGGCCAACACGCCGCGGTCACGCCGCGGTCACGCCGCGGTCACGCCGCGGTCACGCCGTGATGTGTCCCTGCTTCAGCCACATCCAGCAGGGGGGAGGGGTGTCCAGCGGGGGGGAGGGGTGTCTGCGGTCACGCCGCAGTCACGCCGAAATATATCTATACGTTTGTAATCAATCTAAACAGAGAATAAGAATGGTGTAACTTACACCATTCGATCCAGTATTTCGAATCTTTTCACAAGTGTTTGATTGTGATCACATAGAAGTCGCTGAATGATTCCTTCAGAGGTATCCACAAATCATGGGAATCACCCGACACTTAGTAGGACCTCTCTCAATACCAGTCCTTCCTTCTTGTCGAAGTTTTCACAAGCGTTTGATCGAGATCTCCGAGAAGTCACCGAAAGACTCCTTCTGAGGTATCCAAGGTTCATGGGAATCACCCGATGCTTAGGTAGGGTCTCTCTCAACACCACAGTCTGTTAGAACCTTGTTTAAAGGTGGGAGAGAAACAAGAGCTAGAGAGAATTGGCTTTGAGGAGTTCTAACGATCACATGATCTCATCCATCAAGTGCAACCACTTGCATAGGAATTTAACCAATTCATATAGGCCTTCGAGAACCTCAAAATGTTCAGCCAATTCATGGTACGTTACACAAATGTCCCAAACGTTTCATCTCATTTGAAGCGTACGGCTCAATCCCATTAGTAATCGTTTAACATTTAAATTAAACGATTATGTGAGATGTTCAAACTCCCCAAATCCATCGAAACAGAAAGAAGCTTCGAGCGGAAAGGCTCTAAATCCATTTTATTAAAAACAAAAGATGACATAAGAGAGGAGATGGGGCTAGACATTGATAAAACTGCCTTCATAATAAATCATTTCATTTTCATAACCCCCCTCCCCGACATCATCATCCCATTCCAAGTTGTAGGTAGATGAGCTATCAGACCTAGTCACCATCGTTGTTCTCCATTGAGAGCAGTCTTTCTTCTTCCTTGATTTCCTTGAATAGACAATTTGAAATCCCTCTTTATCAACTGAAGGAAACTTTCCCTTGCTTAAAATATCCTTACATGGATCACTTCTATGGGCATAATCATCATTTTCTATTCCGGCCAACTTCCCCCTATATTATTAAGCTCCATTTGCCGATTGATCTCATCCTGGATCTGAGAAGGTTGAACCATTGGTTCATGCTGCTAAGACCCATACTGAGGCTGCCCCAGTGAAGCACCCAGCTTCTGACCCAGGTTACTGGATCCTAGGCCCAGGGCCTGGATCTCTTGTTCCTTCTCCTGCAGGTCCTTGCAACTGGAAGTCAACAGGCCGCTGATTTTCATCCACAGACTGGACACAATCAGCCCGTGCTACTGAGAGTTTCTTCTGCCCTTGAACAGATTTAACCTCTCCAGACCCAATTCCATGTTGCTCCAAGCCTGGATCATCAACATTTACCTACACCTGTACACCTGATGAGATCAGACCTTGACCCCGCTGCTGAGAGGCAGCATCAAACTCTGACCTTGACTTATCTGCTCCTGGCCTCTGATTTTCATCCTCTATCCGGCCACTAACAGCCCCTGCTATAGTTAGTTTTCCCTTCCCCTGAACCTCACCAGCCCCAGTCCTGGTTGCAAATATGGATCATCAAAATTCACCTCCTCTTGAAAACCTTCACCTGAAATATCAGAAGCATTCCCCTTCATATTGCTGACTCCAGTCCCTGGTTGATCACAACCTGTTCCTGCAAGACCCTGCCCAAGTTCCACACATCCATTTCCTACAACAGCCTGACCAGAGCCATTCCCAGCTCCAGGACCATTCTTTCTCTTCTTACAGAAAGTCTGAAAATCATGTCCCTTCTGCGCGAAAAAAGAGCAGATAAGTTTCATTCTGCATCTCTCTTTAGATTTCCCTATAGACAGACACTTGGAACAAAATGCAGGTAGTTGTTCATACTCAATTTTCAAAAACAATTCATCTTCATTTGTGGATAACACAACCCGATCAATGAGGGTGGAATTAAGGTACACTTCTAGATGAACTCTAGAAAAATGCACATTATTATAGCAAAATACCCATAATGTGCCTCCTCAGTTGCTCTATCCATTTTGATGGGAATGCCAATTGTAGATGTAATGTCAAATAATATCCTGGGGGGGGGGGGCTGGGTGCAGGTGGTACTGGGGGTTCAGGGGGGTGTCAAGGGTGGGGAGTGGGTTTGGGTTTGGGGGGGGGGGGGTCTGTCCATGGGGTGTCTAGGGGGTCCAGTAGGGGGAGGGGCTGTCCAGTCTTAGTGGGGTCACTACATGTGAGTCTTAGTAGGGCTGCTTTCTAGGGGGGTGTTTGTCCAGGGGTGGGGGGTTTTGTCCAGCAGGGGTGGTGCAAGGGAACATGGGTGTGTAGGGGGTCCAAGGGATGTCTAGGGGGTCCAGGTGTGTCCAGGGGGTCCAGGCAGGGGGGAGGGGTGTCCAAGTAGGGGGGAGGGGTGTCCAGCAGGGGGAGGGGTGTCCGGCAGGGGGGGTTATCCAGTAGGGGGAGGGGTGTCCAGGGGGTGCAGGGGGTAGGGGGAGGGGTGTCCAGCAGGGGGAGGGGCTGTCCAGGCAGGGGGGAGGGGTGTCCGGCAGGGGGAGGGGTGTCCGGCAGGGGGAGGGGTGTCCGGCAGGGGGGTGTCTAGCAGGGGGGAGGGGTGTCCAGGGGGTGTCCAGTGGGGCTGTCCAGTTGGGGCATGGGGGCTGTCCAGTGGGGTGCAGGGGGGCATGGGGGTGCGGGGGGGGGGGTGTTCAATGGGTCTGTTCAAGGGGGTTGTCTAGGGGGTTGCAAGGGGGTGCAAGAGGGCTGTCCAGGGGGGCATGGGGGTCCAGTGGGGGTGCAAGAGGGCTCTCCAAGGCCGCTTCACCTTTCCTTTTTCTCAACAATCTTGTGATCTAAACCAAACTCACACCAAATTGTTAGTATATAAACTCTGAAGCACAAAGGGTGTGTGACATACCACTTTTAGCATGTATTGATACCATTGCTGCATGTAACTTCCAGCTCTAAACCAGATCTGTTTTCAGCTCTAAAATATATGCTTTGTGAGCACACTTACCCCATAAATTGTGTCTCCCCTTTCATAGGTTTGTTCTCTTCTTCACAACCCAAAACACAACTTGTTTTTCCTTGGACAGCTTTACCACCAAGGATTTTTCTTTTCACTATAGGTTGATTTTTCTTTCTCCAAATCACCTTGCTTCTTAGACTGTCCCTGCAAGCATTTTCAGTACATACCTTGCCTTGGGGCACCCCTTTCACATGAATCCTTCTAGTTTTAGGATCATGTGAGTTCTTCTCATGCTTCCAAGCCCTTTTTGTGTCTTTCCAGGAGGTTTGTGCTTTAGAACTAGTCTTGGAGTTTTTTTCTACATTACTCTCAGCATAGGAGTTTTCTACATGTAGCCCCTGAAATCTGTTCCTCAAAGGAACATATTTGTCGTTGTATTCAAGTTGATTTCTTCCATTAATCCCTACTGAATGCTTGTAGCCTGCAACTGTCGCGGATGAGGATTTTGTTGGATTGGTGTTGCCCGATCTGGTTGGGCCGAATGCTTGTAGCAATGCTGACCGACAGGGGGGGTGTCCAGCAGGGGGGGTTGTCCAGCAGAGGGAGGGGGTGTCCAGCAGGGGGGTGTCCAGCAGGGGGGAGGGGTGCTAAACATGGTCTGTAAATCTGATGTAGTTCAGTCTGTTCTTGTCTTATCTCATGCTGCTAAACATGTCAGAATTGGTGAATTGGTACCTGTTAAACTTGAATCTGGCAGTGCTGAAGATGTTGTGGTTATCAGATCAGATAAACTTGGTTATCAGATCAGGGGGCAGGGGGACTAGCAGGGGACTGAAAGGGGGCCTAGCAGGGGTGAGGGGGCAGGGGGGGCTGGCAGGGGGACAAGCAGGGGGCAGGGGGGCTGGCAGGGGGCAGGGGGGGCTGGGGGTGGGGGCTGGCAGGGGCAGGAGGGCAGGGGGGATGGCAGGGGGGAGGGGGTGGCAGGGGGGCAAGCAGGGGGGGGGGGGCTGGCAGGGGGACAAGCAGGGGGGCTGGGAGGGGGGCAAGAAGGGGGTAGGGGGGGTGGCAGGGGCAGGGGGAGGCTGGCAGGGGGAAGGGGGGGCTGGTAGGGGGGCAAGCAGGGGGCAGGGGGGCTGGCAGGGGGACAAGAAGGGGGCTGGCAGGGGGGCAAGCAGGGGGATGGGGGGGCTGGCAGGGGCAGGGGGAGGCTAGCAGGGGGAAGGGGGGTGGCAGGGGGCAAGCAGGGGGAAGGGGGGAGCTGGCAGGGGGGGACTAGCAGGGGGCAGGGGGGTTCGCAGGGGGGCAAGCAGGGGGCAGGGGGGGCTGGCAGGGGGGAAAGCAGGGGGCAGGGGGGCTGGCAGGGGCAGTGGAGGCTAGCAGGGGGAAGGGGGGGGGGGCTGGCAGGGGGGCAAGCAGGGGGCAGGGGGGGCTGGCAGGGGGACAAGCAGGGGGGCTGGCAGGGGGCAGGGGGGGCTGGTAGGGGCATGGGGAGGCTGGCAGGGGGAAGGGGGGGGGGGCTGGCAGGGGGGGCAAGCAGGGGGCAGGGGGGCTGGCAGGGGCAGGGGGAGGCTGGCAGGGGGAGGGGGGCTGGCAGGGGGCAAGCAGGGGGCAAGGGGGGGGGGGGGGCTGGCAGGGGGACAAGCAGGGGGGCTGGCAGGGGGACAAGAAGGGGGCAGTGGGGGGCTGGCAGGGGGAAGGGGGGTGGACGGGGGCAAGCAGGGGGAAGGGGGGGTGGCAGGGGGGCATGCAGGGGGCAGGGGGGAGCTGGAAGGGGGCCAAGTAGGGGGCAGGGGGGGTCTGGAAGGGGGAGAAGCAAGGGGAAGGGGGGGTTGGCAGGGGGCAAGCAGGGGGCAGGGGGGGCTGGTAGGGGCAGGGGGGGCTGGCAGGGGCAGGGGGGGCTGGCAGGGGGACAAGCAGGGGGGTGTCAGGGGGGGCTGGCAGGGGGACAAGCAGTGGGGGGGGGGGTGGCAAGGGGACAAGCAGGGGGTGGCGGGGGGGACTAGCAGGGGGCAGTGGGGGACTAGCAGGGGCAGGGGGGACTAGAAGGGGGTGTCAGGGGGCGGGGGGACTGGCAGGGGGTGGCAAGGGGGACAAGCAGGGGGGAGGGGTGTCCAGGCAGGGGGCAGGGGGGGCTGGCGGGGGGGACTAGCAGGGGGCAGGGGGGAGCTGGCAGGGGGACAAGCAGGGGCAGGGGGGGCTGGCAGGGGGACAAGCAGGGGGGGCTGGCAGGGGGACAAGCAGTGGGAAGGGGGGGCTGGCAGGGGGGGGACTAGGAGGAGGGTGGCAGAGGGGACTGGCAGGGGGGACTGGCAGGGGGTACTGGCAGGGGGGGACTGGCCGGGGGTGGCAGGGGGGGGTGTCCAGGGTGTGTCCAGGGGGTATTTTTTTTATGGATTTGGACACCCTATAGCCAAGGTTTTAAACTGTGGCTATTGATTTATTGCCACGGTTTTAAACCGTGGCTATAGACATAATGCCACGGTTTAAAACTGTGGCTATAGATTTTTTCCGGCCTTTAGTATAGCCACGGTTGAAACCGTGGCATTAGGTATACAGCCACGGTTTAACTGTGGCTATAAACCTATAGCCACAGTTTGGACCGTGGCTATAGAGTTAAAGCCCCGGTTCCAAACCGTGGCTCTAGGTCTAGACCTATAGCCACGCCAAACTTAGCCACGGTTCCTCAAACCCTGGCTATTACCTATAGCCACGGTTTGAGGGCCTATAGCCATGGTTTTGAACCGTGGCTACAGCCCGAATTTCCAGTAGTGACATTTCCTATTAAAGGCCTTTGAAATATTATAAGTAAATATAGGGACTCTATCCATGATAATTGATATTGGAAGGCAATGAAGAAAAACCACATCATATGTATATAGATTTTCTAATTATTCTATCAAATTATTCTCTAAAATTGATGTAAAATAGGATTATTACTTAGTATATCCACAACTACCCAAGTAGACTCTTGAATTATCAATTTTTCTAGAATATACACTATGATACATATTTGAAAAAATATATCACTAATAGAATAGGAAATGGTTGCAACATTAATATTGTAAATCCTTTACCTACCAATGGTTAAGGAATTTTATAACATAACTAATAAAATCCCTCTTCATACAGGGGAATGAAAACTATATTTTTCAATCCAATAGAATTTTTTTAGAACCAGTGTGAATAGAAAAAATAGAACAGTGAATACACTTTAAATATTTCTCACTTATAAATCAAGGAATAACTAACCATATTTGGAAATACAATGTCAAATTCAAAAATTGCAACCATATATCTATGGTCACCAAACCATTTAGAGAACCCCTCATAACAATTAATTTTGATTCTAATTAATGCACATAACTTTCTATATTTAATAAATTTGGTGTAATAATGATACTTGATAAGACCATTCACTCACATTTTACAACTATATCTAAATGTGTTTTTCTGAATAATTTTATGAGTTTCCAATTTTCCTTATCTTCTTTATACATATACCCATGATATTTAGGAGTTAGTTCATTTTATATCATTTTTTCATGACTAAAAATATATAATTGATCAATGTCAAAATATTGTTAATAATTAATCCAGTAATGTTACCTAAAATTTAAATCAATTTATACAAAGATATCTCTTTAACCCTTTTAAACTATGTAAACTATAAATATCACACCAAATGGGAAATGACACCATGTATTAAATGCATTCCCAAACACTAAAAGATCGAATTCATGTTCGGAGTAATTTTGTTCATGCATCCTCAAATGGAATGGGGAATGCACAATGAAATGATTTCACTATATAAAGATACATCTAATTCTAGTTTCATAATCATCACAATAAAAAATATGCATGTCGCCCAACTCAATAAATATGAAAAGCGTATGAATTTCATCCTTCTCTTCTTCACCTAAAAATATATCTATAATTTAGGAGTCCACAATAATGGAATATCATTTCTAATAAATGAATTCATCATTGAAGCTACAAATAATAAATCATCTTAAAAGTTTTAATAATACTAATATAAGACATAAAAATATACCTCAATGATTTAAATTGGAGATTTCCATGATGATGACATGTTAATATTTTTGAGATAAACTATATACTATTTTATAAAATCACATTCCTAAGAGATTTGATTTCCTAGATAAACAATATACACATGGATAATTTTATATATGGATGATGATATAACATTATGTTCCAAAAAATCATTAAATGTCACTTGTGATAGTTTTGTTATCATATATACACAAGTAAGTCATTGATAAATAAAATTTAACAATAATTATTATCCCAAAAAAATATTTGATTCAAAAATTCCATAAAATACATGTAATGTTAATGATAAATAATTTCATAACCAAGTGTTCATTATGGTCATATCTCTATAAGAAATGATATATTTTAATATCCTAATTTTTTATATTGAGTTGAAGGTATCTTGAGCTCAATTTGAAAATGGAAAACCATGTTGTTCCCTTTAAAAGATTGAATAAACACTAATTTATTAAAATTGGATATTTAATCCTTATGATAAATTTATTTAACTTATTATAATCTACATATAAGAAAAATTTGTGATATTTCTTCTTATCATAGAGCATCAGTGCCACCCATGGTAATATTTTATCTCTGAAAAACACTTATTGCTATAAATCATCCAATTTATCTTTTAAATTTCTTTGTTCAGCCTTTGTCAAAGAATATAATGGATGATATATTTAACTCATTCCTATAAATAAACCAATCAATAAATCTACCTCAGGATCTAAAAAACCTTTTGAAATCATATGTAAAACATTGAGATAGTGGTTTACTATCTTTATGGACCCGACCTGACAGACCACTTCTATTTCCCCCAATACCATCACCACAAAATAAAATAACATACTCTCAGAAAATGTTTTTAGATATCTTTATCTACTTGAATTAAAATCCATATCACCCATAAATATTTTCATCTCACCCTTTATATTAAAGAACATGAACTTCTAATTATAAAAGCCGATTTGAGTATTATATGTAATCGACCAGTCCATAGATATGATGATATAAAACATTGAAATATTTAGGATGGTTAAATCCCATGAAAATTAGACACTTATTATCATCGTACTGCATGATAGCCACATTAATTATTAATAATCATATCTCAATGTTATATGGATTCACATAATATATGGTTTCATTTTTACTCATAAACCAAACTTATCAATTATTCATTTCCTAATAAATGAATATATATCATCGGTATCCAATAATGTGAAAATCATATTAGAATCAAGAAATAAGTTACTTATAACCATATAAGGTCATACACTTACCATTTTCATCTCATTATCTATTTTAAATATAAAAACTTAAGTCTTCATATAATAGGATTATTTGGAATTCTATAATAGTTTCATCTTATATCCCCATGTAGTCATAGATTTAGTCCTTATAATGTGAGACTATTAGAGGAAAATGTCATATTGAGATCTCCCTACCAAGTCCTATGATACTGGTTTTTAATTCAAATCCCCCAAAATAGAATCACTATTCGGGTTCATGTTATAGTGATTCAGGGATCATTGATTACCATACCGATAACAATTCCAAGTTTTACATTGGAAATCCCTCTTCAAGTGGTAAAATTAATCAAATTTATTGAATCCCACCAATATAAAGGAAGTAATCACTGTGTATTTTTTATATGATACCCTTGACTTGTGATTATAACCCTCTTACTTACTCTTATTTCCACAACTCAAACAACTGCCACCTCCTGGTCAGGTAAAAATGTTTTCACCAAAAGGATTTCCTATAATGTTTATCTTTGATACAACATAAATATTAACTATTTCAATATATGAGTTGATGAAAAACACAAATTACATAGATTTTATTCAAAATCATAATCATTATTAAAACATATAATCTTTTAAATAACTCACTAGGAGATACTTATGGTGTAAATTGATCCAAATTCATAGACTTAGGGGGTTAATCCATGATAGACATCTCTCCCTATCGAAAGAGAAATCACTCATTAGTCATTGATATTTGTAATTTTGGAAGATATTAGTGTTAATTAAACATTTTCTCATACCATTATCAAGTAATACCCTCACACAACATAGAAAGTTTGACTAAATATCACAACTCTATTATGATTCCATAGTACATGTACATTAACAATTTTATATTAACATATTTCATATTATCCAAAAAATTAAAGATCCTTTTGATGATATTTAACTAATATACCAATGATTCTTGTCTAAAATACCACCAAAAGACCAAATTATTCTTAATTTTTAAATCCCATAACTTATTCACCTATATTTGTAGAGTATATGTAACCCTATTAACAATTTGATAAGATTTTTACCAATTCCATAAGAATTTATAATCCAGTGGTGAATTATTTGGAAATACATTTGTTTTTGATTCCTTATGTAAATTAACTAGAGATCTACATGGTTGTTTTGTTTTAAAAATCCCAAACAAAATCTAATAACATATTCTATAAAATAAATTTATATAGCCACTACAATTTACAAGATCATTTCACCACATTACCATAAAAAGTACATGGTAAAAAGATTCTATAAAACGCTACCATTACACACATATGAAGGATTCATTTCTATATAAGTTTCCCTTTACAAACCATATTCACAATTAGGGAAGGTAATATTTTCATAGTGAAATCTATTTTGAAAGAAACTTTTTTAAATTCGTTATTTTAAAATAAAACTTATTAAAATACATTTCGCAATGAAATATATAAATTTATTAAAACCAATAACACTATTATGTATTTGCTATCACTAATTATGACAATATATATAAGAACTACAATTTTCCATAAACATAGAAAAATATCTACAAAATATCTAATTATAACCTATTGGATGTTAATTAACTACTTGGTATAAAAATACATCCCTATAACATACACTTAAATATAAATCAGTTAGTGATGCATTTTTAAAACTATTTAATGATTCCAAAATCAACCAATCTTTGTGACTGCATCCAAACTAAACCAAATGTATACTATTTGTAATATCCCAACCTAAATCATCACCAATTATTCTCATAAGTGTTAATTCAAAATAGAACAATGCCTTAAAATCATCATAATGATCCCCAAAGTCCAAAATATAATGCAAATTGATTATATAATACCATTTTAGGGATGTTTTTATATCAAATAATCTATATTACTCATAAATAAATTTATAAATAAAATTATCATATGGTATATGTGTAACATACATACCCAACCTGTGAGACAAAAGAAACAATATCAAAGTATAAGTTCAACATAGTATAACATATATAGAAAATAATGAAATAATTTAACCCTAAAAGACTACATAACAAGACTCATTACATTCACAAGTTATAAATCTAAAATATAAAGGCTGATGAGTCTATAAAATGGATCCACAAATAAAACCTCCAAGTCTCCACAAAACTCTCTTATCCACTATATCTTCTTGTAGGAATTCCACCTATGTTGCTTTATAGACATTTATATGGTACATAATTAGTGAGGTTTAATTTATTAACCATTCCTATATTATGCTACATAAATTATACCTATCCATAATGGTATGTAAATAAGGAGTATGTAAAATTCCATATATCATATCGTCAATACATCCTATAAACAACATAAATATGAAGAACAATAATAATTAAGTGTCTTTCATAAAACCTTCCCCAACCCAAAAATTTTATAAAACCCAATTAAATCAATTAATATTTCAAAATTAATAATTTTGTATCTAAATCATAATAAATATAAAAATCTCTATCCTTTCCAAAACCAATAACCTACATACCTACTTCCTCAAACAAATCCCATGGGAACACTAGGACTATGAGTAACCAAAAAAATGGGTACAATTTTCTTGTGTTTTCCCTAAAAACCAGACCATTTATATTATCCCTATTAATCTTGATTGGAAATCCACAAAAAAAGTAAACTTTTATAATTAGCATGGAAAAACCAAATAATTTACGCACACTTGAGTATAAATTCTAATTTATGTTCAAACTATCCCCAAAAATATCCCATAAATAACATTTATATATTTTATATAAATTTAAAGAAATATAATAAATTAATAAAAAATTAAACATAATCATCACTTTTCAATATCACTTATTTTTTTAGAATTTTACACACCTTGAAATCAATTTTTCACCTTTTTTCAAAATCTACTCACATAAAATATCTTAATTCTATAAATAATAATAATAATTAAATCATTTTGACATTATAAAAAAAATTAATTCAAACTACACAGCAAGGCCAATATATGTTTTACATAATAGAGTATCAGAGAATCAACCTACCCTAACTCGGTGATAAAGCATAATCTCACTACAAAACTTGAGATCTATGCTCTCTCATCCCTTTTCAATCACTATTTATATGTCACACAAACATACAAGGATACGAGGAAGGTTGAGATAAAAAGGATAATATCACAAAAAAATTCCCAAGAAATACCCTAGGATTAGTACTCTAAGTATGTGGAAGAAAATGGATCAAGAATCACTCAAATTTATGTCAATTTGATTTTTAAGGATTTAACGTGAATACATGACCTACATACACGGGCTAGGAGACTATTTCTTTGGTTATTTATTCCATACTATAATTATTTTTAATAATTTATAGTAAACATGCACCATCCTAATTGACATTAGTCTGGCCTTTCACTTGATTTTAGATATCCCAGAAAAAATTCCTTGGACACTTGGGAATAAATCATGCTCTACTGACTATGAACCAAGCAATGTAACCCCTAAAACCCTTCTAAATCACCAAACATCACCAACCAATAACCCAATATTCAATATACATCGATTATAGTTATTAAAATCTTTTAGATGGAACTAACCCAAGGTATATTTATTATTACTACTTTGATTTCAACCACATAAAAATATTGGTTAAGGGAAAAAAACTTTTAGTGATAAATTAATAAGTAAAATCATTAGTATATGTACCATTAGTTTTATAAAGTATACTCTTATTATATTAATTTATTATATTTATAGATTAAAAAATATCTTTCCTAGTATTATATAGTTATTTTATAGTTGTTTTATAGTTTCTTTTGAGAATTTTGTTTATATAATCATTTATTCAAAAGGAATTCTTTAATTTTCGACATCTCATTTTTAAAATATTTATATCAATAATTTAAAATTTATTTTTAAAAAACATATTAAATTGTTGAGTGTAAAATATATTGATTCATGGTAATGGAATATATGCATATTTCCCTGTAGAAAACACAAACACATTTCAAAGTCAATAAGAACCAACTCATAATACATTTTTCTAAATTGAATTTCCAAAATTACATTTTGTATAAGAATTGAAATCATGGTAAAAAATAAAAAACTACACTATATTATAAAAAATAAGTATCCAATTAAAATGATATATTTTATTACACATATATTTATCTTTCTCATCCCATGTAGGTTTTATATGAGGTAAATATAAAACCTTTTTTGTTTCCAATTATTATACAAGATTTATATGGGTATATTTTATTGAAATAAAATTTTATCATGTAAAAAAATCATTTTTTCCCAATATATTTTTTAAATTTTATAAATGGAAAAATTGGGGTGTGGGAACCAGATGAAATTAACGTAGTAAATTAACTCAATTGATAAGATGAGGAAAAGAATTATAGTAAAAAAATATTTTGGACCAAGGTCATCCAATTTCAACTATGAGAGAATCCTATATAAAAAGATTGAGAAATAAGGTAGAAAAAAATCTAGTGGAATATAATATATATTAAACTAAGAATATGTTGGTTAAACACTTTTATACATAGTGAAAAACATATATTAAATTTACTAAGATAACAAATAATAAAAAGTCTTATAAAATCATATGCATTCAGAGTGATCATGGGGGAGAGTTAAAATACAAAGACATTGATGAACATTTTTTTCCACAAGGGTATAAGATTTTATTTTTCAATCCTATAACCCTATAAATAAATTTTATTATTCAAAAAAGTAATTTAAATTTTAATTAAATTTTAAGAACTATAATGAATTAATTCAAACTCTTCTAGTAATTTTGGACAAATGTAGTCAATATTGATTGTAATTAATTAAACTATGTTATAATAAGAACATTATAAAGGACCTATGATATTTTGAAAGGTAATAAACCTAAGGTTAGTTATTTTATGATATTTTAATGAATATTATATATTATTTTTCTAAAAAAAACATAAAAAATCTATTCATAAATTGAATTAATATTTTTTCCCTAGTACTCCATCTCATGTAAATCCTAATGAATATTTAGAAAAATTATATAAGACAACAAAAGAGTTAATTCATGTAAATGTTTAGGATAATTCACCTAAACCCTAATACCAAATTGATTATGTTGAGGAAGGACTAGAAAATTTGATTGTTAGTGTTCCAAAAAACATAAAATTATTTAATATTAAGTAATAATAGCTTCCATTTATATTTATAAGGGAATAAATAAAATAAAAATAAAATTATTAATAGAATATTATCTATTATTTGTAATTATATTCTCATATTAAAATGTTATCATGAAAAAATTTGAATATAGAGCATTTTTTCACACCTAAAACCCAAAAATATTAATTGTTCCATTAATAATGAAAATTGATCCCTTATAAGGAATGAATAACTAAAAAAATTCTTATTTAATAATGTTTCTAAAACTTTTGAAAGACCTAATTATCATCTCATTATTTATACCATATTGGTTTTTTATAAATGAATTTGAAATGAAAGGGAACATAAACAAAAACTTGAAAATACTTGTAGAAAAATTTTATAATCAAGAATGAGGTATTGATTATAGTGGAATATTTTCACTCGATGAATGGCATCGGTTCATTATACTCATGTTTGGATTATCTAATCATGAAAATTTAAATATTTTTCTAATAGATATTAAATTTTCATCTTTAAGTGGTTTTATTTATGAAAATTTACTTGTAATGAAAATTTTCCAGTTATAAAGATTGAAATCATGAAATATTGTATTTAATTAAACCATAGACCTTTATGGATTAAATAAATTCCATATTTAATTAAATAGGTCAAATAAACATGTTTTAGATAATAAATCCCTTGTTATAAAATGAAATTATACATTTTTTAAAATTGTTTTTCAAATAATCTATAACCTGTAAAAATTAATATTGTTGATGTTATTTTTTTTCAACAATATAATCATTTTGTAAAGAATTATTTTATATAATGATGAAATTATTTATAATTATCTTTATAGTAGAATAAAATTGTTTCCTTGTTTTCTAAATTAAGAAAATTGAGGATGGGATTTTTATAACCCAATGAAAATATAAAAATGAACTATTAAAGCATTTTGTGTGGATTACATTAAGGGAATTAGTATATCTATATGTAATTAATATAAATTAACATTGGAAAACTCTATTAAATTACTGGATTAAAAGATTTATAGGGACAATATTTTGTGCCTTAGTTACCATATTGTGTCGCAATGAGAAATTATGTTTACAGTTTTCATCTATGATCATTTTCAATCTAATCCTAATAAATATCATTTAAATGATATCAAAAGGGTTTTAAAATACCCTTATGGTACCAAGAAATTTTGGTTTGTTTTATCAAAAATATACATTACAGTAATTTATTTGGATTTTTATTTCAGTTTTTGTTAACTAGATTGAAAATGTATAAGTGTGACATGTCACTTGGAAAAACATTAGCCTTTTAGTGTAACGAGAAGAAAAAATAAGCCACTCTTTCTACCATTAAAGATAAATATAATGTTATTAGAAGTTATTGTGCCCTAATTATTTGGATAAAGAACACTCTCCAAAATTATATACTAATATATGATCATATTACCCTTAATTATTACATTTTCATTTCTATTAAACATATTCAACACCCATTCACTAATCATGTTGACCTTAGGTATTAATTTTTGAAATATTACTTTAAAAATAGTGATATTATTTTTAAATTTATAATAATGAATCATAAAATGGTCAATATCATTATAAAGTTCAATGAATAATATCATTTTCATTTTTAAGTGAGCTAGGTATATCTTGATTATGAATCATTCATAGACATAATTTAGAAATAATTTTATATAAAATTATATTTTTTTTAAATTCATTATAATGTATTTTAATTTTTATTAAGTCATGTCATGTGTAATTATCTTATATTTAGAATAATTTATTATTAATTCTAGATCATGAATTCAATACTATTCAAATTAAACCTGAAATTTTGATTTAATTTCTTTTTCAATATTAAATTAAATTGTAGTTTTATTTTAAAAGAAAAAATTTATTATTATATCATTTTATCATCATATTTATGAGTGGAAATAAATAATTAGTGGCATAAGAATTTGTTAAGTATTTACTTATATTATTCCTTAATTTAAATGAGTTTTAATAATATTTTAATGATGATTGAGCTTATTTTAATCCCCATTAACATATGATTTGTTTTGTGTTTTTTTATTTACATAGTACAAACCCACATAAAACCTAGTGTAAAGCCTCCAATGTGTTAGTAATGTGAAACATTATTCAAGTTCCATTTTAGTTGTTCAAAAGGAGAAACTCTGGAAGATATTGATTCTTCTATTAAAGTAAGTGTAAGAAAGAACTCTTTAGTGTATTTTTCATATTCAGTATATAACATATTTTAATTAGTGTGCATGCGTTCAGTGGTTCAAATGGTAAAAATAGAAGTAATGGTTTTTTGTGTATGTCTTGTTATATGATGTTACATAAAATTATTCTCGTCATGGAATTCTGGTAAAGGTGTTAAAATGTAATATTCATTTAGATATCTCTAAAAATAACACTCGTTATTCACTAAAACACACATCATATAGATGAACATTCTATAGGTAATCTATAGTGTCCATGATCAATGGTGAAACTTTTATGAATATATGAATTTGATGAATTGGGATGACTTGATGGTTCATACAATAAAATTTGAATGGGAGAACATTCACATGTGTTATATAGTTAAATGTAATTATTGTTCTATTTGGCGGTAAATTTTTTGTGATTTAAATTATCATAACATACAAGTAAATGGAATGCAACATTTCTCACCTATTTATGTTGGACATAATGTATAACCATGTAAAAGAAGTGTTATTTACTTTCCATTTATTTACTGATGATTATTTTAGTGTGAGTATTTCTTGAATGTATGTGCAAGGATTGACTCTGTGTAGTGTATAAGTGAGATTTTTTGTCCAATAATTTACAAAATTTAGTAGTGGTGGTAACATTATTTAAAGAAAATTCAAGTGGTGATTTCTACATTTGAAGTATTTGGATGATTTATTTTCTAGTGGATCAGTGGTGTGCACCACTGAATAAGGCTGTTAGAGATTGGTTCGGGTTTGGGAAATACACAATCAATAGTAGGCTCATGTTACATTCGTCAATGTATTTATTATATTCCACTGTAATTAAGAAATAATATACTATTATAATAATTTATTACATATGAATAAAGAATGTTCTTGATATATAAATTTTATTTTATAGACTTTGGATTATATAGAATATAGAGAGTGGACTATCTCATTCAGAAATATTTTTTAGTTCTGTTGATGGGATTCAACTCAGAGAAGACAATGAAAGTGAAATTGGAATGGCTCGATAGAATGGTTTTATGATTGATTGTGATTTCACTGGATTATAATGTATCCATTAACATTAGAGAGGTTAATACCATGGTTGAGCTAATTAAATATATATATGAAATTAATGAGATGTTGATATCTTCGAATAAAGTGTTTATGATATAGAGGTTATTCAGTATGAGGTTATTGGAAGGAATACCTATGGCCCATCATGTGAATGAGTGAAAATTGATTTTATGGAATCCTAAATCTATTAATTTCAATTTCATGGATGATGTGTGGGTACTGTTGTTGTAATAATCGCTTATGCAATCATTAGATGTGATGGTAACCATCATAATAAAATATTACTATAATACTGTATTGGTGTTTGTAGATGTAATAAATTCGTTTTTGGATGATGATCGCGTATAGAGGGAAGTAAAATCACCTACCAGAATGGTTTTGAATGTGGAAGATAATGGATAGTCACCTCATTAGAAATGAAGTTAGAGAAAATTTAAGATAAGGATGGTGATATGAGTTATGGTAAGTCAGTTATACCTAGACCTATATGTTGGAACTATGGGAAGAGGTGGAATCTAATGTAGGATTATAGGGATCAAAAGGTAAATTTTTAATGATAATTTTTTAGAATTCCATATCCATTAATTCAGTTAAAGGCCATAGCATTTTACTTCTGGGCATCAACAAAACCATGAAATCATGGAAAATTCATTCTAGGAAATCAATCCATTCTATTTAATAGAAAGGATTCATGTTAATTATGTATCTATAAGATTTTTAATGGTGAACTTGGTAAATGATAATATTATTAAAGTAATGGGGAAGGGAGATGTTAACATATGAATGTTGAAAAGGAGCTTCATAAAGTTGAATGAACTTTATTACATACCATATCTATGGGAAAAAATAATTTCCCTTAGTTAGAATGATGAGGGAGGTTTTGGAAAAATATTCACTAATAGTTTATGTAAATATAGACAAGTATCCATGGTTGTTGAAAGTGGTATCCAGGATGAAAAATATATTATATTGCAAGGTAAAATTGATAGATAATTATCAAAGACACAACTTTTGAATGTCTACAGTAGTGTAATTACTGACTTGGTCCTATAAATGAGATGAACATAAAATTTATAGAAAAAAGGTTTTATTTATGTTTAATCATATAGAAATTTAAATTTTTCATAAGTTTATACTCATGAAAAAAAATAAATGTATCATTCTATTTGAATGTAATTAATCCTAGATCTAAATATTAGATATTTCTCAAAAAAATTTATTTAGTGGATTTCCCTAGCTTGTTCTCAGAGAGAATCCTTATAATTAATTACTTTCATTAATCAATCTATAGGTAAATTATTGGTTTAAATTATAAAATTTAATTTTGAGGCGTTTAAAGTGTTTTTTTAATGGAAGGCCATTATGGAAAGAGAAACTAGATGGAAGATAACATGATTAAGGTATGATAATAGTGGTGAGTATAGGGGAAGGTATTTCTAGAACTACTATAGGAATAAATTAATCAAAATGAAAAAAATATACCTAGAGCACTAGAAAAAAACTATTTTAATAAAATGATGAATCAAACATTATATGAAAAAGACCATAGTATGAGGTTATACACTAGAATATACATAAATATTTTGAGGTAAGTGGTTAACTGTATAGTTTAATTTGCTAAATAAATTCTCTCAACATTGATATATAAGGATATTCTATGGGAGATATGATCAAAAAATATAGCATAAGTTAACCACCTCATTATTTTTTATGTTTATCTTATGTCCATGTGGATGCCAAAGAAATCTATAAAATTTATTTTATGTCTCATGCATGTTTCATCATTGGATAAAGTGGTAAAAACATTGAATTTCAGTTATAGGATGATTAAAATCATAAGATAGTGAGAAACAAAAATTCTATATTGGATGAGGAGGTCTTATTAAAAGATGGGAACATAGAGAACTATTGTGTTAAGGTAAAATAATTAACTCACCATGTAATATTTTATCTGAATGGGGATTCTTGAGGAATGAATGTTTTACAGAGTTCAGGGGGAATATAATGTTTAAAAATCATTCTAGAAGAAGTTGTTTGAGAGATATTTAGGACATAAGATGATCGGGCTAAAAATCAGAGGTTGAATTTTTTTTTGGTTTCAGTATTGGAAAGAGAATATCAATATAAATATGTGTGTAGGTCTACCAAAGTTGCACAGTTGATATAATGGTTTGAACATGAATTATATTACTTAATTTTAATGGATTGGAGTTGATCCCAGGATCCGAGTATATGTGATCAATCTCAATTATTATAGTTAGTTGGAGTTAGATATAAAGGATGTGTTATATTCATTATATAAAAATGAAACTTGGGAGAAAAAAACATTCATAATGAAATAAATCACATGATAACAAAGGTTAATTTCATTTCAAATAATATTTTTATGGTAGGAAATGATATAAGGCATTGCTAGTAGTAAAAGGATTTCAACAAAGAGAGGTATTGGACTTCTCGGAGATATTTTCACCGATGGTTTAGCATATTACCATCCAGATAGTCCCAAGCATTGTTTTTATAAAAATATTTGACCTAGAGAATATGTACTTAATGATAGATATTCTTTATAGTGATTTGGAAGAAAAAAATTACAAATATTAACCATTTAGTTTTAATAAAAATCAGGAAAAAATATTTGAAATGAAGAAAAGTATCTATAGCTTGAAATGGTCACCAAGGTAATGAAACCAAAAGTTCTATGCATTCTTTGAGGATAAAGGTTTCATATATAGAAAACTGGTTCATTATTGTTATGTGATGGAATAAGAGGGTTGGGGGAATTATAATCTTACTTTGGTATATATATGATATTATTCTAGTAATTCCGTAAATTAAGAGGATTCCAAAAATAGGGATGACTTTTAAGGAATACTCATGACGAAAGATCTTTTGGATGAAAATTGAAACTCAATAATGATAATTGATAGAGACATTAATGTTGAGACATTGGATTTTTCTCAGTGTGATTATATTCATAAAATAATCAAAAGGTTTTTAATGTCCATATACAAGCCAGTCTCAGCTCTATTGTATGGACACTTCTAATTTTAAGGTAGAAATCATTATAATGGAAGATGAAGTAAACTGTAAGGATAAAGTTCCACTTTTATCGGTAGTGGGAAACCTAGTGTATGCCATCCATTTCACTCATTTAAAAATTTCATTTTCAGTGGGAAATGTTAGTCATTTCATGTCAAATCCATGGAAAGAACAATGGGAATCCATGAAATGGTTCATCTGATATCTCAAAGGATAAACAGATAAAGCATAATATTTCATGACTGATCATTCATTATAATGGTATGTATATGTATAATTTGAGTGTGATTCAAATACTCAGAAGAGTATAATGGGAATTGTGTAAAAATTTCTAGGGATTGATGTTAGCTAGATTCCAAGGATGCAGCTTGTAACATCCAGTTACTATTCTATTAGGTGAGTTTCAAACCATGTTGTGGTTTTCCATTTTTTTCTGAGTAGGCCCAATAAGGAATTGCGAGTATAATTATAATGGTAAAGTAAGAGATTTTTTGGATTCTCAACATGAAAACCTATTTGTTTTTCAATACTGTTATATAATTACACACTATGTAATGTGGTTACAGTACATGTAAATTCTAGTAATAAAAAATATTTTATTCATTAAAAGGTGATGTATTTTTTGGTGATTTTTGGAATTTTCAATTACATTACATTTAATTTTGTTACATGTCATTTAAACTCACGATGGTTGTTTTTTAATAGGTAGTCTGGCTGATTAATCTTTACAACCTATCCAATCATCATTACTCTTGAACCAAGAGCCATTCCTAGGTGATTTTTGAGCCATAAAACCCTTCTGGGTTGGTTTGATCAGAGATTGATCACCATTGTGGTTGTGGTTTGACTCACTAGGTAAGAATTCTCTATGCCTATTTGTCTCATTATCTCATTCTCTTCATCTATTTAGGGTTTTATAGATCATATTAGGATTGAAGGATATAAACCTTGTATTTTTTTAATATTGTTTCTAGTTTTAGTTCTTAGATCTTGTGTGCCTTTATGTTAGTTAGTCATTTCTGTTATGGGTGTTGTGTTTCCATGAAAGGTATGTGGTTTCGTTATGATATCCAACTTTGATTTGACCATAATTACTTGATTTAAATTCAATTTTGTTTTTATTTTAATTGATTGTATTGAAACTACTTTTAATTGGTTTATTAAAAACCCAATTCCAATGAATTGGGGAATTTGGTTTTGGAAATTTGGTTTTTTCATGAAATTAGGAAAAAACCTAATTCATGTGAATTTGGGTTTTTTTGAGAAATTGATGGAAATTTGTGAAATTTAATTTGTTGAATTTAAATTGTGAAATTGGTTTAATGGAAAATTTAAGAAATTAATTTCATAAAATTGATTTCAAATTGTATTTGATAAAAATTGCTTAAAATGGTTTTGATAGGAACCTTTCGGTTCTATCATGAAAATTGGATTTTTTAATTAAAAACTCATGTTATGGGTTTTGAATGAAAATTGAAATATTTGAAATAGAGAAACGGTTGAATGGTGTTTTAAATAGATTTAAAATATATTTCTCGTCATTGTTTTTTTACTAGATCACATGAAAACCATAGGTTGTTAGTGGGTTATTTGAAAGGCACTTTAAAATTTATAATTTTTTAAAACATAAATTAAGAACATCAAATCCCTTAGGTGGTGGTGATGAGTCCACGTTATCCAAATTTCAAAGGGGAATATGTACCTATTGTTATGTCACCTTGAGTGTGGGTCCCTATATCCTGGAACAATCATACCCTCTTTGGTGTGTGGACATTTTTTATGCCTGTTTTTATTCCAAATGAAAGTATACCATTAATATGAACTTCTTTACAATCCTTTTTATTTATATACAAAAATTATTTATGCCATTATTGAATGTTTCCTTTTGTTTAAAGTATTTCCATCATTTGAAATGTATTCCATGTTTTTAACTGTAATGAAAGATTTTATTAATTTGATTGAAATGTCAAGCCTGTTTAATTTAAAATTGAATGATTTTTATTTGCTTAATTAAAAGTTGGAATCTATTTTGGAATCCTTGGTGAGACCCTACTAGGATTTTAGCTCACACCCTACCTATTCCATCATGTTTTTGTAGATTATATCCTTCCAGGTTCGAGCAAGGGTAAAGCACCACTTGGAGATGGTTCTAGTTGTTGATTTGTGGAATTTGAGAGTTGTGACATTTTGGAATTGGGATATTCTTTTAGTTTTTATGGAAATTTACTGTAGTACATTGGGTTTTTTATACATGTATTTCTTTTAGTACACTTCTCCCAATAGAGTTTTTCTTATGTGCATATTGTCTTGTTATCTTAATTATGTGATATTTGTGAAAAAATCACCCCAATCTATTTTTGTATGATATTGGGTGCTAGTTGATAACCAATGGGGATTGAGAAAGCCCTTCAGTCTATGTCAGCACTAGTTTAGTTATCAGGTTACTAGTCTTACCAGGTTGGTTTGTGAAAAAGTGGTATTACAGGAGGTTGATATTCTTGTCTTGGAGTCAATTTCCATTGGGTAATCTTAGTTAGGACATAAGAGGTAGTTGTGATTGAGTGTTTGGCCATCTCTCGCCGTAATGAACCTGATGTCCCAAGGGGTGGTTTAGGGAATACTTATTGTGGATTATTTCTAGTATTTTCCCAAATTTTTATTTGGATAGAGTGAAATCCAAATATTATTATCTATTTGTTGAGATTTATTTTCTCTTATTGCTCAAATTGAGTGTTAATATACTGTCTTCATTATTGTCCGGTGATGTCGTGTAGAATCATAACTCCCACAATATGTGTGAATTGGGTCCAAGAGGAAACTAATGATGATCCTCAGTGAGAGAATCCTCTCACAGACTCGAGTCTAATTGAGGTTACTGTGTGCACTGTCCAAGCTATGGGACAAGAACCACTTCTATTTCCCATTTAGGCTCTAGATGTGGAACCTTAGTGGGACATTCTAAAAATTTGTTCTGAAGAGTTACTTCAATAAAATATAGCACCGTTCAAAGTATCAAATGATCCTAAATATTTTAAGGAGTTTATAAGAAAGATAGAGCGTTTTTTGGGTTCATAGAAACACCTGATGAAATAAATGTGAAGTGTGCCACCTTCATACTAGAAAAAACGAGCATTATATGGTTGGCTAATACGGTGGTGGTGAAGAAACATGAGTGATTATAGTGTAAAAACATCAAATCTATTTTCACCAACCACGCTTATCCAGAGTTTATGGTGTTATCCAAATCTATAGAGTTTTTCAAACATGATCTGGTTGACATGACCATGATAGAGTGTTAAAATCATTTTACTAAGCTAGTACAGTTTGCACCTGAGATAGTTTCAAATGAGAAGATGAAGACACAATGTATCAAGTTGGGACTAATATAGTATATTTGTTCTTAGGTTTTCTTACTAAATATTCCTTCTTATGTTGATGTTTTGGATATATTGTTGATGGTCTAAATGAACCTGCCTAGCAAGTCAGGGTAATTGAGAGTTTCTTTCTCTCCCAGTGGAAGCATGAGTTATTTTAATGGAAAGCAGAATCATTATGATTATCATGTTATTTATCAATATTTGGGTAATTTCATACCTCATGTGGTGATTTGTATAGGTTCTATGATTTTTTAACAATGTCAAAAATGAAAGAATTCAAAGATAGTTTTCACTAAAGCACCCATGAATTATATCTCATGCAGATGTTCGAGTTACTTACACTGGTTCTGCCATATCTGTTCCACTCTGTATAGTGGCACGGAATCAAAAACATGTTATAAAACTATAGGGAAATCAGATTATTCCGGTAAAAAAGGATTCTGTCCACAATCATCTGGAATAAAGATTCTTCACGAACTGTAACTGTCTCCAGGCGAAGTGGATATAGGTTCAGAAAATGATAGAGGTACCAATACTAAAGCTTCATCATTAGTGACTGATCTATTTGATATTGGTGAATCTCATTTGTTTATTTCAACTTGTATTGTTAATCATTTAAATATTTTTATGGATATTTTATCTTATTCATATTACTACACCCCTTGGTACAATGAGAGAGCAGGGTCCCCATAGTCCCTCTTTTGTTTTCTCTCTATCAAATGTTAGGTTTGTTTGTAGTTTTTTGGCTCTCGACATGAAACTGCTTGACGTCATTTTTAGGATGGATTGGATCATTGACAATAAAACTCATATTTATTGCTATCTTCAACGGGTCTCCTCCGCTACACCTAGTGGTGTGTATCGTTTCATTCAAGGAGAATGGGATCTAAGGTTGAGTAGGACCATACCTTCTTATCCAAAGTTGGGGAAAGTGATATCTATTTTTTCCATTGATCTGGAGTGATAATTTTTTAGCAGTTATCTACCTCCAGTGGTCCTTGAGTTTCTCGAAGTATTTCCCTCTGACTTCTCTAGTTTACCCCTGGTAAGGAAGGTGGATTTCTCTATAAAGATAATTCTTGGTACTCAACCAGTATTTATACCTTCTTAATATATGTAACTAGATAAAATGAAAGATTTAATGACCTATTTGTATGATATTTTATTGAAAGGATCCATACGCTCGATTTTGTCACCGTTGGTTGCACTAGTTCTCTTTGATAATAAAGTTGATGGTTCATTTCGCCTTTTTGTTGATTATAGAAAACTCAATTGAGTTCAAATAAGGAGAAACTATTTGTTTCCATAGATGGATGATTCGTTTGATTAGTTGAAAGGGCAAATATGGTTCTCAAACATTGAAATTTGACCTGGTTACCATCAGTTGAGGATAAAATATTCTGACATTCAAGAAAACTGTCTTTTAGAGTAGGTACGACCAATATGAGTACCTTGTCATGCCCTTTGTTTTAACAAATGATCGTACAATTTTCATGTATTTAATTAATAGGATTACCAATGAATATAAATATACTTTTGTGATGGTATTTTTTTATTACATCCTCATTTACTCTATGTCCATAGAGGAACATTTACATCATCTGATAACAGTAATAATCTTGTTGAGAAATTGTCGACATTACACCAAGATTTCAAAAAATGATTTATGGATTCATGAAGTGAAATTATTGGCACATGTGGTGTGAGAAAATTGAATATCAGTTGATCCTGAGGAGGTGAAGGATTTCATGACATGAGAACAACCATAGAATGTTTTTGGGATTCAGAGTTTCTTAGGTCTAGTTGGGTATTATTGTCAATTAGTCATGGACTTCTCTAATTTGGCATCACTGATTACTACACTAAATTGGAAGGGAGTAAGGTTTTCTTGGGATGAGAAATGTCAGAATTATTTTTTTGAGATGAAATAAATTTTGACTACTATGTTGGTGTTGACTCTTCCATAGGTCGGGCAGGGCTATGTAGTCTTCTGTGATGCATCACGTTCATTTTTTGTCTACGTTATTATGCAAAGTGATTATTTAAATGCTAATGGATCTTGTTATCTGAGGCCACATAAGTAGAAATATCCCAACCATGACCTTGAACATGTATCGATGATTCACGTGCTTAATATTTGATGACACTACCTTTTTAGAGAATATTTTATCATGTATTAAGGACCCAAGATCTCGAGTTTTATCTTATCTCAAAAAGATTTTAATTTACACAAGAGGATTTTGGTGGAATACCTGTAATATTTCAACTTCTACATCTTCTATACCCCAGGTAAAGGTAATGTCATTTCAGATTATTTGAGCAAGAAACTACCCACCCAGGTAGTGAAAGAATCATCAAAATAGTGGAATTTGATGGCTCTATTTGCACAGCTGCATATTGGAGTCCTAGAATCAGGGGCCAAGGTTTCTTTTTATAGTGTTCAATTGATGTCCTCTTTTCTCAAATTTATTCTTTAAGAACAATAGCTTTATGATGTGTTCCATGGAATTAGATACTCTATTAATGGTGGAGAGATCTTGATTGGTTGGTTGTTCTCTGAAGAGTCCATTTTATGATATCAAAACTATTTTGTGTTAGTGTCTTCGGTAAGGAAAGCTATGATGGGGTATTGCCATAGTTCCCAATTTTCTATACGCCCATGAACTACAAAGGTGTTCTATGAAATGTGGTTGTAGTTATAGTGTCCAGTTATAAGATAGAGCATTACTATGTTAGTTTTTTATTGTTATACGTTTTAGTAGGTTAAGGCTAAGCACCAGAAATTTTTAGGTTTGCTTCAACCAGTTCTGGTCCCTACATGGAAGTGGGATGAGAAGTATATATACATTGTGGTTTTGTTTCCTCATACCCTGAGAAAGAATAATTTGATATCCTTTGTGATCGATAGGTCTACTAAATCAGAACACTTTATACCCATTCAGGATACAACCAAATTTTAGGAGTTGGGAAATCTCTATATAAAAGAGATTGTTCATTTGAATGGAGTTCTATATACTATAGTTTCAAATAGAGATTCTTGGTTAACATATCATTTTTGGAAAGGTATTCCAGAATCATTGGGATCTTCGGTTTGTTTGATCACGATATACCATCCATAGTTAGATATCCATACAAAAAGAACTCTACAGATTCATGAGGATATGATTTTTACTTGTGTTGTTGAATTTGGTGGAGATTAGGATGAGTATTTTGTGATGGTTGAGTTTTATTATAACAATAGTTAATAGTCTGCAATCAAAATGGATCCTTTTGAGGCCTTTTATGGCCAACCTTACAAATATATGTTGTGTTGGTCGGAGATTGGTGAAATTTCCTTTGTTGGGGCATGTTTGGTGGAAGAGACGACAACAATGATTCAATTGATTTTTCAGAGAATGTTGATGGTTTAGGGAAGGTATAAGTTTTATGTTGATCTCCATCGTAGACTATTGGAATTCTCAGTTGGTGACCATGTATTCTTGAATGTTTCACCTCGGTTGGGTCATCGATGGATTAGGAGGTAAGAGAAGCTTGATCCTTATTTTTTGGGATGGTGGGTTATCGTTTAGAACTACCACTGTAACTGATGTCGATAAAAAATGTGTTCCATGTTATGAAACACCATACATAACTATCTGATTCATCTCATATGCTAAGAGGGATTGATCTTGAGGTTGATCCTGATTTAATCTTGATTGAACAGCTAGTCAGGATAGTTGATTCTAAAATAAAGGTACTTTTTGGGAGGGTGATAACTTTGGTTCATGTGCTAGGGAAGCACGGTTCTGATTCTAATGAGACATGGGAGCACAATGCACTGATGAGAGAGAAGCGACATCACCTTTTTTATATGAAATCTTCTTGAAAATCTATCTAGGGATAGAAAGTTATTACAGTGAGGATGGTATAACATATATTTAATCTTCTATTAGGTGCGCTTCAATCCGTGTAATGGTTTTCCTTTTTTGTTGCTTTGGTAGAGACGAGGTGGAGTTAAAAGGATACCTATAATGCTAAAGTCATAGATTTGTTAGATTATCAGCATGAAAACCTATTGGTTCGGTATCATGATAGAGAATTACACACCGTGTAATGTGGTTACACAACTTGTAGGTTATAATAATAATAAAATCTATTTCTTATTAAGAGGTGAATATTTTTTTGATGAATTGGGGAATTTTCAATTAAAGACCGTGTAATTGGGATACACATCATGTAATGTCCTGATGGTTGTTTTTTATAAGTTAGCCCATCTGATTTCCCTTTTTATCCTCTCCATTTTTCTTTACTCTTAACCCAAGATACATTCCTAGGAAATTTTGGAGCCCTCAAACCCTTCAAGTTTGTTTTTATCGGTGATGGATCGTCGTTGTGGTTTCAGTATGACTCACTGAGAAAGTGTTCTCCTTATCTCTTTGTCTATTTATCTTTCACTCCTTTGGGATTGATAGATTATCTTTGGATTGATGGATCTAAACCATATTTTTTGAATATTTTTTCTAGTTTGAGTTCTTATATATTTTGTGCCTTTGATCTAGTTGGTTGTTTCCACTGTGGGCATTGTGTTTCCATAAAAGGAGGATGGTTCTGTTATGATGGAAAAATTTGATTTGACATGAATTTATTGATTTAACTTCAATTTTTTGATTTAAATTCATTTAATTGAAACTGATTTCAATTATTTTAGTAAAAACCGAATTCAATTCAATTGGGGGATTTTTTTTAGATGTTTGGTTTTGGCATGAAATCAAGAAAAACCCCAATTGTAGTGAATTGGGGCATGTTGAAGAAATTGATGGAAATTGGTGAAATTTAAAATGATGAATTTAAATTGTGAAATTTTTTTATAGAAAATTGCTAAAATTAATTTTATGAATTTTATTTAAAATTTTATTTGATAAAAATGGCTTAAAATGGTTTTTATAGTAACCTTTGGGTTCTATCATCGAAAAAGGGCATGTTTTTTTATTAAAAACCCATATTATGGTTTTTTAATAGAAATTTGTATATTTGAAATGGATAATGTGATGAATTATATTTTACCCAGTTTTAAAATAAATTGTCCATAGTTTTTTGTATTAGAGAACATGAACGGATTAGGTAGTTAATGAGTCATTTAGATGACACTTTATGATTTACAATGTTCCAAAACAAAAATGAAGCATGTAAAATCCCTTAGAAAATGGGGATGAGTCCTCTTTGGTCAGACTCCATAGGGGAATATGCACATATTGTTGGTGTCACCTTGAGTGTGGGTCCCTATAGCTTGGAAATATCGTACCTTCTTAGGCGTATGACAATGTTTCTCACTTATTTGTATTTCAAATGAAAATATTTCATTATTGTGAACTGCTTTACATGATTTCGGATTTATATAAACTGTTTTATATAAAACTGTTTATTTAATTCATGTGTGAAAAGTCCCATTTGTTGAAATTATTTCCATAATTTTAAATGTAATACATCTTTTGAAATGTAAAGTATGATTTATTTAAATTTTCTTTTGAAATTACAAACCTATTTAATTGAAAATTTGATTATTTTAATTTGGTTAATTAAATTTTGGTTTTAATTATGGAATCCTTAGTGAGACCCTACTGGGATTTTATCTCACACCCTACCTATTCCTTCAGGTGTTTATAGATTATCTCCTTCTAGGTTTGAGCAAAGGTAAAGCACCACTTGGAGGTGGATTTAGGTGTTGATTCATGTACTTTGACCATTTCATCTGTTGGTATTAGGTTTGTTCTTTCAGTTGTCATGGTACATTGTTGTAGTTTTTTGGGTTGTTTTATACTTGTTTGAATCCTATTACACTTCTTCTAGTTGAGTTTTTATTATATGCATACTTTATTATTATCTTTCTTCCCTGATATTTGTGGAAAATTCGTTCCCACTCTCATTTTGTATGATGTTGAGGGCTAGTCACCAACCCATGGGGATCTAAAACACCCTTCCAGGTATGTCAAAACCAGCTCTTCTATTGGGTTACCAGGGTACCTGGGGTGGTTCATGAAACAACTTGGGTCAAATCAATCCGCAATAGAAATACTATATATGTATAAATGGAATTATGGAAAGAAGTAATATGGTTAGGGTGACTATTATAGGAGCATAGAAGGAATCAAAAAATTGTATTTCTCTATTGTGGTAGTAAGAGTGAAATACACATTGGAAGAATCTAGTGTTTCATACTCTGAAAAAACCCATCAACCTAAAATATCACTTCATCAAAAAGTTCCTAGATTATGGTGATCTAGATCTAAAGAAGACACCTAAAATGAAAAATATAGCTAACATCCTCACCAAGGAGTTAGCCCAATAAATCATGAGGGGAAATTCTTCCTCCATGGGACTTGGGTGAATAAAAATGTTGATCCAGACCTTATGTGTTGAAGATGTAAAATTTCATATTTTTTCCAAAGTGATGGAGGTTTCATGGGTTACCTTAAATAATTCTTCAAGTGTGAGACGGTTAGGAATATTAATCCTCATTAATTTTCTATTTTAATATACTAAAAGAAGAATCTATACAATGATACAGCTTCAGGTGTTGAAGGAGACAACAACAAAAACTCTTCAACATGGGCAGGTTATTTGAAAGATGATATGTTATTCTGGGTGTGCATGCTGTTAGTGGTCTGGAAGGTATAAATAAAATATATTGTTTTATATCTATAGTTTTTTTGAAGATATTGATTTCTTCTATCATTTTTTAGAAAAGGGTTTGAAATGTTAGATTCATTATGAGAGAAAAAGAATAAATTTCATTATTCATTGATATTCAAAGGCTTTAATTAGGCTTGCTATATTAAATTGGTAGTCAACATGCTCAATAGAGGGACATCCCTGAATATTCAAAATCATTAAAACTAGATACTCAGTTGGGAGATTCTATAAATTTGGGGTGGGACCACATTCACATGTTTTTTATGATTACATGTATTCAATGATTTAATAAATGGTAATTTCCAAGAGATTGTAAAATTTAAAACCTCTAAAGAAATGGAATGCAATAGTGTTCTCCTTTAGATATAAAACCTAATGTCCAAAACACATATTGAAAGTGTAATTTTTTTTCTTGTTTTCTGATGTGTGATTCATGCTTGAAAGTTTGTGTGAAGATCCACTCAATGTGGTGAGTAGGGAGATGTTATTAATCCTATCTTATAGTATATTAAGTCAAATGGGTAACTCATAGTCAAGGGAGTTCTTATGATGGTTCTTTCATATGAAGAATTTAGATGGTATGTCTTCAGATATATCCATGGTGTGTGGCTCTAATATAAAGATTTAAGGGAGAAGACAATATCCACTTCCTTGACAATTTTACTTATGGTGTCTTACATCAAAATTTTAGTGTTTGCCCCGATAATAAATCAAATATGTATCCATGTATCTTCTTTATTATTTTCATCATTTCTCTCCCACTCATCCATAATCCTTCTGGACCCCCCTCCTCCCTAAATTTTTTACTATCTTTCATCATATTTTAGTTTCTCTAACCAATTTTCATTCATGATTTAGTCATTTATTCTCTTAGATTTAGCTTTGTTTTAAATTTAACTTCCCCTCTATAAACCCTAGTCCACCTATGTGTGGAAATCATCTCTTCTACTCCCTATTTTTCATTATTTACTCTCGTGGTTCCTTATAAAATCCCATTAAATAAGGAATAATGTAAGTGAATCATTATAACTATCTCCTCTTGTACCATATGTCTTGATAAAACTATAGGCATTAATATAAATAATAGATTTCTGTTATCATAAAAATTATTTTATTCTCATTCAATATAATATATTCATTAAATATGGAAATCATTCATTGAATCATCAGACGAGGATGTAGTCTATCCTTTTAAAATTCAGCAATTTTATATGTACTTTTCCTTCAACCGTAAAGATAACAATGACACCATTTGAACTGGTAATGGATGGCTCCATTTTTATGGATTTAAATCATCTCAGGTTCACTATTGAACATGAGGGTCAGGATGGGAAGTGGATGACCACCACATTGGAGGAAATTTCCAGTGGAAATTTGACGAGAATTTCTAGTGGAGGGCAGCGTAAAAAAACCCAAAAAATGCATAATGGTGGCTTTTTCTTCCAAAACCCAACATCAGGGTAATGTTGCGGTGCCCAACCTGAGAAAATTGAAATCCCTTTTTCGGATGGTCTCTCTCCTATCTCCTCTCTCCTCTCTCCTCTCTCTATTGGGTCCTTCCACCTTGCATTTTAGGGTATTTCTCCGGGAACTTCACGTAGCGATTCTCCTCTCGTTTATCGCTTCCTCCAGCTACGCGTTGTCCTTCATGGCCATCCTGATACACTGGACATCCCTTCTCTGGTTGTCATCTCTTCTCCTGGTATGAGATCAACTTCTCCTCTTGATGTGGTTGCTTGGATACCAAACCTCTATAGTGCTTCCGGCTCTATGTGAATTCAGTTCCTAGATATTTCAGGCTCATCGGATGTTTGTTTCGAGGTGGTTTGGTCGTGGTGTCTGATATTTGTGTCTTGACGATGCGTCCGGGATCTGGTTTTTCTCTGATACCCTGCTTTGGGATTGAGCTTAATAATCCTTACTACATCCGTGATGATTTTTCCTTTAGTGGATCTCTTCAGCATTCCACACTTTGGAACTTATCTCCAATTTTCCAGGGAATTTTCATATGTTCCTGATATTAATTATTCCAGTGCACATCGATCTATTTTTAGATCATCCATAACCACTAAAAGTAAAATTGACAGATATCTCTCACAATCATTGTTTCATATAAATAATTATTTAATGCTTTATCGTTCGTTTCCATGTAGAATTTGACTCACCTCAGTACATTGAAATTTATATATAATCTTTCACGCATCATGAACCCTAGTTCAATACTATGTAGTTTATCATTAGAGTCTTGTTATAAATTTGTATCTATTGGAATCCTTGGGGATAAGAGTGGGCCTATGATAAGCATGGGGTTTGGAGGGACTACTCACCTCAAAACCCCCAAGACATTCACCTTTCCATGTGAGTCCAAAGGGGAAACAAGTGGTGTAAATGAAGAAGGTAACAAAGATCAGGGGGACAAGGTGGCATGCCAATAATAAGGTAAATTTAAAGAACTGAATACTAAACATAGGCATGGGCACTATTATCCACCACACAAAAGGTAATATTTCACTGAGGACATGTGACATTTTTTGTGATGATTCAAATAAATTTATCATACGAATGGAGTGTGAAAAAAATGTCCATCATAATCACACAGAGTAATTGATTAATGAAACTCATGCCCGTTTTCAATCTTTTAAGAATGATATCACCAAGACACAAGAATAAATTAATTTATCTTGAAGTATATAATCATATTATGTTTTTTTTGTGATCGTCTCCACTTAACTATTATTATTTTTTATGTGGAACTTGTGCTTGTGTTTGGGAAGAAAACAGTTTGTACGGGATAGAAATTTAGTCATTGTTTCACTTATTATTCTTTAACATTACAAATTTGTTCCTCTGTTTATATTAATTATATCATTTGTGACTACCCTATTTTATTGTTTTACCCTTTTGACAATAAGAATGGGGGATAAAAATACAATTTTCTCCATAATGGTACATTTATATACTTCGAATTAAATTATTCGATACATCTTTGAAATCTTAAAATCATGAATTATTTTATTTATCTATTTTCAATGTAAAATATTTTAATTTCATGTGATCGTTAAATTTGTTTAAAAAATGTTCTTTCTAATTGCCTAGTTATTTTCCTATTATGGAATTTACACAAATTTTATTCATTAATTTTTTATGTCATGTTTTACTTCTTAATCACTTTACTTTGTTCAATTAAATAATTAATTATTTAAATCTATCAAAACATACTAAATTATCATGTTAGTTTCTTGTATATTGGTCTTTCTAATTTCAACTTTCAATCGCATTAGAATTTTATTTAAAATGAATTTCCATTTTATTCATTATCTTTATTTTATTTTCTCATTAATTATTTTTGGAATCATTTCCTTTTCTCTCTTTCATTGATTTAATTTTAATTCACTTAAATTTTTAAAGAATATTTTTATCATTAAAAATGGGGGATTTTCATGCATGGATCACTTATCCTCATTGATTTAATGATCCCAAATGTATTTATAAATTACTAATATTATACCATTATATTCTTAATATGATATATATATATATATTAATTAAAAATAGGTTATTGTTGGATCAAATAAATATAAAATATTTTGTTTGGTAGAAAAATACATTTATGTATTTCATCCTTCATCATGAGAATACTGGTGTAAATTCAATGAAAAAATGGGAGGTGAAGGTGTTGACTACTACCTTCACTATTGGATCTCTGGTGGGTCACATTGAACTTTTAGTAGAGCCTATAAGGGTCCATTGATCCCTTTTATTGATATGTTTGTTCTTAGCTTCACCCTTTATAATTATTATTCCCATCAAAACTCTGGTGGTATGATTATTGGAATCCAGTATAATTTTCCCAAAAAGTCAAATCCCTCACAATCAACACTCTAACAACTGGATTTTGATTTAAATGGATTTAATAAATATCTAATGGTTCCGAAACATCAAAAATATAATGGTATTAAATAAATAATCAACTATGAATTTTTAGTAACTATGAGTTACTGTAATCCCTTATAATATATCATTTCTAGTCATTCATTCTCATAATTTCTCCCCTAATTATTTTTTCATTATTTTATCTTATTTATTAATGATTTTTTTCTGTGTTTTTAGAGTATTCTTCTTTGGTTTGTACTTAATAAACTATCTACATCTTCTATTTTCAATTTAGGTTCTCATTACCACTAATGTGAGGGAACATTGGTTTCTTTCTACAAACATTCCAAAATGTGTATCTTACGTTATTTTTGGGTTATTGTTCAACCAGTAAAGCCAATATATTAACAGAACTCTTAACTCATGAAGGATCATAGATATATGTATTCATAAAAATGGTTTTATCTAAAATGATTTAACCAATCTTGTGTTATTTTTATTTACATCACAAACTCTTTTTTATTGTACTTTTGCCTTTATGAAGGGTCAGAATTTTTGTTTCGTTTTTTTAAAACCATGTCTGCATCCTTTATATATGAGTATTCGAGTTGCACCATTTTGGAGTAATTTCCGGTAGGATTTTGGTTAGCTTTTGGGTGGATTGGATCAATGGCTACACCATAGTCGTGGTATAATCTATGGTGGTCCCTAGTGATCCATAAATAAAATAGGAAAAGTGAGATGGTAGGGTATGGGTGTGTCCATGGGAACAAAGCATTGGGGAAGCTTCTATAGGCCACTACCACCATGCCTATGGTAGAGGCCTTAGTGAGTAAAAATTGAATGTTTTTTGGCACAAGGACATGATGAGTCATCATGGTGATCTCCATGTTCAAATCCACCATAGTCGTGGTGTCGACCATGGTAGAGGTCATGGTGATAGTCAGGCTGGAACTCAAATGGATGAAACGATCACTGTTCTTTCTGAATCTTGACCGTTTCCAAGGGGAAAAGGTGTGTAGTGTTATGATGGGTTTTAGTGTGAAATTAATTTTTTCTTTTCCCTATAAATCTATTCATGATTATTTCCTTGACCATTCCATCGATCTAGATGAATTATAGATGCACTTTGGATGAACATGGGGAAACATTTCTTGTGTTGAGTATTATTCCTTGATTAACCTCATTCATATTAACCATCCTTGCTCGATCTTGAAAAATAATAGAAGAATGGAAGAAGGATGATGTTCTTGATGAATTAAAACCATGGGAGCCTTATATATTCTCTTTTCATCTTCATTAATTGAGTGGAATATTTCTATTTCCTCAATTGGACTCAAATTCTGTCATTGATGGTGTTGATCATTTGGGTAATTTTTAGTTCTACCATTGCATTCATTCATCATTGAGTCTCATTCTAGATCCTTTGTGATTCCTTGTTGGAGTCAGTTCTAGGAGTTCTTGGTATCAAAGCGTGTTTCAATGGATGTGCGGATTTGTTTCGGGTTACGATTCACTTGACGAACTATGATGTTAATGTCGACACATTTTGGGTAAGAAGTTCCTTACCACATACAGGTCCTATATACAACTGCTAGAAAGATGAAATTGTGTGCGTATATGCTTTATATTGTGATTTATTTTTATAACATTTGTTTGTGTGTGTATCCTATGAGACTCATGTTTTACCTTTCATCACATGTCTACGAATGCATAGCAGTGAGACTCATGTTTGAGTTTGATCACAAGTGTGTTTGGATGCAATTCCTCACTCTAGATATGGTATGTTGTTCCTTTTTATGTTATTATCTAATTCCATGTGGTTTATTTTGTATATTATATTTTTTTCAATGTATGGTACCAAAGTGACATGTGAACCCATCATGGCTCGGTGGCCCTAAAGGGGGAGCATGTTCAAATGCTTTATGTGAGATGATGACAAGACTGAGTTAGATGAGGCGTGATAGTATTATGCGATCTTACTTTAATGGAGTGTCTGAGGCATGGTATTCTTCAGTGACTTAACCCGGGACATAATACAGGGATTCAACAGCCTTCTGGACTAAATTGAGTAATTTTTTGGGTACAACAACCTTTTTTCCTATCCCACGAGAGATACAAGGCATAACAACTTTTTGGACCGACCCAAGACTTGTTATACTTGTTGCTATTGTGGGACACATGTGTTGACCTTGTGGACAACTCTACTTTATGACTTTTTTTATGACTACATTTCTTGTGTGATGTCTCAGACCTGGATTACTCCTATTTAGTCGAACCCGATTGGCAACTTGGCTTCAAGTACACCTCCTGATTTCTAGAGGCTTTCGACTATGAGAAATTACCTATGGTGTATCCATATAGAGACTATGTCGTCCGATCTGAGTGTAGCACAATGGAATAATAATATACGGATAAACAACATATTCATAATAATAAACAACTAAAGAAGCAGAAAAGATAAACATCCAAATAAGATAAATAGATTGAGCACTAATAATAAGCATTATATACAAAATGATTTCAATTTCATGATGTTATTTAGAAGAAACAGACATACATAGAAACAAGCATACATATATAGTATATGAATCTCAATAAGAAAAAAATACTGTAAACTATCTCTAATAGCATCACAATCCCAAGATCATCCCTATGCTCTATGCTCTCATGTATATAAAAATAAAGTATCCATGATTGGGTGCTTCCCCTTATCCCTACCGGCATCCAAAAAGTCTGTTTGGGTACCAATTGGTAGTCTGAACAATGTGTGATATATACATTGTAGACCACCACTAAAGTGTCTATAACATGTACAATATTTGTATATAAATATAACAGTGTGTATGTATAAGAATAAGAAGTGGAATAACATGTGTGAAATAACAACCATGTCAGACTAAAGTTTATTATGGGATGCCTGGCCGACCATACCTGCTTCGGACTAAGACGGGTGTGACTGAACAGGAGACCTGTTAAAGGTCTAGGTGTAAAGAACATAACCAAAGTATCCAAATAGAAGAAATATATAATGTTAGACCCATTTTGTAATCATGACTTCCATGCAATGATAAGAAGATGAGAGGTCCCAAGGATAAACCATGGTGTCATTGACCTTAGAAGGTTGATCTAGTTCACAAAAAAAAGCAACCATGAAACCGAACTATAGGGGACTAAGTGTAATCCAGGGGGTACACCTGAGGAATTCCATTAGAAGAATTTCAAACATAGTCTATGGAGAATGTCCATAGTAAATCTTAGGCTAAACATGACTGGGGCCTAAGGAAATAATCCAAGGCACCTCCTATCTAAGGACATCAAGTTGAATCAAAGAAATAATAATTTCTAGATAATAGTAGAATGAATCATTGGTACTACATTGAGGCATTCATGTACTGGTAAAACAAAGACCAAATTCCATGGTCGGTATCCCTTGGAAACATACTTAATGAATCACGGTAGCATCCTCTGAGTGCTCAAGGCATTCCCTCAAGACTCCATGGATGACTCAAGTTTGGAAAACCTTAATTGGAAAAAGTTCCACAGTAATTAAAGGCACCTTATATTTGATAAGTATTCATTGGGAATTTAATAACCCTGCCAATTTACTGCTTCAATTTAATTTAAGATATTACCCTTTATTTTATAGATGAATAAGGTCAAAGAAGGTGGAATACCATTTAACAGTTCATTCAAATTTAATAAGTTAGGAGAACATGGTTTCCAAATCACAATGAAGCATTTCTCCCATTAAAAATTATTAAATTTTTTAGTGGAAGTCAAACCAAACATAGTGAAGGGTGATTTTGTTAATATCATAAAATGGAATGTAGGAATATTGATGGCTCACCAAAGTGGTGGATCATGTTGAGATCATTGACCTCAAATGATAAATGGGTGTTGATTAGGGCATTTGAGTTTAAAATTTGGAAAGTAATTAAATCACATTGATTTTAGGGGAAAAGCGAGTGTGAAACCGTCCCAGAACACAACAAAGACAAATATAAATGATGAGACTTTATGGAAAGTTATTGACCACCTAAATTAGGGCGGTAGAGGAACCCTCATCCAGTATCTGCTTCCTATTTGGGCTATAATATACTAAAATGGAAAATAAACCCCCATGAAAATAGGGTATATTAGCACGCACAGAATTAGCACTGAAGATGGTGAGATAAACCAAGGAAGGTAAGAGATTGAATCAATTATCTATACTCTTCCAACATGATGAACGACAAGCCGATCAGAGTCTGAATGATGGAGGGGCTTCAAAAACTTGGGGGATTCCCTGAATGAGCTTTCAATATGAAGGGGTGTTTTATGTGGTAAAGAAATAAAATGAGGGTGTTATGTTATAAGGAGTTAAGGGGAAATTTATTTTTACTGTTCATTAAAGGGGAGCATGGTTTTGCTGCACGTTTTGGCCTACCCTTACTACAATTGTGTGGGTCCCCTCTTCAGAAGTCTTCAGTTTTTCATATGACCATGTGGTCTCCCTCACACGATTTATCAAACTATGCTCCTCTATATAAGGGTTTCATAGCTGAGCTATATGGTTATTACTATCCATGTGTCAACTGTGCACCTCATGAAAATTCTCTAAAAACTAGATCTCCAGGATCCGAACAAGCCCCGCCCACTCTTGAAACCACTATAACCTCATTATAAATTTCTCTAAGGATAGAAATATATATTAAAATTTAAATTTATGGGATCTATATCTTGAAGAAAAACGGATATCTTACAACTCTTGCACTTAAGAAAACTCATCCTCGAGTTATCCTTCAGAGGGTGGGAAAGCATATTTTAAGAATAGATCTATCCACTAAGAACATGCATCATCCCATATCTCCCTGTTCTCATCTTGTACATGATCTTCCTACCATAAAACCTAGACTAATGGAACTATCATGGCCTAGAAAAAAATTTATACATCAATCAATGAAACATATAGGATGATCCTCAAAAGAAACATCAATTTCCAGTTCAACTTCATCAGGCTCAAAAGCGTGAGATGGATCGAGGTGGTATGGGTGAAGCTAAGATACACAAAAGACATTGTGCATGGATCAATACCTCTTAGGTAACTACAACGGATTGACTACTAGATCGACTCTCCCCCGTATCTTGAAAGTCCTGAAAAATCTTAGAGCTAGATTCCCTTATTTTTGAAGCTTTCAGTGACCAAGCCTAGGTGAAACATGTAAGAAAATATGATCCATGACCTCGAACTCCATATGCCATTGATAATGATTTACATATGACTGCTACCTTGAGTGAGCTGATTTCATGCACTTTTTGATAATTTATACCTACTTCGATGTCTCATGAACAAGTTGAGGTCCCAGTTGCACTACATCCCCTACCTCTAAATGGAATATGGGTGAACGTCATGAACTACTATATAAGTCCATATAAAGATCCATATTTATTGTCACCTAAATCATTTTATAATAGGATAAATTGACTGGAATTATGCACATTTCCAAAGAACCACCATAATCAAGGATTCATGCCCTAAGTGTGTCCTCTAAAACCAATATTTTATGCTCGGACTGCTAGTTGGTCTGAGGGTGTTATGATATACTCAAAAGTACAAGTTTACCTAACTCCATGTACAACTATTACTAGAACCAAGAAGTAAAACAAGCGTATATGTCTGAAAAAACAATTCATGAAACTCCAAAAAGCTGTATAATCTATTAGACATAAATCCACCTAAGCACATCCAACAAAAAAGTCTTTCTGATTGGTAAGAAGTGAAATACCTTTATCAGTCTGTCAATGATCACACACACTGCATCACTTCCTCATGTAGATCATGGAATGTAAGTCACAATATCCATGATGATGACATCCCATTTCCACTCTGGAATGGGAAACAATTGTAAAATCCTTGATGGTCATTAGTATTCCACCTTCACTTACTGACAGGTGGAACATTTAGTAACAAACCCTATTATCTTCCTCTTTATTCATGACCACCAATACGGACGACATAAGTCATAATATATATTTTTAAACCTGGGGTGTAATTCCCAACTAGAAGCATGATATTATCTTATAAACTCCTCTCAAACATCTATAGAAACCCACACACGTCCATGAATATGAAATATCTCATCCCCATCGACGATCAAGCGCAGTGGTAAGCCCTTGCCTGAAATACTCTCCCTTCGGACTATGATCGCATGTTCTGAAAGTTTTCTCATCATTATTCCATCCAGAAGTAAAGAGTTCACTAATAAATCTATTATTTTAGGCTGCTTGTGATACTCTTGGACCTCTATGTGCATCTTTGAAAATAGTTCCATCAAATACCACTTGCTACTGGCTTCCAGACCTTCATGTGTCTGAGACCTCTAGGTCAGAGCATTAGCCGCAACATTTATCTTTTATGGTGTATAACCAAGATCAAAATCAAACTATTGTAGGAATTAAACCCACCTTCTCTATCTAAGATTTATGTTACACTGTGTGAATATGTATTTAAGGTTTTTTAGTGCATAAACACCACAAACATCTCTCCAAGAAATTAATGCCTCTAACAATGCAAGGAGTGAACTATAGATGATAGATCGAGATATTTCATAGGGTAATTGTAGTTGTGAGGCCTTAGTTGTCATTACTTGTATGTCACAAATCAGTCTTCCTACATCATATGTTCTCTTATATTTTTAATGTTATGGGTGCAGCGGAAGCGCGAGGATGGGTGAACCAAACATTAATTTTTTTTCCATTAACAACGATCATTCCTAGAACTGTCATGATGATAAAATTTCGGATCTTTGATAATATAATGAAGAAATAAAGAAAAGAGGGATGTCCCAAAACCATATATATGATCATCATATAATGGTAATAATTAATTTAATTAAAAGACAAGACTTTCCTTGATGGAAATCTTTATCTATTGATGTTTCTGGTCATGATCTAATGTGATCCATCATTGCGTCGCATAATCCAGGTGTATGCTTCCTCTATTAATGATCCATATGTTCTCCATGTATCTCTTGATTCACTGAAGGGATCTCTGGGTTCTAGCATGGAAGAGCCTTCACTTTTGATGTTCACCTTTGATCGCCTAGAGATCCACTTCCAAAGCGCTCTCCTTGATCTGGTGGAGGATGATCTCTCTCATAATTTTAGAGCGTTCTTAGAGGAAAGGTATTTTCTCTTGGCCTGAGATATTTCTCCAGATCTATTATGCATACCCACAAAAAATGTCTAGTCTTAATGAGAATAATTTAATTGGGATTTATAATACTTAGAATAATAAAATGAATTAATTACCCAAAGGAATTTATTCATTTAATTTAATTCTTAGTAATACACCATGTCTAATAAAAATATTTGACTATTATTATTATCACATTATATGCACCACAAATATTACACCTAATATTATTTAAATAAATAAATAATATTTTTTCTCACAAATCCCCAGAAAATACACGTTTTGTATTTATTAATATACACTGAGTGTACATTTGTCTTTTTTTTTTCTTTATTTCCTCCAACACATTTGTTAGGCCTTGAATAATTTCTATTTATTTCTTAAAAAAATATCACTGTATTACTCACTAATAAATATATTATTTTACCCACAATATATTCTATCGAATAACTAGTGTCGAAATAAATTCAATAAATCATCCTTTAATAATTATTAAACCACAATTGGGAATATTATTTATTCATATTGTAAAATTAATATTTAACAAAGATACTTGGATGCACATAGTGTGTGACCCTATAGGCCTCTTTCTCATTTTCATTAGGAATAACCTACCTAAATTCTAGGTTTAGCGTCTAGAAACACACCATGACACCCATAGAGAAAGAAGATAACATTTCAATGACATATCACCTCCTACGAGCACTTTCCATTTAATGTAATCCATTTTTCTCAATATCTCGAATCAATTGAGTTGCATGTTAGTGCCATCAACCCATGTTCTTGATAATTATTTCTTTGAATTTTTGAAATTGAACACACCCATTTCAGACCATGGCCTTGGATTTATTTTGTCTATATCAATTATATCAAAGGGCCTGAGATATTAACATTTGTTATGGAAGAGAAGGGAAAAATCCATTATCGCATTATCTATTAATGCAGTATTACTCGTGACACACCCAACATATCCTAACTCACTACGAATAGTATGTCATCACAATTTTCGACAATACATCTATGTGTGTGATTTGTAATACCCATTAATAATAATTTTAAAATCTAAGGACCAATACACACGTCCATAGATAGGAACATCCAATGACACTATGAAATGTGGATTTCCTTCTGCCTTTTCTAGTTCTCATAATATCCTCCTGGATATTACCAAGGGTGCACTCCAATAAAAGGTTCCTCAAAGTTTTATGAGTTCTCACCCCTAATGGCCTATATTATTTGCATCCCTCAAATAACATCATCTGGCTATAGAACTTATATTCAATAATAGTGTTATGTCATTTTTGGGTTCTCATCATACTAGGGATCCACTATGAACCTATAGTGAAATAGCTATCCATAAGAAATTATCTCATGCATTTTCACATAGAAGAACAATCAAGATATGATAAGGTATTTATTAATGAATAAAGTATAAATTAGTTGGATCTGGGACACAAACTCTAACAGAATCCCACTTGAACTAGAGCCAACTGCTAACAACCTTTAACCCACTATATCTCAAATGATATTCATGCTTCTACTGAGATAGGCCTTTAGTCATGGGGTCTACCACATCCTCTTCCTCAGACACTCTTTTCACTGCAATGTTACCCCTTTGATAAAAAACCCTCAAGAGGTGATACATTCGTATAATGTGAGGTGTCTATTGATGTGAACATGGTTCTTTTGCAAGAGTCACCGCTTCAGTATTATCACAATATGATGTGATGGGATATTTACTTCTAGGAACCAAATCAAGCTCTTGGACAATGTTCAGAATCCATATGGCTTCCTTGGTTGCATTAGAAGCCACTATATATTCAGACTCCACTATTGAATCGGCGACAACTGGCTGATTTGAACTCTTCCAGCTCAAAGCTCCTCTGTTGAGATAGAAAACATATCCTGACAATGACTTCATATTGTTATGATATGTCTAAAAACCAGCATCAAGATACCCTCTAATGACAAGATCCTCATCTCCTCCAAACACCAAGATCATATCCTCGGTTCTTCTCTGATACTTAAGGATAGTCTTAACAGTAGTCCAATGTTGTTCTCCTTGGTCTTCTTGATATCTTCCTACCATGCTTGGTGCATAGGCAACATGAATCCTTTTACATAACATGACATACATGATGGATCCTATAGCCCATGTATATGGGATCTTACTCATCCTATCTTTCTCTTGTTTTGTCTGAGGATATATTCTATTAGAATGATGTAAGCCATGTGACACTAGAACCAATCCCCTCTTGAATTGTTCCATACTAAATCTATTTAGTAATTGGTCAATGTATGTACCATGACTTGGTCCAAGCTACCTCTTGAATCTATCATGAATGACATTTATCCCCAGAATGTAGTCTGCTTCACCAAAGTCCTTCGTAGAAAAAAACATGTTCAACCAATCCATAACTGACTATAAGACTGATATATCATTTCCAATGAGTAATATGGCATAAACATATACTACTATTATAACAACCACATTCCCATTAAACATCATATACACACATGGATCACATTGGTTTTTAATGAAACCAAATTTCATTATGACTTCATCAAATCAAATTTTTCAGGACCTGGATGCTTTCTTTAATCCATAAATGGATTTCTGCAATATGCAAACTCGTTTGGCTTAACCTGGTGTCAGAACCACTTCTAGTTGAATCATATATACATCTTCATGAAGGATCCCATTATGGAATTATTTTTCGACATCCATATTCTAAATCTTGTATTCATGGTAAGATACTATGGAAAGTATGATTCTTATGGATTTAGACATGGTAACTTGTGAGAAGGTTTCAGTATAGTAAATTTCTTGACACTGTCTGAATCCTTTATCCACTAGCCATCTTTTATAGGTGCTAACTTGACCTTCCATGTTTATATTTCTCTTGAATACACATTTTCATCCAACATTATTTACATTAACTAGCTCATCGACTAGAGCCATCCTTGATTCTGATACATGGAATCTATCTCAGATTTCATAGCTTCTAGCCATCCTGTAGATTCTGAGATCTCTACTACTTCTTGTAGTATAGAGTTTCATCATTGTCTAACAATAATAATTCACCATCCTCAATGACTAGGAAACCAAATCTCTCTGGTTCCCTTACCTCTCTTATGCTCCTACGCAGTAATTGTGTTTCTAGAACCTCTTCCTTGGGGACCTGTAGAACTTGTTCCTATACCAACTCCTATGTATCTTGAGAATCAACTTCTTCGAAGTAAATATTTCTCGCACTATTATTTTTGACGATGTGATCCCTCTCAAGAATGAAATATTGTCTGTAGACAGTCACTTTCTTGTCTAATGGGTTATATAGGTAACATACTTTCGTTTCCTTAGGATATCCAATAATGATACACCTCTTGTCGTGGGTTTCTAGTTTGTTTCTGGGAAGGCCTTAACAAACTCCTTGCATCCCCATACATTTGTGTGTGAAAAAACGGGTTTCTTTTCATTGAATAAGTCAAAGGGAATTCCATTTTTTCCCTTAGTTGGTACTCGGTTTAATGTGTATGCTGCAGTTTGTAATGCATAGCCCCAAAAGGATAATAGAAGATCTGCATGACTCATCATTTACCTCACCATGTTCACAAGGAGTGGTTCCTCTTTTCATTAACAACATTTTACTATTGTTTTTAAGGAGGAGTGAGTTGAGATAGAAACCCAGACTCCCATAAAAGGTCGATGAATTCTTGGTTCCGATATTCTCTACCTCGTTTCGGTCAAAGTTTATTTCTCTTGTTACCAAGATGATTCTCTAATTCATTCTTGAATTCCTTATATTTCACTAATGACACTGACTTATAACTCATTAAGTAGATATAGCCTTATCTACTCAAATCATCAGTAAAAGTAATTATGTAATAATATCCACCTCTAGCTTCTACTTGAAATGGTCCACAAACATCTGTGTTCACCAATCCTAGAAGCTCTATGGCCCTTTCATCCTGTCAACCAAATGGTGGCTTGGTCATTTTACCTTTCCAACAATCATGACATCTATCAAGTGGATTTTGTTCTATAGAGTCTAAATAACAATCTTCACAGAGTTTTTTCAATAACTTCTCATTTACATGACCACGACGGTGATTCCACAACTCAGTGTTGTATGAGTCATGTGAGTTTGTTTCATTATTGATTGGAAACACATAGTTTTTGTAATTTAATACATAAAAACAATTATTTAAGTGCGCCATACCATAACTTACGTTGTTCTTATAAAAGAAACAACAGTTATTTCCAAACATGAAAATAAATCCATCCATATCTAAATGTGATACATAAATTATGATCTGGTAACACTAGGAACATAATAACAATTATGTAAAACCAAAATCATCCCAATTGGAAATGAGAGAGGGTAACCGATAATGGCCAACGTAGCCAACCTCGTGCCTTTGGAAGCTCGATGATCCACCACTCCTCGAGAAATCTTTCTAAATCTACTTTGTTCAAGAATTTGAATATATATGTGAGCCCCACAAGTTGTATCTAATACCCAATGTGTAAAAATGGAAAGATTACACTCGATAATGAACACACCTTTAGCATCCCCACGCTTCTTGGTGGAGTTTCTCTCCCAGTGGCCTGACTTGCCACATGAAAAACACAATGCCTCCCATTCCTTATCCTGCATCTGGTTCTTCCCCTTCTTGGAGGGAAAGTTCTTGGGGGTTTCAAACCATTTATAAATAATTGGCCCCTTTTCCTTGTCCTTCACTTTTTTATTCACCATAAGTACTATGGGTTTGTCATGCCCCATGTCCTTATCTACCTGACGAATTAAGGTCATAAGTCCCGATATACTCTTCTCATTAATTCTCATGTTATAGTTGACAATAAATCCGGAGAATGTATTTTTAAGTGATGATAGGATGAGATCATTACGCAACTCATCCGGGAACTTAATCCCTAAGACATCCATGCGTTCAATGTAACCAATAAGCTTGACATCATGAGGCCCTACTAGCGTAGAAATCTCCAATATTAGTTGTGAACAAAGCGTGGAAGATATCATATCTCTCATATCTTGCCTTCTCTTTATAGAGATACTTTAAGTGAGACATCATGATATATGCATCCATGTTTTCATATTGCTTCAAGAGATCATTAGACGTTATTTATAGCATGAAACATTGTACATCTGTGGAATCATCTAAATATTTAATATAGAGATACATTTCTTCATCACTTTCCTCATTTATAGGTGCAACTAGAATAATATCCTCTAGCACATACAATTTCTTTTCATGGCGATGGATGACACGTAAATGCCTCTACCACTCCTAGAAATTGGTGAAAGTGGGAAGGTTTTCCTTCTAGAGTATGGTTTGTAGTGATATGTTTGATGTTATTTTTCATTCCAATTCTACAAATTAATATGAGAAAAGAATTAGTACTTTATCATGATGAAAATGAGATGAATAAATAAATACTTATTAGTATCCCACTATTTTATCAAAATAAAATAGCCCTAACCAATGATTTTAGAAAATTTTGTTTCCTGAATATTCTAGTGAAGATGATCCATATTTCCCATTGCATTACCCAAAATATTGATAGTCAAGAAACTTGAAAGGTTTTGGGTAGTCATTTCAAATTCCAACTACATAAACCCATAGCTCCTTGATCTGCTGAGTGGACTCCCCAATCCTAAAATCCTTTTATTTTGGATTTCCTCATCCTTTGCCTCTTGGTCACACAAAGTCCTACTATGGCATGTGAACCAAGTCAAGTCAACCCAAAACCTTGAATTAGAATTCCCCGATAATTTAAAGCACCCCAACTAGGGTTGATAAAGACCTTTGAACCATGGTTCGATTATAACCAAGATTATGGAAGGCTATACCAACTTAATATTTCTTTGAGGGATTTTATCCTTATATGTAAATTTCAGGTTTATTTTTTCTTTTACATTCTTGTTAATATTAAGTGGGATATACTTAAGTGATTAACCTTTTCTAAGATAATATTTATGCATAAGCCAGTCTTATTTTAGTTACATCTTGCATTCTTCTTTAATTCATTAATTGTGTGATTGTTACAACACACCCACAATAAATAAACCATGAAACTGACAGAAATAAAATAAATGACATGATCATGAGATTGTTCTATTGTATAGTTTTTCTATCGGTCGATAAACTGACCCAAGACCTAGGGGAGAAAACACTTTGAACCTTTTTGGTCCATGTGTACAGCTTTCCACCTATCCACCTTCGTATCTCCTTGGATTTGTTTCACCTCGACTCCTAAATTGAACCACCTCCACTAGATTGGGAGCTCCATCTATTAAATATTCTTTTATCTCACATGAAGGTGATGCGTAAAATGGGGTTTTACATAAAAGAAACTTTGGGCATGCATTCCCTACATATTAATGAAGAGAAGGCTTGCAGACCAACATATTTTATTTAAATAAATAAACTAAAAGAAACCATCTACATAAAAAGGTCTTGGTCTAGCTCATGATCATCCATAAATGTAAAGATATTTATGCATATACAAAACTAGAATTCAATTTCTTAATCATTCTTGTTTAAGATAAATCATGCTCAGATCAATAATTATCTTTAATTAATCAATCCTTTTATCTTAAACCATTTTTTTAATTTCTTTGATATTCTAATCCATCATAATTTTAAACAAATTAATTCATTTTAAAATTATCTTTGTACATAACTTGTACCTTGGAGGAAACGCGGTGAATTCTTGTTCATACCTACCCAATGAGTAGAAATTTACATTATGCAGATGTAAAATTAAACACGCATATATAAAACACCTATCACATGTTGTGCCTTAGCTTTACACCTGCACCATGGTACAAGCCTCATGGGTTTGTATAATATAATAATAAAATTAATAAATCTACATAATTTGGATGAGTACACGACATGTAGTTCCAACTACACAGCATGTACTATTGGTCACCGTCCATCTGAAGTACACACCCATGGATACGATGTCTGAGTGTACTTCGGAAATCATCAGAGTACATGGAGTTTCCAGTACGCCACATGCCATGTTGTATCTGCATTACACGGTCCCCAGACGAGAAATCCTTGTACGGGGTACATGGTCCAACCTTAACCCAAAAAGTCTATATGACATGTCCAGTGGGCCACAAGGTGTGTAATATAGAAACCATGTGCCACCTGTTCCTGGTCAACACACGTCGTCATTAAGACTTAAAAAACTCAAATGAAACGGCTTGGTTTGGCAGACCAGAGCCAATGCATTTAACCATAACTACACGGGATGAACTACTGAATACACACTGTGAGTTCTGGTGTTGTAAAACAAGAATCTTTGGAATCTCCATATGATATCCTCTATTATATTTTAATCAAAATTAAAAGAAAAGATCATTTCTGTAAGGTGAATGCGAAATGAAAGAGGAGGAACAGGTCTCAAGACTCAGATTTGTATAAGGATTAACTTGAATTGAAACAACTAAATTATTAAATGTGTAAATCATCAATGAAAAACTAAATAATTATAATCAATGATATGACCCCTCTGATACAACTTTTAGGTTTCAGGCACAATGAAAATGCATTGATGGGTGTACCCAACATTGATTTTTATTCATTAATAGTGATCAATTCAAGATCTGTCATGATGATAAAACGTCAGATCTTCATAATAGAACAAAGAACAAAAGAAATGAGGGGAGTTTCAGAACAATAGAGAGGATCATCATATGTTGTTTATAATTAATTTAATTAAAATATAGGAATTACCTTGATTGAATTCTCTCCATATTGATGTTTTTTGTCACGATCTGATGGGATCTGTCATTATGTCGCATAATACAACTGTAGTCTTTCTCTTGTGGTGATCACCACATACTTCATGTATCTCCGGACATCGTTGAAGGTATATTCAAGTGCTAGTGTAGAAGAGCCTTCGCTTGTGATGTTCACCTTTTATCACCTTGATATCTGCTTCCAAAGCGCTCTCCTCGATCTGGTGGAGGAGGATCTCTCTCGTAAATTGAGATCATTCATGGTGGAATGGAATTTTCTCTTGGCTTGATAGCTTTCTCCAGATCCGTTGTGCACAACCACAAAGAATGGATAGACATAATGAGAATAATTTAATTGGGATTTAGAATAAATATAATAATAAAATGAAATAATTACCCAAATGAATTTATTCATTTCATATAATTCATAATAACACCCCATGATTAATAATAACATTTGACTGTAATATTTATCATTTGACATGTTCCCAATGAATTACACCTAACATTATTTAATTAAATAAATAATATTATTTCTCACAAATCCCTAGAAAAACTACACGGAGTTTATTTATAAATATACATGACGTGTACTTTTATATTTTCTTTTTCTTTATTTCCTCTACCATATTTAATATACATTTAATAATTAATATTTATTTCTTAAATAAATATCACTTCATTACTTGCTAATAAATATATTATTTCGCCCATTATATATTATCTCGAATAACTAGTGTCGAAATAAATGCAATCAAGAATTCATGAATAATTATTAAACCACAATCGAGAATAATCTTTATTCATCTTGTTAAAAGAATATTTAACTGAGATATGTGGACACATTTAGTGTGTAACCCTCTAGACCTCTTTCTCAGTGGCATTAGGTGTAGCCTACCTAAAGTCCATGGTTAAAATCTAGTAACACACAAAGGCACCCATAGAGAAAGAAGTTAACACTGCAATGACATGTCACATCTTATGAACACGTACCGTGTAATGTAATCCCTTTGTCTCGATATCTAGAATCAAACAGGTTTCATGTTAGTTCCATCAACCCTCGTGCTCGATTATTCTTTCTTTAACTTTCCTGAATTGAACTCTCCCATTCCTCACCATAGACATGGATTTTTTTAGGCTTTATCAATTCTAGTAAAGGGTCTGAGATATCATCTTCCATTATGGAATAGAAGGGAAAAATCTTTTCTCGCATTATCTATTAATGCATTATTACTCATGACACACCCAATATATCCTACCTCACTGCAAAGAGCGTGTCATCAATGTTTTCGTTAATACATCTAAGTGTGTGAGTTTTAATACCCATTAATAATAATCTTAAAGTCTAAGGACCAATACAAACGTCCACAAATATGAAAATCTAATGACACTATGAAATGTGGATTTCTTACTGGCGGTTATCTTTCTCATAATATCCTCTTGGACATTACAAAGGGTGTACACCATGAGAAGGTGAAACAAAGTTTGATGAGTCCTCACCGCTAATGGACGGTATTATTTGTTTCCCTAAAATAACATTATCTGTCTATTGAACATATATTCAATGAGAGTGTTATGAAACTTCCAGGTTCTCATTATAGTAGGGATCCACTGTGACCCATTAGAGAAAAAACTATCCTTAGGACATTATCACATGAATTGTCACACAGAAGAACAATCAATCTGTGAGAAAGTATTTATTAATGAATAAATTACAAAGTAGTTGGTTCTTGTCAAATAATTCCAACAACTTGATACTTGATGCATCACAATAAACTATATAGTCTTTTCCCATCTTTTGAAGAATCATGATCCATGTCAAATTCAAAGTTCCTTTAAACTCTTTAAAGGCCCTCTCACATGGTTCAAACCATGTGAACATGAAACCCTTCTTAGCCAATCCTATGAGTGATGCTTCATGGAATGAAAATACATGAATAAAATTCCTATAATATCAATAAAACACCAAGAAACTCCATTTGTCAAAAAAATCATGGGACGCACCCAAGAAACCACAACAATCAATATCTCTAGATCCACAAATACTCCTACATTCAATATAATGTGACCTAGAAAGTGAACCTTATTGATCCAAATGTTTCATTTTACAACCTTAGAAAATAGTTGGTACTCTCTAAGTGTATTCACCATGATATCAAAATTTTTGTCATGGTCACATCATGTATGATAATACACCAAGATTTAATCAATAAATAATAGACCCAATGAAAGAAAATATAGGTGGAAACCCTGATTCATCAGAGACATAATAATGGTGGGATAATTCATAAAATCGAACAACATAACTATATATTCATAAAGTCCATACATTCTTGGAAACACAGTGTGGGGTATTTCTACAGTCCTAACTTGTACCTGATGATAGTATGAACTCAAATTGATCATGGAGAAAACTCAAGATCCTTGGATCTGGTCGAAGAGGATGTCTACACTAGGTTGGGGATACCAATTCTTAACTGTAATCTTAATCAATTTCTGGTAATCCATGAAATGTCTGAGGGTTCAATATGCTTTCATAGCAAAAAAATCATAATAAAAACCCAAGGAGAAGTATTGGGTCGTATAGATACCTTAGATTCCAATTCCTCTAGCTACCTCTTGAGTTCTTGAAACATAGTAGTATCCATCATATAATAAGACATGGATATCGATGTTTCTCCTAAAAATAACTCAATACAAAACTTCACCTCGTACTTATGATGTAGCCTAGAAAAATCAACAGGGAAGACATCCCGGAAATGATCTACCATGGGAGGGAAATCATCCTTAATTGTTCTCTAATAATACATATAAAGGCTAGTAATATGGGTTTTTACTCCGCTTATCCCATGATGCTCAAGTATATATCAACTCACTTGGATGCCCCATTTAGCCTTGTGAATATAATCACTAGTCTTGAGTGATTTGAAATACACACAATGATGATACCAATCAACTTCAGCTCGATAGGGAACCAACTTATTAGTTCCAAGAATAATTTCAAATCCCATCATCTTGGGGATGAATTCGTTCCATAAGAATTGTTCACCACCAATCTCAAGAGGAACTATCCCCACTAGTGTACACTTTCTTACCAAAATCCTAAGGCAGTATCCACGGTCATCACTCCACATAAATATTAATCTTCAACCCCAAGGATTTCTATAATAGTTACTAAGATAAAAGAATGTGATGAACATATGTCGAAGAGGGTACATTCTAATGTAGAGGCTACTAAGATCATACCTCATATTGTGGATGGTTTGAGACCCTATTAATTAGGTATAGGCTATACTACATATATCTGGTTGGATCCATAGCCCCATGCTGCAACGTGACTACCCAGAGTAAGTCTACTCAACTGGTAGTACATATCCTACGTCTGGCCTCCACGACCATGCCCACCTCCTCAGAATTAATGTTTAGTGTAAGTATATTTTCTAGCTTGGAATGGATCTATATATCCTTTTCTAGAAAGTGGAGATGGTACAAGTCCTCTACCACTAGAAACTGATGCAAAGCTCCAACAAAAACTCTAATGATGACATGTTCTGTTGCAAACTTTGAACACATGGGTCTCAGTCTCACTAAGTCTTCAAATTAATTTTCCATCCACACTAATGTTATATAATAGAACTACTTGTGTAGATACTCTGGTCACCACTGCTTTATTTAGAACACTCCATATGATATTTCCTGCCACTAGATAAACTACTACCTCACCTTGGTGTTGATCCATCGTGCCATGTACTTTCAACATTCCACAAATAATGCTATGTGATCAAGGTGAAGTTCATGATACTAAAAATGGTATTCAAATAGAATGAATTTACCTAATACCAAATAGTGCTTCTAATCCCATCCTCAAAGTGTCTCACTCTTGAAAGCTTTTCTCCGATGAAGGGAGGTGCAAAATGTTAAAGCTCAATAGAAGGAGATGAATAATCCATAACTAACATGGGTAATTTCTATAAATATAGAAATTCTATACCTTGATTAGACCTCAGAATATTTATAAATAAATATTTATAAAAAGTAGCCTGGAAGTCTCTCCAGACCATATCCCAATGATGGTCTTCCAGGGTAATAACATCCCACTAACACTTGGAAAACCCCAAATCATATAAGTAGAATGTTTTACCGTCCTCTCTAGAGGAATCTTCAGATTCTCAAAGTTAGACATCATGGCCTCTATTCATGTCTTAGTAGTCTGGGGGCCACAATTCCTAAAATAAGTAGGTGGATGATGTAGCTTAAACTCCCATGTTAGTTCTTCCATAATATGGGATGTTTATGGGGATTACTGCGTGGTCTTCATAAGATGTAAGAAACCCTCTTGAAACTAGGAATCATCAAAAAATTCATGTATAATTGTAGGTTATATATGAGTCAATACTAGTTGGTTATGTTGCACCACCTCAGGATCATTGTAAGGACCCAAACTTCCTAAATGATATTTTTTTTCGGAATAAATGTTGTTATATATTCTATAATATTATACATGTACAAAATAAAGAAAAACCAAAAAAATTATATCAAGAATAAAGATCATTACCTTAGTCTGTGACACATGCCTGTAATGGGGTGTAGAAAAAATAATTATTTTCTATGTTAAAATACAGTATATTGGTTAACCTAGGTTGTCACTAAAGAGGATCACACAACAATCATGTTTGTCACTATGTTTTGGAATTTTCTTGGTTTTGAAATTTTGAGAAATGAACCAAATAGAAGAAATTAAGTAAAATATGGAAAATAAATTGAAATATAATTTTATTGAAAATGGAAATATAAAATTCGGTGATCAGTTCAGGGTTGGATTTCCAATTGCAATGTTATCATAGTTCGATTTTATCCATTTCTCTTCTGTTAAGCTGATTAAAGTGAGATTTCACAATCGCTTCCTCTCACTTATTTGGTAAATGGTGTTGGTGAGAGTGAACCTTAAAAAAGCTATTATTATTTCTACTAAGCTTTATTTTGTGAAAGAGTTGTAGCAGATACTTTTAATTAATTTAGGAAATTCCCGAATGGGTCCTGTTTATCCAAAACAAATCTGGAATATGCAGTACAACTCTCACACGTACTGACAATCGCCATGTACATCAACACTACGATATGATCTATTCCATCTCATATAGACCAGAAACTTGTGAGGGATATAATTTCCATTAAATAAAGAAATAATAACAACAAAATATTAAATCAAACACAATCGAATAAGATAATATAAACTGTTATTACAAATTGAAACCAACTTTACATAATAGAGAAAACATTTTAGAACTTAAAGCACATAAACTCAAACATTACAAAATGGAAATCCTAACCTTCCCCAATCACTCATAATATTTACCCCACCAGGTTAAGGGTAATTGAGAATAATGGGGACTAATAATACAATACAAAACTAAAGAAATAAAAGAGGGAAAAGAAGAAAATGAAAATGTATCCTCTAGATTAGGTCCTCCAAAAGTCCAGCTTTGGTTCTCACAACATCTCCTCGGATCAGGCCGAGGTATCTTCTTATTAGAGGTGAGGAATGAATTTTTCCATCTACCAATGATGTTTCAAGGAATTTGGATCTATTTTTAATGAGTTATGGCCGAATTAGAAGGCTTATTCTGGCTGTCAAACACTCTTCCACCAACCCTATTTGACCAGTTTAAGGTTGGACTTAATTAAATCATTTCTCCATGATTTTTTTTCAAGATTCCCTGTCAAGATAGATTTAGAACCCAGATAGAAGCACGCCATTTGGTGGTTGGTAACCTGAGATATGGATCATTGAATGAGGCATGTTCTATTCTGCCGACCAGAATATGTGTTCACATTGACCGAATTGTTTTTGCCAAGATGGAGTTCAAATTTGCTCTGGGTCCAGAAGACTTATTTGTATCCCACAAATCATGTAATCCTAAAAAAATTAATCACATGAATTCGATGAATATTGTCTGATTTATGCTCAAAATAAAGAAGAAACATAAAACATTTAAATGTCCCGTATTAACCACTTTTCTCATTTAAGCTCAAAACTCACCAAAAAAACATTAAAAGATCCAAATAAGATAAAATTGGATAATTAGAAGGGATTAAATAATTTAAAAACATATGAATAATTATGAAAATATTAATTCTATCAATTCCCCTACACTTATAACTTGGACTTTAGGAAAAGTACACATCGATATCAAATCAGGGCAAATTCTAAAACACATATCCTTGAGATCCAACAATTTAATTACCAAGAAATAAAAGATATATTTACTTGTCAAAAACCAATATTACAAGTTCTCAATTTAATTAATTAAATATATTTCCCCTTAATATCTTCTTAAATGCACAAAAAACACTTACCTAACATGCATTTTCTTTCATTGCACAAATTTTAATTTTCATCAATGTCTTTCTCATCCAATACTCAGGAAAGGATCGCCATAGGCTTGATAAATTCCTACATCTCCTCCTGAAGTTATTCAGGGACATATTTTTATCATGAAGACTTTTAAGGGATTTTCTATTACTTTAGGTTTTTTAGGAATTAGATGTGATAAATTCTGAGGCTAAATGATGAGGGCTTGGCTCTTTTAGAAGAAAAATTGCATTATTCTACTTTTTAATCAAATATGGTCTCCTCCAAACTACTATTAGTATAAACTAACCTCCATAAACATGAGAAATAAGTGAAATTTCACACCATTCATCATTTCATCAAAAAAAGTTTCAATCATCTCAAACATGACTTTTCTTGAAAGCTCCAGATAGGCACAACTTTCTTTTTTTTAATTGGAAGCTCTAGAAAGGCACAACTTCTCATACATGAAAACTCTATACATGAAAAAACATTTAAATGAATTATTTATTAGTAGAAATAAAATATATTAAACATTTTATTTTCCACCCAATGTATCACCAAATTAGTTAGCATAATAAAAGATAGCTTCCCCCACACTTAAGTTCATATAGATTTTGAAATTTAACATCATGAGAAGGTTGGATAGGGAAAATTGTCTTTTAGTAGGGATAACCTAATAGGATATTAATGGATTATAAGGTCTTAAAGGATTAAATGTTCATGGTAGTCCACGATGAAAAATATTCTCAAAAAATAGGGCTTTAAAACCAAAGACACGCATCAATCACTTAAAATGCATGTACCTCAAACCCTCAATATTTGATATGAATAAATCAAATTCTGGTTAAATCAAGAATGGTATGGTTCTCTCAAGAAGTGAGGTGAATAAAAATAATATGAAAAAATGGTTTAGAAGACTCATTGGAAAGTGATTTCAATGATAAAGATAGTGAATTGTGGCATGGGAGTCAAAAATTAGTATACATTTCATGAAATTCATAAAATATAAACTTGAAACAAAGTCAATTTCAACATTCATTTAAGAATTGTTTGATGGGATTAAATTTTTCACTCATATACATGGGTTTCAAAAATTGTGGTGATAATTATTTCGACTCAAAACATTCAAAAAAACACACAATTTTAAAAAACAGACAGTTTTTTTTAAAACAAAAAAACAAATAATTGAAAATACTAAACTATAAAGGTTCCTTCCCACACACATAAATTATGTAGTGTCCATATTGAATTCATGTTTATTTAATATGTGAGAATATTTTAAATTTAATTACAATAGGAAGGTGTGTTAAAGATAGGTACAACCTGACTTATTGGTAGTGCATTATTGAGTTAATCTTCTAAGTGTTGCATGTATGAAATCTTACAACCAAAGGTAGATAATAGAACATAATAAATTTATTGAAATAAAATTAAAATAAAATTAGATTGAGAAAAGAAGTATAGATATTGGTTTGGTCCCCCAAGTGGGTCCTATGTTTTTACTCCCTCGAGATGGGTAGTTTTAGTTGGTTATCCCCAATCTGATGGTGGGTTGATTTTCCTTGATATGAACAACCAACACTTCTTATTTCCATATTGAACTTCTTCCTTTTCGTTGAGGACATCATGGATATAGTACACCAAATACACCCCCCATGAAAATGATATTAACCTTGAATAGTGGGGATATGAAAATGAATGAGTCATCTTGTTTCCTGGTTTCCACTTTGACAACTTCTTCTTCATTCTTCAGTGGTTCCTCAAGGTATGCTGCATCAAAAGAATACTCAAAGGTAATATTAGAGTATAATTTTGTTTAAATAAAATTAAAGCATGAATAATCAAAATAAAATTATTCTCATTCAAATTAAGCATATTGTGTCTCTATTTCCTCATGCAAGTCCACTTGAATATTATCTTGAACTCCATCCAATGAATGATCAAGATGTTTGGGGAGATCTAGGTGTTCCTCTTCAGTTTTATCTTATTCTTTTTCCTCATCCACCAAGGCAATATAATTGTTGTCCAAATATGAAAATTTCATGCAAGTGGAGGTGATAATCAACTCAGTTTCAAAAAAATTAGAAGTTAATGAGTTTAAGAAAAAATTGTCTCCTGGATTTTATTCGGCATACATTGCTTATTCAGATGTAAGTTCCTCTTAGAGGTGGGTTGTAAGAGATTGAGGTAGGTGTTCAGGATCCTCTAATTCCCAGATCATGGACAAATTATAAAATTCTATAAATTAATGGGACAACTTAGTTGGCTCCTAGTCCATCACTTCAAAAACATTCATTTCCATGTCCTCCCTCAGGCCAGCGATGAATTCTTTGAATGCCTCCTCCCATTTATTTGATTTCCAAAATAACCTCACCTATCTAAAAATAACAGAAACACTATCCTATGTGGGAAAGGGTGAGATATTAATTGTTTTATTCAATTTTGGTTAATTATTCTATGAATTAAATAAATGATCATTTGAAAATAGAATATCAAAATATTTTTTTGATTTTTTTTGAAAAAATGATAAATATTAATAATTAGATTGTGAAACTACCTCCCTGACAACGACACCAAGTATTGACAAGTTACAATCATGGGGTGTGGAAAAAACAATTATTTACTAAGTTAAAATATAGTATATTGGTTAACCTAGGTTTTCTCTATAGAGGAGTGCACAACAATCATGTTTGTCACTTTGTTTTTTTTAATTTGATAGGTTTCGAAATTGCGAGAAATGAAACAAAAGGAAGAAATTAAGTAAAATATGGAAAACAAATTGAAATATCCTATGATTGAAAATATTAATATAAAATTGGGTGATAATTTTATGGTTTTATTTCTAATTGAAATGTTATTATAGTTCGATTTTATCCATTTCTTTTCTTCTAAATCGATTAAAGTCAGATTCCATAATCGCTTCCTCTGACTTCTTTGGTCAATGGTGTTGGTGAGATTAAACCTTAATAAGAACTTATTTTGGTCTCATATCTTTCCATTTGTGAAAGTTTTGCAGAGAATAATTGTAATTAATTTAGGAAATTCCCGATCGGGTCTTGTTTATCCCAACTAATCTTGAATATGTATTACAACTCTCACACAAACTGAAAATCACCATGTACTTAAACACTATGATCTGATCTATTTAATTATATATAGACCATAACCAAGTGAGGGATATAATTTCCATTAAATAAAGAAATAATAAAGAATGAATATAAAATCAAATAAAATCACATAATATAATATAAACATTTATTAAAAATTGAAACCAACTTTACAGAATAGAGAAAACATTTTAAAACTTAAAGCGCATAAAATAAAAAACTAAAAAATGGAAATGCTAACCTTAAACAATCAATCATATTATTGACACCATCATGGAAAGGGTATGTGAGAATAATGGGGAGGAAGAATACATTACAAAACTAGATAAAGAAAAGAGGGAAAAGAAGAACATGAAAATGTATCCTCTAGTTTCTGTCCTCCATAAGTTCAGCTTTGGTTCTCACACCATCTCCTAGAATCAATTTGAGGTCACTTCTTATAGGTGGTGAGTAATGGAGTTAGATATCTAAACATGATGTTTCAAGGAATTTGGAGCCATTTTCAATGAGTTATGTTAAATTAGTAGACCTATTCTGGCCATCAAACACTATTCCGCCAACCCTACTTTGACATGTTTAAGGTTGGAATTATCAAATCATTTCTCCATGAAATTTAATTTGAAGCTTACCTGTAAGGATGTATTTTTAACCGAACTATAATCACCCCATTTTTTTGTCGGTATCCCATGATATAGATCATTGAAGGAGGCATGTTCTATTCTGCTGACCATATTATGTGTTCACATTGACTGATTTTTTTTGGCTTGTTGGAGTTAGAATTGGCTCTAGGTCCAGAAGACTTATTTATAGCCCACAAATCATGTCATCCTAAAAAAATTGAATCATGTGAATTGGATGAATGTTGTATTATTTATGCTAAGAATATAGAGGAGACATAAAACTATTAAAATTCAAGAATTATCCACTTTTCACATTTATGCTCAAAACTCACTAAATAACATAAAATGACCCAAAGAAGATAAAATTGGTTAATTATAAGTGATTAAAACATTTAAAACCATTTTAATAATTATGAAAATATAAACACTATCAATTACCCCACACTTATCACTTGGACTCCTTGACAAGTAAAGATCAATATCAAATCAAAGCAAATTTTAAAACACATATCCTTGAGATCCAACAATATAATTACAAAGAAATAAAAGATATCACTACTCATAAACAACCATTATTCCAAATAATCAATTAAATTAATTAAATATATTTCCTCTTCATTTCTTCTCACATGCACACAAAACATTTAACTAACATGCATTTTATCTCATCACACAAATAAAAATTTTCAACAATGTTTTTATCATCCAATACTCATGCAAGGGTTGCCATAGGTTTGATAAATTCCTATATCTCCACCCGATGTGAGTCAAGGACGTATGATTATCCTAAATACTTTTGAGGGTGTTTTTGTGGCTTTAGGTTGGTAGGATTTAGATTTGAAAACTATTGAGGCTGAATGAGGTGGGCTTGGCTCTTTTTGAAGCCAAATTTCATTATTATAATTTTTACTCAAATATGGTCTCCTCCTCACTCCACTTAGTAGAAAATAAGCTCCATCGCCATGAAGAATTAGTGAAATTTCACACCATTAATCATTTCAGCACCAAAAGTTTAAATCATCTCAAACATGATTTTTCTTGAAATCTCTAAATAGGAACTAATTTCTTTATTTTCATTGGAAGATCCAGAAAGTCACAGCTTCTCACACATTAAATCTCCATATAAGGAACAATATTCAACATAATAATTTTTTTAGAATTAATCACATCTCTTCAATTTTTTATTTTCCACCCAAATTATCACCAAATTAGGTAGCATAATACAAGATAGCTTCCCCACACATAAGATAAAATAGATTATGCAATTTCACATCAAGAGTGGTTTATATTAGGAAAATTGGATTGTAATATAGCTAACCTAATATTATATTCATGGATTCGAATTGATACAAGGATTAAATGTTCATGGTAGTTCATAATAAAAATTATTCTCAGAAAAGGGGGATTTAAAACCAAAGAAATACCTCAATCATTTAAAACACATGAACCTCAAACCCTCAAGTTCTGACAGGAATAAATGAAATTATGGTTAAATAAAGAATGGTATGGTTCTCTAAAGTAGTCACATGAATAAAAATATAATTAAATAAAATGGTTTAGAAGCCTCATAATAAAGTTATTTCATTGATAAAGATAATTAATTATGGCATGGGATTCAAAAATCAGTATACGTTTCATGAAATTCATAAAATATGAACTTGAAACATAGTCATTTTAATCATTCATTTAAACTGTGTTTCATGGGATAACTTTTTTAACTCATATACATTGGTTTTAGAAATTTTGATGATAATCATTTCAGCTAAAAAGTTTCATAAACATGAAAAATTTAAAAACAACACAATTTTTTTTGAAAAACAGAAAAAAACAAATAATTGAAGATACTAAACTGCAAAGGTTCCCTCCCCTACACATAAATGATGCAGTGTACACAATTCAGTCAAGTGGATTTAATATCTAAGAAGATTTTAAATTGAATCAAAAAAGGAAATAAATTGGTAAGGAGAGGTACAACCTTACTTATTGGTGGTGCACTATCGAGTTAAGATCCTCAGTGTTGCACATATTAAATCATACAACCAACGGTAGATAATAAAACATAATAAATTTATTTAAAGAAAATTAAAATATAAATAGAGTGAGAAAATAAAGATATATATTGGTTTTATCCCCCAAGTGGGCCCTATTTTTTGACGGCCTCCAGATGGGCAGTTTCAGTTGGTTATATCCTATCTGATGGTGGTTTGAGTTTCTTTGAGATAAACCACCAACACTTATTCATTTCATATTTAACTTCTTCCTTTTGGTTTAGGAACTCCTGGATATATTACACCAAATCCACCCCCATGAAAATTATACTAAACATTCATGGTGGGGATAGGACAAAGAATGAGTCCTCCTCTTTCTTGGTTTTCACTTTCACAACATCTTCTCCATTCTCCAACAGTTCCTCAAGGTATGCTGCATCAAAAGAATAGTCAAAGGAAAAAAATAGAGTATAATTATATTTTAATAAAATTTAAGCATGAATAATCAAAATAAATTTATTCTCTTTTAATTTAAGAATCTTGTTTCTCTTTTTCGTCAAGAAAGTCTACTTGGATCTCATCATGAACTCCTTCCACTAAATGATCAAGATGTTCGGGGAGCTCTAGGTGTTCTTTTTTAGGTGTATCTTCTTATTTTTACTCATCCACCGAGGAAATATAATTTTTTTCAAAATTTGAAAATTTAAAAATATGAAAATTTCAAGAAATGTGAAATGATAAGCAACTCAGTTTCAAAAAAATTGGAAGGTAATGTTTTTAAGAAATATCATCTCTCGGATTTTGGTTGGATTCCATTGTTTCTTCAGTGGAATGTTTCTCTTAGAGGTTAGTAGTAGGAGATTGAGGTAGGTAGTTAGGCTCCTCTAATTCCTATATCATGTCTAAATTATAAAATTCTGGAAGGTAATGGGATAACTCAATTAGATCCTAGGCCATTTCTTCAAAAACATTCGTTTCCTTGTCCTCCCTCAGGCCAGTTATGAATTCATTGAATGCCTCCTCCCAATTATTTTATTTTCTAAATAACCTCACCTATATAACAATAAAATAAACACCATCCTCAATGGAAAAGGGTGAAATATTATTTTTTTTCTTTCACTTGTGGTTAATTATTCCATGATTTAATGAAATGATCATTTTAAAATAGCATGAAAAAATATTTTTTTAACTTTTTTTTTAAAAAAATGTTAAATATTAATAATTAGATTACGAAACTACCTCCCGAGCAACGATGTAATGTTTTTGAAATTTCCTGTTGTGGGTTGTGGTAAAAACAATGTTTTACTAAGTAAAAATATTGTATAGTGGTTAACCTTGATTGTCTCTAGAGAGGACTGCACAAAAATCATGTTTGTCACTTTGTTTTTGATTTTTTTTAGTTTAAAAATTGTGAGAAATGAAACCAAAGGAAGAAATTAAGTAAAATATGGAAAATAAATTGAAATATCATGTGCTTTAAAATAGTAATATAAAATTGGGTTATTAGTTCAGGGATGAATTTCTAATTGCAATGTTATCATATTTTGCTTTTATCCATTTCTTATCTACTAAGCCGATAAAAGTGAGATTCCATAATCGCTTCCTCTCACTTCTTTGGTAAATGGTGTTGGTGAGAGTAAACATTTACAAGCCCTTATTTTGATGTACTCTCCTTCCTTTTTTTGAAATATTTGTAGTGAATACTTTCAATTAACTTAGGCAATTCCTGATCGGGTCTTGTTTATCCCAAACAATCTTGAATATGCACTACAACTCCCACACGTACTAACAATGGACAAGAACATCAAAACTAAGATTTGATCTATTTTATCTTATGTATAACAGAACCTAGTGAGGGATATAATTTCAATTAAATATGGAAAAGATAACAAGAGAATATAAAATCATCTACAATCACATAAGATAATTTAAACTATTATTACAAATTGACACCAACTTTACAGAATAGAGAAAACATTTTATAATTTAAAGCGCATAAACTCAAACATTACAAAATGTAAATCCTAACCTCTCCCAATCACTCATAATATTTACCCCAACATGGTAAGTGTAATTGAGAATAATGGGGAGCAATAATATATTACAAAACTAATGAAATAAAAGAGGGAAAAGAAGAACATGGAAATGTATCCTCCAGATTATGTCCTCTGGAAGTTCAGCTTCGGTTCTCACACCATCACCTTGAATAAGGCCTAGGTACATTATTATAGGAGTTTAGTAATGGATTTTGAAATCTACCCACAAAGTTTCAAGGAATTTATAGCCATGTTGAATGAGTTATGGCTGAATTAGTAGACCTATTCTAGACACCAAACAATATTCCACCAACCCTACATTGAGTGATTTAGGGTCAGCCTTAATCAAATAATTTCTACATGAAATTTAATTTGAAGCTTCCTCGTCTAGTTGTATTTCGAACCCAACTATAAGCAACACATTTTTGGTCGTTATCTGGAGATATGGATTATTCAAGGATGCATGGTCTATTCTGTCGACTAGATTATGTGTTCACATTGACTGATTTTATTTTGGCTTGATGGAATTCGAATTGGCTCTGGGTCCAGAAGAATTATTCTTTTCCAAAAAATCTTGTCATACTAAAAAAGGAATTACGTGAATTTGATGAATATTTTATGATTTATTCTTGAAATATAGAGTATCATAAAACTGTTAAATGTCCAGAATTAACCACTTTTCACATTTACGCTCAAAACTCACCAAAAAACATAAAATCATCCCAAGAAGATAAAATTGGTTAATTGGAATGGATTAAATCATTTAAAAACATATGAATAATTATTTAAATATTAACTCTATCAATCATCAATGAAACTAATTAAAATTCCAAACATTACAACTAGACAAAGAATATAAAATAGAATAGCCAAAATGAGAAAGTACGGATTGCCCAAATCTTATAGAATCATCATTGCATAAGAAAATGATATAGAAATAAAACAAAATATTTTTATACCAATAAATATATTTTGAAAATTTAAATATATCCTTATGTTAATTTGTAGTGAATTTTTATTGAAAAAATAAAGTGGTATTTATAGGGTATAAAGGGAAATATGACTGTTGGGATTCAACCATTATATGATCTTTAGTTAATATGATCGTTGGTCTATATGACCATTTGTCAATATGAACTTTTGAAATTATACCCTTTATTGCTAATTTTTACTATTATAATTAGTGTTTATAAATAATAATAACATTGGATAGTTGATATAGAAAGATGAATTGATGGTCTCAATTAGTAGAGTCATGTCGTGTCAATCCCAATTGTCCAAACGTGGGAGGGAGGTATCGTCACCGAGGTTATCCCTCGACCAAGACCAATTCGAGATTCAAGAATTTAATCTTGAATGAAATCATTTATGAGAGAAGTTAAAGTTAGTGGAGATTACAACCTGGTTGATGTTAGCTAAGCCACCTCAAAAACTATGATCATCACACACCTTACCCTTAGGGCATATGCGGGTGTAGTAAGAGGTTATGTGTCCATAACATAGTTACATGAAGTATAATTTCCTTTTTATAAATAAAATTATTATTCCATAAATTCTGTTTAAGAATAGTTTTTCTTAATAAAATATTTTTTAAATTGAGTTGAATTTGAAAAATTTATTTTTGGATGAAAATAAATCATGATTATATTTTTTCGGACAAGATATTAATTTTTATAATAAACTAAAGTATTCTAAATAATATTTTTTGTATAAAATATTATTTTGAAATACTCTAACCAAAATATAAATGATTAAATAATTTTATAATATCCTATGAAACTTTTTATAAGTGTTAGAATTTTGACCGTGACTTCAGAACTTCTATTTTTAAATAAATAATGTTTTTTTATATTTAAAATAAAAAATTCTCATATTTATAGAATTGTTTTATAAAAATAAACTTTAATTTTGAAATCACCATATCGAAATTAGGTTAGGGTGAATTTAAGATAATTTTCTAAAATTCAATATATTTTCATGAATAGTAAAAAATACAGTTTTAGGGTTTCAGTATATTTTATGACATCATATTTATGTTATAATGATTCAATAATTAAATAAACACAATACACGATCTAAATTATTTTATTTTATTGATATTAATAATTTTATTATATTTTATTATATTTTTAAAATGATAAGTTACTTTCCGAAGACTAAAAATGAAAATTTGAATTTTAAAACTTTACTTTGTAGAATCTTTAATTTTCCATACCAAAAGAATTATTTAAAATAAATTAAGGTTCTGGTGGATTAAAATAACATAAAATGTGACCCCAATTTCTAAAACCATGAGAAAAATCCATGATTAAGCCAAAGGGTTCATATTGTCCACAATCATGTTTTTCAAGACTTGTATTTAGAAATTATTAAACAATTCCTCCACTTCTCCTATAAATAACCCCCATTTCTCTATTTCATTTCACTATCAATCCATCCTATACAAAGTTCTGGTGATTTTTCCTCCTATGGAGTCCCCCAATGTGTCCTTATGCACCAAAGGTTCCATCCTCAAGTTTTAGGATCAACTCATCATGGTAAATGAAATATTCACTTCTCTTTTCCATTCAAGTTCCCTTTTTTATGTGGTATGTCTTCCAATTTACAAACTAATATTTTTTAAAATTTATTTTATTCTATTACTATATGAATATTATTTTATGAATGTTATCTCCTTGTACCCTTTTATTTTTCCCTTTTCTAAAACCATGTTTTATACCTGTCATGTTGCCAATTTTCTTCTCAAATATTCCTCTTTTACATGAGAAATTTTCTTTTCATTTTTATTTGAATACCCTAACCTATTTTATTTGGAACGGGTATTCAAATAGATTTAAGAAATACATTTTAATTTGGGGATTTACATATTTCAAACCCACATTTCCTTAATGGGTTAAAAATGATGTAATGATCGTGTCTTTAAGCTCATTTGTATCCATGTTTTTGATATAAAACACATTCTTTACTCTCCAACAGTTATTAATGAAATGATTTACTATGATCTATGCGGATCAAATTAAATTAATACATATGAAGGGTTTTCCTTGATAGAGCTCCAATGTATTTTGTAAAGAATTTAATCTCTAAAGATGACTTGTTTTACAATACATTGGTGGATAATTTTCATTTATGAAACCTTGTTGGTGTGATTATGGATGTCTCATTTAAATGATGTAGCCACTTTTTCATTTTATGATTTATTTTCTTATTATTATGTAATGTATCTATCACAAGCCTTACCATTATGGCTTATGTTCTTATTGACCTGTCTCAAGATCTCTTGTTATATGTCTCTCTCGATTTTTCCCTTATCGAGATTCATGATCACCCATTTCCATTGATCTGTGTCCCCCGGATATAAGATGTGGTAAAAGTAACCTAGACTGAACCCATAAAGATGTATTTCAAGTGGAATTATAATAATGTTTTATGTTTTCATATTTTATGTACCTCTTTTCCATGAAACTAAACTAGAAATGATCATCTATTTTGTACTATGTAATGGAAAGTTATTTGATAAAAAGGTGGGATGTTATAGTTTGTCTCAAAGGAATGTTTAGTTAGTTTTTGAAATTAGGACTTGAAAACTTTAAGAATTACCCTAATGAAATGTCTAAATATTGGAAAAAATCCTGGTATTTTGGTGAAGTATTAAGTAAGTGGTTTTCAAGAAATGAAATCCATGTCTGGATACAAAGAAGTTGATGTGGCTCTAGAACAGATGTATATTGGGGTAATACCTAAAAACACAAATCTAAGATAAAATTGAATAGGAACTGGTGCATGACAATGAACCTTGTTTCACTCCAAATTCGAAACTCTTAGGGGACATGTTTGGTTAATCAAAATATTTTTATGAACCATTATGAAATATATATAGAAAATGTAATTGTTATTAGTGGATATTAATAAAAAAATTAATTATGATGTTTGGGAAATAAAATTCCTTAATAATTATAAGATGAATAAAAGAAACTCATTTCTCACTAAGGTTTTATTATTCTATAAAAATTAAGAGAAATAGGAGGAACTATGTAAATGATGAGGGAAATAGATGATGCACTGATAGAATTCCAATTGAATATGTAATGAAAAACTTCATGGAGATGATGAATCAACTAACTCGAGTTATGAAAAATAACTTGAATCAAGTCGAGAGACCAGATTCATCTCGAAGGGAACAACTTTCTGTTTATTCCTTTATGCATCAATGACCCCATTATTTCAGGGGATATATTGTCCCACTGATTTTTGAACAGTGCATAAGCACAATAGAAATTATATTTTATGTTCTTTTTTGTCTAGAGAGAAAGAAAGTAACCTTGACATTATACCTATTTAAAGGAGATGTTGATCAGTGGTGGGAACTGATAAAAAACACTAAGCCAAGAAGGGATATTGATTTTATGGGGTGATAAGAGTTCAGGGGAATCTTTTTCGACAAATATTTCCTAGGTTCAATGTCAACAAAAATGGATAAGTATTTCATAAAATTGAACAAAAAGGAAAATTAATTGGTGGGAGTCTATGAAATGAACTTTACAATACTTGCTCAATACACCTATTGCATTGTTCTGGATCCTACGGGAAAGGATGATAGATTCTTAGATGGATTGTGATCCCATCAGCGTTGGAATCTAGAAAATCATGACTATGAAAGCTATGATAAGATACTTTAGAGTGCTATACATGTTAAAATAGATTTTATAGAGACAAAATGGTCACATGGATTGAATGAAAAGAAGAGATCAATGGATCCAAAATTAGGGAGGAACTTTGATCATAGAAGTGGAGGAATGAAAGTGAAAATTTAATCATGAAATAAATGTGGGAAGAAGCATTTACGGAAATGATTTCTGGAGAGAGGAAAATGTTACAAGTGTGGAAGAGATAACCATATATCTCTGAACAATTATGGTGAGGTAATGCCTCAAATTATCCACAAAACTATAAAGGAAATATGGTGTAGGCCTAGCTGGAAGTTCATTGCTTATTGTGTGGATAACATAGGAATTTTTCCAATCAATATTCAAATCATATTATAAAGGATGGGAACCACCATCAACATTAGTTTAGAACAAGGGATAATGGTTATGTATTTTCTATCACGATGGCTGAAGTAGAGTCTCCAAATGATGTGATGGTAGGTACATTCATCATTCTCTCAAAGATAACAAGTACTTTATTTGGTTTTGGTTCTATAAATTTATTTATTTCATCATAGTTTTCAAAGAATATTGAATCAATCCATGAACTTCTAGATGTATTGTTATCATTCAAGACTCATGTAGGGATTGTCCTAGAATCAACAGTGTATATAAACTCTAGTATTATCATTGGAAGGTACAATATCATTGAAAATATAATTGTCATACCCATGGTGTAAATAAACACTATACTATGGATGGATTTGCTCACAAAGAGTAATGCTACTATCAACTAAAGTAGAAAGGAAATTACAGTATTCTTGAATGGAAAACCTACAGTCATTTTTAAAGGAGAGATATCCGGACCTGATCTTTTTCTAGAGGCACCTACCGTAGCCTTCTTTATGGAGATGATTGGTGAAATGGGAGATGAAAATGAGCATATAATGATCGAGAATGTCCCCATTATTCAGAAATATATTTACATATTTTTTGAAGAGTTACCTAGACCTCCCCTAGAAAGAGAGTTTCAGTTCTCCATTGAACGCATACCTGGATCCATGCCGATAACAAATACCATATATAAAAATTTCCAATATCGAGTTAAATAAATTAAAGAAACAACTTAAAGATCTCCTAGAGAAGGGTTTTATATAGATAAGTGTGTATTATTAGGGATAAACTATTCACTTTGTGAAGAAAAAGGATGGATCAATGCGTCTATGCTTTGATTATAGGAAACTTAATGGGATCATAATGAATAACAAGTACCCTCTACCATGGATTGATGATTTATTTGACTTGCTTAATGGGGCTCAATTATTCTCTAATATTGGTCTTCAATATAGTTATAATCAATTGAGGGTAAAGAAAGAATATATTCCAAAGATTTACTTCAAAACAAGATATTTGAATAATGATTTTGTTGTTATGATATTCGGCTTGACTAATGATCCTGCATATTTATGGAATTAATGAATAGAGTCTTTAAGGAATACTTTGATAAATTCATGTTAGTTTTTTTATGATATTATGATGTATTCTAAAATTCTTGTCTTGCATGAGGATAATCTGAGGGTTATTTTGGGAACATTGAGGAAGTATAATATTTTTGGAAATTCAAAAAATGTGAATTTTGGTTACAATAAGTTTCATCTTGGTGCACATTGTAACCAATGAAGGAATCTATATTGACCCTGCAAAGACGAAGGATGTAGAGGTGTGACCTCATCCTATAACAATAACTAAGATTCATAGTTTCCTTCATTTATCTGGATATTATAGGAGGTTATCGAAAATATTTTCATGACATTCTAATTACCTAACTAAGTTAACTAAAAAATGTGATAAGTTTATTTGGATAAAGGAGAATGGATAATTATTCCAAGAAATAATGAAGGGATTGGTTACTACACATGTGCTAACTCTACCCTCTATCTGAGAATGATTCATTATTTATAGTGATGCATCTCTAAAATGGATTGGGTGAATCCTCATGAAAAATGAAAAGGTTATTGCTTATGCATCTCGATATTTTAACTATCATGAGCAGAATTATCCTATGATAGACATGGAACTATCTGTGGCTATTTTTGTTATGAAAATATAGAGGAACTATCTTTATGAGAATAAATGTGATATATACATAGACCACAAAATTTTGAAGTATATTTTTACACAAAAGAAACTGAACATGTGACAAAGGACACCATTGGAAATTTTTAAAGACTACAACTGTTCAATTAATTATCACCCAAGAAGAGAAAAAAAATTCATTAATGCATTAAGTAGGAAAGACCCTACTATGCTGAAAATTATGAGGATTTAATGAGATTCTTTAATCAAGGACCTAGTTAAACTAGATATGGGGATCAGAAGGGAAGTAACATCATCAACCCTATCCCAAATTATTTCTCTACATTAATTACTAGAGAGGATAAAGAAATCTAAAAGAGGAGATCCCTTATAACAAAATATGACAGAGTCTGTGAAGAATGAAAACATTCCCAAGTTCAATATTTATCAAGAAGGTGTACTAAAATATCTTACAAGGCTATGTGTCCCATCTCTCCCAGAAATAAAGGAGTCAATGGATGAAGATCATAAATCTAAATTTTCTACACATATTGGATGAACTAAAATGTATAATGACCGTTGTGATCATTATTGGTGGGATAATATGAAAAAGGAGATTTTCGACTACACTACAAGGTGCTTGGTATGTCAGTAATTGAAGACAGAGCGACAACTTCCGAAAGTATTATTAAAACCACTAACCATACCATCGTAGAAGAAGGACAATACCATTATGGAATTCACCACTTTTCTCCCAATAAAATCCAAAGGAAACAATGAGAAATGGGTTATAATGGATCGTCTCACCAAGACTGCCCATTTCATCACTATTTGGGATGATTTTTCTCTTGACTAGAATGCCAAAATTTACATATAGTGGTGAGGCTGCATGGGGAGCCACTTTCTATCATTTATGATCATGATCCAAGGTTAACATCAAAATTTTAGAGAAGTCTTCCACATGACCTAAATACTGAAATGAATTTTAGTATAGCCTATCACCCCCAAACTGATGGTAAATCTGAAAGGACAATTAAGAAACTTGAAGAAATTCTAAGAACCAGTTCAATGGAATTTAAAGGTAGATGGGATAAAAACCTCCCATTAGTTTTGTTCTCATAAAACAATATAATTCACTAAAGTATTCAAATGACAGCATATAAATATCTATATGGAAATTGATGTAGAACTCTTACTAGTTGGGATGAAGTTGGTGAGATGAAATTTATTGGTTCTGATCTTGTACAATAGATGATAGAAAAGGTTATGCCATCAAAAAACAAATAAAAGAATATTAGAGTCATAAAAATACCTATGTTGACAATCATCGAAGAGACTTAGAGTTTTATCTTAGGGATAATGTTTTCATTCATATATCACTATGGAAGATATTCATGTGGTTTTGAAAGAAATGGAAGCTTAGCCCTAGGTATATTGACCCCTATCAAATCATTGATCACATAGGAGAAGTAACCTATAATTTGGAACATTCACAAAAACTATCTCAATTGAATGATATATCACATGTATCTCTATTGAGGAAGTACATACCTAACCCCTTAGATGTACTGAATCCATAGGTGGTACAACTAGAACATGATATCTCTTATGAGGAGCATCCAGTTGAGATCTTGGAACGTAGAGACAAGGTCCTATTTAATAAGACTTAACACCTTTTTAAAGTGTTTTGGTGGAACTATAAACATGAATACGAGATGTGGGAACTAGAGGAGACATTTATATGGAATTACCCTCACATTTTCTCAATCGAGATAATGAGTTGAAATTTCTTGGGGGGGGGGGGGTCAGGTGATAACCCCCACATTCTAAATGATATTTGTTTCTTGAGTAAATATTGTTACATATTATATAATATAATACACATAAAAAATAAGGAAAATAAAACAAATTTTATATCATTGATAAATATCATTATATTAGTCATATATTAAACCAATTAAAATACCAATCAATTCAACTGGGCAAAGAATATAAAATAGAATAACTAATATGAGAAATTATGTATCACCGTATCTATTAGATTCATATCCCCACTACAAATTCTATAGAAATAAAAATTAATATTAGTAAACTAATCAACATATTATAAAAATAAAAATATAACCTTAAGTGGTTTTGAAGTGAATTTTGAGTGAAAGAATTAAGTGGTTTTTATAGGGTATAAAGGGAAATGTGACTATTGGGATTAAACTATTATATGACCATTGGTCAATATGACTGTTGGAAACTATACCATTGTTTTATAATTTTTACTATTATAATTAGTGATTATAAGTAGTAATGAAATTGGGAAATTGATAAAGAAAGGATAATTGATGTCCTTAACCAACAGATTCGTGACATTTGAAGCCCCTTTATCAAAACTTGGTAGGGAGGTATTATCATCCAGGATCACCCTTAACCAAGACCAATGTGAGCTTCAACAATGAATCTTTAATGAAATTTCCTACGTGATAAGTTCAATTTAGTGGAGATTACCACATAGTTGATATAAGTCAAGAAACCCCATGGAACTATGACCATCACACACCTTACTCTTAGGGCATATGTGTGTGTAATAAGTGGTTACATGTATAGGCCTTAGTTACTTGAAGTGTAATTTCCTTTGAATAAATAAAGTTATTATTCTATAAATTCTATTTAAGAATATTTTTTCTTCATAAAATATATTTTAAATTGAGATAAATTTGATAAATTTATTTTTGGATGAAAATAAATCATAATTGCATTTTTCTAGAAAATATATACTATTTTATAATAGAACTGAAGAATTCTAAATAGTTTTTTATAATAAAATATTCTTTTAAAACAATATCAATTAAATATAAATTATAAAATAATTTTATAATGTCCTAGCAAATTTTCTATAAGTGTCATAATTTTTTCCATAACTTAAAAACTAAAATTTTTAAATAAATAATGATTTTTATATTTAAAAGATAAAATTTTCATATTTAGAGAATTATTATAAAAAAATAAATCTTTTTTTTGAAATCAACATGTCAAAATTAGGTTATGGTGAATTTATGATAATTTTCCAAAATACGTTATTTTTTCACGAATAGTAAACAAATACAGTTTTACGGTTTCAGAATATTTTATGGCATACTTTTAATTTTATAGTGATTTAATATTTAATTAAACATAATCCAAGAAATAAAAAAAATTTATTTTATTAATATTAATTATTTTAATAGATTTTATTCAATTTTTAAAACTATAAGTTACTTTCCAAGGTTTGAGAAAAAAAATATTTTTAAAACCTTACTTTCTAGAATCATTACCTTTACATGCCAAAATAAGTATTTAAAAATGAAGTTATGTTTTTTTATTAAATTAACATAAAATGTGACCAAACTTTATTAAACCATGAGAAAACCCCAAGGTTAATCCAATGATTTTTCATTTTCCACAACCTAGTTTTCCGAGACCTATATTTAGAAATTATTAAACAATTCCTCTACTTCTCCTACAAATACCCACCCATTTATTCATTTACTTTCACTCCCAATATAACCTCAACGAAGCTCAAGAAATTTTTTCCCTTAAGGAGTCCCCCCAATGTGTTCTCAATCCCCCAAGATTTCATCCTCACGTTTTTTGGATAAACTCTTCAAGGAAAGAGAAATATTCACTTCTCTTTTCTTTTCAAGTTCCGTTTTTATGTGGTATATCTTCCAATTTCCAAAATAAGTTCTATTTTCCACTTTCATTTATCATATTACTATAATAAGATTATTTTATGAATGTGAGACTATTTTCCCCTCCCATTTTCATCTTTTCTAAAACCATGTATTATTCCTGTCATGCTGTTGAATTTTCTTCTCAAATTTCCCTCTTTTAGATGATAAATTCCATTTTCCTTATTATTTGAATACCCAAACCTCTTTTATTTTAATGGGTATTCAAATAGATTTTAAAATTACTTTTTGATTTTGGGATTTACATGTATGAAATCTATATTTCATTTCATGGGTTAAAAATGATGTAATGTTCATGTCTTAAAGCTCTTTTGTATGCCAAGATTTTTGATACAAAACACGTTCTTTATTCTACATGGGTTATTAATGAAATTATTTATTATGATCTATGTATATCACATGAAATTAAGACATGTTAAGGGGGTTCCTTTATAGTGCTCCAATGCATTGGGTAAAGAATTAATATCTTGAGATGACATGTTTTATGATACCTTCATGGATAACATTGTGGTAATTTTCTTTTACCACACCTTGGTGATATGATTATGAATGTCTCATTTAAATGTTTTAGCTGCATTTACATGTTATGATTCATGTTCTTATTATTATGATATTTTTTTTCTCATGCCTTATCACTGTGCCTCATGTTCTTCTTGATATGTCTCAAGATCACATGTTATATGTCTCTCTTTATTTTTCCCTTACAAGGATTCATGATCACCCATTTACTTTGATGTGTATCCCAATGATATGTGATGTAGTGAAAGTAAACTTGATTGAACCCATGAAGATATATTTCAAGTGGTTTTAGATGTCTGTTTTATGTTTTTATGTATTATGTACCATTTTTCCATGAAACTAAAATTTAAAGTATCCTCTATTTTGTACTATATAATGATATGTAAGGTAATAAAATGGTAGTATTTTATAAGCATGTTCATCACCACCTTCTTGGCACTCGACCTAAGGACTGCATGGAGGTATATAACTAAAATTTTCAAGAACAAACTTTAAAACATGATAGGAAATGAAAGTAATTTATTATAATTAAATATAGTCATAAGGGTTCACCACCCAAAACATACTAAACCAACCACCCAAGATCTATCATTAGGGTACTGGTTATATTCAAATTTTTAATCATATGGGTTTCGTTATATGATGTATAAAGTACAATTTATAGAGGTAAACACTCTTTAATTTTTAATTGACATCCCCATTTGACAGTAATACAATTTATTTAAAATTAGAAATCAATAGTTTGTACATGTATCAATGTGTTCATATATATATATATATATTAAGTTTCAGTTATATTTTTCTATCATTCCTAATTTATAAATTCCTATGCTTTATAAGTTGCAATTGTTACTACATGAAATTACAACTAGGATTTTATGGTAGTTCAATTAGATGTATTGCTATTCCCAATTTATAAAGGCCCACACACTCTTAAAATTTTAATTAGAATCCATGTATCTATATCCAACTAACTTTTCAATTTGTGAGACTAATGGTCTATAGAATAAAAAATCTATAATTGGATAATTAAGGTTCCACCATTAATCTATATGGAAAAACACTATTAAAGTTGATACAAACCCTTTAATTAGTCTAATTATTTTATCCCTGTGAGAAATGTTAGCGCACTTTCATATATAACTATTAGGGAATTAGGAAAATAAAATAATAAATGAACACATTACGTAATCAGGGTGTTTAATAATTCATGAAATATCAATCCTCAATTGCCTATAATGATATGTGAAATAATAACTACTTTCCACAATGGGATAAAGGTAAAAATAAAATCCATAATAGTAATAAATGTCATAATTTATGTGTGTCGCCCAATAGTGACATCACTACAACAATAATAACTATGATCTAAACATAAAATTCCACCCTAGTAAATTTGGAATTTTCCCTGTACATGAGTTATCTATACTTATGAACAAGCTCATTACCAAATTACAATATGTCCTAATATCATGTCTAACCATTCCCAAACCAAAATACAATAAAAATATGATACATTATAACTTTTTGATGTCCCGAACCCATATCACTCATAAGAATCCAAATATAGGAGGCCATATGGACCCAAGTGTTCCTCCCTATACGCTGGTGGTATCTGACTAACAACAAGGTCTTAGGGCTTGTCTACGGGGAGATTCTGACTTCTGGTTTGAGTGTATCACAATAGAAAAATAATAAATGGATAAATAGCATAATCATAATAATAATAATAATCAACTAAAGAAGTGAAAAATATATATGTTCAAATAAGATAAATTGAGTGATCAATGATAATAAACATTGTATATAAAAAAATTTCAATTTCATGATATAATCCAAAATAAAATTGCATACATAGAATCAAGTATAAATATACAATACATGCATATTGAAAAGGTAAAATGATATAAAAAAATAATTCTAATAGAATCATGAGCCCAAGCTTGGTCCTATGCTCCATACTCCCATGATATGTACAAATCAAGCATCCTTGATCGGGAGTTAACTATTGTCCCTACCAGTATCTATTAATTCAATTGGGGTACCAATTGGTGGCCTAAATAGGGTGTGAGATATAGTAAGTAGGCCACCAAAAAAAGAATCTATAATAATTCTAGTTAGTGTATATAAATGTAATAGTGTGAAGGTATAATTACATGTAGTGTAATAATATACCTGAAATAATAACCATATTGGGATTGAGATCCTCATGGGAGGATCCGGAGACCGTACCTTCTTTGGCCTAAGATGGGTGTGAATGAGTAAGCTACTTGTAAATAGCTATTTTCTAAGGAATATAACCAAATTATCCAAAGAGAATCAATATATAAAGTAGGACCCAAAGTGTAATTAAGTCTTTCAAAAAAATTTAATGCGAGGAGAGGGACCAAGGTAAAATAAAGGCATCATTGATCATAAAAGTTTGATCTAACTCATAGAAAACATCCATTAAACATAGCTATATGGGAATAAATGTTATCCAAGGGGTTTACCCAAGTAATTCAACTGGAATAATTTCTAACCGAGTCTAAGGAGCAGTTCGACAGTAAATCCAGATGTAATCATGACTGGGGGACAAGGGAAGAATCAAAGGATCCTCCTATATTAGGACATCAAGATGTATCCAATGATTATATCTGAGACATTATAATCTCTATATAATAATTGAATGATTCATTAGTACTATGTTAAGGAATTCATGTACTGGTATGACAAAGATGAAATTCCAAGGTGGGTCTCTCCCTTAGAAATGGAATCAATAAACCAGGGTACTGTCATCTAAGTTCTCAAGGAATTCCCTCATGAATCCATGAAATAATCATGTCTGACCACTCCCTAACAAAAAAATGTCTATATTAATAATATTAACCCTATATTTAATAAGTATACATTGCCCATGTAATAAAAATTCCAATTTAATTTTTCCATTTAATTTAATACATTACCATTTTATTCATAGATGAAAAAGGTTAAAGGAGGTATCATACCATTTTACAGTTCCTTCAAATTCAATGATCTAGTTGAACATGATTTCTATATCACAATGCAACAATTATTCAATTAAAATTGATCAGTAGATGTCAAACAAAACACACTAAAGGGTGTTTTGGTTAATATCATATAAAAAATACATGTAGGCATATAAATTTCTCACCAAAGGGGTAGATCATGTTGATTTTATTGACCTATAATGATTATCGGAGGTTTATTAGGGTGTTTGAGTTTCAAAATAGGAATCTAATTAAAGTTATATTTATTTTAGGGGCAAAGCACAAGTGAAATAGGTAAGTGACACACTAGCTAAAAATATAAATTAATAGATACGTGAGAAAGTTATGGACAACCTACCGTATAGAAGTAGAGGAACCCTCATCCATTATCATCTTCCGATTTGGTCTAGAATGGAAGAAAATGTAGTAATAGAAAAAAACAATAAAAATAAGTCTTATTAGATCTAATATAAATAACACTAAATATGGTGAGATAAACCGAAAAAGGATGGTAAATGACTGAATCACTTACTGATATGCTTCCAACATGATGAACGACATTCCAATTAGAGATTAAATGTGAGATAAGATGAAAACATTTTGTATATTCCTAGGAGGAGCTCTCAAAGTGAAGGGGAGATGTGCATGGAGAGTAAAGAAAAAGTGGGTGAGAAGTTAAAGGAATTAAGAGGGAAAAGGTAATTTTACCATTATTTAAAGGATCACATGATTGTATGCATGGTTTGGCCAAATCATTTTCCAACCATGTGTGGTTAATTCTTAAGCAGCACTACCCTTGTGGGCTAGGCACATGGTTTTGATAAACTATGTCCATCCTGTGCTGATCCCCTATGCCAAAAGATTGCAGTTTTTCTCATGACCGCTAGACCTCCATTTCATGGTTTATCAAACCATACTCCTATATTTAAGGGTTTCATGATTGTGGTTTATGGTCACTACTAACCACGTTTCGATGATGTGAATCATGAATATTCTCCAAACATAAAATCCTTGGGCTCCAACTAAGCCTTATACACTCTTGAAACCACTACAAACTAATTTTGGAATTTACATAAGAATAAAACTAAGTATTGAATATGAAATTTAATGGATCTAGACCTTTGAGAAAAACCAGGATCCTAATCCTTCATGGATATGAATAAAGTATATTTGGATGTTTTTAGTGGCTTGGTTAGTGCACAATCTCTCAGTACATGATTTTATGTTGATTATTGTGAGTTTATTTAAACTCTTATGTAAGGGAACCTATATTAAGGATGCATTGGGGGTTTCTTACTAGGTTTCAACTCACACCCAACATGGGCATGTTGATGTGTGTGCATAATATGGGATTAGGGATATTGGAAAGGGTATGGCCCTCGAAATTATGAGCTAAGAGATAGGGAATGGTGATATGTGGAAGTAATGTGATTGACTCTGGAATGACACCCGAGTGTTTTATTTACATACCTATCTTTATCATAATCTTATTTAACCTTCCATGTTGTCGGTAATTAATTAATTATTCTATATGACCTGAGATACTTACAAAATAATTTATCTTGTAATATTTTATTTATTCTATTGTGTTATTCTGTGATAATATTAATAGATGTATTTATTGATACTGAGGGTATAATCCCCTCTCTGATGGAATTCAAACACTCATTGCTAGTCAACATCCTATTTTGTATTGGGTGGCACGATTGAGGCTGTGTAGCACTCCATCTCTGACCCAATGATTCAGGATGTGGAATTACAAAATGGTATTATTGGAAATTTTCCAATTTCATACTTATTGAATATGTTCTGGGTAAATCTAAAAAGGATTTAGGTTGTGTGGGACTTAGGTATGGGTGTTTCATGTGTGTATGGCCAACACATGTGTAGCAGAACTATAAGTTACTGTTGTTAGGGATTTTTTTATAATTATGGATTTATTGTTTCATTTTGAAACTATTTATATTGTGTTGTTACTATTTTATGGTATTTTTGGGTATTCATGCATCATTGATAGGAAATAATGATCAAATGTCATATTTATGTATATCTGTTGAGTGTTGCATTGTTGTTCTTAAATATAATTCCTTGATATGTGATTTATGTTTGGTAGTATTTAAAATTTCCCTAGTTTTGTGATATATTTGTGATTTTGGTGATTATTTGAAGGTGAGCATGATTACTGTTATATATATTTGAATTTGACTAACATATAGGAATCAAGAACTAGGCATGAGTCTTGAGTATTACCAGGAGGGTGGGTTTTCTTATTATTGATATCCATCTAGTATAGGTTTTCTAGAATCCCTTTTGAATACCTACAATATATTTTCTTTATTATATATGTAAGCTAATATAATATTTATAAGCATATGTTGGAATTTTAGACATGGTATCATTGAAACTGACTTATGGGACCCCCAAGAGACACAATATATGATTCTCCTATAAGGGATGATGTTTCAGTTCTACAACTGATCATGTAGAATAATGTATCTTAACATTCCCCAAAACCCAATCCAACAGTTATGGAAGAAGAGACACTTATTCCTACAGTGTGCTTCACAGTTCATGTTCAAGTATAGGAGTTTACAAGACTATGGTTGAATATGATTGAGACTTTCAGCACCAACACCCTTTATCCATCAAGGGAACTAGAGGACCTTGGGATTCTAAGGATTGATTTATTTTATTAAGGGAATATTTGATATTGTAGTGACACAAGATGATTGAAAGGATAGGTTGGATAATTTCACGCTTCAGGGAAATGCTAGGAGGTGGTGGGATATTATGAATCGGGCTTGGTGATGTGAAGGTCTGACTTGGATAAATTTCAATGAAATTTTTATTGATGAGTTATTTCTGAATACAATTAAGATGGGCTATGATTAGTATTTCATGAAGCTTTAATAGGGCTTGATAATGGTGTCTGATTACACGGATTTTTTCAGGGAGTTTCTGTGATTCACTCCTCTATTGGATTGGAATGAGGCACAAAAGGACAAGAAGTTTGAGAGCTGGGGTTCTCTAGTACCTTCTATTGGAGAATGATCTCCTCAGTGTTTCATCTATGAAGAATATGGGAATTACTACCAATTTTTTCCAAATTAATTGGATCAAGTATCATTTGTGTGGTAATATAGAGAATCTACAATATTTCTTCTCAATGGATTTATGAATGAGGTCTCTCAGGGGTACAAGTATGATGCATGCATTGAGAAATGGGACTGGTTAGGGTCCATAGTAGGAGGTGCACACCCCTTGGATAATGATGACTTAGGATAAATATGTATATCAAGGAAAGGGTCATGAAGCTAATACCGAAAGATTGTATGTAGTGTATGAGGTTGAAACTAACCATGGAGAGGGGAATCAACCATTTAATGTGTAGTTTTGATCAAATCTACATGTTCAACCACTTTATTTGATACATGTACTTCCCATTCTTTTACATCTACTCAAATTATTATTGGGATTAACATGTCGTTCAAGTTGTCTTCATAGTTTTTATCTCTTGATACACACTTGGGGAGGAAAGTGGATTGTATTAAAAAATTTATAGGATGTACCCTAGTAGTTTCTCTATAAAGAAAACTATTGGATTTTAGGATCCTTTACATGGATAGTTTTGACATGATCATCAGTTTGGATTGGTTGACTAGTTATGAGGAACACATCATCTATTATAGGAGAAGTGTATTGTTTTCTACGTGTAAGGTGGAGAGGGTTGTTTTGAATTGTGAGTGGTATGTTAAAAAAATTAGAATGGAAAAAAAACCTAACCAATATATGAGATATTATACTATATGTGGCTGGAATGGTTCTTCCTATGGAGATAGCATTAACCTCTTCCTTTCTTGATTGGAAGATCTTTATCAAGATGCCTTCCTAGATGACTTTCATAAGTGTGGAATTGTATTTGAAATTGAACTCATTATAGGATTTAAACCAATATCAGTTATCCCATATCATATGGAATTAGATGAGTTGATGGAATTCAATCTATAGCTCATGGATTTATAGGTGAATGGTTTTATCATACCGATCACATCCCCCCTATGGTGCTTCGGTCTTGTTCACAAAGGCGTAGGATGGTAGTATTACACTGTTTGTGGACTAAAAGAAGCAATGTAGTTAGCCGTTAAGAATAAATACCTATTTACATGTGTCAATGATTTTTTTACCTATTGTGGGGAGGTCGGTGGTTCTCTAAGATTAATATACAGTTAGGTTATCACCAGCTTTAGGTTAGAGATGTGGATATTCCTAATACGGTGTCTTGGAGTAGATTAAATATTTTTGAGTATATTTTCATGCATTTTGGGATAAAAATTGTTCTAGTAGTGGTAACGTATTGTCTCAAGTTCCACACATCAGTGCCTTGAACTGGTCTATCACATGACCTCAGGCATGCCTTCCTGTATTCTAGAGGCTTCCAACTAGTTGTGATGGTCTATTATCGATTTGGGGGAGATTATACCCTCTGTTTTCAATTATAGGAGTAATAAACCTACATAAAAAATAAACAATAGTGGAAATATATGATCATAAAAAATAAAATTATCTCATGATAACCAAGCACGAAATACAATGTCAAAACTAAATAGTAGATATTTCATGCTAAAGTATGTGCCTAGTGTCAATATAAAAAATCCAAAATAAATAAAGACACTAAAAACTCCTACAAGTGGGTCCTAGAACCAAGTATAGTTCTCTCACTATGATCAATCCCAATCATCCCTCTAACAAAGGACATTTTCCCTTAACTTGTCCCACAAACATGCAATCTATTCTAGTACTGATTAGGCGACCTGAGTTTTGTGTGAGTACAAATCAGTATGCCACCACCAATGGTGTCTAAAAAATCCATTCAATAATAGTGTATAAAGTTGTTTGAAGAAATAATTACAATGCCTAATTAAATAGTTATCACATTATTAAATACTCTTAATTTAACCACATAAAATCAAGGGTTCCTGAGGACACCTGTACCTCATGCCCTATTTGGCTCATGATAGAGCTCAAAGTGTTCAACATAATATGATATCTTAATAATTTCTTCACCTCATGTAGAATCCCAAAGTATTCAAAGGTGATATCATATCTCACTACCTATTTCGACTCATGTTGGAGCTAGAAATATTCTCAAGTGAGGCCATATCTCAGAGTACCTTTGTTATTATTCTTTAATTTCATACTTGAATGACCATGTCACCATTATTTAATTTCATACTTGAATGACCATGTTACCATTATTTAATTCATGATGAATTACCATGTTACCATTCACACATCACACATTTTAATGACCATGTTACCATTTATAAATCACACATTAGAATGATCGTGTTACCATTCTTCAATTCTTATTGAATGAACACGTCACCATCCACACAACACATGTTTGATTAAACAATTAATTATACACACCAATTCTATTACTAATTCAACAATTATTTAAACACCAAAATTTCATTAGTTAACTCAACAATTAACTAACCACATCAATAACATTAATTAATTAAATGATTAATTAATCAAATCAATTTCTATAGTTAATTAAACAATCAACTAATCACATCAATTATTCTAGTTAATTCAAAAATTAAATAATTGAATCAATAATATTAATTAATTTGATAATTAATTAATCAAATAAAATACATTAATTAATTAATTACTTCAATTCTATTAGTCAATTCAATAATTAACTAAACGCATCAATTTCATTACTAATTCAACAATTAGTTTATCACATAAATTCCCATAATTAATTTCCCCAATTAATTAAGCTTGTTAATACAATTAATTAATTCATAAATTAATTAATCAAGATCCACAAACTCAAAATCCCATAATTAATTAAAATATTAATTATTCAAATCAACAATCTCAATATATCTTAATTAATTCTACAATTAATTATATGAAATCATATATCTCAATATATCATAATTAGATCAACAATTAATTATCCAACATACAAATCTCATTATCCCATAATTAAATCAAAAATTAATTATCCAATTTTATCAATTCAATATCCCAACAATCCACATTAATTAATTTACCAATTAATTAATAGAATTCATTCAATTGCACCATCACAACAATCCCCATTTATTAATTCACAAATTAATTAATCTAAATTGTTAAATTTCTTCAAAAAAACAATCTCTCATAATTAATTTTCCAATTATTTAATCTAACATAGAAATCATAACATTACATCTATTAATTAATTTACCAATTAATTAATCCAAATATTTTCCATTTATTGATTCCATAATTAATTAATCTAACTCAAACCCTTAAATTTATTTTCCAATTAATTTTCTAGGTCAATATAATTAATTAGTCAAATGAATTAATCCCATAATTCCCATGATTTAATTCAACAATTAAATAATCACATTACTACCATTAGTTAATTAGTAAATTAATTAATCTTGTCAATTCCATTTTGTAATTTAGCAATTAAATAATCAAATTTCTTCCATTGATTAATTCATTCATTCATTAATCATATTATTTAATTCCATAGTTAAATAATCACATCTCTTCAATTAATTAATTCATAAATTAATTAATCATATAATTTAATTCAATAATTAAATAATCACATGTCTTCCATTAATTAATTCGTCAATTAATTAATCATACTATTTAATTTAACATTTAAATAATCACATTAATCACATTAACTAATTTTTCAATTAATTAACAAAAATATAAACAATTTATTAACACCCAGTTAATTCCTCAGATAATTTTTCTAACACAAAATTCAATGACTCAATAAATTCAACAATTAAATATATCTATAATTAATTAATCAATTAATTATCTCAACAAAAAAATTCATTATTTTTATAATGAATTCAATAATTAATTATCTCAATTCAAATAATAAAACATCTCTACAATTAATTCAATAATTAATTATCTCCAAAATAATAATCTCAATTTCCTTATAATTCATTTAACAAATGATTATTCATGATCTAAAATCACAATATCCCAATATTACATTTACCTTAATTAATTAAATCCCCAAATTAATTAATATTATCAAGATTGAAATTGATAAACATATAATATAAATTATATGATTAAATACACATAATTGTAATTATGACTATGAGATTTGAATTTTAGACCACGTACCTCAATAACGGTGACGAAGAACACTCACCAATGGGAAATCCCAATTTCAACAGAATAATAATATACAATGTGATCTTAATTAAATTCCTAGAACTAAGATTTAATTGAATAAAGATCTAATGAACCTAGATCTAAATCTACATCCAACAGCGGATAAACATCCCTCTTTTATCTGAGAACATGAGCTAGAGAGAGATTTAAATGGGAAGAACCACTTAAGGAGTGGTGTGTGTGAAGACCCAATGTGTAATAAATGGAAATTATCTTATTATAATTATGTCATATAATCACATGAAATCACAACACAAAGAACTAATAAGTACTACGTGACCTTTAAATATAATATTGTCACATTTGGGATTTGAATTTTGAAAATCTGACATACACAGTTGCGATTAGTAAGACGTTTGGAGTCCGATAAGACCAACTCAATTTTTATTTAAAAACAACCTACCCGTATTAATAGTAACCTACCCTTATACATATTAATATGACCCTTATAAATAGTAAATCATCCAAAATAATATAAACCTCACCATTGAATGTAAAAATAAAATTTAGGCAGATTATAAGTGATAATATGACCATAGTAAAAGTATTTGTATTTTCGTAAGTCATAAATAATTTAATATAATTAATTAATTAATTATAAATAAAATTATTTTCCTAAAATATGTTCATAAATTAACAATTTTATGTTTTCTAGTTTAAGACAATTTTATAAGACCTTATGTAATTTTTTAAAGCATTATAAAATCACTTATAGTTTGAAAATCTATATTTTTCAAATAAATTATTATTTTATTTAAAAATTAAATTAATAATATTAAAAATATTACTTTAGAAAAATGGATTTCATGTTTTTATACTACACATTGGAAAATGTTTAGGGTTAATTTTGGGGATTTTTCTGAAATACTTGAATTTTTTATGAATAGTAAAATATGTCAATTTATGATAAATATTAAAACCTGAATTTCTATATCATGCTTGAGTCATGGATGAAGAAAAAATCTATTGGTTTGAACTCACATTCCCTTATTACTATATTTTTCATGGACTCATCTCTATTGCTGGTATTATGAAAAAATAATAAACTAATGTTTTAAATATTAAGAAAACCCTCTTCCTCTCCATTATAAAAACCACCCACACACCCCTCTTCTCTTCACTTATATAAAGGCATTTTCCTTCAATAAATTATACATAAATCTCTACCCAATATACTCCCCCATGTCTATTATCCCTTGGTCTCCTGAAAAGACTAAATCCTCTTTTCAAAAGACTAAATTCTATCCCCTTATGTGACAAACGGACCCGAACAATGAAAGTGAACCTCATAACCAATCAAAAAGGATATGAATGAAATCTAAAAGGTAATAATAAATCAATTACATGTTAAATAGGTTCTATAATTATTAATTAATAAACCTAATTTTGTTATTCAGGTTATTAATATCATGTGGAGAGCATCATAAGACTTAAGGTAAAGGATTCATCCCTAACATTCATTATTCCTTCGGGTTTTTCTTACTCTGTTTTTACCCAAAGGAAATACAATATTATGTTTATATACCTATTATAATTTTTATTTATATGTACAAACTCATGTATCAAGATCCATTAAGTATTCTATATCATGTATATGCATGCTTTTAAGTGATTACCTCCTCAACACTTCCAGATAAGAGAGCCCATTTTGAGGGAACTTCTTGATTTTTACCCAATTTCAAGTACAACCTATCATCTATTTCAAGCCACCATTATTTTTATAAAATCAATATTTTAATTATAGAAACATTATTTGTATACATATTGATTTATGTAAAATATTATTCCCTTTTATTTTTTAAATTCTCTTTTGTATTTTCCTTAAAACCACACTTAATTTTTTAATGCTAAAATTTCATAAATAATATTTTTACAAGTTATCACTTCTGTTTGAAATAAATTACCATGATATATTCCTATATATGTTATATTTCCATTCTGTCATGGATACTTGTATGATATTCCATATTCCCATTAAATTATGCTTCATGACATGGGTATGATACCCATTTCTTTCTATGGGTTCCCTTATATTTATATATGATTGATTATGTATGATTCATTATGTGGAAAGCATATTCATGAACATGTTAATATGGGTGCACCCAAAGATAACTCTAATGAATTGGGTAAATTCAAGTCTCATGAGACGTTATGTGAAATAGTCTTGGATATTAGCCATGACTTGTGATACCATGTGCAATGATCTTGGTGGTTAGCCTTGACTAGTGTTACCATGTGCAACGGTCTTGGTGGTTAACCTTGACTTATGCTCCTCTAAGTTAAATGATCCTTTAATAATTCTAAAGTCATGTTTTATGTTGCCAACATATTACTATAATTCTCTGTTTATATGATCCAATGTTATACATGTTATGGTTCCATATCTTCAATTACGTTATATTCTTTTATATACCATTAAATCATGTTTCCTAACAAATATGCTAAAGATTTATTATTATGCTTATTCCCTTACTGGGATTTTTAGTGCACCACTTTGTTCATGTTATCCCTAGGATTTCATATACTGGTGTATGATAAAAATGGATGTTAGGAGATCAATGTGAAGATTAAATAAAAATATGTTTTATGTTTCTAATTTTATGTTCCTAGTAATCAAAGACCCTAGACTTCACGATCCTTGGCTTGTATTATGATGTATAATTATGAATAAAATCATGTAATGTTATGTACAAAAGGATAGGGTAACTATAGTTGTTATTAAAGGATGGTCTAGTTATTTTTAGGGATTAGGAATATATCACTTTAATAAGAACCATAAGGATGAGACTAAGTGTAAGAAAACATCCCTAAATGTTGCTAAGTAAAGAGTAAGTGTTTTAATAAGAAAACACATCCCTATTTAGATACAAACTAGAATAGGTGGATCTCTAAAAGATGTATCTTGGGGTAAAACACAAAAACATCTCTTTGAACTAGACTCTAATGGGAACTGGTGCTCAAAAAAAGAGCCTTGATGAACTCTTAGTTTGACACTCTTGGGGATATGATTTGGTAAATTCATGAGCTTAGTATGAACCTTTATTATAGGAACAACAGAAGCCCATAAGAATATATTTTAGGAATCAAATCATGGATAACATAGATTATAACATCTGGAATCAAAATTTTGGATATAATTTCCCTTTAAGAGTTTATCCTTTTCGGTTTAAAGATTCCATGTTTTGATTATTAGCTAAGTATTTAAGACTCCTAATTGTATGTTATTTTTCATAGTTAATAGCGGGAAAAAGAAGAAAACGTTCCAACAATAATTGTGATAGGGAATGTGAATATTATTCTAATGATATTCCAAATATAATGGGAACAATTGCTCAAAATATCATGACAGTACTTGCTTAGCTAGATCATGTTATGAATAATAACAAGAATCATGTGGAGCACCCTCCTCCTATAATGAAAGAGAAAGTTTCTGTTGAATCCTTTATGTGTAAAATTACTCATAGGTTTCGTAGATCTTATTATATCCTCCTCGTGGAATAGTGTATTAGGTCCATTGAAATGATATTCTCGGTACTCTAGTGCCTAGAAGAAGAGAAATTCATACTGGCTGTCTATAATTTTTATGGGGAAGCCGATCAGTGGTGGACACTGATCAAGAATACAATGACCCAAATAGAAATTGATTCCATGGATTGGGAGGAATTCAAGATAATATTTTTCAATAAATATTTTACATAAACCCTTTATATCAATATGGAAAGAATGTTCCTCACACTCAAGAAGAAATAAGATGAGTCCATCAGAGAATATAAAGAGATCTTCACCAGGCTTGCAAGATATGCCTCTTGATTTATCATGAACACTGAACACAAGGTGGATTTTATATTTAGAGGACTAAAGGAAAGTCTATGAAAAGAATTGGTGATTCAAGACTTCGATAGTAATGAATTGATTTTCCATTGTACCCTCATGGTTGAAATAGACATCATAGACTCACAATGGTCTCGTGGGAAGCAGCATCCTGAGAAGTATAGGACATCTGGCTAAAAACTATCAAAGGGATATGAAGAATCCTTCTAATATGGAATAAGAAAGGAAGGTTCAGATAAATGCTCAGCCAGTGGTGCAGTGTTACAACTACAAGGATCATGGGTCTTATGTGAACGATTTCTCTAAGACAAGGGTTGTCAAATGTAATGAACAATAACCTCCAAGGCCCAAGGAAGAGATTATGCTAATAATAATGTTGAGGTGGAGCTATAAAATGATGTGGTAATAGGTACACTAGTTATTCATTCAAGAATATAGAATGTACTTTTTGATTGTGGTTCTATTTATTCTTTCATATCTTGAAATTTTAGTAGAACTATTCAAGCACCGCCTCAAAATTTGGGGGATAAGTTATCTGTGAGAATAGAGAAAGGGGAAATTATTGCGTCCAAAGTATATAACTCATCCCTAGTTAATTTTGTGGATTTAACCTCAAATAAAATCCCATCACACATATTTTAGTGGAGTTTTCTGTTATATTGGGAATGGAGTGGCTATCTTTATACAAATCCAACATCAACTATCAGGAAAGGGAGATCACTCTTCACCTCCCGAATCATCCTCCAATTCTTTACAAGTCTAAGGGGGTAGATTAATCTCCATTAGAATCATTGTGTCAAGTTTGTATATTACTAACTAATGAGAAAGCATGTCTAACTCAAATGATTAAGACAAATGGGATGATACTTATCGAGGATATGACCATCATGAGGGATTACATGAATGTATTCCATGAAGAGTTTTATGGTATTCCTCCTGGTTGAGAGGATTAGTTCTCAATTGAACATATTCCTGGATCTCTACCAAAATTAAAGAAATCTTATAGAGCGGCCACTGTAGAGCTGAAAGAGATAAAGAAGTAGTTACAGGAGAATCTGGAGAAGGGTTTGATACGCCTAAGTGATTAATAATGGGGTGCACTAGTCCTATTCATCATGATGAATGATGGATTAATGTCCCTATGAATTGAATATCATAAGCTCAATAAAATCACGATCAAGAACAATTAACCCCTTCCATGGATATATTACTTGATCTATTAGCTTTGTGGGGATAGTTAGTTATCTAAGGTAGTACTCTGGTCGGTATATCATCTATTAAAGGTGAGGAAGCAAGATATTCCCAAGGCTACCTTTCGAATGAGTTATGGACCCTAGGATTTTATTGTGATTCCCTTCAGACTCACTAATGATCCAGCAATTTTCCTTGATTTAATGAATACAGTCTTTAGATATTACATCAATAAATTTTTGGTAGTCTTTATTGATGATCTTCTAATATACTCCAAGAGTAAGGAGGAACATGAGGAGAATTTCGATATTGTGCTAAATACTTTTCAAATTGAGAAACTATATGTAAAATATAGTAAATGTGAGTTATGGATGGAGGAAGTATCATTTGTGGCGCATGTTATCACAATCAAAGGGATATGTGCATATCCTTCCAAGAAGAGTGACCCAGGACAACATCTGTAATGGAGATTCACATCTTTCTGGGTCTAGCTAGGTATTACCGATGATTTGTGGATAACAGTTCATTATTTTCAAACCCAATGACCAAGAAGACACAGAAGGGGGTGAATTTTTTTTGGACTCAAGAATGTGAATACTTGTTTAAGGAGCTGAAGAATAGGTGTTTCACTATACCAATACTCACACTCCCAACAAGTGGAGAAATATTTGTGATGTACAATGATCAATCTGGGATCAATACGAAGATAAACGCCAGTCTCCACGGATCAAATCACAGAAAAAGACAAAGAAGATGGTTTTTCCCGGAACCACAAACAAGGATCGTTACAGGTTGATTATAATTAATTTAATTAATTATAAAGAAATACCTTTTGTGTGTTCTTTCTTCGTTGATGTTCTCAATCACGTTGTCGATGTGATCAGTCATTGTGTCGCAGAAGCCATGTGTAGACTCCCTCTAGCGGTGATCCACACGTGTACCTCGTATCTCTGGACGTCGCCAAAAGATTCTCCAGGTGCTAGCGTGGAGAAGCCTTTGCTTGCGTTGTCCGCCTTAGATTGTCTTGATCCGATGGAAGAGGATCTCTCTCGGTCTTGAGAGTGTTCTTGGAGGAAGAGGTTCTTTCGGCCTTGAAAGAATTCTCCAGAGATGTTGTGCACAACGATTCTCTTGTGTCTCAGAAAAGAGTTGGGGTTGTGAGGATATTTATAATCGGGTCTGTGGGGTTATAGAGTTATGACAATAAATAAACGCGTTACGCGTTTTATTTATTTCATTGACTCTTTATTTAAAACCCCATGTTGAATAAATAATTCCTTGACATGCGCCCATGCTGATTATAATAAATATCATTTAAAACAATATTATATCCTCAAAATCCCAACTAAAAAAACTACACGGCGTGTATTAATAAATACACGGCGTGTACTTGTTTTTCGTTGAAATCTACACGGCGTGTACATTAAATGTACACGGCATGTATATCTTGTTTTCATTTATTCACTTCCTTTCCAAAATAAAACTACACGGCATGTAATAATAATACACGACATGTACTTGTTTTATTTTCTTTTTCCTCCATCATTTAAAACAACTTAGGCTTCCTTGAATAATTATTAAACCACATACGAGAATAATCTTTATTCAACTTGAGATACTTGGATACACTTAGTGTGTGACCCTCTAGGCCTCTTTCTCGTTGGCATTAGGCGGGCTTGCCTAAATTACAAGATTACTGTCTAGCAACGGGTCAAGGCACCCAAGAGAAAGAAGTTGACGCCGCATTGACGTATCACCTCATACGAATGATTACTGTGTAATTTATTCCCTTTGTCTCAATATCTCATCAAGCAGGTTTCATGGTAGTGTCATAAACCTATATGCTTGATATGTCGTTCTTTGACTACCTGAAATAAACTCATCATTTACACCATGGCCCTGGAATTTAATGCGATAGTTCTATTTCAATCAAAGGGTCGAGGTATCATCTTCCATAAATGGAAGGGACAAATCCTTCCTTGACTTATCCATTAACAACATGTCACTCGTGACGCACCCAACGTACCCTACTTCCCGCCAACTATCTGCGTGACGGTTTTCGTCAGTAAATCTAAGTGCGCGAGTCATGACATGAGTTAATGATAATCTTTCAGTCTAAGGACCATTACACACGCTCGTAGATAGCAATATCCGATGACACCAAGACATGCAGAATTACTACTGGCGGGTCTGTTCTCATAATCTCCCATCATGGAGATTACCAAGTGTGAACTCCATGAGAGAGAGTCTCGTCTTCTTATGAGTACTCGCACATGACGGTCTGTATACTATGTGTCCTATCATAGTATGTCATCCAACCGTAGAACTTTATTTAAGAATATTGTTATAGTATTTCAAGGTTCTCATCATAGCGGGGACCTGCTATGACCTTATTAATGCAACAAATATTTCAGGACATTATTATATTATAGTCATGCAGAACAATGAACAATATATAATAAGTGAACATTTATGTAATCAAAGTACAAAACAGTTGGTTCTGAGGACACCAACCCTTACAAACTCCCACTTGGACTAGAGCCAACTGCCTACGACTTTTAGTCCGCTAGACCTCACATGATGATCATGTTTCTGCTGAGTCAAGGCTTTAGTCAATGGGTCCGCCACGTTTTCTTCCGTGAAAATACTGCTCACTGCAACTTCCCCTCTCTGAGAAAAATCCCTCAAGAGATGATACTTCCGAAGTATGTGCTTTATCCGCTGATGTGACCTTGGCTCTTTTGCAAGTGCCACCGCTTTAGTATTATCACAATAGAGTGTGATAGGATCTTTACTGCTCGGTACAACATCCAACTCTTGGACGAAGCTTCGCATCCATACTGCTTCTTTAGCTGCCTCAGAAGCTGCGATATACTCGGACTCCACTGTAGAATCTGCCACCACACTTTGTTTTGAGCTCTTCCAGCTCACTACACATCCATTCAAACTGAAGATGTATCCAGTCTGTGACTTCATGTCATCTTGATCAGTCTGGAAACTAGCATCTACATGTCCTCTGATGACTAGTTCCTTATATCCTCCATAAACCAAGAACATATCCTTAGTACGCCTTAGATACTTAAGGATAGTCTTGACTGCCATCCAATGGAGGTCTCCTGGATCAGCTTGATATCTGCCTACCACACTTAATGCATAAGCAACATCTAGCCTCGTACATAGCATAGCATACATGACTGACCCAATCGCGGATGCGTAAGGGATCCTTTCCATTCTCTTTCTTTCCTCATGTGTGTGAGGACACATTTTCTTGGAAAGATGAATGCCATGTGACACTGGCAACAATCCCCTCTTGGATTGTTCCATAATGAATCTCTTCAGTATCTTGTCAATGTATGTACTTTGACTTAGGCCCAGCATTTTCTTGGATCTATCACGATGGATCTTGATCCCAAGAATATATGCTGCCTCGCCCAAGTCTTTCATGGAGAAGCATTTATTCAACCATTCCTTAACTGGCTGTAAGACAGGTACATCGTTTCCAATTAGCAATATGTCATCGACATATACTATTAGGAAAACGACTGCACTTCCACTAAACCTTTTGTAGACACAAGGCTCACATTCGTTCTTAACAAAGCCAAATTCTGTAACAGCTTCATCAAAACGAATGTTCCATGACCTTGATGCTTGCTTTAATCCATAAATGGATTTTTGCAACTTGCATACCTTGTTGGCATCCTTTGAAGTCACAAACCCTTCAGGTTGAGTCATGTAGACATCTTCCTGGAGGTTCCCGTTAAGGAAAGCTGTTTTGACATCCATTTGCCAAATTTCATATTCATGGTAAGTAGCAATGGCCAATAGGATTCTGATAGACTTCAACATTGCAACCGGTGAAAAGGTTTCATCATAGTCAATTCCTTGACGCTGTCTAAAACCTTTTGCAACCAGTCGTGCCTTGTAGGTGCTGACTTGCCCCTCCATGTCCAGTTTCTTCTTGAATACCCATTTATTACCAATAGTCTTTACATCAACTGGAGGATCTACCAAAATCCAGAATTGGTTTTGGTACATGGAATCCATTTCAGAATTCATGGCTTCTTGCCACTTGGCAACGTCTGTGCCTTCAACTGCTTCCTTGTAGGTAAGAGGATCATCATTGTCAACCAATAATGAGTCACCATCCTCAGTGACAAGAAAACCATATGGTTCTGGTTCTCTCACCTCTCTCGTGCTCCTACGCAGTTCTTGTGTCTCTGGAACAGATTGTTCTTCCATGGGGCTTTGTGGAATCTGTTCTTGTACCAACTCATGTGTATCTTGAGCCTTGACTTCATCGAAGTCTATCTCGCTCCCACTATCTCTTCTGGAGATGTGCTCCCTCTCAAGGAATATGGCGTGTCTTGCCACTGTAACCTTTTTGTCTGAGGGGTTGTATAGGTAATATCCCCTTGTTTCCTTGGGATATCCTATAAAGATACACTTTGTGCCTCGGGGTGCAAGTTTGTTACCTGAAGAGGCCTTAACAAATGCTTCGCTACCCCACACGTGTAAATTCGATAACATGGCTTTGCGTCCACTCCATAACTCGTATGGAATACCATTTATCGATTTAGTTGGTACTTGGTTTAGTATGTGTGCTGCTGTTTGTAATGCATATCCACAAAAGGATAATGGAAGACTCACATGACTCATCATTGATCTCACCATGTCCCATAGGGTGCGGTTCCTCCTTTCACTTACACCATTCCACTGCGGTGTGTAAGGAGGGGTGAGTTGAGATAGAATCCCAAACTCCCGTAAGAAATCAATGAAGTCTTGATTAAGATATTCTCCTCCTCTGTCTGAGCGGAGTTTCTTAATCTTCTTACCAAGCTGGTTCTCAACTTCATTCTTGTATTCTTTGAACCGATCCAAAGAATCTGACTTATACCTCATTAAATAGATATATCCATATCTACTAAAATCATCAGTAAAAGTTATGAAGTATGAGAACCCACCCCTTGCTTCAACTGGAAATGGTCTACACACATCTGTGTGAACTAATTCTAGAAGCTCTTTAGCTCTTTCACCTTTCCCACTAAATGGGGCTTTGGTCATTTTGCCTTGTAGACACGCATGACATACACCAAGTGGTTTTAGTTCGAAAGAATCTAAATACCCATCTTGATGTAATTTTGTCAAACGTTTCTCATTGACATGACCTAGCCGGTGATGCCAAAGTTGGGTGTGGTATGAGTCATGTAAATTAACTTTGTTATCAATTGCCATTACTTGGTTTGTGTAGTCTAACACATAAAGGCCGTTATATAAATGTGCCCTACCAAAACAAATGCTATCTTTATAAAAGTAGCAACATTCATTTCCAAACGTGAATATGAAACCATCAGTATCTAATCTGGATACTAAAATTATGTTTTTTGTTACAGAGGGTACATAATAACATCCTTTCAAAACCAAGACCATCCCGGTAGGCAATGTGAGGTGGTAGTCCCCGACAGCTACATCAGCAAGTCTGGCTCCGTTGGCTGCTCGTAGATCTATCTCCCCTCGATCAATCTTCCTGAATCTACTTGGTTCCTGTATTTGGATACAGATGTGAGCACCACAAGCATTATCTAATACCCAATTAGTAGAAAAAGATAGATAGCATTCGATAACAAATGCACCTGAAGCTTCCCCTTGCTTCCTTGGCTGGGTGCAGTTTTTCTTCCAGTGACCCTTCTTGCCACATGCGAAACAAACAGCATCTTGTTCCTTTTCCTCCCCTTTGATCTTCCTTTTATTGGAAGGCCTTGAAGAAGCTTTGGGCTTAAAGCTCTTCGCCTTCCCTTTCCTTTTATTCACCATAAGGACAGAAGGCTTTTCACGCTTCATGTCATTGTCCACATGGAGAATAAGGATAAGAAGATCAGATAGAGACTTCTCAATATTGTTCATGTTGAAATTAACAACAAAGTTTGAGAAGCTCTGGGGGAGTGATGCGAGAATGAGATTGGTACCCAGTTCTTCAGGGAGTTTAAACCCTAGAACCTCCAAGCGCTCAATGTAGCCAATGAGCTTGACTACATGAGGCCCAGCTGGGGCACCCTCTCCAAGCTTGCTCTGAAACAGAGCCTTGGAGATCTCAAACCTTTCATGTCTTGCTCTCTCCTGGTATAAACCACGGAGGTGCTCAAGCATGCTGTAGTCATACATGTCATCATGAGACTTCATGAGCTCACTAGACATAGATGACATTATCAAACATTTAACGTCAAGAGCATCGTTCAAATGATGATCATAGACTAGGAAATCTTCATCACTTTCCCCTGGGGCAGGAGAATCAGGATGTGAGGACTCCAGCACATAAAACATCTGTTCATGGCGTAGGATAACCCGAAGGCGCCTAAACCATTCCTGAAAGTTACTGCCGGTGAGGATGTTGTCTTTATCCAGAATTGATCGCAGAGAAAATGTGGTTGATGTGTTTGTCATTTTGATTCTACAATTTAAAAGAGCAGATTCATCAGTACATTCTTGATTACATTTGATGAGAAATAATAAATTTTATTATGTCTCCCACTATTTTATCAATTCCCAATGGCCCTCACCATTGAACTCAGAATGTCCAGTTGCTTTGACATTCTAATGGCAAGGATCCATATTTCCCTTCGCATAACCCCAACAAGGGTTGGTCAAGCTATTTGAAGGTATTTAGGTAGGTAGGTCTTTGCCAACTGTGAGCTTACAGTTCCTTGATCTGTTGAGTGGACTCCCCAATCCTGAAATCCTGACTTGGATTTCCTCAACTCTTGCCTCCAATATTACATCAAGTCTAGCAAGGGATACTTCTCTTGATGTAATATGGTTAAGTCAACCCAAAATCTTTCATAAGGGCTTCCTTTATAAAAGTATGTGTCCTAACAAGGGTTGGTCAAACACATAGTTTTATTGAGTCTTGCCCTTAATCAAGTAACGGAATGCTTGGTCTGACTTAATATGGTATTTGAGGGATTTTATTCTTTATGCGTATCTTTGCATTATCACATGCTTGTTAATATTAAGTGATTATTTCTTAAGTGATTAACCATGTTCTGATAATGTATACGCATAGACCGGTTTTTATTTTATTCCATCTTTGCATGCTTGTTCATTTTATTAATTATGTGATCGCTACAACACATGCATAATATATAAACCATGCAATCAGACAGAAATAAAATAAGATGGAATGATCATGAGATTCTATTTGGTTAGCTTATCTAGAAGTTTTGATAAGCTTACCCTGACCTAGGGAAAACACCTTGAACCTGATGGTTCGTGTTTTGCAGCTCCCACCTGTCCACCTTTGTATCTTCTTGTGTCGGTTTCGCCTCGGCTTCGGGATTTGAACCGTCTCCTCTGGCATGGGAGATCCTCCATTACATGGGTTTACATTAAAGAAACCATGGGCACGCAGGCCCTACATTTTATTGGAAGAAGGCTCGCACGCCAACAAATTTAAATTAAATAAATTTAAATGAACCCATACACATACAAAGGGTCTTTGGTCTAGCTCCTGATCATCCATAGTATGCAACGACATTTACGCGTATTTAGAATTCAATTTTTTTTAATCGTTCTTTTATTTAAGATAAGACGCGCTCGAATTCAATTAATTATGATCTTATAATTAATCAATTCTTTATCTTAAATTCCTTCAGTACGGGTCGTTGTACATTGGAGGAAACCTGGTGAAATTCCATTTCTGGAAAGTACACGGCGTGTAGTTTATAATTACACGGCGTGTATTTTTCTTTTCACCCTTTGTCCAAAGTACACGCCGGGGCTTTGGCGTGTTTTTCTGTACTTTGGAAATTTTAGAGTACATGGCATGTAGATGAATTATACACGGTGTGTTCTTCCTTGTTACGCGGTAACCGGCCTGGCGATCCCGTATATGTGGTACGCGACTTATCTTTGTACACGGTTTCACCTGGGTCGGAACGGACTATACGGCATGTTGTTCCAACATACACATCGTGTATTCCGGTTTCCACGTGCCGTTCTATTCTGGTCAACACTGCGTGATTAAAACTTAGGCATAATCAATTCACACGGTGTGGTTTGGCGGACCAGTGCCGGTTCGTTGAACCTAAGTACACGGCGTGTAGTTTTAATTACACGCCGTGTAATCCCGTCTTGTACAGACAGAAAGAGCGGCTCCTCCGGATGAGTTCCTCGTTTTTATTTTAATCAAAATTAAAATTAAAAGGTCGTTTCTGTGATATGAATCGAGAAATGAAGGAGGAAGAATAGATCTCATTAATTCAGATTTATAGAACGATTTATTTCGAATTGAATCAAATATGAATGCGTAAATTATCAATGAAAATTAAATAACTATAATCAACGCTGTTACCAAGCTCTGATACCATTTGAAGGTTCCGGGCGCAGCGGAAGCGCATGGGTGGATGTGCCCACTTGGCTTTTTGTCATTAGCAATGATCAATCCGGGATCAATATGACGATAAACGCCAGTCTCCACGGATCGAATCACAGAAAAAGACAAAGAAGATGGTTTTTCCCGGAACCAAAAACAAGGATCGTTATAGGTTGATTATAATTAATTTAATTAATTATAAAGAAATACCTTTTGTGTGTTCTTTCTTCGTTGATGTTCTCAATCACGTTGTCGATGTGATCCGTCGTTGCATCGCAGAAGCCAAGTGTAGACTCCCTCTAGCGGTGATCCACACGTGTACCTCGTATCTCTGGACGTCGCCAAAAGATTCTCCGGGTGCTAGCATGGAGAAGCCTTTTCTTGCGTTGTCCGCCTTAGATTTTCTTGATCCGATGGAAGAGGATCTCTCTCAGTCTTGAGAGTGTTCTGGGAGGAAGAGGTTCTTTCGGCGTTGAAAGAATTCTCCAGAGATGTTGTGCACAACGATTCTCTTGTGTGTCAGAAAAGAGTTGGGGTAGTGAGGATATTTATAATCGGGTGGGTGGGGTTATAGAGTTATGACAATAAATAAACGCGTTACGCGTTTTATTTATTTCATTGACTCTTTATTTAAAACCCCATGTCGAATAAATAATTCCTTGACATGCGCCCACGCTGATTATAATAAATATCATTTAAAACAATATTATATCCTCAAAATCCCAACTAAAAAAAACTACACGGCGTGTATTAATAAATACACGGCGTGTACTTGTTTTTCATTGAAAACTACAGGGCGTGTACATTAAATGTACACGGCATGTATATCTTGTTTTCATTTATTCATTTCCTTTCCAAAATAAAACTACACGGCATGTAATAATAATACATGACATGTACTTGTTTTATTTTCTTTTTCCTCCATCATTTAAAACAACTTAGGCTTCCTTGAATAATTATTAAACCACGTACGAGAATAATCTTTATTCAACTTGAGATACTTGGATACACTTACTGTGTGACCCTCTAGGCCTTTTTCTCGTTGGCATTAGGCGGGCTTGCCTAAAGTCCAAGATTACTTTCTAGCAACGGGTCAAGGCACCCAAGAGAAAGAAGTTGACGCCGCATTGATGTATCACCTCATACAAATGATTACTGTGTAATTTATTCCCTTTGTCTCAATATATCATCAACAAGGTTTCATGGCAGTGTCATAAACCTATATGCTTGATATTTCATTCTTTGACTACCTGAAATAAACTCATCGTTTACACCATGGCCATGGAATTTAATGCGATAGTTCTATTTCAATCAAAGGGCCGAGATATCAACTTCCATAAATGGAAGGGACAAATCCTTCCTTGACTTATCCATTAACAACATGTCACTCGTGACGCACCCAACGTACCCTACTTCCCGCCAACTGTCTGGGTGACGGTTTTCGTCAGTAAATCTAAGTGCACGAGTCATGACATGAGTTAATGATAATCTTCCAGTCTAAGGACCATTACACACGCTCGTAGATAGCAATATCCGATGACACCAAGACATGCGAAATTACTACTGGCGGGTCTGTTCTCATAATCTCCCATCTTGGAGATTACCAAGTGTGAACTCCATGAGAGAGAGTCTCGTCTTCTTATGAGTACTCGCACATGACGTTCTGTATACTATGTGTCCAATCATAGTATGTCATCCAACCTAAGAACTTTATTTAAGAATATTGTTATAGCATTTCAAGGTTCTCATCATAGCGGGGATCTGCTATGACCTTATTAATGCAACAAATATTTCAGGACATTATTATATTATAGTCATGAAGAACAATGAACAATATATAATAAGTGAACATTTATGTAATCAAAGTACAAAACAGTTGGTTCTGAGAACACCAACCCTTACACTTTAGATATTACATCAATAAATTTTAGGTAGTCTTTATTGATGATCTTCTAATATACTCCAAGAGTATGGAGGAACATGAGGAGAATTTCGATATTGTGCTAAATACTTTTCAAATTGAGAAACTATATGTAAAATATAGTAAATGTGAGTTATGGATGGAGTAAGTATCATTTGTGGCACATGTTATCACCATCAAAGGGATATATGCAGATCCTTCCAAGAAGAGTGACCTAGGACAACATCTGTAATGGAGATTCACAGCTTTCTGGGTCTAGCTAGGTATTACTGATGATTTGTGGATAACATTTCATTATTTTCAAAGCCAATGACCAATCAGACACAGAAGGGGGTGAAGTTTTTTTGGACTCAAGAATATGAATACTTGTTTAAGGAGTTGAATAATAGGTGTTTCACAATACCAATACTCACACTCCCAACAAGTGGAGAAATATTTGTGATGTACTATGATTCTTTATTTAAGGAATTAGGTTGCGTGTTAATGGAAAATGATAAAGTGATAGCATAAACCTCAAGGAATCATAAAATACATGAGAAAACTATTATACACATGATCTAGAGTTGGTTGTCGTGATCTTTGCGTTGAAAATATTGAGGCATTATCTATATGGGGAGAAGTGTGAGATATATACTAATCACAAGAGTCTCAAATATATATTCACACAAAAAGAGATTAATATGTGCCAGTGAAGATGGTCAGAGCTCATCAAGGAGTATGACTGCTCAATCCACAACCATCTCGGTAAGGAAAATAAGGTGGCCAATTCTCTAAATAGAAAGGATACTGCATCTTTATCAATGATGAGAATTGATAAGTATCCAATCTTAATATATTTGTAGAGTATGGACATGGGAATCGTTATGAGAGGAAAATCATCAATTCTTTCTCAAATGATTTCTCAACCATCCCTCATGGAGAAAATAAAGTATTCTCAAAGAAATGATTTGAAAATTTGGAAAAGGGTGGAAGCTATCAGAAATAAGAAATCATCTGAGTTCAAGATTGATGAGGAAGGAGTTGTAATATTTGGGTCACGATTATGTGTATTATCTGATCTAGATATAAAGAAGGAACTTTTGAATGATGCACATGGCTCAACCTTCTCTATTCACCAAGGGAGCAAAAATACGTATCATGATCTTGGAGAGAACATTTTGTGGGACAATATGAAGAATTAGATTTCTAAATATAAATCAAATTTCATGTTATGTCAAAAATTTATGGACAAAAGACAAAAGTCTAATGGGATGATGCAACCACAATCCATAACAACATGGAAGTGGGTAAACATAAACAGGGGATTTATCATTAGACTTTCTAAGGACATGTAGAGGAAGAAATGATATATGGTTCATTATAGATCATCTTATAAATTCATCTCACTTTATCACTGTTCGAGGGGACTTCTCATTAAATAACCTTTCATGGATATATATTAAAGAGGAGATAAGGATTCATGGATTAACATTATCTATGGTATCCAATAGAGATTTGGGATTCAACATAATGTTCTAGAATAGTCTTTAACATGCTCTAAGCACTAAACTATACTTCAGTATGGCATATCATCCTCAAATCGATGGCCAATTTGAGTGAATTATTCAGACACTAGTGGACATGTTGTTAGCGTATTCTATGGACTTCAAAGGAAGATGGGACTAACATCTTCCACTGTTCAAATTCTCCCAAAACAATACTTTCCACTCCAGTATCCAAATGGAACTATATGAATCCCTTTATGAGAAAAGGTGTAGAACACTAGCGTGTTGGGATGAATTTAGTGAGTGTAAGCTGCTAGGATTGGAAATGGTTGATGAAATAATCGAGAAGTTGAAAGCCATTCAGTAGCACATCAAGGCAGCCTTGAGTCAACAGAATTGTTATGAAAACAATTGTCGATGAGAACTTGAGTTCAAAATTGGACTCATTTTATTTCTCTACATATCTTTATAGAAGAAGGTCATGATATTTGGGAAGAAAGTAAAGCTAAGTCCCAGGTACATCGACCCCATTGACATCCTTGATCATGTTAGAGATATAGACTATCCACTATCACTTCCACCTTCCATGTCTAAAGTACAAGATGTCTTCTATGTATCAATCTTAAGAAAGTACATACCATATTCTTCACATGTACTGACTATAGAGGAGGTACAATTAGAGAATGATCTTTCTTATGAGGAGTATCCAGTGAAGATCTTGGATCATAGAGATAAAGTTATATGAAACAAGACTACTCACTTGATTAAGATACTATGATTGAACCATACATATGAAGAGGAAACCAGGGAACTAGAGGAGGTAATGGGGGAAAAGTACCCACATATGTTTACGGATTAGAATGTAAAACAGTATTACTAGGGAAAAATTTCATAAGGGGGGAAGAATGTAATGACCCAATGATTAATCAATGGAAATTAACTTCATATAATTATGTCATATAATCACATGAAATCACAACACAATGAACTAATAAGTACTATGTGACCATTAAACATAATATTTTCACTTCTGTTATTTTAATTTTAAATATTTGACATACAAGATTGTGATCAGTAAGATGTTTGGAGTCTGATAAGACAATCTTAATTTTTTGTGAATAGTAATCTACATGTATGAATAGTAACCTACCCTTATGAATAGTAATATGACCCTTATGAATATTAAATTTTCTAAAAGAGTAGTAACCTCACCCTTGAAGTTATAAATAAAATTTAGGATTCTTATAAGTGATAATATGACTATAGTAAAAGTATTGGTATTTCTGTAAGTCATAAATAATTAATTACAATTAATTAATTAATTTAAAAGAAAATTTATTTTCCTAAAATGTGTTCATATATTATATTTCTTTTTCATTTGGTTTTAAGATAATTTTATAGTACCTTATGTAATTTTTGAAAGCATCATAAAATCAGTTATAGTTTTAAAATCTGTATTTTAATAGTAAATTAAGATTTTAATTAAAAATTAAATTAATCATATTTTGAATAATATTTTAGAAAAATGGATATTATATTTGAATACTAAACTTTGAAAAATGTTTAGTATTATGTTTTTGTATTTTTTAAAAATACTTTAATTTTTTATGAATAATAAAATATAATAATTTATGATAAATGCTAAAACCTGAATTTTTGCATCATGCATGAGTCATGGATGATGTAAATGGACATTAGTTAGAAATCACATGCACTTATTAATATTATTTTTTCATATATTAATCAATATTTATTATCTTACTAAAAAATAATAAACTAATGATTTAAATGTTAAGAAAACCCTTCACCTCTCCACTATAAAAACCACCCACACATCCCTCTTCTCTTTACTCCTATAAATCCTTGTTACATGGATAAATTATTTTAAAATAACCCCATGCTCCTAACTCACATCCATATGCCCTTGGTCTCCTCAAAAGAACAAATCATCTCCCCTTAGGAGGCTCTCATGGAAGATTAATTAGAGAGGTAAATTCCTCTTTTCCATTCTTTTACTTTCCTTTCTAGTTCCTTTGTTTTTTTCTATATTTACCTCTCCAAATCCAAATGTAATGATAAATATATTAACTTATATTTAATGTAATGTTTTTATGTAATTTAATAAGCTATTATCATTTATCCATTATGCTTTTTTATACTAATAGTAAAAACACCATCTGAGATGTGTTAATTTACCACATTCAAGGAAGATGAGTTTTCAATTTCCATTATTGTCTTCAATTATAGTCGTGAAAACATTATTATGGTTGAAATAAACTATAATATATGTTTTATTTCTCATCTAAGGTTCTAGAAAATTTTTTACACATGGTTTTTATTTATAAAAAAAGTGTGTTTGTTGTGATAAAAAATCCGCCAATTGACCCAAAAGGTTATCACTAAAGTTTTATATAAAAATTCATATTCGCTCCAAACATCCAAATGAGATTCATGAACATGTAATATTTTAAATTTATACTAATAACATACAACTTCAATTCTGTACAACTATCATCATCTTACATGTTTATCCGTTCATGTATATAAATAAACCAATCATGAAACAAACAGACCCAAGAAATAAAATTGAACCTCATAACCAATAAAAAAGGTTACGAATGAAATAAAAATGGTTAAAATAATTTAATTAAATGTAAAAGACATTATTTATATATTAATTAATTAACCTAATTGGATTATTCATGTCATTAATATCATTTGGATAACACCATCGGACTTAAGTTAAGTGATTCTATCCGAACCTTCATTATTCTATTGGGTTTTCTCTTACTCACTTTTTCCGAAATGAAATCCTATATTATTTTTATGTACTTATTATTATTTCTGTTTATATGTATAAACTCATGTATCAAGATCCATTAATCATTATCGTTTGAGGATATACATTCTTTTATGTGATTCCCTCCTCAATACTTCCTGATAAGAAAACTTATTTTGAAGGAACTTCTTGAATTTTTACCAAATTTACCGTACACTCAATCATCTATTTTAAGCCACAATTGTTTTTACAAAATAAAATTATTATGAAACAATTATTGGTTTACTTAAGGTTTTATGTAAAATATTATTCCCTTTTCTATTTTAAATACTCTTTAGTATTTTCCTTTAAACCACACTAAAATATTTAATGATATTTTTTTTAAATACTCATTTTTACATGTTATCACTTTAGTTTGACATAAAAAACCATGATATATTCTGATTTATGTTCTAATTCATTTCCTGCATGGATACTTTTATGATATTACAATTTATTTATTCTTTATGACATGATTATGATACATGTTTCCTTCCATGGGTTCCCTTATGTTTTTATATGAATGATTATGTGTTAATACTTATATGGAAGGCATATTTATGAACATATTAATATGGCTGCACGCAAATAGTGGTCCAATTCATTGGGTATTGTTGAGTCTCATGAGATGTTTTCTGAAATGGTCTTGTCGGTTAGCCTTGACTTGTACTACCATGTGCAACGGTCTTGGTGGCTAACCTTGTCTTGTGCTACCATGTGCAACGGTCTTGGTAGTTATCCTTGACTTGTAATCATCTAAGTGAAAATAGCCTTGACTCATGATAAATTAATTTTTTATGTTGCTTCCACATTACAATGATTCCATGTTTATATGATCCCATGTTATACACGTTATGGTTTCATATGTTAAATTACATTATATGGATTTTTATATCATTATGTCATGCTTTCTAACAAATGTTCTAATGATTAATTTTTATTCTTATTCCCTTAATGGGTGTTTTATATCACCCCTTTTTTCATGTTATCTCCATGTTATCCTATGACGATGTATGAGAACAATGGAAGTTCGGAGATTAATATGAAGATTAAATAAAGAAATGTTTTATTTTTATAGTTATATATTCCTAGCCTTCAAAGACACTAGAATTTATGATACATGTTTTTATTCTGATGTATAATTATGCTTAAAATCATTTAATGTTATGTGTAAAAGGATAGGTTCACTATAGTGTAGATATTCAATCCTCCCTTCGATTCATCAAGAAAGAATGTTGGGAGGGCTTGAAATCCTTCCTGGAGGCTCCAAAAACATGAAAGAATGTTTTGGATCGAGTTGCAGTCGAATGGGTGTTAAAATAGTGGGATTGGGAATGTAAATTCTAATTTATGTGGGACTTTAATTCCTGTGAAAGGTTTCATAGGAATAGGTTAATGGTTTTCCCAAACTATGCACCAACTATGCACCTTTTATATTCGGGGTGCACAACTACTCCTTTTAGGGAAAACAGTTTGAAAAACCAAGCGCCAGCCATGTGAACCCCCCTATCTAAGGTTTCACGTTTTACAGGGCTGGGGTGAAATTTTTCTCTAAAAATGTTCCAACTATGCATATCCCCCTTTCCTTCAATTTTCTCAATATTCCACCCAAAACTCCGTAATAAATAACCCAAATATAAATTACTCACAACAATGAAAAAGAGTAACTTTAAACGAGCCAGAGAACCTTCCAGAAAAGTTGGGATCTTACAATATCTCCACCTTATAAAAACTCATCCTTGAGATATACTCCCAAGCATCACTAAGATTAGGAATCAAAATTATCGAGCCATATAGCCCACATATATGCTTCTCTATCTCATGTTTATTCCTACAAAATTCCATATTTCCCCAACACATGAACTAACAACACAGTCTTTCCCTACAAAAACATTCCACTATGACCCAACACACTTATAAGACTTCCCTCAAAGGATGCATCGATCTCATGATCAACATCATCAACATGCCTAACTTATTTCCCAATTCAACATTGGCACTCATCCTTGCCATCAAAAACCACCAGGAAAGGACGCACATCCACCACCTCTAAGGCTCACCTGACCTTTCTCCAAGGAATTTATAAACTCTCTATATAGTTTCCCCATCATCATTCTAATGGGAATACATCAAAACCATTGTCCTACACCAAAAACCTACTTCAAACACATCACACCACCTTATGAGCTTTGTTAACCCCGCTTTATCAAGAAACATAGCCACCATAACGCATGCTTAAAACATAATTTAAACCCAAAAACAATGATATGGACTTATAAACATTCACATGAAAACCAAAAAATATTAACTTCTTACTGTTTCTGGATTCCATGTGTGGAACCCATGGTATTCTTCGACTTCCGATCTATCCTAAGAACCTCATTAGTAAACTAGCAATGGCATACCTCCAACCATCTAGCTCCACATATACCGCTTCAAAATAAAAAATTTGATGGGGACTCATATCCAACCAAAACACATTTAGGAATCTAGACACAAAGCCAATGATTTCTCAATGTATTCTAGATGATTTCAAGTTAGTGTACATGTTCATCACTAATTAAAAGTACACTAAGAAGCCATCGATTAACACCCCCACAAATCTACCATCACCAATGTTACCTCCTACTATAGAAACACATTATCCTACCAAAAGTCTCGAGCTTCCATGTACACCAACATCTCAACATACCGATCCAAAACCATATGGTCCCTCACAAAAGACATAATTATGGTCTTAAATCAGTGCATTCTCACTACACAAAATACCCACATCAAGGGACAAACAATCAAAACAAATGATTATCATTTCATAACATTAACTCAACTGATAAGAGGTATTTACACAAAATTTATATTAATTAACCATCCCACATCTATGTCATGGTTAACAAAGGTAAAATAATTATCATTAATTAATTTATAGAATTAATTAATCACATAATTTATATTAATTTATTTAAAAATTAATTAATTATACCCATCTCATTATTCAAGTTTCTCATTAGACACCCATTTATTCTTAATATTTCATCATTTTACCACATTTTATTTTATATTAGGAACCCTTTTCAATTCAATTTCACAAGCCAAGAAAATAGTTTATGTTAAAGAAAATTACCCAATACTTGTTTTCCCGCGCATGCCAAAAATTATGCATGTTCACAAAATAATCTTGAGTGCAAAGAATGATGTATGCAGACTCAACATTCATTGAATTCCAGGCCACATGTAAATATAAATAAATCTTAAAAATAATTATCACATAACACAACCTTGTGCATCACCCAAGGTGAAATAACATTCAACTATAACTGCAATCAAGAATAACAACAATCCCACAATGGGAACTTGGTTTCTCCCCCATACATAGGGTAACTACTCCCATGCACAGGCTCATAACCAAGAAAACAATCTTTATTGTAACATATCTACCTTTCCCAAATAGTAAGAAAAAAGAAGAAGAAAAGAAAACCGGGCTCTGATACCACTTTGTAACTTCCCAACCCAAGTGCCAGACAACGGTGCCCAAAACTAGTCAGGAACATGATCTCAGGTGAACCTCCTCATATGCTAGGGGTTTTAGACAAGAAATGAGGGTCTATTATAAATTATTGTGATACTATACACTCATTTTTTTTATCAGGGTAATACACTATATGAAAATCATGAAACAATAACTAAATAAAAATAACCAGAAACATAACATTACTAAGATCATAAGAATATCAAAATTGGAAATACAATATCAAAACTAAACAGTAGATATTACATGCTAAATTGCATCCCAAGTGTCAATATGAAAACCCAAAATAAATAAAGACAATGAAAACTCCTCTAAATGAGTCCTGACACCAAGTCCAGTTCCCTCACCATGCTCTATCCAAACCAAACCTCTAATAAAGGACCTTTTCCCTTAACTTGTCCTACAAACATGCAATATATTCTAGTACTAATCAGACATCCCATGTTGGGTGTGAGTACAACTTAGTATTCCACCCCCAATAGTGTCTGCAAAAAATATAGTCAATAACAGTGTGTGAAATTGTATAGAGAAATAAGTAAAATTCTTAATTAAATAGTTGTCAGATTATTTAATATTCTTAATTTAACCACATAAACCCCAAGGTTCCTTATGATTCCCGTACCTCATGACAGCTTTGGCTCATGTTAGAGACCAATGTGCGCAAGGTAATATGATATCTTAATATCTACTTTGGCTCATGATGGAGCATGAAGTATTTGAAGGTGATATCATATCTTAGTGCATATTTCGGATCATGTTGCAGCTCAAAATCTTCTCAAGTCAATCCATATCTCAGAGTACCATTGTTACCATTCTTTAGTTTCATACATGAATGACCATGTTATCATTCATTAATTTCATATATGATTGACAAAGATATAATTATTTAATTCATACTAATTGACCATGTTACCATTCACAGATCCCAAATTAGAATGACCATGTCACAATTGTTTAATTCATGTTACCATTCACACATCACACATTTTAATGACCATGTTACCATTAACACATCACACATTAGAATGACCATGTTACAATTCTTTAATTAATTTTGAATGACCATGTTACCATCCACAAAACACAAATTTGATTCAACAATTAATTATCCACACTAATTCCAATAATAATTTCACAATTAGTTGAATATAAAAATTAAATTAGTTAACTCAACAATTAACTAATAACATTAATAACATTAGTCAATTGAACAATTAATTAATTGCTTCAATTCTATTAGTAAGTTAAACAATTAACTAAACACATCAATTACATTAGTAATTCAATAATTAGTTTATCACCTAAATCCCCTTAAAAAATTTCCCCATGTAATTTAGAATGTTAATTCCACTAATTAATTCATAAATTAATTAATCAATATCCAAAAACTCAAAAACCCATATTTAATTCAATATTTAATTATTCAAATCAACAATCTCAATATCTCATAATTAATTAAACAATTAATTATCCAACTTAAAAATCACATTGTACCATAATTAATTCAACAATTAATATTCCAATCTTATCAATTCAATATCCCCACAATTCACATTAAATAATTTACCAATTAATTAATCTAATTCATTCAATTACACCATCACAACAATCCTTATTAATTAATTCACTAATTATTTAATCTAACATGTTCAATTCCATCAACAAAATAATATCCATTAATTAATTCTATAATTAATTAATACAACTTATAAATAATAAAATTACATCCATTAATTAATTTTTGAATTAATTAATCCAGATAATTTCCATTAATTAATTCCATAATTAATTAATCTAACTAAAACCCTTTAATTAGTTATCTAATTATTTTTCCATGTCAATACCATTAATTAATCTAATTAATTAATCACATCAAATCCATTATTTAATTAAAAAAATAATAGAATTACTCAAATTAATTAATTTTTTCATTAATTAATCCTATCAAATCCATTATTTAATTCAAAAATTAAATAATCATATCTCTTACATTAACTAATTCATCAATTAATTAGTCCTTCTATTTAATTCAATAATTAAATAATCACATATCTTCAATAAATTAATTAATTAATCCCATTATTTAATTCAATAATTAAACAATCAAATATATTATATCAAATAATTCATCAATTAATTAATCACAATATTCAATTAAAAATTAAATAATCACATTAGTCATACTAATTAATTATTAAATTAATTAATCCCAATATAAACATGTAATTAACCCCCAATTAATTTCTTAGTTAATTATTCTAACACAAAATCCAATAAATTCAATTAATTCATCAATTAATTGTTCCAAAATAAACAATTGAATAATTAAATATCTATATAATTTATTCATGAATTAATTATCTCAAATAAAAAAAATCATTATTTTTATAATTAATTCAATAATTAAATATATCAATTAAAATAATATGATATCTCTATAATTAATTCAAAAATTAATTATCTCCAAAAGAAAATTCTTAATTTACCCATAATTCATTTAACAAATGATTATTCATAATATAAAATCAAAATATCCCAATTTCACATTTCCCTACATTAATTAATTCACCAAATTTATTAATTTAATCAAGAATGCTATTTCTAAACATTTAATATAAATTATACAATTACATACACAAGATTAAAATTAATACTATGGGATTTGAATTTTAGACCACCTACATCAAGAATGGTGATGAATAATTCTTGATAATGGGAAACCATAGTTTCAGAAAACATAATGACGTAGAATGATATCTAAATTCATTTACTAGATCCAAGATCTAAATGAATCAATATATAACAACCCTAGATATAAATTTAGATACAAAAACATATAAACATAACTCCTTTATCCTGGAAGAGGAGCGGGAGAGAAAGAAAGGTGTAAACAGGAAGAACCACGTACTTGTGGAGGTGCATATCATCAATCACCCCTTTACAAGGGTGTGTACTTTTTCCAAACCGGGTCGTGTAAAACCCTTACACATGACATGTTTTAATTGAGATGTGGTCTGTACATGAATCATTTCCCCCATTCTCGTGTTCCTCTACATAGATATACACACGACTCCTACCTTGGTAACTCTACATGGTGTGTGCACCATGGACATGAACTATATCCCTTAAGTCATAACCATCCATGTCCTTATTCACGAGGTCGGTAACATGGCCGACTCTAGACGGCGTGTAGGAACAGAATAGAATGTGCACAACCTGAGTTTTATCCACCTGTTTCATTGGTCAAAAGGTTGGATACACAATCCTTACAACATGGAATGTACTCCAAGTACATGACGTGTTCCACCAAAACATTTCCCAACCCCGTGTCTCTACCCAAAAATTCATTCACAGAGTTATGGAATACACGAAATGTACTCAAATTACATAACATGTACTTAAGAATAGTTTTTCCTTCCCAAACAAAAGGACACATGTCATGTAGTCATCAATACACACTGTGCATTAGGGGTTTTTCTAGACATTAATCCTTATAAACTACTCTAGAACCCATAAAAAACACTAAAAAAACATTAAAGTTTCAGATTCTGATCCATGGGGGCTCATACTCCCCGTGAGTCAAATCTTGGAATCATATACATCTATATCACAGGGTATAACAGTGTAGTTAAACACATGATCCACCAAATTTCGATCCATGAGGGCTCATAGCACCTCATGGACCAATGTTTGATGCTCATTCAAATGAAACGTTACATAATTAGAAATACACTATCAAATAGTAGGTGTATTATCAAGGTATCTATCAAAACAACATTCATATCTATCACAACATCTATCACAACAACATGCGATCGATAATGCACCCTAAATGGAATGCCAAGGATGCATGACATGTGATCTCTAGAAAGTGCCTATATGATGCATGGGATGGAATAACCTCATATCATAGGTTTAGAATAGAAATAGAACCTCAATAACATCAATGAAAACAACAAGAAACATGTGAATAACCCAACGATGAAATCATATCAACAGTAAAAATTGCAAAACCAGAAAATTGTATTAATCGAGGCATATTGGATTTTACCTATACAAAGGTTAGCTACTCATGAGCACAACTTTTTACCAACTATATATTCCATCCTATCAATGTCTATTGGATCTAAATAGTAAGTCAAGAAGAAAATAATCCTCTAATACCACTTTGTAATGTGCCGGTTCCGGGTGCCACCAAAAGGTGCTCCATACCCGGTTGGTCACATGGCCTCAAGCACATTTCCCCAAACACCAGAGGATTCTAACTGGTGACAAGGGTATTGGGTGTGATAGTGGGGAAATATTCCCTCATTGGCAGAGTAACACATCAGAATGAGAATAAAATACAACAATAGTAGCAGTAATACCATAAAAAAATAAATAGGGGAAGACATCAAGTAAATAAACAACTAGAGAACATATATAAATGATTCATGTAAAATATGTCTAGGAAAGGGGCAAAACAAGTCAAAATGCTGAAAATATCATACTAAACCAATGTAGCAGGAAAAAAGTAGACTCCAGCAGCATTGCAAGCCTCATCTTGGTCACATGTTCTCCATCTCCACAATAATCAAGTACTTGAAGTAGAAGGGAACTTGCCATTATCTATACATGCAATAATATAATCAGTTTGGGCCCAAAAGCATGACCTAAATAAGGTGTGAGATGAATACCAGTAGAAAACCACCCAAATATCTATGCCTAACTATCAGTGAATATATATAACAGAAAAAAATTTAAATTGAAGTAATAAACAAGGAAGTACTCAAAAGTGAACAATCCTATAGTTTCAACTACATTCATTTATAGTTATGAATTATTCATCCAATCATTTACAAGTATCCCTATGGGAATGTTCTCACACCTAACCCCTCTGGTTCAAATTATCATTCAACAATATTGATATTATGATCCCCTGGGATAGCTCACATTGTCTAACCCCTTTAGTCTCATGCAAATAATGACTCTCTGAGTAAGCACTCACCATCAATTCCCTGGATAGTATTTAAATGATAAACTAAAGAATCTATGAGGAAGCACTAAATGTTAATCCCCCTATGGTGTCATAAAAATAAGCATATACACTCTTATGGAGAACTCAATGTCAATATTTCATATGGTCTCATAACTTAAAAAGTACAACAGACACTCTAGGGAATCCCTCAATGTTAATTCGCCCTTATGGTCTCACTACACCAGGTTCCCGCATCCCTGTGTAAAGAAATCATGCACAAACGATATTAATCAGCCTAAGTAAAAGATAAATAATACCTAGATAAAAGTCTACAAAGCATAACATAAGCATTTCAAATAATATCACTCCACCCTAACATAACTAGGCATGGAAAAAATAGTAGCTTAACAGGCAATTCTAGACCCAATAGCCAATATCAGATCAAACATGTGAAAAAATATCCATAACAAGGTAAGTAACCCTATTTATAATAAAACCCCATACTCAATCAAACAAGACATAACAGGTATTAAGAGGGCTAAATTCCCTAAACACGTAATACCCTAAACTAGGGAATTGGCCACTTTTGCATATATAATTCAAAGACAATATACACAAAGGAACAAACCACCTACCATGACATTGTACGATCGATATAGTTGAACCTCTGCCTTTTAATCGACCTAGAACATCGTATATCTACAGAAATATAAAAAATATCAATCTCTAATAAATCACACAAGATGATAAATCAAGAGAAGAGGCTCTAAAATAATGAATAAATCACTGTGGTGATTCCAATACAATTGACGGTATTTGATTCAGAGAACGGATGACCAAACGGGGTCTTAGACAAGAATCAATGATATCTGTCACTTCTAGATGAGATAGATCCAAAATAAGATGTTTCTATAAACGAGATGTGACCCTAGTCTGATATAACAAATAAAAATGAAAATACACAGCGTGTTATTTAAATATACACAATGTGTATGTGCCTTTTCCAGGCCTTGCTTTAGGTGGTCTCCAGGTCACCTCACATGACCATTTTCTCGGCCGTTATTTGGTCATTACATGACTAGTACACAACAACCCACAACAACCGGGTACACGATGTGTACTCCAAAGTACACGGTGTGTACTCATTAAATTTTTAGATTCTCCCTTTTTCTTCAAAAACACCCGAACACAAGATCTATACCTGAAAATGAAGATCAAGGTTCTTGAAATTGGTTTCCAATTTATTATCTTGGTGTCTCCCTTATTAAGTGATTAAGGATGACCATCAGAGACCTACTAGTTTATTATAGCCCCTTCCCATTATATTTTGTATGTGGGATGAGATTAAAATTTATTTCTACATTGGTTTTCCTCGAACATTAAGTATGAAGGATCTAATTTGGGTATTTATCAATTGGTTGACTAAATATTCCCATATCATTCTTATGAATGAGTCGATGATGATAGAGAAGATCATGTACCTTTATGTCTGAGAGGTTGTAAAACATTATAGTGTGCCTTTAGCCATTATTTATAATCAATAACCTCACTTAAAGTTATGGTTTTTGAGTAGTATATTTTGGAAGATGGGTTTTAGGTTAATGTTAAGCACAACTTACCATCCTTATAAGGAAGTTCTAGAAAAATATACCATCCAAACCCTTGAGGATACACTTCAAGAATGCATGCTTGATTTCAATGGTTCGTGAGAGAAGCACATTTCATAGGTTGAATTTGATTATAACAATAGATATCAATATTATCACAATATGGATCCATTTGAGCATTTATATGGGAATCCATGTTGGTCTCCACTCCATTGCATGGAACTGGGTATGCACTCATTTTTAGGGTCCAGTCTCATCCAACAGATGACATAGAGTTTTCAATTGATCCAAAAGATATTGGTGACAACTTATATTTAAAAAAACATATTCTGATCAAAGATTTCATCTACCAAAGTTTTTGGTTTATGATAATGTGTTTCATGTTTTCCCCCATTTTGGGAAACTATTTTTAGGAAGCCAGTTTCAGGAATTGTCATCTCATTTTAGATCATGGAGAATCTCAGGATGGTGGAATACAAATTAGATTAACACCTTAATTAAAATATATTCATGATGTGTTTCATGACTCCCATATGAAGAAGTTTCGTTAGGAAAAATCACATGTAATCAAGGGATATGACCTGGAAGTGGTACCCAACATAACTATTGTTGAGTGGCCTTTTTATATCATATATTTTTAGAATAAGATATCGCAAGGATATTTGATCCCCTAGGACAGTATTATATGTCTATGTGCATGGGACATCCACAATATGAGAGAGCATGAAGCTATATTGAGGGATAATTGGACTCACCATTTCAAAAAAATGATCACTGAGTACTTTTTAGGGGAGTTAATGGAGAGGAAAATTATGTAGAGACTTGGGGTTTTCCTTGTATGAAAATGATATATTTCTAAATATATTTACAAAGCTAGTCATTGAGATGACATGCGACTCCAATTCCTTGTGTTCCCATAATTTATTTTTTAAAAATATTAAATATATATTATATTAAACATTAATGATACCACAAAGAAAATGGGATAACTCTTAAATGGTTGATTAGATAAGAAATTTGAGACCATGGTTGGTTCTAAAACGCAACATTTACCCTAGGCGTGAGATAAAGTAAGTCGGCACGGGGCCTTTGGACACCTTATTCATTGGTGGTGTGTTAAATGAATGAATAAATTAATTAATTAATTAATTATTTGATTATTCAAGGAAATATCTTTGATTATAAGTATATCACCATGGAAAACCTTTCCAGGGTTGGCCCATAATTTCTAGAATTCACTGGTGATATCTCATTCCTCCCTTTGACGAATGATGATAAATCCTTGGATCAATGAAAATCGCAGCATGATAAACACAATGAATCTACCATATACAATTGATGATTAATTATTCATTAATTCTTGATCCAATATGAGGTAGGACTCATAAATTGGTTCTTTTATTCCCTTTATTAAATGATTAAGTTGATCGTTTATTCTTTCCTTGATCTAACCACTATAGTGACCTTTGCATGAGCCTAAGTATTGAAATATTACTTTATTTAAATTGTTTTCTTATCTGAACTACCAATTCTTTATAGATAGAACAATAATGTTTGGACTTGATCAAATTTCCTTTGTTCTCGTTCCTTTACCCATTGTTTCTTCAGGTTTTTCACCAATTGTATCCCCAAGATCCCGATTTGACGATTTCCAGGCATCCCTAGCTCGATTGGGAACCCCGAATCCACAGTGAATATACAAAACATGAATGGTTTTTTGAAAGCAGAATAGATCCAAGATCATTACAAATCAAGGATTCTTGATCAGTTGGTTTGATAACATATTAGTGATGAATAGAGGCGTGACAGTGTGCAGAATTATCGGTGAAAACTTCTCGGTGAGCGGAGGTTGATTCGTGGTGAGTAACGTCTAGAAAGAACGATCCATGGTCAGATATAAAGATTTTGGGCCAATTTAGGATGACATATAGGGTGGATTTAAATGATTTTTGGAGCTAAATACAGATCTATAATTTTTTAAAAACCCTGAAAACATGCAATGTACAATGAAGAACACACGTCGTATAGTCACTTACAACGGCAATGCTAGTGTTTTGGAAACCCATAAGGATAGAACATTGTGTATTTTTTTCAACATGATTTATACCTCCCCTTCCATGTGATTTATCCATTTGATAGATCAAATAGGCAAGAAGACACCATGTGTTATAGTACACGGACACGAGGTCTAGTATACAGACATGACCAGCAGACACGACTCGGGTCCAGGTGAGCATCGATATACTATGTAGTCCACCTAAATGGTGTCTATTTATATTTTCACAAGAACCCATGTGATGAACATAGAAATTACCAGGATATTATGTGGGACCACAAACCATGTAGGTCCCCTCACACTTTGTGTACTCCTTTATCTGTTCTTAAAAAATATTGAATGTCTGTATCTCTTTCGTTTAAACTCAATTTTTTCCAGCGAGTAGCTGATCATGAGTTTTTTATGTGTAGAACACCATGGTTCCCTTAGTTGATGATTGACATGTACAATGTGAAATATTCTTGGTGTTAACCTCCATTACGTCTGGGATGTGGAGTTACCCAAAGTCTTTTTCTGTGTGTTACCCTCCAATCGTGCTGGGCAGTGGAGTTCCCCGATGAACTCTTTTTGGGAATCACCCTCAAGTAGGGTTGGGAAGTAGAGCTCCTTGATGGATTCTTTTTGGGAATTACCTTATAGTCAGTATGGGCAGTGTAGTTCCCCAATGGCTTCTTCCATGCATTTTCCTCTAGCAAGGTAGGGCAATGAAGTTCCTTGATGAGCTTCTTGAGTGTAACCCTCTAGTGGGGCTGAGTAGTGGAGTTCATCAATGACTATCAGATTAGGGACCTCCTCTCATACCGGGGCATGGGATCCTTATCTAGAAATGTTGGTCCCTTGAATATGATGCATAAAGATGAGATGTTGTTGATGTAGCTTTGGACTCATGAAGAAGATGAACACTTTCCCCACATAGATGCATTTTTGTGATGTGACCAAAACCACGATGGAGTGTCAGTGCCACCAAAAGTGGATAGTATCAAGGTGTGGTGATTGACTTCCATAGAATTGTCTATTTAGGGAAGATTCATGGGATGATGATAATTATATATGGACTCTTGGAATTGTTGGATACTCTTCTTTTTGGGCTGATCTATGAGATGGAAATCCACTTACTCTCTTATTTGGGATTTTTTGACTAAGAAAAAACACACACACACATAATCATCCTTATTTTTTACACACTCCATGGGATTGGTTACTCTCCTTCCAAGAGAGGTTAAGACGTGCGGGGTATTATTTTCATGTCTAGCTTATCATCATTAGATGAGTCTACTCTCCTACTATAGTTGGTGAAAAATCTAAGGGTAGATTATCTACCCACCATGTTTAGACCCTTGTACTTGGAAGAAATTGCATTCACTCTTAATTGTTTGAGGTGTTATATTTCACTATACCTTGTGCATTAGCTATCCTTATATTATATTTTATCTCTTACTGCTCGCCCCTCAGCTTTCAGTGCATTCTACTGGGTATTTATATACTCACCCCTACATGGGATTTTACCCCACATGTTCTGTCTTTTTTTAATGTCAGATAGGTCAACCATGACATTAGAGGATCTTAGGGATACTGGGTTCTTAGACCATATATAGTGGTCATAGCTTGGGATTTAGGAGTTGGTATCTATTTTAATTGTTTACTTTTCAATTTTCTTTTAGGTTGGGACAGATTCTGGTTGGGCGTCTATTTTTTCATTTTCTTTTTAGTTTACACTTTTTTAGTTTTTTATTATTTAGAGGTTCATGCTTGTTTGGTTTATTTTATAGTAGTGTCTCATATTTTATTCATTGATGATACACTTTTTCTTTTATATGTCTATGTGTGTCTATACAAGTTATTTGGAAAAGTCATCCCCATGTCAGTTATTCCTTCAACATATGTCTCCACCCCTAGCCTATGAAGGTAGGCTTAGGGTAGTAGCGACTTGATCCCCAGAATGGGTTGGGTAACGATAAATTAGTATAAAAGGTGGTTTGATAATTTTTATGCTATTTGGATATTACCTAAAAAATATGATTTTGTTGGGTTTTAAGATAATAGTTTCAATGTATCATGAGTGCTTCTCTTAGGCCAAGGAATCCAGTGATTGTATGATGGCCAATGTAGCCATTCACTAGGACCTTTACAACATTCATGTCGACTTGGTATTCCAAGACATTTGTTGGAGAGATAAATGGAACATGAATCATATTGGATTGATTCTTTTACTAAAAATATTATGTTATCTCTCAATTTTTATTAATATATATATATATATATATATGATCATTTGATTGCAGTAAACCGTGATAACATTCAATATTCCTCCCTGATGACAACCATCCAAGATACTAGCTTAGGTTCATGATGATTGTCCAATGAGTAATAAGGCCACAATTTAGGGTCTCTCTCATAATCCCATTCCTCCAAGTGGGAATTTTGTAGCACATACACCTATTGAGTAGTATATTATCCCATCATAGGATGATAAGGATGTGTGCAGGCTTAGCATGCTCTGCGAGTTCCATCATCAGAGACCGTTGATGTTCCCTGGAAAGCCATATCCTAAAGCAGTAGAGGATTGGTCAGAGTTAGTGGTCTACATATTCAGGATTATTCAGTACCGAATAGATAATGTGGTGTCATAGGTTTCCAACAATTTCCAGGGAGCGTCTTATCATTGGTGAATCCTAGTTATACATATGCACACTAAGTTGAAAATCTCATAGGAAGAATTCCAACTGTTGTTCTGTGAGGATTACTACCCCTCCTACTTATGATCTATCCAAATCTAGGTTCTTCTGGAGATTCAGTATGAATGGATGATGGTGGATGAGAATGTGATGGGGTTTATAGAACTTACTTGCTACTCCCTTCACATGATTCAGGATTTCAAATTCTGAGATAATAAGTTTGAGTATGACTCCACTAGGACATTCGAGCAAACATTGTGCACATGTGCATCCCCACCTATGTTGGAGTGTTGGAGTGGGAAATAGTGACAAAGATATCTTTTTCAGAGGGAGTCCAAAAAAATTGGATTTGGAAGTGGGCGTCCTAGAGTTGAGTAATCTGATGTAGCTAGTATGCAGTGATCGATGGGATCTTAGGGCATGAGACCATTTCATGAGAAGGCATGGGACCATCGTCATATGGGGATGAGGTAGCGAAGAGTGAAAGGGAATTATGGAGAGGGGTTGTTCCTTACTTATGATGAGAGAGGTCACATGGTGTGTGACTGCCTAATCAGACATGCAGAGCAGCCCAAAAAGACAGCAGATGGACCGCTACAAAAGAGGAAACACCTTCATCAGGGATCTCCCATGCAAGGACAGTATGGTTCCCAGGGATTCAAATCTAGAATAGGTGTAGGAGGAGATTTGGGTGTTGGACACCAATATGATATCCTTCTACCACCACCACTAAGTGACCCACTTCAGGCTTAAGAAGTTGGAGTCCGGGGTAGTGGAATACTATAATATTTGTTTGTCTATGACCTCACAACACATGATATTATTAGGGGTACAATATGTTTTTATTCTACCCTTGCCTTGGTATTAGTTTACACTGGTTCCATCCTTTATTTTTCTCGATACTTCTTGTGTGAGATCTGGAGCTCCTAGTAGAGGTTCTATCAAATCAACTTTGTCTTGAGGTTCCTACATGGAACACTTCCTCTATATCTCTCATCTTTTGGTAGTGTTAGATATCACTTGGAGGAGAGAGTTTCATGTGGGACCTTATGTTCATCGATATGAAACCCTATGATATCATCTTGGGTATGGATTGGATTTCCGTGATCTGAGATGAGATTGATTTTCACCACAGAAAATTTAGATGCTTTCACACTAATGGGATGGGATTCTCCTTTTTTGGTGAGAGATATATCATGGTAGGACATGTAGATGCTTCAAGAAAGAGGTTAAAACCTATCACTCATCAGTTAGTGAGTTTATCCATTTTTTAAACAATCTCTTTAGAAATCTAGGTTCCTTCAGTTGTGAAGGATTATATAGATGTATTCTTTGAGGATGTTCTGGGACTACCTATAAGGTGTGAGATGGTGTTTTTCATTGAATTGCATCTACGGACGACCCTAATATCTTTTGCATCATATCAGATGGCACATAACGAGATCTAGGAGCTACAGTTGTAGTTGGATAACCATTAAGATAAATGTTTCAATAGACCCAGTGTGTCCCCTTGGTAGTTGTGGTGTTGTTTGTAAAAAAGAAGATGTGAGTTTACAGCTCTGTGTGGAATATCGTTTCTTGAATCATGCCCTGATAAAGAAAAATTCCCCCTTAACAATTATTGATGAACTCTTGGACTACTTTTGAGGTGTGAGATGGTTCTCAAAGATCAATATTATGTCTGTCTACCACTAGTCGAGGGATCATGAGGCTAATATTACAAAGTTGGCATTCCAATGTTAATATGGACATTATGAGTTCCTAGTGATTCCCTTTGTTGTAATGAATTCCCCAACCATATTTATGGATTTAATTGATTAATACTTCCAATGATATTTGAACAATTCAATGTTGTATTTATTGAAGATATATTCATCTACTATGAAATAGAGGAAGATCATATAGAGAACTTGAGGATGGTTCTTGATTTGATTCGAGATAAACATCTTTATAAGAATCTCTCAATGTGACAAATCTAGATTCATGAGGTTCAATTTTTAGGACATGTCATTTTTGAGCATGTTAAATCCGTGGATCCAGTGAAGATTGAATAAGTTCTTTCTTGGGATCCACCCAAAAAATGATAGATTTGCAGATATTCCTTGGATTTTTTAGTTACTATATGAGATTTGTAGAAGACTTCTAAAGAATCACAACACCTTTGACCACCTTGATGCAGAAATATAAGTTGTTTACCTAGTATGAGTAGTTCCATAGGGCCTTTGACGAGTTGATATAAGGGTTAAGGATCACTTCAATGTTGAGATTACCAGAGGATGACATAGAGTTTATAGTGTTTTGTGATTTTTCAGGAGATGGGCCTAGTTTCATGTTGATGCACTGGCAGACAATTATCACATATGGGTTGAGGCAGTTTAGACCCCATGAGTAGAACTATACAACTCAAAACCTAGAGTTGGAAGTAGTATTCCTCACCTTGAGGATATGGAGGCACTATCTTTTGGGGGAGTGCTTTATGTTTTACTAATACCACTAGAGTCTCAGTTACGTATTCACAAAGAGAGACCCGAACCTGAGAAAACGATGCTGGTTGGAGTTCCTACATGACTATAATTTCGAGATAGTATATAATCAAGGGAAGGAAGATGTTTTGGTAGATTACCTTAGCTATAAATACCATGATCACTTAGCATAGGAAGATTCAAAAGGACCCCAGAACACCTTGAAAGGGGAGGGGTGAATTAGGGTGTCAACCTTTTCTTTTTAAAGTTGTTTATATTATTCCCACGTTGGTAGGAAGTCGTTAAATATATCAAACAAATGAATGTAGTAAGTTGACACAACACTTTTACATGGTTCTCCATAAAGGTCTACAACCAAGGAGCATACACCGACAGTGTGTCAGTCATAACAAAATTCACTAATCTTCACTATTTTATGGATTATATGTTTTGGTCACAGTCACTATGTGGATGGCACACAACCTTTACAAAGGTTTAGGAACCACTATTTTCATCCCTCGATTCACTTTAATCTAATCCCCCTAGATCACTACCTTGAGAGAAGTTAAACTCATTTTATCGACTTGAAGTTCTATTCAATATATTTTCATGGATGTCTTTGTCTCTATTCAGCATGAGACACCGCTTGCATCGAAGTCCAAAAAAGATGAACTTGAAATCACTAAACCACTAAACCAGATATTCATAACGTACAAAAATGTTTCACTCAACATTGCGTGCAACACCTACCCTTTGCGTGAAAGATCTCACTTTTGTGTGCAATATTTTCTTTTCATGCAGAAAATATTTCGCGCAACAGTACCCTTTCCATGCAACTAAATATTTTACGCGCAACCTCCACTTTTAATCGCAGATTCTGCTTTTTCGTGCAAGTAATACTTTTATGTGCAACATCACATTTTATGTGCAGCTTCACCTTTTACATGTAGCTTCTTATTTTTTTCACCTTAGACTTTTATGTGAAACTTCACTTTTTTCACACAACACCCGTTTCACGCACCTTTTACGCGCATCAGAACTCAAATCCTCTCTGAGTCTTCATCCATACTGAATGATGGGGGTCACCTTTTATTTATAGGTGTCACTTACCCCCATGCACAAAATCCATCATGGTGTGAAAAACCACTCATTTGGTACTCAATACTTTTCTCGTAGAAACCATTTTCTGCACACATCTCCAGGTTTTTTGTTCATCCCATGCCTTTTTCTATTTTTCAACATTCTAATTCCAAAACCCCTCTAGTGCAAAAAACCTCACTAGACTGTTTCAAAAACCACACTCTTTTTCATGCACAATTCACCTATTTTTCACACCACATCCACATTGGGCGCAACTGCTTTTTCCAACAACCCATGTCTTCATTTTCTAAATTTCAGGCCCAAAAATTTGACAAACACTGGAAAACAGCACCACCTTCAATACTTTTTTCTGCATGAACTGTATGATCCCTTTCCATAAAAACACTCTGAACTTCCAATGAGTATTTTAAATAAAAACAAACCATAATCTATTTCCTTCAAACAAATATTGTGGTTCCAAAAGCATCAAAGTAGTTAGCTTCCCTGAAGATGACCTTGGTAGAGTAGGATGGTTCAATTTTTCTACAGTTGATAGTGTTGACTTGTTAACTCATTGAACATGGGATAGAGTACCAGCTGGTAGAGATTGAGTGTGAAGTCTTACATGATAATATATACATAGGAGACTCACCAAATAGATATTCTGAAGGAGGGAATCGTGTCATGTTGTTCCATGGGTGAAAGGTGGTTCCAATCACATTCCGAGAGGAGGTGATACAAGAGTTCCACATTTATACCCTAGATATACATCTCGGTGTGTGGAATATTTACAAAGACCTTAAATGGTTGTTTTGGTGGTTTGACATGAGATGAATCATAGTTTATTTCAAATCATGATACCTTACTGTTAAACAAGTGAAGGCTGAGCCCGAAGTCCCATTAGGATTTTTGTAGCCTCTCGAGATCCCAAATTGGATGTGGGAGGACATATCCATGAAATTTTTCATAGGTATACAACACACAATGAAGGAACACGATGCTATCTTGGTGGAAGTTTACCGACCCATGATGTTGGCACACATCCTTTCCATTAGGGATCAGAGTTTTTTGGAGTGTTTGGGGTACTTATACATATGTGATATCATTTTCCTTCAGGAGGTACCCTTGATGATTGTCTCTTATCATTATATGTGGTTTAAATCATGATTTTGGATGGACCTACAGAAGGCATTCAGTGCCCAATTATGGAAGACTATAGCTTTTCTCCCATAGATTGATGGTTAGACTGACAGAACTATTATGGTGTTAGAGGATATGGTGAGGCCTTGCATATTAGACTTTGGCCGGAGCCAGGAGGATCACCTCCCATTGCCAGAGTTTTCATACAACATCATCTACCAATCGACTATCATCATCAAACTATTTAACGATATATATTAGAGACCCTGGAAGTTACACTTATGCTAGAGAGAGATTGGGGATTCATCACTTATGGGACCAGAGTTGGTACAACCGACGATGGAGAAAGTCTAGGTCATCCATGAGTACATTGGGATGGTCTAAAGTAGATAGAAATCAGACATAGACTACCATCATAGGCTATTGGAGTTTGATTATGGAGACCATGTTTTCATATGAGTCTCCCCATGAAGTGGATTACAGAGGTTTGGTAGATGTGGCATGCTATACCTGAGGTTCATCGAGCCATTTGATATCATATAAAGGGTAGGATAGGTTGCTTACCACCACTCTCTAATGCCAGATCTAGAGCGGTTGAATGAAATATTTCCTGTGTCGGAACAGAAGAGATAAGTGTATGAACCTATGCACATCATCGACTGGGGATAGATGAATATTGAGGATAGATGGTCCTTTTTAGAGAACCTGGTGTTGATCGAGGACTAGTAGAAGCGAACCCTGCATGGACTAACCATACCTTTGGTTTGTGCGCTATGTCCGCACAGAAATGAGAATGAGAGTTCCTAGGAGTGAGAGGGCCAAGTGATTGATCATTATCCCAAGTTGTTTTCCTAGTTTTTATTTTTAGAGATGAAAATCCTGAAATAGAAAATGACGTAGAGACCTGATTGTTTCCTTTCAAGACGATGAAATATTTCTAAATATATTTCCAGAGATAAGCATTTAGATGGTGTGTCACTCCATGTCCGCATGTTCCTAGAATTAATTTTATAAAAATACAAACTATATTATATATTGCGCACACATGATCCCTCAAATAAAATAGGATTACTATTAAAAAGTTGACCATGTTAGAAATCTGATACCATAGTTGGGTCCTTAATGTAGTTATTATCCTTGGTGTGACCTAATTTAAGTCGAAAATTGATGTTTGGACCCCTTTATAATTTTCGGTTATTAAATGAATGAATGAAAAATAAATTAGTTGACTATTCATCACAATATATATGACTATAAGTATATTTCCTTAGAAAACCTTGACGAGGATGGGTTTTAATTTATAGGATTTGTTGGCAAGATCTCATTTCTACCTTCGATAAACAACAATGAATCCTTCGATCAATACAAATCAATGAATGATGAATGCAACATATCTTCCTTCTATGTTGTAAGATGCATTCAACATCAAAAAGTGATCCAATTTGAGGTAGGACCCATAAATTGGTGATTTTATTCCATTGATTGAATGGTTGATTAGATCATTTTTTCTTTCTTCAATCTGCACCACTATTGTAGCATTTTCATGAGCCTAAGTATTGAAATATTACATTGTTTCAATTTTTTTCAAATATGAACATCCATTTCTTAATCGATTTGACAAGAAAGATTTTCCTCGAGCAGTTGACCTTTTTTATCATGCCTTTCTCCCTCATTTCTTCACATTCCTCGCTGGTTGGATCCTCGAGGTCCTGCTTCTAAAATTGTCGAGCGGACAAAGCTCGATCAAGCACCCATATCCACAACAAATATATGAAATGTGAATGGTTTGGTGAAACAATCATAGATCTATGATCATTACGGAGTAAGGATGCTTGATTTTTTTATAGAACAGATCATGGATGAACAGAGGTGTGAAAGGATGTAGAACAACCAGTGAAATCTTCATTGAGAGCGAAGGTTGATTTCCAGTAAGAAATGATAGGCAAGAGAGATCCATGGTCAGATCCAAAGATTTCTAGTTGATTCAGGGTTATATCTATGGTGGATTGAACATATTTGAGGAGATAAGTATAGATCTTGAGTTCTATAAAAACCCCAACTGCAAACTGTGTGAAATGAAGAACACACACCATCTAGTCTCTTCCAGGGTTTGTTCCAGGGTTTTGGAAACCCACAAGGAAAGAACAATGTGTATTTTTCTCCACACATCGTGTAACTCGTTTTCAATGTGAGTGATCCATGTGAAAAATGACATAGCTGGTCACTCACTATACGCTATATTACATGGACACAGGGTTCGGTAAATGAAAATGACCAACATTGATAGCTTAGGTCTCGATGTGCCAAATCTAGATTCATGAGGTTCAATTTTTGGACATGTCATTTTTTAGCATGGTTTATCCCTGGATCCAGCGAAGATTGAAGTAGTTATTTCTTGGAATCCACCAAATAAAATTCTATAGGTGTAGAGATTCTTTGGATTTGTAGGTTACTATAGGAGATTTTTGGCAGACTTCTCAGGAATCACAACCCATTGGACCACCCTGATGCGGAAATGGAAGCTGTTTACCTGGTATGAGTAGTTCTATATGGCCTTTGAGGAGTTGATATTAGGGGCAAGGAGCGATTCAATGTTGAGATTAATAGAGGAATTCATAGAGTTTATAGTGTATTGATATTCCCCATGAGATGGGCTCGGTTTCATGTTGTTTCACTGGCAGACAATTGTCACATTTGGGTTTAGGTATTTTAGACCCCATGAGTAGAACTATACGACTCAAAATCTAGAGTTAGAAGTAGTAGTATTCACCTTGATGATGTGGAGGTACTATATTTTGGGGGAGATCTTTATTTTTACAAATACCACTTGTGTCTCAGGTACGTATTCATATAGAGAGACTTGAACCTGAGACAATGATGTTGGTTGGAGTTCCTACAAGACTATAACTTCAAGATAGTATATTATCTTATGAAGGGAGATGTTGTGGTAGATTACCATAGCTGTAAGTCCTAGGATCACTAAGCATAGGAAGCTTCAAGGAAGATAGCTTCCCTGAAGATGACCATTGTAGAGTAGGATGGTTCAATTTTTCTGCAGTCGATAGTGTTGACTTCTTAACTCATTGAGCATGAGAGAGAGTCCCATCAAGGAGGCATTGATTATGAAGTATTACATGGTCTTGTATGCATAGGTGACTCACCAAATAGATATTCTGAAGGAGGGAATCATTCCATCTTCTTCCAGGGGTGAAAATTGGTTCCAATCACATTGTTGGAGGAGGTGATAAAGCTGTTCCACACTAATACCCTAGATATACATCTCGTTGCGGGGAATATGTACAAAGACCATAAGTGGTTGTTTTTGTGGCTTCAAATAAGATGAAGAATATTTGAGTTCAATTCTCAATACCTCACTGTTTAGAAAGTGAAGGCTGAGCCCCAAGTCCCATCATGCTTATTGCATCCTCTAAAGATCCCAAATTAGAAGTGGGATGACATATCCTTCGACTTTTTCATAGGTATTCAACACACAACAAAGGGAAATGATTCTATCTCTGTGGTAGTTTACCAACCCATGATGTCGGAACACATTATTTCCATTAGGGATCAGAGTTTGTTGGAGAGTATGGGGTAGTTATACATATGGGATATCATTTTTCTTCATGACTTACCCTCAACGATTGTCTTCAATAGTTATATGTTGTTTACATCACGATTATGGAGGGACTGTAACACCCCGACCCCTTCAGACTGGAGTCGTTGCATTACATGTCATATTGGAATGGTTAGATGGAATGAAAATCATGAAGGAATGATCAGTTTAGTAGTCATAAAGAAACTATATACATATATGTTACTCAAATTACATTGGAAAAGTTTACAAAATACAATACATATCGAAAACTAAAAACTGTATCCACAAGAACTCAATAAATGATAACCTCTTTGTCACCTATTAAAAGTAATCAATGAAATGGCTGTGCTCAAATGCCCAGTAAGGGTTACAAATAGCGGAATCATGAGTACAGTAATAAGAGAATAATAATCAATCTGAAATAATCAATATGGCATAGTGAATAAATGAACAACTAATCCAATTAATAAACTGGGAATGAAACTGCATCCATATATTTTGTCATAGTGAAAACCCTCATGGATAATAATAATAATTGATAATGAATAAAGTGAATTATTATTAATTGGATGTCATTTATCTGGCACATGAAACCATAATACTGTAAAAATGGTTTAGTTCTATGTGTAGAAACCAGTCTGATTTTTGGAAACAAACTAGAACGGTTTGTCACCAACTGATTTGTCTCATGAGACCTACCGATGTATCAAGGGGATATATCTGGCCCCACCCACCACTGAAAGTCAAAATTATTATTTATATATTGATTCAATACAAGAGAAATATTCCTTTTCAATATCTGTATAGAGTAGAGTATACGGGTTCATCAATATTTTGTTAACTAAAATAACATTCCAAATAAAGACCGTATGTAAAATGGTATACGGTTTAGAAAAAAAACATATCCATGATATGATATTATCGATATTTAATATAAATATAATTTCAAATGAAAATGGATCTCAAATGGGCAGTAGGTACACCACATAAGGATTATTAGGAGCACCATACAAAGTCAGTCAAAACCAAATAGAAGCTGTGACAAAGTCTCCTACCACAATGTAATCAGTCGAATCATATGACCAAGACATAATGAACATCAAATGAATCATTGAATAAAATTAAAATAAATATAAATATTTTATTTTATATAAAATGTAATTACACATATACCACATATATGAGATAAGTGGAAAACAATGAAAATCTCACAGAAATGAATTTGAGATGAGAAACCCCATACAAACATTTCGGCATGGAGAGGTGTGTTATTGTGGGAGATTAATGAGAGGTAAATGGGTATTCCATTATTTATATGTCACAAGGGAAGCATGGGGGAGTTTTGAAAACATATCTCATCATTAAGAATAAAATTAAAAAGGGCACAACATAGGGGATAATCTTGAACAAAAGTGTGAGAGAGAATCCCTTACCTTATGCTCGAAGGTGTTTTTGATTGATCTTAATGACCTGAATTATCAAATTTAGATTTATTAATTAATAATTACATAACCTAATAAACATTTAATTGTTATGTTATAACCTTATTATGTTCATTAATGGCATTTTTATGGGTTTAAGAGATTCAATTTTATTGTTTTGTAAGCATTTTCTTACTCGGTTTCATGATTTGTTTATTTGTATTCATGAATGGAAGTTGGATTAAAATATGGTTAAACATACAGAATTGATAATATACATTATTAGTGACATTAAAGAGATATATATGATCTTATAATGACTCTTTTTATATACCATGAGGATGACTCATTCGATGAGTTAAAAATAAACACTTGAATTTGGCTTGGCAGTTTTGTGCTCAATAAACTTGTTTTGTATTATCATTACATATTATGTACATGTAAATAATCTAGAACATTAATAAAGATAAAATACATATATTATGACCTGGTTCAACCATAAATATGGTTTTATGACCAGTAATGAAGGAAATATTGAAGAACGAAACTTCGTCATCCATGAAGGTTATAAATTTGAACCTCATGGACGTTGATTTCGTTTATAAAAATAAAAGGGAGGGATTAAGAATATTGATGATGGTTCTTACATTTACATAAAATAAATACAGTATATAGATTATACTGGAGTTATCATGATCATTTGGGAAGAGGAGGTGAGGATAGGATAACAAATGAAGATAAATTCAAATGAAATTAAAAGAAAAAGAAAGGTGTATTACCTCTTGAAATAACTTCCTCGAGAACCTCTTTAAGGGAAAGGATTTTGGACTTTTTGAAAGAACAAGAGCTTCATGGTCGTGGGGAGTGACTAGGGAAGGGTATTTGGGCAGAAAATTGAGGAGCTTCAAGGCGTAGATGGGTGAAGAAAAGAGGGAGTGGTGAGGGGTTTTTATAGTGGAGGAGAGGGGTAAATTTTGAATTTTTATATCATTATTTTATTATTTCCCTCAAGAAAACCAATAGTGTTGTATCATGTTACCCCTAATATTAAACAGTGCATGTGAGTTCGAACCAAGTGGACTTACATTACTTATGATGTCATAAATAGTGTATTTAACTGATAAATTGTGTATACGTATTTTATTGTATTTCACTATTCATCAAAAATTCTATAATTTCAGACAAATCCCAAAAAATTACCCTAACCATTTTTTGACATGTAGAATTAAAAAATGAACTCCATTTTTCAAAATTAATTTACTAAGTATTATTAATTTAATTTCTAAATAATTTCATATTTATTTTGAAAAATAATAATCTTAAAGGCGCAATTAGTTTTATTTCTTATTGAAAAACCAATTAAGATCTCAAAATCATATTTCCCTAAAAAATAAAATATTATTATTATTTACTATTCATAATGGTCATATTATTATTCATATTAATATTCATAAGGGTATGTTACTATTAAAAAAATCAATTTTGTTCTAACAGAATCTAAATGACTTACTAACCACAACTCTAGATAACCATTTTTTGAAATTTAGAAAATAGAAGTGGAAAATTTATATTTAATGGTTAGGTTTTGACTATCTTTTAAATATCTTAGTTTTGTTTCAAAGAAAAATAGTGATGAATAGAATGTATTTAACAGAATAATACCATAATATGTTTAAGGTGTTATGTTTTTCCCTCCTTCGGAAATTTCATCCTCAAAATTTTATGTATAAATTCCACAAAAAAGATTTTGGTGGTTCTTCTTCATGAATTCATCTGGTTCCCATGTTGCTTCCTCTATATTCTGGTTTCTCAAAAGAACCTTTACTAGATGAGTTTCTTGATTTCTCAATACCTTCTCCCTTGTGTCAATAATCCTGATAGGCTTTTCACGGTATGAAAAATTAGGTTCCAGATCTATTTCTTCATATGTGAGTACGTGTGTTGGGTCTGGAATGTACTTATTTAACAATGATATGTGGAACACATCATGAACTCTGGTGATATTTGGCGGCATCGCTAAATGATAAGCTATAGATTTGATTCATTCCAGAATTTCAAATGGTTCGATGTACCTGGGGCTTAGTTTCCCTTTCTTTCCAAACCTTAAGACACCCTTCCATGTAGATTCTTTTAGAAATACATGATCTCCCACTTGAAATTCCATGTCCTTTCTCCGGTTTTCAGCATAACTCTTCTGCCTACTTTGGGATGCTTTAATATGGGCTTGTATTTTCTTTACCTTTGTCGTGGTTTCTTCAATAAGTTTTGGGCCTAGAAGTTTCCTTTCATCAACTTTGTCCCAACAAGTTGGATTTCATCATCTCTTTCCATATAATGCTTCTTACGGAGCCATTTGAATACTAGAGTGGAAAATATTATTATAGACAAATTCCACCAAAGGAAAGTATTGATCTCACATAACTTGGAAGTCAAGAGAGAACGATCTCAACATGTCTTCCCGTGTTTTAATATTCCTTTCAGACTATCCATCAGTTTGAGGGTGATATGAAGTACTCATAAAAAGCTCAGTATTCAAAGCCTTCTGGAGACTTTTCTGAAATTTTGATGTAAACCGCAGATCTCAATCAGAGACAATCCATAGAGGTTCACCATGATGTCTCACAACTTTATTAATAAAAGTATTTTTAGGAGCTCAAGTGGTAAATCCACTCTTATTGGAAAGAAATGTGCTGATTTAGTGATATGATCAAAAATTTCCCATATTGCATCATTCCATTGAGGCGTCCTCGGTAGTCCGATGACAAAATCCATCGTAATGTTATAACACTTCCACATAAAAATAGGTATAGCTTGCATCACTGCTTTGGGACGTTTTTTCTCTTCCTTCACTTGTTAACAAACTAGAGAACTTGACACATAGTCAGAAATTTCTTGCTTCATATTATCCCACCAAAAATATTCCTTCAGATCTCTATACATCATGGTGCTACCCAGGTGTATAGAGATATTTTAGCTATGAGAATCATATAATAGTTCCCTTTTTAGCTCAAGTACTGATGGAATGCATAACCTCTTCCCAAACATCTGAAGTCCTTTATACATGAAGTCAGTCAGTCTCCAATCCTTGACAACATTAATTTTCTTTTGAAGATTCTCATCATCATATTGAGAGATTTTTATATTCTCTAATAAAGATGGTTTATCAATTATTTGAATGAGAAAGGATGTTTCCCCTTCCTTAATAATTCACATATCCTTCTTTAGTATATCTAAATATATATGATCTCTCTCAATCCTCATTTGAGTCAGAAGTCCATGATATTTCCTGCTTAATGCATCAGCCACCTTATTTGCCTTTCCTAGGTGGTAGTGTATTGAAAAATCGTAATCTTTGAGTAACTCAAGCCATCTCCTTTTCTTCATGTTGAGTTCTTTTTGTGGGAAAATGTATTTCAAACTCTTTTGGTCTGTATAAATCTCACATCTCTCTCCGTATAGATAATGCCTCCATATTTTCAAAGCCAGGAATATGACTACTAACTCATGTTCTTGAGTTGGATAATTTTTCTCCTGGGTCTTCAACTGTCTTGTTGCATAAGAAATACCTTTTTCATTTTTCATAAGTACTCATCTCATCCCATTCGTTGTTGCATCGCTGTATATCACAAATCCATCACTTCTAGATGGAAGAGTCAAAATTAGAGCATTGACCAATCTCTTATTCAATTATTAAATGCATTTTGTACACTCTTTCTTCCACCCAAACTTAACCCCTTTAAATGTGATCTCGTTTAGCGGGTTTTACAGTCGGGCAAAATTCTAAACGAAATGTCGATAATAACATGCTAAGATAATAAAATTGCATACCTCGGTTATGTTTGTTGGCGTGGGCCAATCTTGGATTTCCTTTGTCTTCGCAGGATCAACTAGGATTCCATCTATAGAGACAATATATCCCAGAAAAGAAATTGATTGAAGCCCAAATTCTCACTTAATAAACATCCCATATAATTTATTTCTTCTAAAAGTTCTATAAATATCCCACAAGTGATTCTCATGGTCTCCATATCTTTTTCATTATACGAGGATATCATCAAAAAATACCACAAAAAATTTATCAAGATATTACTTGAAAATTATATTCATTAAATCAATAAAAACATAGGGTGCATTTTTCAGTCCAAAAGGCATCACTGTAAACTCGTAATTCCCATACCTAGTCCAAAATGTTATCTTACGAATATCTTCCTTCCTCACATGCAACTGATGATATCCAAATCAAAGGTTAATCTATGAAATGTATTTATCTCCATGAAGTTGGTCAAATAAATCATCAATACAGGGTAGTGGATACATATTGTTTATTGTAATAGCATTGATTTCCCTATAATCAATGCAAAGCCTCATTTATCTATCTTTCTTCTTGAAAAAGAGGACAGGGGCTCCCCATGGAGAAACACAAGGTCGAATAAATAAATATTCACTCAAATACTCTAGTTGTTTATTTAGCTCTACCAATTCCATAGTGACCATTCTATAGGGAGTCATTGATATTGGTCTTACATTAGGAATTAAATTAATAGAGAAATCAACTTCCTGCTCTAGAGGATGACAAGGTAAATCCTCTTGAAATACATCAACGTACTCTTTCACTATGTGCACATCTCCAATTTGAAGATTTATTTCCTTTCCCATAGATATTGTTTTATCTTCCTCTCCAAGTATTCCATTCATTTGAGCTACTGGGGGTGGTTCTAGATAAGAACCAGGTGGCAAAGTTTATTCCCTAAAGACAAGGGATTCTACGCCATTTAAAAAAAAATTAACTTCCTTCTTCTTAAAATAAATATTCGCTTCATAATTTGATAGCCAATACATACTATGAATTATATGAAATTCATTCATTGGTATGATGATAAGGCTAGAAACTAGAGCACATTTTGGTGTCTGGAGGGGGACTAGTCAACATGCCTTTGTTGCAATGATACATCCCATGGGAGTTTTGACTGAAAACTCCATTTTTAAATTAAAATGGGCATATATAAATTTCTTGGAAAACTGAGAGGATATAAATGAATGCGATGATCTAGAATAAAATAAAGTGTTGTCTAAATTTGAGGAAACAATTAAAGTATCTACCACCATGTTATTAGGAACTTCAAAATCCGTTGTTGTAATTGAAAAGGCTCTCCCTTGATCTCTTGGAATTTTCGAAGTCGAGTTTCCTTGATGCTTAGGACACTTATTTTCATAGTGTCCCATCTCTCTACAATTTTATCATTGAATTTCATTGAATTGTTTCTTCCCCTTTCATTCACCAGATCGATGACCCTTTTCTCCGCAGTTATAGCATACTCCCATGCCTTTCAAGAATTTCCCGAGATGATTCTTTCCACAGTTCACACATAATGGGAAACTATTTGTTCCCTTTATCTTCTTTGGTTCTTCTCCTTTTCCAGTGTTATCAGAGTACCACTTCTTATCTTAGTTTCCTTAAAAAATATTTGGTCTAGCAAATCCCCTCTTTGTTTAGATGTCACTTGATACAATTTTATCATTTGATGAAATAGATTTAGAATCCAGAGCCCTTCGAAGAATTGGATAAAGAACTTTAAAGGAATGATCAATCTTTTCTTTTGAGTCATGTATGTAATCTATGACATACCTGACCTGCCTTGAAAAAGTAACCACATAGTATACAACACTATCTCCTTCTCTTTGTTTTAAGCTAAGGAATTTCCTCTTCATTTCAGTTTTTTTCTCATGAGGGAAACATTTTTCAAAGAATATTTCCTTAAAATTCCTCCATTTCATATCTTCTATTTATTATTCCTCGATGGTATTCAAAATCAAGGACCACTATTGATCAACATCATCCTTGAGACAATTTACTACCAACACTACATTTTCATTTTCATTGCATCTTAATTCCATGAATATCATTTCAAGGGACTTGATCCCTTTCTCAGTAACCACTGGGTTAGTAGTCCCACTAAAATATGGGGGCTTCTGCATCATGAAACTATCTAACATTGGTGTGGAATGATTATTCGTTATAACTTGAGTAAGTTATCCCAATATGGTAATGATCTAATCTACTCCAACATTGACTGTGTTGACTTGCTCAGTATAAAGATCCCTACCTTTCCCACCAGTATTGATTCCCCTTATTCTATTAGATGCCATTTCTATATAATCAGATACACTAGATTATTTTATGAATCTCAAAAATAAAATAACTCAACATAGATTGAAATTCTATGCATAGCTAATCTTATAAACATGGTTTCTCTAAGGAAAAATTTACATTAAACTCCTTCATGATGACTTATAAAGAAAATGTGAATTATACTAAGCATATCTCCTGGGAGTGTCATAACCAAGAGTGCAGTAAGGCCCGTTTTCGTGCACTGTACCCGTTTGAGTCAAGCTCAATGATATGTTTTTGGGTTTTACCCCTAGATACATCTGTTCCAAATCCGCCTCTACCTGCTCGTATCTAGATAGAGATGTATTTCTTAAAATATCCACATAATATATTCCTTACCAAAATACCAGGACGTTCTTGTATGTTTATCCTAAAATACTTCCTTAGGGATTTTTTACATACTATACATTTCCTACTATAGTTTTCAATTGTCCTACTAAACTTCCTCTAATACCAACTGTAACTCTCTGACCCTTCCAAACTGGAGTCAGTGCATTACTTGTGATATTGGCATGGATATATGGAATGGAAATCCCAAAGTAATGATCAATTTAGTATTCTTTATGAAACTAGATACATAGATGTTACTCAAATTATATTGGAAAAGTTTCCAAAATACAATACATAATGAAAACTAAAAATGGCATCCACAAGAACTCAATAAATTATATCTTCTTTGTCACCTGTTGAAAGAAAACAATGAAAGGGGTGAGCTCAAAAGATCTATAAGGGTTACAAATAGGGGAATCATGTGTACAATAATAAGCTAATAACAATCAATCTGACATAATCAATATGGAAAAGTGATCAAATGAATAACTAATTCCATTAATAAACTGAGAATGAAACTGCATCCATATATTTTGTCATAGTGAAAAACTCATGGATAAAAATAATAAATGATAATTAATAAAGAGAATTCTTATTTATTGGATTTCATATATCTGGCATATGAAACCATAATTACATAAAATGGTTTAGTTTTATGGGTAGAAACCTGTCGGATTTTTGGAAACAAACTCGAAGGGTCTGTCGCCAACTGATTTGTCTAATGAGACCTACTGATGCATCGAGGGGATATAGGAGGCCCCACCCACAATTGAATATCCAAAGGATTCTTTATACATAGATTTAATACAATATAAAATGCCTTTTCAATATCCGTATAAAGTTGAGTATACATATTCATCAATATTTCCTTAACTAAAATAACATTCCAAAAAACACCGTATGTAAAATGGTATACGGTTTAGAAAACAAACATATCAATGATATGAGATTATGGATATTTAATATAAATATAATTTCAAATGAAAATTTATATTGAATGGGAATTAGGTGCACCACATATGCATTATTAGGTGCACCATACAAAGTCAGTCACAACCAAATAGAAGTCGAGACAAAATCTCTTACCACAATGTAATCAGTCGAATCATATGACCAGAACATAATGAACATCAAATTAATCATTGAATAACATGAATATACATATAATCATGTTATTTTATATCAAATGTAAGTACACATATAACACATATATGAGATAAGTGGTGAACAATGAAAATCTCACAGAAATGAGAGTGAGATGAGAAACCCCTTACAAGCATTTTGGCATGGTGACCAGTGTTATTGTGAGGGCTTAATGATAGGTAAAGGGGTAATCCATTATTTATATGTCACAAGGTAAGTATGGGGGAGGTGTTAAAACATACACCATCATTAGTAATAAAAATAAATAGGTCACAACAAAGGGGATATTCTTGAACAAAAGTGAGAGAGAGGATCCCTTACCTTATGCTTGAAGGTGTTCTTCATTATTCTTAACGACCTGAATAATCAAATTTAGATTCATTAATTAATAATTATATAACCTAATAAACATTTAATTTATATGTTATAACCTAATTAATTTCATTAATGGACTTTTTTATGGGTTTAAGAGATTCATTTTTATTGTTTTGGAAGCATTTTCTTACATGGTTTCATGATTTGTTTACTAGTATTCATGAATGGAAGTTGGATTGAAATAGATTAAACATCCATAATTTTTAATATACATTATTATTGACATTAGAGAGATATAAATGATGTTATAATTAATCTGGTTATATACCATGAGGATGACTCATTTGATGAGTTAAAAATAAATGCTTGAATTAGGCTTGGCAATTTTGTTCTCAATAAATTTGTTTTGTATTATCATTCCATATTATGTACGCATAAAGATTAAAGAACATTAATAAATATAAAATACATATATTATGACATGGTTCATCAATAAATATTGTTTCATGACTAGTAATGAAGGAACGATTGAAGAACGAAACTTCCTTGTCCACGCAGGTTATAAATTGGAACCGCATGGACGTTGATTTCATTTATAAATATAAAAGGGAGGGAGTAAGAATATTGATGATGGTTCTTCAATTAACATGACAGAAATCCAGTATATAGATGATACTGGAGTTTTCATGATCATTTGGACATAGGAGGTGAGGAGAGGATAACAAATGAAGACAAATTCAAATGAAACTAAAAGAAAAAGAAATGTTTTTACCTCTTAAAATAACTTCCTCGAGAACCTCCTTAAGGGAAAGGATTTTGGTCTTTTATAAAGACCAATAGATTCTTGGTCGTTGGGAGAGACTAGGGAAGGGTATTTGGGAAGAACCTTGAGGAGCTTCAAGGCATATAAGAGTGAAGAGAAGAGGGAGTGGTGAGGGGTTTTTATTGTGGAGGATAGGGGTAAATTTTGAATACTTAATTCATTATTTTATTATTTCCCTCCAGACAACCAATAGTGTTGTTTCATGTGACCCCTAATAGTAAACAATGCATGTGAGTTTGAACCAAGTGGCCTTACATCACTAATGATGTCATAAATAGTGTATTTAACTGATAATTTGTGTCTATGTTATTTTATCGTATTTCACTATTCCTAAAAAAATTTAGAATTTCAAAAAAATCCCAAAACATTACCCTAAACATTTTTTGAGATGATGAATTTAAAAATGACCTCCATTTTTTAAAATTAAATTTCTAAATATTTACTAATTTAATTTTTAAATAAAGTCATAGTTAATTCCAAAAATAAAAGTCTTAAAGGTGCAATTTGTTTTATTTCACATTGAAAAACTAAAATGATCTCATTATCTTATTACCTTAAAAAATAATAATATTATTTACTTTTTATAAGGGTCATATTACTATTTATATTACTATTCATAAGGGTGTGTTACTATTCACCAAAAATCAAGTTTGTTCTAACAAACTCCAAATGACTTACTGATCACAACTCTAGATGACCATTTTTTGAAATTCAAAACATAGAAGTGGAAAATTTATATTTAATGGATAGGTTTTCACTATCTCCTAAATAACCTAGTGTTGTTTCAAAGGAACACAATGATGAATTGAATGTATTTACTAGTAGCATACAATAAAATGTTTAGGGTGTTATATTATTCTTTCCTTCAGAAATTTTGTCCTTGAAATTTTTTTATAAAGTCCACCAAAAAGATGTGGGTGGTTATTCTTCGTGAAATCCATTAGTTCCAATGTTTCTTCCTCCATATTATGGTTTCTCCAACGAACCTTTACTAGACGAGTTGTTCGATTTCTCAATACCTTATCTCTTGTGTCAAGAATCCTGGTAGGCTTTTCACGGTATGAAAAATCAGGTTCCAGTTCTATTTCATCATATGTGAGTACGTGTGTTGGTTCTAGAATGTACATCATTAACAACGATACATGGAACACATCATGAACTCTATATAGATTTGGTAGCATCGCTAAATGGTAAGCTACAGGTCCGATTCCTTCCAGAATTTCAAATGGTCCAATGTACCTTGGTCCCAGTTTCCCTTTCTTACCAAACCTTAAGACACCCTTCCTGGGAGATACATTCAAAAATACATGATCTCACACTTGAAATTCCATGTCCTTTCTTCAGTTTCCAGCATAACTCATCTTCCTAATTTGGTTTTCTTTAATATGGGGTTGTATTTTCATTACCTTTTTCAGGGTTTCTTCAATATGTTATGGGCCTATATGATTCCTTTCACCAACTTCGTGGTGCGGAGTGTCGACCAGTCTTGGTCTGGTGGACTTGCAAGGCCTACAGATCTCTATCGATGAAGATCGTCGTTCAACCTCCTCCGATGATTCGATTTTCAGGGCCGTCATCTTCTCTTGGATCAGTACGAGATCCCATGTGGTGGCCTCAAGAAAACTCAGTGCTGACGGTATCTCCTTCTCTTTTGTGTTCATAGTGGTTCATTGGGATTTCCAGAACCTTAGGTTCCGGTGTGGTGGTTGCTGAGTGGCGGTGGCGTTCCCTATCGGGATATGGTTCACGCGAAGTAGATCTGCCCCAGGATCTTTCCGCCATGAAGCCGCTGGCGTCGATAGCTCATCTTCCACCCTCGTGTGGTGGCGTGCAGTATTCCAGTGGCCTCTCGTCCATGCTGGGACGCCTTGTTGGATTCCCCCGCCCCCTTTCGGATTCCCTCTACCTTCCCTGATGGGTTCTTCCCCTAGCTCATTTAGTTTGCAGGCATCCCTTGTTCTGGTGCAGTGGTTTTCCCATTAGGATCTGTGTTTTTTTGTGTCTATGCGGATCTGTATGATCCGCGGCTCCATGGTTTTCTTTGGCCTGGCTCTGGTCTTCTGTGCATTGGCCCACCTCTACCCTTATTGTAGTGTTACTCCACGTACGACCCCTTACTGGTTAGGCTCGAAGGATTACTGGCGATTTGGGATGGTGTTTGTGGTTCCAGCAATGATGGTCTAATCTTGGTTCATTGCTGGTTCTGTGTGATGGTTGGTCTGCACGGGTCGCTGGTGCTGGATTATGGCAGGGTCATCATCTCTTACCCGGGTCATTACGAGGTCATAGAGGGCAACTTCAGGAACGACCGTGCTTGAGGATTCCCTCACCAGTTCTCTCTGGATTTGATGATCAACATGATGCGTGATGGTGGTTTTAGATTCCTGTTTTTGGCTGTTGTTTTCATGGGTGGTTTGTTTTGGTACTCACTTAGCCACAAAGTGATGGTAATGCGTGTTTTTTGGGGTTTTTTTTGGTGGGTCTAGTCCTAGACAGGGTTCTCTGCTCATCCCCTCAATGGATTCTTGTGATGGCATGCTGGTTCTCACATAGCCTCAAATTGATTTCTAATGGAGGGTTCTCACTTAAACAAAAAGTTTTTAAAAAAAATGAATTTTTAGTTAGGAGAGCATGATCACAACATGTCTTCCAGAGTTTAAATAGTCCTTTCAGAATTTCCATCAGTTTGAGGGTGATATGTAGTACTCATATGAAGCTCAATATTCAAAGACTTCTAGAGACTTTTCCATAATTTTAATGTAAACCACGGATCTCGATCAGAGCTAATCGATAGAGGTGCACCATGAATTCTCAAAACATCATTAATGTCTAGTCTTGTTATGAACTCAAGTGGTAAATCCTCTCTTATTGGAAGGAAATGTGCTGATTTTGTGATACAATCAACAATTAATCATATTGCATCATTACTTATAGGGGTCCTTGGTAGTCCGGTGACAAAATCCATTGTAATGTTATTCCAATTCCACATAGAAATAGGTAGAGGTTTCATAAATCCATTGGTATGTTGTCTCTCTGCCTTCACATGTTGAAAAACTAGACACCTTGACATGTAGTCCACAATTTCTCACTTCAATATTATCCCTCCAAAAATATTCTTTCAAATATCTATACATCATAGTGCTACCCATGTATATAGAGAAATTTGAGCTATGAGAAACATCTAATAGTCCCATTTTCAGATCATGTACTGATGTAATGCATAACCTCTTCCCAAACATCAGTAATCCTTCTTCATGCACGAAGTCACCCAGTCTCCCATCTTGATAGCATTAATTTTCTTGTGAAGATTCTCATCATCAGATTGAGAGCTTTTTATCTTCTCTAATAAAGATGGTTTAGAAATTATTTGAAAGATAAATGATGTTTCCCCTTCCTTAATAATTCCCATATCCATATTTAGTAGATCCAAAAATATAGGATCCCTCTCAATCCTCATTTGAGTCAGAAGTCCATTATCATTCCTACTTAATGCATCCACCACCTTATTCGCCTTTCCTAGGTGGTAGTGTATTAAATAAAAATAATATTTTAGTAACCCAAGCCATCTCCTTTTCCTCATGTAGAGTTCTTTTTGTGTGAAAATGTATTTCAAGCTCTTTTGGTCTATATAAATCTCACATCTCTCTCCGTAGAGATAATACCTCCATATTTTCATAGTAAAGATTACGGCTGCTAACTCAAGATCATGAGTTGGATAAATTTTCTCATGGGTCTTCAACTGTCTGGATGCATAAGCAATTAATTTATCATTTTTCATAAGTACACAACCCATCCCATTCTTTGATGAATCGCTTTATATCATAAATCTATCACTTCTAGATGGAAGAGTCAAAATTGGATCATTGACCAATATTCTTTTCAATTCTTTGAAGCATTCTGTACACTATTTTGTCCACACAAACTTAACCCCTTTACGTGTGATCTTGGTTATCGGGATAGCCAGTCGGGCAAAATTCTGAATGAAACTTTGATACTAACCTGCTAAGCAAATAAAACAACATACCTCAGTTATGTTTGTTGGTGTGGGACAATCTTGGATTGCCTTTGTCTTCAGAGGATCAACTAGGATTCCATCCTTAGAGACAATATGACCTAGAAAATAAACTGATTGGAGCCAAAATTCTCATTTTCTAAACAATCCATATAATTTATATCTTCTAATAGTTCTCTGAATAACCCACAAGTGATTCTCATGGTCTTCATAGATTTTTGAGTATACAGGGATATCATCGATGAATACCACAAAAAATTTGTCAAGATATTCCTTGAAAATTATATTCATTAAATCCATAAAAACAGAGGGTGCATTTGTCAGTCCAAAAGGCATCACTATAAACTCATAATTCCCATACCTAGTCCAAAATGTTGTTTTACGAATATCTTCCTTCCTCACATGCAACTGATGATATCCGGATCGAAGGTAAATCTTAGAAAAGTATTGAGCTCCATGAATTTGGTCAAATAAATCATCAATCCAGGGCATAGGATAGTTATTCTTTATTTTAACAGCATTTATTTCCTTATAATCAATGCAAATCCTCATAGATCCATCTTTCTTCTTGACAAATAGGACATGGGTTCCCTATTGAAAAGCACTAGGTTGAATAAATACCATTTTCACACAAATATATTATTTGATTCTTTATCTCTACCAATTACACAATGGTCATTCTCTAGGGAGTCTTTGATATTGGTCTTACATCAAGAATTAAATCAATAGATAACTCAACTTCCTGATCTAGAGGATATCTAGGTAAATCCATTAGAAATACATCAATGTACTCTTTCACTATGTGCACATCTTCAATTTGAATATTTCTTTCCTCACCCATAGATATTGGTTTATATTTTTCTCCAGGTATTGCATTCATTAGAGCTACTAGGGGTGGTTCTAGATAAGAACCAGGTGGTGAATTTTCTACCCTAAAGATAAGGGATTCTACACCATTTTCGAGAATTGTAATGCCCTTCTTCTTACAATAAATATTCACATCATAATTTGACATCCAATCCATACTGAAAATTATATCAAATTCACTCATTGGTATGATGATAAGGTTAGAAACTAGAGAACATTTTGGTGTCTGGAGGGGGACTAGTCGACATGCATTTTTTGGATTGATACATCCCATGGGAGTTTTGACTAACAACTCCTTTATTAAATCAAATTGGACATATCTAATTTTCATGGAAAACTGAGAGGATATAAATGAATGAGATGATTTAGAATAAAATAAAGTGTTGGCTAAGTTTGAAGAAACAATTAAAGTACATGCCACCATGTAATTAGGAACTTCAAACTCAACTGTTGTAATCACAAATTCTATCCCTTACTCTCTTGGACTTTTCTGAGTCGAGTTTCCTTGATTCTTAGGACACTCATTTTCATAGCATCTCATCTCTCTGCAATTGTATAATTGAATATCATTGAATTTTTTCTTCCCCTTACATTGACCAGATCGATGACCCTTTTCTCTGCAGTTATAGCTGACTACCAATCCTTTCAAGAATTTCCCGAGATGATTCATTCCACAGTTCTCACATAATGGGAAAATATTCATTCCATTCTTCTTCTATGGTGCTTCTATTTTTCCTTTGTTATCAAAGTACAACATCTTATCTTGGTTTCCTTTAATAATATTTGATCTAGAAAATCCCCTCTCTATATTGATGGCACATGATACAATTTCATCATATGATGAAAATGATTGAGAATCCATTTCCCTTCGAAGACATGGAATAAGACCTTCAAAGAAATGATCAATATTGTCTACCGAGTCACGAATGTAATCTATGGCATACCTGGCCAGCCTTGTGAATGTATCCTCATACTTTGCAACAATGTATTCTTCTCTTTGTTTTAATCTAAGGAATTTCCACTTCATTTCGGTTCGTTGCTTACGAGAGAAATATTTTTCAAAGAATATTTCCTTAAAATTCCTCCATTCTATATCTTCTATTTCTTCTTCCAGTGTGGTATTCTCAATCATGGACCACCATTGATCAACATCTCCATTGAGACAATATACTTCCAGTAATAACTTTTCATTTTCATTGCATCTTAATGCCATGAATATCTTTTCAAGGGACTTGATCCAATGCTCAAAAACCACTGGGTTATTAGTCCCACTAAAATTTGGGGGCTTATACCACATGAAATGATCCAACACAGGTGTGGAATGCTTATTTGTTAAAACTTGATTAATTTGTCCCAATATGGTCATGATTTGATCTGCTCCAACATTGATTGTGTTGACTTTCTCAGTAGGGAGATCCCTACCTTGCCCACGAGTATTGATTCCCCTTCTTCCATTAGAAATTATTTCTAAATAATGGGATACACTAGATTAGTTTATGAATCTCAAATATAAAATCACTCAACATAGATTGAAATTCTATTCGTAGCTAATCTTATAAACATGGTTTCCCTAAGGAAAAATTTACATTAACCTCCTTCATAATGGATTGAAAAGAAAATATGAAATTTCTTAAGAATATCCCCCAGGAGTGTTGTAAACAAGAGTGTAGCAAGGCCAGTTGTCGTGCACCTATTTCCATTCAAGTCTAGCTCAAAGCGGTGTTTTCGGGCTTTACCCCTAGATATATCTGTGCCAGAGCCACCTCTACCTTCTAATGTCCAGACAGGGACGTATTGCTTAAAATATCTACATAATCTATTCCGTACCAAAAATAAAAGGATGTTGTTTTATGTTTATCCTCAAATTAAACCTTAGGGATTTGTTCCTTACTATACATTTACTACTCCAGCTTTGATGTTTCCTACTAAACTTCCTTTGATACCAACTGTAACACCCCGACCCCTCCAGTCCGGAGCCGGTGCATTACTTATGATATTTTCTTGTTTAGAAGGAATGAAAATACCATGGGAACGATCAGTTTAGAAGTCTTGAAGAAACTAGATACATATATGTTACTCAAATTACATTGGAAAAGATTACAAAATACAATACATAACAAAAACTAAAAACCATAACCAGAAAAACTCAATAAACAATCTCCTCTTCATCACCTGTTGAAAGTAAACAATGAAAGGCGTGAGCTCAAATTCTCAGTAAGGGTTAAAAATAGAGGAATCATGAGTACAATAATAATCAAATCACAATCAATTTGACAAAATCAATTTTTTATAGTGAATAAATGAATAACTAATGCTATTAATAAACTGAGAATGAAACTGCATCCATAGATTTTGTCATAGTGAAAACCTCATGGATAATAATAATAACTAATAATTAATAATGATAATTATTATTAATAGAACATCATGTATTGGGCACATGAATCCATAATTCCATAAAAACGGTTTAGTTCTATGGGTAGAAACGTGTCTACTTTTTGGATACAAACTCGAAGGGTTTTCGCCAACTGATTTGTCTCATGAGGCCTACAGATGCATCAAGGGGCTATAGCGAGACCCACACACCACTGCATGTCCAAATAATTATTTATACATTGATTAAATACAATATAAAAAAGACTTTTCAAAATCCATATAGAGTAGAGTATACATATAATCAATATTTCCTTAACTAAAATAACTTTCCAAATAAACACCGTACATAAAATGGTATACGGTTTAGAAAACAAACATATCCATGATATGAGATTATGGATATTTAATATAAATATAATTTCAAAGGAAAATTGATCTCAAATGGGCATTAGGTACACCACATAAGTATTATTAGGTGAACCATACAAAGTTAGTCACAACCAAATAGAAGTTGAGACAAAGTCTCTTACCACAATGTAATCAGTCGAATCATATGACCAGAACGTAATGAACATCAAATGAATCATTTAATAACATGAATATAAATATAATTATGTTATTTTATATCAAATTGGAGTAAACATATACAACATATATGAGATAAGTGGAGAACAACGAAAATCTCACAGAAATGAAAGTGAGATGAGAAACCCCATACATACATTTCGGCATGGTGACAAGTGTTATTACGAGGGATTAATGATAGGTAAAGGGGTATTAAATTATTTATATATCACAATGTAAGTATGGGGGAGGTGAGAAAACATACCCTATAATTAGGAATTAAAATAAAAAGGGTGCAATATAGGGGAGATTATTGAACAAAAGCGGGAGAGAGGACCCCTTACCTTATGCTAGAAGGTGTTCTTGATTGTTCTTAATGACCGGAATAATCAAATATATATTCATTAATTAATAAATACAGAACGTAATCAACATGTAATTTATATGGTATTACCTTATTAAGTTCATTAATGGCCTTTTTTATGGGCTTAAGATATTCAATTTTATTATTTTGGAAGCATTTTCTTACTTGGTTTCATGATTTGTTTACTTGTATTCATGAATGAAAGTTGGATAGAAATATGGTTAGACATGGATAATTGTTAATATAAATTATTAGTGACATTAAATAGATATAAATGATCTTATAATGACTCTATTTATATACCATGAGGATGACTCATTCGATGAGTTAAAAATAAACGCTTGAATTTGGCTTGGGAGTTTTGTGCTCAGTAAACTTGTTTTGTATTATCATTCCATATTCTGTACGTTTAAAGATTAAAGAACATTAATCAAGATAAAATACATATATTATGACCTGGTTTAACCATAAATATGGTTTCATGACCAGTAATTAAGGAATTATTGATGAACAAAACTTCTTCGTCCACTAAGGTTATAAATTGGAACCTCAAGGAAGTTGATTTCGTTTATAAAAATAAAAGTGAGGGAGTAAGAATATTGATTATGGTTCTTCCATTCACATGTCATAAATATAGAATATAGATGATACTGAAGTTATTATGATCATTTGAACAGATTAGGTGAGGATATGATAACAAATGAAGATAAATTCAAATGAAACTAAAAGAAAAAGAAATGTTTTTTACCTCTTGAAATAACCTCCTTGAGAACCACCTTAAGGGAAAAGGATTTTGGTCTATTGGAAAGACCAAGAGCTTCCTGGTCATGGGTAGTGACCAGGGAAAGGTATTTGGGGCGAAAATGGAAGATCCTCAAGTCTTAGAGGAGTGAAGAGAAGAGGGAGTGGTGAGGGGTTTTTATAGTGGGGGAGAGGGGTAAATTTTGAATATTTAATTCATTATTTTAATATTTCCATCAAGACATCCAATAGTGTTGTTTCATGTGACCCCTAATAGTAAAAAGTTCATGTGAGTTCAAACCAAGTGGCCTTACATCACTTATGATGTAATGAATAGTGTATTTAACTGATTATTTGTGTATACGGTATTTTATCGTATTTCAGTATTCACCAAAAATTCTAGAATTTCAGAAAAATCCAAAAACATTACCTTAAAAAAATTTCAATGTGTAGAATTCAAAAATAAGCCCCATTTTTTAAATTTAATTTTCTAAATATTATTGATTTAATTTTTGAATAAATTCATATTTAATTAAAAAAATAACAATCTTAAAGGTGAAACTAGTTTTATTTTTCATTGAAAAACTAATTAAGATATCATTATCTTATTGCCATAAAAAAATAAAATATTATTATTATTTACTATTCATAAGGGTCATATATCTCTTCATATTAATATTCATGAGGGTATGTTATTATTCACCATAAATCAAGTTTGTTCTAACAGACTCCAAATGACTTACTGATCACAACTCTAGATGACCATTTTTCAAAATTCAAAACATAGAAGTGGAAAATTTATATTTAATGGCTAGTTTTTTACTATATTTTAAATGAACATGTGTTGTTTCAAAGGAACACATTGATGGTTAGAATTTATTTAATAGAAGCATACCATAAAATGTTTGGGGTATTATAGGGACCTACATAAGGAATTCAGTACCAAATTATGGAAGGGAATAGCTTGTCACCCCCCAGATTGATGGGTAGACCAAGGGAACTATCCAGGCGTTGGAGGATATACTGAGGTCTTGCATGTTAGACTTCGGTCAGAGCTCGAAGGATCACCTCCCTTTAGTAGAGTATTCATACAACAACAACTACCACTCTAACATCATCATCGAACCATTTGAGGACCTATATGAGAGACCCTACAAGTCACCCTTATGCTAGAGAGATATTGGGGAGTCACCACTTATGGGACTAGAGTTGGTGCAAGCGACGAAGGAGAATGTCCAAGCCATCCATGAGTAGATGTGGATGGGCTAAAGTAGATAGAAATCATACACAGACTACCATAACAGGCTTTTGGAGTTTGATTATAGAGGCCATGTATTCTTATGAGTCTCCCCAGGAAGTGGATTACAGAGGTTTGGTCAAGGTGGAAAGCTATACCTGAGGTTCATCGAGCCATTTGATATCATGTAAAGGGTTGCAGAGGTTTCTTACCACCACTCCCTAATGCCACAACTAGAGTGGGAGAAGGAAATCTTTCATGTGTCGGAGCTGAGGTGATAAGTGCATGAACCTATGAACATCATCTACTATTGTGAGATGGATATTGAGGATTGAGCTACCTTTTAAGAGCACCTGGTGTCTATTGAGGAATAGTAGGAGAAGACCATGCATGGACTAACCATACCTCTGGTTTTTGTGTTATGGCCGCACATAAATGTGAAGGATATTTCCATGGAGCAGGGGACCCAAGTGAGGGATCAATATATTGAGTTGTTTTCCTAGTTTTTCTTTTTAGAAATGAAAATATTGAAAGAGGGAATTATGTAGAGACCTTATTTTTACTTTTCATGAAATTGAAATATTTCTAAATATATTTCTAGATATAGGCATTGAGATGGTGTGTGACTCCATGGCCTGATGTTCCTAGAATTAATTTTAAAAAAATACTAAATATATTTTATATTTCACACACATGATACCTCAATGAAAATGGGATAACGATTAAATAGATTATCATGTTAGAAATTTGAGACCAAATTTGTGTCTTTATTTAAATTTTTACACTTTGTGTGACATAAAGTAAGTCAGCATGGAATGTTTGGACCCATTTATAATTTGAGGTTCATTAAATGAATGAATTAATGAATGAAGTATTTGATTATTCATCACAACTTATATGATTATAAGTATATTTCCCGGGAAAACCATGACAGGTATGGGTCATAATTTTTATGATTCGTTGGCAAGAGATCATTCCTACCTTCGATAAACAAAAATAACTACAAAATAATTGACCTATACCAATATAAATTTAGTGATAGATTATATATTTGTTAGTAGAAATGAGTAATTCCAACAGATATTAATTCTTGTTGGTATAAATCATTTGATACCAACAAATTATTTAAGAACAGTTAAATATGTTGTTTTATTATATCAATAAAAAAATTTACCAACAAAAAAATCTATTATTATTAACAAAAATTATTTTAACATTAGAAAAATATGTTTTAATAAATTATCAACTAATAAAAAATAATGTACCAATTATTCAATATATATTTATTATTTATTTACCACTAATCGTATTTTATCGATAAAATACACAGTTTATACATTGAATTACAATATTAATAATATAATAATGTTTCTCTATATATTTATATAATATAAAATTATTAATAAATTGTTGAAAAAAATAAACTTTAAATGTACATATTCAAAAAAAATGGATGGTTATCAATTACATGTATTTTCTAAGTATAAATACTTTTCTATTATATGTAATTATTTATTAAATTTATCACTTTATTGAAATGAAAAAATCTTGGCCAATTCTAATTACCGCCCAAAATCTCTGAAACCCTACAACTATCAACTGGGGAGCGGGGACGTGAATCTACATGCTTTCATGTAAATTCCATGAACCATAGCATCTAGAATGTCCAGGCCATGGTCAAAGGGGTGTGTTTGTTATTTGTTCTATACAACGTCGTCGAAGATGTGAACCATCCGAGGATTAGGGCTTGCTATTGGAGATGACACAAGTATAATAATCGAATAGATCCAAGTCCCTCAGTGATAGATCACAAGAAAACCCACCAACGAAGCCGAGCCAATTCTCATAATCCCAATACGATTCTTCCCTACACCAATGGTAGCTCCTGCCTAGGAGGCTAGGAAATTGTGAGTTGGTAGCCTGATTGTCTAAACTCGAGCTGCCATTCTGGGAAAGACGACGCACGAAGAAGGAAGAAGAGTACATTCCATAGATTTTATCAGTCTCGGTGCTGCTCGGATCTAGATAAACAGGGAGTGGAAGTGAATTTTTGATCTCTTGTTCATGGAAAGGGGTTGTGGTTTTCAGAATGTATAACTTGTACTAATCCATACCATGACAATCTTCCTGCTCTCGGAAGCTTCAAGAAATGACTATCATTCATTGACGATGAGGCTCATGATTTGGAGGCCTAATACACTTCAATCTCATTTTGGGGGAGACAATCTCAGGGACCAGAAACGGAAGGGATTCACGAAGCTCGAAGTATTGCTACTAAACCCTATAGATAACCTACTGAAGCACTGGAATGAGATACTAGTCCTGGGATTCTAGGAATAAGATGACTGGATATATGAAAACAAAGACCAGGTTGTAGATTCCTGGTAATAGATCTAGATTTTACTTCCAATAAGATTGAATCAAATAGTTTGGGGTGCTTTCACTAATGCTCAAAAGAAGCCAGAATGTGCCAGGTTAGGAAGAATTTCATATTTTATTGGTTGTTATGGTTTAATTTGCAAGTCTACTTTTGGGGAAAGAGTTTGGGTTGGTTGTATCGCAGCTCAACGCCTGGAGGCCTAAAGCTGATGATGTTTTGGAAGGCTAGTTTTGTGGTTAATGCCAAATTTATATGACATTTAATTAGGCTGTTTGTTTAAGTGGTGGATCAAACTTTGTTTTCTGAACCCGACTAGTTGAAATCCAATGAAGTGAATATGAATAGACAGCCTGACTAGGAGGTCACTGAGGTAGAGTTAATTGGAAGCTTTCATAGGTGGATAATATGTTTTGAGGGTGAAGATAATGTGTCAGCAATAGAAGTTGAAAGTCAACAGCAACCAATGACAGCTGTTCTCAAGAATCAAGTCAAGGTAAATTCTATTCGACTGCTACTGCTTTATTAAATAAATATGCTGAAGAACTCTCATTATGACCATTCCCATCCCTAGGACATATTGTCTTGCTGTTTTCTTTTGTTCCCTCCCTTTGTTCTAATTGTGTCATTATATAAAAGAGACTCTCTATTGAAGTACTTTTAATGGGTGTGATGTTGTTGTTCTTAACACACATTTTCAGTTTCATCTCCCATACATGATGAGATATTCATGTTTTTCTAATTTCTTTATGTATAGACCTAGTCAAAACTCGAGCAAACACTTATTGAGCTATGAACATTTTATTTTCATTCTAATAAATCTATCCTAGGCGGTTTTCTCTAAATAATCAAGAATTTTGATGTTTGGAATTATTATAGTTACTCAATGTGTTAATATCCTCTTTCCCTTTAATATTTTGAATTTATATATAGAGGAATGAGTGAAAAAATGAATTTATAGTTTATGAAACATTTAATCATGATTAAAATTTCCAGTTCGTAACAACAAGGCCTGAGCATAGTGAGTTTAGATTTAATTATTTTTAGCGACTACTATATGAATAGGTTAACTCTCTTTGGAAATGAAATCACTCATTGTAATTACACTGAAAGATTTCTTCCATTTAGTGGTGTGGACATAGTATATGATTTTTTAATGTTCATTTGAGATAATAATAATGATAAATCCTTTCTAAAGAAATGAAAGATATGTTTAATTGATTAACAAGCTAGTTCAAGTAATTTTAATTCACTATGGTCATTCTAACTCCATTTTGTTTTTTTTCATTCACAATGTCATTAAATTCATCCATATACATGTCTTATATGGATTTTTATATTACATCCCCCTGATGATTTTACATTAATAATATCTTTTGAATAATTTATCCCCACTCTTGTGGGGTAGGATGCGTGGTCTTGGGCCTATGAGTTTACTGTGAATTTTCCAAGATGGATGATGTAATCGACCTATTATTATTTAGAATAATTTAGTTAAATAATAATATTGAAAATATAAAAATTGTGTGTATGAGTAGATTATGGCGCATTACTAGTTTAGAAACTTTGGAATAGATCCATGTTTAATTGTATTAATGTTTTTTTTATGTGGTGAATGAATCAAAGAACAATACCTTTAATAGAAGACCCTAGATTATACCAATGAGAAGACTGGTATTTTGGGGTTCCACCTAATAGAACATTGATGGTAGCAGTTCACTGGTTTTTTTAGTCTATCCCGAAAAATAATTTACTATCCAATTATGGTTATAAATCAAATAATGAAGATAGATCTAAAAATAATTTTTTTTTTCAAATTAAGATGAAAAAGGTTGTTGGTACTTATTTTGTGTTGAAAAAACAAGTTGGATTATTGTTAATATATTTTAAAATGTTCATAATTTGTAACCAGTTTTAAACTCATTGGGTGTGATCTTATTTCAAGTGACAACCATCTTTCCTGGCCTTGATGTTGACTAATGTGATCCTATGGTAGGAAGTTTCTTACCATAATCAGGTTTTTATGTTTATATCTGCCTGGAGTGTGCAGACCCATTTTTTATGTGATAAAATTGATATCATGGTCATTTTGATTGGGGTATATTAATGAATAATACCTGATCTGGGTATGGGTTATGATAGCTTCATCTTGCTACATGATCACCTATTCAATGTCATGGTAAAAACTGAGTAGTGCATCCCAAAATCTCTATTTTTTAATTGATTTTCCATACCTTTTAGAGTTAAGTAAAAAAGATGCAATGTAGTATTTTGGATTCCCAATGAGATCAAAAGTGTGTGCTTATGTTGTGATCCTGATTATCTTGCATCTGCTTCTTAAGTCAGGATGATCAACTTCTTCTGTCCACAAGTGCAAGGGGACCTGTTGGAAAAGATAATTATTTTGTATTGTATGCTATTTAGTTGTTGGTGGTGTAGATCTTGGAGATTAAGTCCGCTACTTGAGGTTTCAAGTTGGTACTGGAGTTGGCTCAACATCATGGATGCGTCTTTGGTGTGCTGAAGGCTAGTATAACTGGAGCTGGCTCAAAGGTTCTGGGGTAGGGATGGGTGGTAATTTTGTGTGTAGGGGGGGAGGGGGGAAGGTCCTTTTGGTGCACTGTTTTTGTGTTTTTTTATTTTGTATTGATTCTTGGGGTGGGGGTGATGGTTACTATTGGGCGCTTGCCCTAAATTTTTGTACTATGTATTGATTCATTTGTATTAAATTTTATTATTAATATAATTTTTTATCAAGTTTTTACATTCCCTTGAATTGTAATTCAAATGATAAATATATGATAAATTAATAAATATAATATTAAAATTTTATAGTAATAAAGATTTATAATTTTTATTCAAATGTAATTTATAAATAAATATTATATGATGGTAATATTATTACCAATAGAAACATTTTTCATAAGAATCTATTTCTAAACACATTAACCAACATATATATTATCTGTTGGTATTATTATAATTATAAAAGAACTATTTTATATGTCACAAAAACATTTAGCGACAGAGTTTTTACCGACAATTTAGTAATAGAGACATATGTGTTTGTAAAACATTTTACCACCAAATAATGAACTTTTACCAACAGATATGTCCTAATTAGAAAAAGTTATATATTTTGTTGTGAATGAATCATTGGATCAATATGAATCAATGAATGATGAATGAAAAATATCTACCTTCTGTGTTGGAAGATGAATTCTTCATCAAAAAGTGATCAAATTTGAGGTAGGACCCATAAATTGGTGATTTTATTCCATTAATTGATTTATTGATTAGATCATTTGTTCTTTCTTCAATTTTCACCACTATCATAGCCTTTTCATGAGCCTAAGTATTTATATATTACATTGTTTCAATTTTCTTCAAATCAGAATTACCAGTTCATAATTGATTGGACAAGAACGATTTTCCTCGAGAAATTGACCTTTTTATTGTGCCTTTTCTCCATCATTTCTTCACATTCCTCACTGGTTGGATCCTTGAGGCCCCGATTCAATAATGGTCGGGCAACCCGAGCTCGATCGAGAACCCAGATCCACATCAAATATATGAAATGTGAATGGTTTGGTGAAACGAGCATAGATTTGATATCATTACAGAGTATGAATGCTTGATTTTATGGATAGAGAATGGATCATGGACGAACAGAGGTGTGATGGCGTGTGGAATGACTAGTGAAACATCCATTGAGAGCGAATGTTGATTTGTAACAAGAAATGGTATCCAAGAGCGATCCAAGGATAGATCCAAAGATTTTTGGTTGATTCAAGGTTATATCTATTGTGGATTGAACATATTTGAGGAGCTAAGTATAGATATTGAATTCTATAAAAACACCAAATACACCCAATGTGAAATGAATAACACACACAGTTTAGTCTCTTCTAGTGGTGGTTCTAGGGTTTTAGAAACCCACAAGGATGGTGCAATGTGAATTTTTATCAACATTTCATGTAACTTGTTTTTTATCTGAGTGATCCATGTGACAAATAAAAGAGTTGGGCACACACATTGTGCTTTAGTACATGGACACGGGGTCCAATACTTGGAAACGACCAACATAGATAGATTAGGATATTTGTAGAAGACTTCTCAAGAATCATAACCCATTTGACCACCCTGATTCGGAAATGGAAGTTGTTTATTTGGTATGAGTAGTTCCATAGGGCCTTTGAGGATTTGATATAAGGGGTAAGAAGTGCATTAATGTTGAGATTACTAGAGGACAACATAGAGTTTATAGTGTATTGTGATTCCTCTGGATATGGGCTCGGTTTAATGTTGATGCACTGGCAGACAATTATCGCATATGTGTTGAGGCAGTTTAGACCCCACGAGTATGACTATACGACTAAAAACCTAGAGTTTGAAGCAATAGTCTTCACCTTGATGATGTGAAGTCGCTATCTTTTGGGGGAGTTCTTTATGATTCACTAATACCACTAGAGTCTCATGTACGTATTCACAGATAGATACCTAAACCTGAGACAATGATGCTGGTTGGAGTTCCTACTTTACTTTAACATCGAGATAGTATATAATCTTGGGAAGGGAGATGTTGCGGTAGTTTACCTTAGCTCTAAGTCCAAGGATCACTTAGCATAGAATGCTTCCAAGCTATTAGCTTCCCGAAAGATGATTGTGGTAGAGTAGGATGGTTCAATTTTTCTACACTCGATAGTGTTGACTTCTTAACTCCTCGAGCATGAGAGAGAGTCCCATGTATGAGACATTGAGTTTTAAGTCTTACATGATCATATATACAAAGGCAACCCACCAAATAGATATTCCGAATGAGGGAATCCTTTCATCTAGTTCTAGGGGTGAAAATTAGTTCTAATCACATTGTGAGAGGAGGTGATATAGGAGTTCCACACTAATACCCTAGATATACATCTTGGTGTGGGGAATATGCACAAATACCTTAAGTGGCTGTTTTTGGGGTTTGGCATGATATGAAGCATAGTTGAGTTCAACTCTCAATACCTCATTGTTCAGCAAGTCAAGACCGAGCCCCAAGTCCCTTTAGGATTATTACAGCCTCTAGAGATCCCAAATAGGAAGTGGGATGACATATCCTTGGACTTTTTCATAGGTATTCAACACACAAAGAAGGTACATGATGCTATCTCGGTGGTAGTTTACTAACCCATGATGTCGGTACACATCTTTACCTTTAGGGATCAGAGTTTTTGGAGTGTTTGGGGGTAGTTATACATATGGGATATCATTTTCCATCCTAAGGTACCCTCAACGATTATCTCCAATCATTATATGTAGTTTACATCATGACTGTGGTGGGACCTGCAGAAGGAATTCATGACCCAATTATAGAAGAGTATAGCTTTTCACCCCTAGATCAATGGGTAGACCAAGGGCACTATGCAGGTGTTGGAGGATATATAGAGGTCTAGCATATTAGACTTTAGATGGAGTTGGGAGGATCACCTCCACTTGGTAGATTTTTAATACAACAACAACTGCCACTTCACCATCATCATCAAACAATTTGAGGACCTATACAGGAGACCTTTCAAGTTACCCTTATGCTAGAGAGAGATTGGGGAGTAATCACTTATGGGACCAGAGTTGGAGCAAGGGATGACAGAGAAAGTCCAGGTCATCTATGAGCAAATGGGGATGGCCTAAAGTATATATAAATCATACACAGACCGCCATCATAGGTTGTTATAGTTTGATTATAGAGACCACTTTCTCTTACATGTCTCCCCATGAAGTCAATTATAGAGGTTTTTTCATGGTGGAAATATATACATGAGGTTCATCGATCCATTTAAAATCATGTAAAGGATTGGAGAGGTTTCTTACCACTACTACCTAATGCCACGTCTGGAGCGGGTGAATGAAATCTTTCATGTGTTTTAGTTGAGGAGATAAGTGCATGAACATATGCACATCGTCGACTTGGGAGAGATGGATATTACGGATAGATCTCCCTATTTAGAGAACCTGGTGTTGATCGAGGACTAATAGGAGTGTAACCAGCTTGGACTAACCATACCTTTGGTTTGTGTGCTATCGCTACACAAAAATGCGAAGGAGAGTTCCTAGGAGCAGGAGAGCCAAGTGAGAGATTAGTATCCCATGTTGTTTTCCATGATTTTCATTTTAGCGATGAAAATATTGAAAGGGTGAATGATGTAGAGACCTGGTTTTTTCCTTGCAAGACTTTGAAATATTTCTAAATATATTTCTAGAGATCGGAATTGAGATGGCATGTGACACAATTTCCTGATGTGCCTAGAATTAATTTTTTAAAAATACTAAATATATTTTATATTGCGCACACATGATACCTCATAGAAAATGGGATAACTTTTAAACAATTGATTATGTAAGAAATATGTGACCACAATTGGGTCTTTAATGTAGTGTTTACCCATGGTGTGACATAAAGTAAGTCGACATGGGATTTTTGGACCCCTTTATAATTGGGGGTTCATTAAATGAATGAATGAATGTATAAATTAGCTGATTATTCATCACAACATATATGATTATAAGCATATTTCTTCAGAAAACCTTAATAGGTCTAGGTCATAATATAATGGATTCACTGGAAAGAGATCATTCCTACCTTCGATAAACAAAAATGAATCCTTGGATCAGTACGAATCCATGAATGATGAATGCAACAAATCTCACTTTTATGTTGGAAGATGCATTCTTCATCAAAAAGGGACCCAATTTGAGGTACGACCCATAAATTGGTGATTTTATTCCCATGATTTAGAGATTGATTACATCATTTGTTCTTTCTTCAATCTATGCCACTATTGTAGCCTTTGCATGAGCCTAAGTATTTAAATATTACATTGTTTCAATTTTTTTCAAATTTGAGCTGTAATTTCTTAATTGATTGTACAAGAATGATTTTCCTCAATAACATAAACTTTTTTATTGTACCTTTTATCCCGCATTTCATTACATTCTTCACTGGTTGGGTCCTCGAGGTCCTGGTTCAATAATTTTCTGACGGTCTGAGCTCAATCAAGCACCCAGATCCACATGAAAAATATGAAATGTGAATGGGTTATTGAAACGAGCATAGATCTGAGATCATTACAGAGTAAGCATGCTTGATTTTTTTTGAGAAGATATCATGGATGAACGGAGGTGTGACGGCATGTGGAAAAACCAGTAAATCCTTAATTGAGAGCGAAGGTTTATTTGCTGCAAGAAATGTCCGGCAAGAGCCATCCATGGTCAGATTCAAATATTTCTGGTTGATTCAGTGTTATATCTATGGTGGATTGATCATATTTTATGACCTATGTATAGATATTGACTTCTATAAAAATGCCAATTGTACACTGTGTGAAATGAATAACACATGCCGTTTAGTCTCTTCCTGTGGTGGTTCTAGTGTTTTGGAAACCCACAAGGAAGGAACATTGTGTATTTTTCTCAACACGTCGTGTAACTCATTTTCTATGTGAGTGATCCATGTGACAAATAAAATAGTCAGGCTCACAACATGTGATGTAGTACATGGAAATGGGGTCTGATACATGGAAATGACCAACATAGATAGATTAGGTCTCAGTTGGCCTGGACACCCTTTGTATTCCACCTACACAGTGTGTACAGAAACACGGACATGAACCAATGTGCCAAATAGAGACACTACTAGGATGTGAAGTGGGAACACATGCCATGTGGGTCCCCTCACATGTTGTTTACAAATTGATATATTCTAATAAAACATAAAACACCCATATCTCCTTTATTTGAACTTGTATTTTGGTCGGTGAGTAGCCAATCCTGATTGTTTTTTCACATAGTAAATGATGGTTCACTAAGTCAGGGGTTTAGAGAAATAATGTGAAATATTATAGGTGTTTCCCTTCCATATGGCTGGTCAGTGGAGTTCCCTGATGACTCCATTCAGATATTACCCTCCAGTAGAGCAAGGAAGTGGAGTTCCCAGATGGTTCTTTCTAGGCAATACTCTTTTCGAGGGTTGGGAAGCATAGTTCCCCAATGAACTCTTTTCAGGTGTTACCCTCGAGCAAGGATGAGAAGTTTTGTTCACTGAAGACTTATTTTTGAGCGTTACACTCTTGAAGGTCTGGGAAGTGGAGTTACTAGAAGTCTTCTACTAGGTGTTACGTGCTAGTAGGGATGATAAGCTGAGTTCTCTGGTGACTTTCCCAAGAATTTCCCTCCATAGGGGATGTGAAGTGGAGTTCCTTAGTTACTATTAGATCAGGACCCTCCTATAGTACCTGGTAATGACATCTATTTCTAGAAATTGTAGCGCCTCAACTATGCATCATATGGATGAGATGTCGTTGACGTAGATTTTGACTCACTATAAAGAGGAACAGTTTCCCAACAGAGACATGTTATTGTGATTCAACGAAAACTGTGATCGAGAGTCGGTTCCACCCAATGTGGATAGTATCAAGGTGTGGTGATTGATTTCCTTAGAGTTGTGTCTTTAGGGAAGACACATGGGATGTTGAACATCGTTGATAAACTTTTGGAACATTTTTCCACTCTATTCCTTCGGTTGAGTTGTGAGATGGAGATCCCCTAACTCTCTTATTTGGGTTTCTTTGAATGAGAAGATATATATATATATAACCTTCTTTTGTACCCACTCGTTGGATTTGGTTACTCTTCTTACAAGAGAGGTGAAGATGCTTAAGGAATTCCATGTCCTTTCTATTTCTAGATTCTTATGGTTATATGTGTCTACTCTTTTTCTATTAGTGGAGAAGTATCGATGGGTAGTTTATCTACTCACTGTTTCCCCCTTATGATTATATGCGATTACATTCACTCTTGTTGGGTTCAGATATACTCTTCCACTATACCTTATTCATATTCTATATTTATCTTATATTTTATCTCTTATTTCTCCCCCATAGACTTTCGGGGCATTCTAAGAGGTATATATATACTCACCCCTATATGGTATTCTACCACATGCGTCCTTTCTTTTGAAGAAGATGGACATGTAAACAGTGACTTCATAGTAGATTAGGGATACTGGGTGCTTGGACTATATACAATGGTCATAGATTTGTATTTATGAGTAGGGCTATCTTTTATATATTTATATTCTAGTTTTCTTTAATGTTGGGACATGTTCTAGTTGGTAATGTTTTCCCCTTTACTTATCAGTTTACACTACCATACTTTTGTACTATCAAGAGGTTCATGTATGCTTGGTTGATTTTATATTAGTTTTTCATCTTTTATTCTTTCCCTCCACAGTTTTTCATTGAGCAGGATATATGTGTGTGTATAGGTTCTCAGAAAAAGGGCTTCCCGAGTTAATTAAGTCTTCAGCACTTATTTCCACCCCTAGCATGTGGAGGTGGGCATGGGGTAGTTGTTTCTCTAGCCCCAACATGGGTTGGGTTGTAAAAAATTATGACACTAGTTGGGTCATTGGTATGTGTTTAGTTTTTTTATTTATTTTATTTTTATTTACATTAAATTTTTTGGGAGTCAGAGGTTAAAAATAAGTATTTTTATAAAACCAGGTTATGGTGCATGATTAGAACATTATGACCACTGTCCATGGACCCATCCAAGTGAGTGGGGGTTGGAGAGGACATATCTATTTTTCACAATCATCACATGGTTTATTAAACCATTAAGACTATCCAAGACTAGCATTAGATCTATTTTATATATGAGGGTGACTCGCATGGTTGTCTAATAGCTTCCAAAATTGTGTTTCTAAACCACGTGACACAACTGGTTTTCTTAAAATTAATAATTGACCCTTTTTCACTTTCCAGATTTATCCCCTCTTGAACATTCATCCTACTAGTTATAATCCTCAACCCTCCCTATCTATAGATCTTATATTCCCCACAAAATTTTGTGATAACCATTCTATTTTGGTGGATTCCCATAAGGAAACTTCCATTTTCCCAAGTTTCACTCATCTTTTTCACTTATCTCCCCATGATCATCAATTTTTGTAGAGTTTTGAAACCCTATCTGCTTATATGAGATGACTATGTGGTTAGTGATGGGGTTTTAATGAATTTTTATGGTGTTTTGTGCTTGTGAGGGTTTTATCTTCCCATTTCCAGAGTGTTTGGATAAAGTTGATGATATTCAACAAGGTAGGTTCCTCTATCTAATAGGACTTTTTGATGGAATACCATTGGTTATTTAATTTCTATTGGTTTGGTTTAATTAAATATGACTAAATTGTGTTTTAAAAGGTTGTTTTTACGATTATTTGACGTAATTGTTGGATTTTATTGTATTGAAAGGCTTATTCAAATAGATTTTAATGAAAATTGATTCAATTTTTATAATTTTAATTATGAAATTATTTAAAGTAAGAAAATATTTTCAAATAAATATTTGAAGGATATTTCAAAAAAAAATTGATCATGAACTTCTTGTTTCATTTTTATGTGGTTAGAGGTGGTAATTATATGTATGATTGATTATTAGAAGTGCATATGAGACCATAGGTGAGTTTGTATCCCTGAAAGACACAACCCTTGTTATAGATTATATGTTGGATAGGGTTAATAGACTCGTTTGACATAATAATATAATAAGATGCATTAGTATCCCAATAAGATATATTAACTCCTATGAATGGATGAATATGTTCATGTTTTTCATCTTGTATTGATTGGGATTGTCTTAGTTACCTTAGATCCATAAGTTTATCCAATTATGTTTGTGTTGTGTTTTCTTATTTCCCATTACAACATTCAATCTATGATATCTCTTGTGTCATGTTTCCTTCCTTTTAAATTTTGTTATCTTTACTCATATTTCATTAGATAGTAGATTATTCAAAAGATACAAAAGTTTTTCAAATGATGTGTTTAAAATGAAAAGGATTTCAAATATTGTTTTTCTATCTTTGACTAACACTTTCAAGGTAAAGGATATTATAATTATTTATAGAAATATCTAGATCAATATTACCTTGCACCATGCATACACCAATGGGGTATAAGTAGACATGGTTTTGTAGGATACAAGTAAAGGTAATGGTGTTACCTAATTTGGATTCATTTTTCACTCACGACATCTTTCTTCATGGTAGTGGAAGTGGTGAAAGCATTTCTTGAACAATTTGGACCCATATAGATAATTTTGGGATCCTTAGTGATTTTGGGTTGTTGTTTTAAAAGAAACTTCATCCATGATTATGTTTTGACATCTATATTATATTTATGATGGTTATAATTTTATTTATGTTAATGGTGAGATGTTTATGTGATATGATTTATTATTTCTACTACCTATACCCTATTTTCATGTCTTTATATTTTCAAATTGTTAATTTCATGGAATATATATTCAATTTCTGAATTGTTCATTTCCATTTTTGATAGGAATATGTGTGGTGTTTATTTAAATCCTAAGGTGAAAAAATACCCAATGGTTGCATGTTGATAATCAGGTGCCATTCTATAACTTGTAGTGATCAGGAACACTCTTATGGCCTTGTGATGAGAAACATCAGGTGATGTGTCAAGTCGAACTATGTTAATTTTTTATATCTCAAAAGATGTTAAAGGTTTCTGGAAGGTTAAAAATTCTCAATCACCTAAATCAGTTTATCCAAAATAAGATGCATCAAACCCCATCCATGCACTAAATCACCATAAAACAATCTCACCACACCCAAATTAGAACCAGTAAAATTAGAATAAAACAAACAATACACAACAATAAGAATATATTTGATTCAAAATATGTCATACTCTATGAGAAGCATTGAAACATCAATAGAAGAAGAGAAAACACAGTGAGTTACAAGTTCCCAAGATATGTTCTCTATTAGATATAAAATGGAATTAGACTTTACTGTCACCATATACTATAATCTAATAGATTCTTTACCATGATAATGACTATCCCTATACAAATGAACCCACCCATTTATTTATAGATGAGTTCCTGTAGTGTCCAGTTGATTCTATTATTTCCACCATAATCAAATCTTTGTTGTCATAAATTTATCGATCAAGGCTATCAAAATCTATATACTAAACACAGTGACTCTTCTTTTTCTTCTAGAGAATAATTCATTCATCCATGGCTCATCCTAATATTATGATTTAAAAAAATATTTTTGTTTCTACTCTGGACTGTTGGTTTCACATGACAGTACCTATAGTTTTATAGCATAGTTTTAGAAAAATCTCTATCTTGAAATTATTATATGAAAATGGAAATAATTATTCATGAAAATCCTAAAAATCTTTTACATGATGACTACATTCAAGGATTTTCCAAATTTCATGGATACTTTCAAAAAACCCATGTTCTATATCAGTTTTTACATTTAAAATTTTCCAACCACTGATCACTCAATCCATATAACACCACTCTAAATATTCTTATATTATGACTCTAGTTAGTATATCCACTATATTTTAACCCAATAATTACCTTTTATGTCTCTATCTTCATATACTTTATATGTTTTTGGATGAAGTGGTTCTTCTACTGAATATAATTCACATCGGAATGAAACACCAAATTCATTGAAAAATGGATTACACCTTTTCTACCACATAGCATCATTTTGATTCTGTACATTTTTCTGAGGTCCTCCAACATACACTTCCACTTGAAAAAATTTTCTTTGCTCATGTAACTACAATGTTATTTGATTCCATGGTTGATAGTGAATTTATAGGTTTTATTAAATACCTCCAAATCATGCTAGTTCCTTTATATGTAAACACATAATCAATCTCTCTCTTATGGGAATTTACTTCTCCTATAAATCCTTTATCTAAAAACACTTTAATTTCATCCCACATTCTAAAATAGAGTTCTAGTTACTTAGAATCTTTGAGATATCAAATAATACACTTGATAGCCTCTGAGTGTTCCTTTAATATATTTCCATGATTTATTAAATATTCCCCCTACATGCATGATTTCAATCCCTGTATAAACCACAGTGTACATCAATGGTCTCACAAATGAGCATATAAAACCTTCACCATGTACTTAGCCTCATCATCAATTGTGGGTTCCTTATTTTAAATAACAAGAATTGTTTGATCATAGGGTGCTCATAGGTTTAGGATCAATCATTTTAAATCATTGCATTACTTTTAAGATATACTATGAATGTGAGAAGAACAATGTTTTAGTCATTAATTCCTTAATATTCCTCATTCCTTGCATTCACTTTACAGAACCAAGATACTTCATCTCAAACCTTACAAAAAAACATTCTCTAACTCTTCTAGTCATTCCATCACCAAACCTAATAATATAATATCATCCATATAGATAAGAACAATGATGACCTTCCAATTTTTTAATATGATCTCATTATAGTAATTATCTTCATTAAATCAGAACAAATTTCATTTTTCGATGAAGGAATCAAAAATTTTGTTCCACTACCTTGGATCATAGTTAGGATTATACAAAAAAAGTTTGATCCTGTATAGTAGAACTTCTATTATGCATCACATGAAGCCTTTTAGTTTTTCTATGTAGATCTATTTCTCGATTTCACTTTGAAGGGATTCAATCCTGACATTATGTTTCAATGAATATAGACCTTCTACAGTAAACATGTTGAGTACCATTCAAATAATAGTGTTTTTACTACCAGAGATAATATTTCTCCAAAATATATTCCCCATAATTCATTAAATACACTCACAACTAACCAAAAAATTATAAAATTTTCTATTATTCTCTATTTCTTTCATATGTGAAACCCACTTGTTTAATAACATAACTTTTTTCAAAGGTAGTTCTATTAGAACTTGTGTTTTGGAAACATGTAAGAAGTCAAAATCATCCTTCATTTCTAACTCCTACAAATCCACATCACTCAAGATTATAGAATATTTCATAATATTTAGTTATCCACCATCTAAAAGTAGTAGATAGTTAAATCGTGACTCAAATCATTACAATGGACATATAAACCTGGTAGACTACCTTAATTCATAACGATAAACTTCTTATAGACCTCATGTTTCTAAAACATTACCATGATCATTTATGATACTTTATAAATCTAGTACATTAAACCCTAAAATTAATATATTTTATGTATCATCCATTTTGAAAATTCCCCATTACACCTGAAATTTTATACCACTTGATCAAACTAGAGCCACAAAACTCCAATTTTGAAAACCTTTTAATGGATAAGTTATTTTCTTCAAACTAAATCTTTATACTAATAATAATACTTATATATGATCTCCTCATTAAATAAGAAATTAATCCTTCAAATAAACTTTTTTTAATTATTATCCTAGAGATGAAATTCAATGTTTTGATCCTAGTAAAAAATAATCAAATCCATATAAGACTAAACATTTAACTTACTTATTTCCATGACATCAACATTGAAGTGTGTGATACATCAAAAAAGATCTTAAGTGACACAAGTCATCCATACTCCCAGTACAATGTTCCTTACCACAAATTTATAAGAAAAAATAAATAGTTCACAACATTTTCCAAAAAATACTTTCTTAAACATGAGTTAAAACTTGTACTCATGGATATTTTATTCAATGTTTTATTAAATTGTTCCACTAAAACATTCTTCTTATATGTCTTAGGTATAATATGCTGAATTAGGATACAAATCATCTAAAAGAACATCAAACACTCGTTACTTCTATATTCACATTTATTGTTTAGCTTCACGAACATATGCATTAATGTTGTCTCATTCTCGACAATGTCACTCCAATTTAATAATGTAATGAAATCCTCATAGTTTTGTTTGAGGAATAGCATGGAAACATTACATATATAATCACTAATGAATATAATAGAGTATGCAGCACCCCCATGGAATTGAAGTAATATAGTACACCATATATATATATATGCATGAACCAACATGAGATTCAAATTAATTATTGTTTTTAATTCCATATTTAAGGACACATTCCACTACTTATAAAGATACACTATTCACTTGTTATATTCTCTATATAGTTTAGTTTCCATAGTTCTCTAAAAAATCAAGTCTATAAACATTTCTCACTCAGGTTTCTAAGGTAGTCATTCCACAACTTCATTGTTCCAAGAGTTTTTTATTGATCATGATTTTAAATTTCAAAATAACCATTCAGGTATAATGTTACTTCTATAAAACCTTAGGCTGCCACCATAGAATATTTTGTGATCTTCTATACACTATTCAAACTAATTTTTCAGAAACATTCATTATCAAAACGATAAAACAATATTACGTTATATTATAATACTAGGATGTGAAACAATACCTAAATTTTTATCATTTATCTTTTCTCTGTATCAAAATTTAGATAACACTTTCAAAAAATCTCTAGAACTTCTCCATATTAAAGATGATCCTCTTTGAATATTCTAGAAAAAAATACCTTTTCACCCTTTATCAGATGTTGAGTGGAATGATTCCCTATAGTCAAAGATCTATGACTATAAAAATTCTACAACACTTAAAATCAATTTGTTTTATTTCTCATAAATGGATTTTATAGATGAATAGAATGATTTATTTACAAAATTTACTCATCTCACATATTTTGTTCTTCTAAAATTACCATCCATTCTGAAATTATATCTTGTATATTGAACTAGGATAACCAATTTCCCTTCATTTATTTCTCATATATTCTCACCCTTATTTTGAATATGTATTTTACTTTATGTATAGGGTAACTTTTTTTATAATATAAAAATATTTTTAGTAGCACTTGGGTTACTATTTATCTAAATATCTTCATTGTGAATTAGATCATAGATCTTATCAAAAACTACGTAAATCCTACAAATGGAGTTAGTCACAATGATAACCATGACACCCAATTATGTAGGAAGCAATGATTAAAATATAAATACCCTCACATCCCAAGTGAAATTAACACCCACTGACTCCAACTGAATCTTAATCATGTTGAAGTCATTCATTTAATCATACACTAATCACCCTTTCAATATTTTCATGTCTAAAATTCTCCATATCAAAAACAATTTGATCATTATAGTGGTATTTTATTATATATTGGCTAGTATGAAGATCACTTTTATAGTGTTCTTCACCTCATTGAGGTGGAATGTCACTTTATAGGAATACATCACCCATATAACACCTAAAAACTTTCACTAAATACTTTCTAATTCATCTATATTCATTAATTCTGGTTGAACCCCATTTAATAGAAGATCATGATCTATCTAGAAAATATGATCCATTTCCAATATACTCTAAAATATAAAATCCATTCCATGAAACTTGTATTTATATATATTTCCCTCTTTCAACACCATCCTTCTAAATTTAAACTCATATTGAAACAAAAAAATCATAATTTATAGGAAACATCATTTTTTAGAATATAATGTGTTGAATATTCCATAAAAATATGTTATACCACTTGTTCCACCACAAATAATGAAATAAAACCAAAATTTGGAACCTTAAATGAAGAAAAATGTTTTCCATGTGTAGGAAATTCCCAATCCCATGAATTAGTATATCTAAAAATTGAAGATTCAAACCTTGTCTATGCATTGAATCACCCGAAAAAACCCTCAAGTCACACTAAAAAATAGAACCAAGAAAATTGTAAGAAAACACTTAGTATATAATACAATGAATTTACATGGTTGAGAAAAAGTCACACTACAAATGAAATACTACAACATCAATAGAACAAGAGAAATATCACTATGTTACAAGTTTCCCATATATGTACACTACATAGGATAAAATAAAAGAAGAATTTATAATCACTCCAAAGTATAAACTAACAAAATATTAATAATAAAAATGCCCATACATGTAAAAGTAAACTCATAGCATCCAAATTATTCCATTGTTTTCACCATCAATAAAACATTTATATCATCCATCACTTGATCTGGGATACTACCATCTACATGATTAATGCACTAATTCCACCTTTTCATCCAATAAATAGTGTATGAATCTAGAGCTCATCATACCACACCACTATTGAAAATTAAAATTGTATCTATTTTGGGCATTTGGTTTCACATGTCACTTCATTTGAATCTATAACATCATTTTAGAACTTCTCATACAATGAATTTTTAAAAAAATGTAGAAATTAGTTTTCACTGCAATCCTAACATATTATACCATTTTTATAACTTGTGAGTGTTTATCTAAATAAAATAAAAAAGGAAAATTTAATATTTATTACACATAAAGGATTTTTATATTTTATCAAACCAATTTGGGAGTTCCAAAAGGTATAATTTTCATCACCAATTTTTTTTATTTTATTCACCGATTTTGGCACATACATTTTTTTAAATACACTACATTTTGAGTTCCCCCATTTAGATTATAAAATGAATGGTTTACCCTACCCATGATCTTTTATTCCAAGGACTTATATAATTATCTTTTATACTTGTATTATATTCACCATTAATTTAGAATATAGATTTTATTGACCTTTGTGATGAATTTCCAAATATTTGGGTGCCTAAAAATGATATATTAATTTTTATAACAACGTGATAATAAAATAATCTAAATAAAAAACCACCTTTTAGAATCCCATTTAAGATAATAAGGACCCCATTTTTAATATCCATGTTACATTTCCATGACTTTTCCCCCCCAAACGTTGACTAGGATATATCATTCTTGATTTGAAAAATATGTGTGTGGGGGAATTTTTTTCATTAAGGATTTAAATTTATTCATATTCAACTATTATTTTAATTATTGGGGAAAATAAACATTTTAAGTGTGAGGTAAGGGGATTATCTTGTGTGTAGGGGATTAGAAAAAATAAATTTCTCATTTATGTCAAAAATTTTGAGATATCTCATCCAAAAGTGTTCTAAAAATACTATAAACATAATGCAAAAATAAAAAAAATAAAAAAATTATGAGACAATTCTATTTATCTTATTATACATGAATTTTTAATAGTTGAGTAATTTATCTCTCTCATCCTCACTCAGGTAAACCCCTTATGTATTCATTCTCATGTGTGTGTTCCCTTTGAAATTTTGTTTTTAATATTTTAACATCCTCTTTCATTATCCGTATATTATTATATCTAAGTTTGTGTTTTTACTTCTGATTCAAAAAATATAACTGTTTTATGATCATATCATTAGCCCATGAAAATCCTTTTAAAAAATAGCCCCTGAAAAATTTTAACATTAGGAGTATAACTCAAGTTGTGAACTCTAAAAAACTCATAGATCATCACTTTTATTTGGTGAATGAGTTAACATTTTTGAAAATATTACATCATTGGGAGATGAGTGAATCATGTGTGAGAACATTTTTGGACTCATAATTGTTTTAAAGAAAAATTAAATTGGTTGTTGACATAATATTTGAATGATGAGTTTTAAAAATTTATGGTGTATTAGTGAACTTAATATTATCATCCTCATTGGTTGAAAAAAATGTTGATATTGGCCAAAGGGTGATCATGGTTTTTTTTATTATGTGTGTTTTTTTGTGTGTGAGTCCATACAATATCTTAAAGGGAGTTCATAATTATTATTTATTCATAATTTAAAAAAAATCACATAATGATTTCAGTATAAATGATACACATTTTCTATGAAATTTTTAGGTTTTTATATTGAATATAATATGAGTACATTGTTTTAATTCATTGTTTTTTATAGAAGTTTCATATATTGATCATTAAATTTTAAATTCAAATAAAACATTTTTAATTATTTTTTTGATTCATAAATTATTTTTCTACATATAATTTAATTAAATCATGAGTAATTTTGGGTTTTTAATGGACCACAAAGATTATTGGATATGACCAGACATTTCTTCCACACATTATAGAACAACAATGGAGTTTTTAGTGCCAAGGGAAATATAGAAAACCAAATGCCTTTAAACCCCGTCTAATAAACAACCAAATGATTTAGTACATTTGGTAAAAATAAATAAGTCCAATTCATCAATTAAGTATCCCAACTAAACTTTTAAATGAATACCCATAATTCTATCCATATTTTATACTAGGCCAAATGACAGGAACATATCTCTCAAAATACAAATAGAATAATAAAATATTCGAATATAAAAAGATCAAAAAAATGTATAATAGTTAATTAAATAGTTATCAATTGATATTATGCCATTTTAACACCATATTTTAATAGTATACTAGTACATCGGAATGCGAATAACCTATTTGGAAAAAGAATATAACATTAATATTTCATACATACTTTTGGATATAGGTATCCAATTAACTTAAAAATTTATCTATAAATAAATAATAGGGATAGAAAAACTTTTTATATGATCACATTCATATTTTTTATGTTTTAAAAGGGAATGAACTATTAAATGACTGAATTGGTTGGAAACTTTCCACCCTTTTTGGTCACAAATATGTTCATTGACTTCTACGAAAGGTGTAATGACCCAAAATTTATATATATAATTTTCCATTCTTAATATATATGTGATTCATATAAGGTAATATAGATTATAAGAACAAATTCCACCTTATACTTAATTCGGAAAATAATATTTCTATAACATTACCTTTGAGATAATAATCTAAATTCTGGTATAGTAATAATATAGATATATTTCATTCTTTAAAATCCATTTAAAAAAATGTTTTTATTGTGTTTTAAGAACATATATATAAAACAAATTTTTATCATTTATATAATTTGAATAAAATAAAATGATTATTTTTTTGATTAATCATGATCTTAGGATAATTTTTTGGGATTTTTATATTTTTTTTATTTTTTGGGTGAATGGTAAAAAACTATTTTACCCAAATTGAAATTTTTAAAGATATTTTCATAGGAAAATATTTACATGGAAATTTATAAATATTTAAGATGTATTAAAAGAATAAAAAATTATTCATTATAAAATATTAGGTTTAAATTAGAAATCATATGCTTGACATTTTTGTTATTAAGTAATATTTAGTCCTAATAAAAATTTATTTTGGTCTTAACATTAAATTACTTATTATTTTTATATATTTTTTAAATTTTTCATGAATGATAATGTTTTTTATAATAAAACTCGTTTTCTCCAAAAGTAAATACAATGATAAAATTATCCAACATAGTAAATTTAATATTAGAAAGATATTTTTCAATGAATCAAGTTTTATGTGTTAAGCGAACTAATAGTAAAATAAATTTCACTAAAATTTAGAAAATTTATTTTATTTATTAATTTACATATATAAATTAGAATTTTATAGTTATAAAACAGTTTCCAATTTAGGGATTTTAATTATAATAAGTTATTAAGGGTAAAAATTGAGCTACTGTAGTGAGGGTAAATTAGTGTAAAAGCGGCTTAATATAGTAAAAAGTGTTAAAATAATTAAAACATGTATGATATTAGATGGTGGGGGATGATAAAACTTATATATTTCTTCAAAAAAATTTCCATTATTTAGTATTTTCCATGAATAATCTAATAGAATTAATAAAAATTAATGAGTTTTTTAAAAAAATGACACTCTGTTTACTTTTAAAAGGAGCTCAACTCCACTATTTTTTCCCACACATTCCAAAGATTTTGACCAACCAAATTTGTACCATAGTCTCTCCTCAACAACCTACACATACCATTTAATCCTTATTCTCACAAAATGACCATACAAAGGAGCCTTGTGGTGTTAGCCATGGGATAATATCCAAGTGAGAGGTAATACTCTCAACTAAACTGTTCTAGTTCTTTTATTCTTATTCACACCTCAAGTCCCCTCTATGAATAATGGTATGATAAAAAATTATTTTCACTATAATAAAGTCTTATTAAAAACAATTTAATGTAAATTTTAAATATTACACCAAATTCATTGACAAAAATGAAACAATCATCATGCATATGTGAGAACTACTGCCTCCATGAACGACATGTTCAATTTTTCAGAACCACCTTCAATGGAAGGATCAAAAATTTTATTTAGTTAACAAATATGATATTTATATTATTAATATAATTATAAAATAAAAATTATTCTATTTACCACGCCTTTCCAATCCATGGAAAATGAATGTGTCAACTGTGTGTATGTGCAGACTACCACCTCCTTGAAATGAAATGTTTTTATTTTCATGTCCACCTAACATAGATGAATTTAGAAATGTATTTAGTATGTAAAAATTATATTTCTTATACTAATTATATTATATAAACATAATATTTCGAATTCTATAATTAAGATTAATAATAAATGGTCATAATAACTTTAACCACGTTAAATAGAATTATTAAGGCACTATTCTTAATTTGGTTCTATTTTTTGATAACATTGGAAAATATATAATTATTATTATAATTATTTAATAATGGGAATAATCCTCTAATTTTTTTGATATCTTTAATTTATTTTAAAACACCTTTAACCGTGGACAAAAACCGAAATTGTTAGAAAAAAACTAACTGAACAACCCATAGTTCCCTGTGTAAGAATAAACAATATTAAAACTAAATAAAAAATATAATAAATAAACATTAAAAAATTATATATAGGTAAATAATATTTATGGGTATGTATTTGAAAAACTTTTTTTAATTATTCAGTAATATAAGCACAAGGGAAAAAATACATACATGAGGTAAGGGTTCTTTTGTATCACCCTCATTACTTATCAGTTACACCCTCTATTTATTTTTTTCTCCCATTTAAACAATATTATTCTCATCAGCTTATTCTATTGTTTTTTATTTATCTTTTATATATACCAATTTAAATATCCTTTTCATTAATGAGGTTATAAATTTTATAGTTACCTTCAATATTCCCACGTTAAAGTAAACCTGATTTAAGGTAAATTTATTATCTTATGTATCATATTAAGAATTACCCAAAAAATGTTTTTAAAACATGATTAGATTCTAAAAAAATAGTTATTTCATAGATTACTATTTTGGTTCAATTTTGGATTTTATGGAAAACAATAATCTCTATACTTAGAAATATCCTTTTCTTATTTCATAAACATCAACCAGGTAGTTTGTTTTTATTCTTTCTTCTCTAGATCACTCTCATGAATTTTATATATTTTAATTACATGTTCAATACATATGTCCCTTTTTCAATTATGAATGTAAAAACTCAATTTCACTATTCATTACTTTTTATAATCCTTATGAATTATACTTTTATCATGCCTTGAATCCAAATTATGAAACCCACTTTCTTTCTATGGGTTTGATCTTGATTTTGATTTATTTTGAATTCATTTTCTTATGTGGGATGCATATGTATAATTTTCATTATGTTATTGGTTGGATTATAATTATATATTCCACTAATTTATTTTGTAAATATTTATATATCTTTAGGTTTTTTAAGGGATTTGGGAGTGAACTGAATTTGTCATGAGACTTTGCCCACTTTATAATGATAGTCTTCAGAGTGACCCTTGACTTTTTTTTATGATTTCATATATTATATTATTTAAATATATTATATGATTACATGATATTATGATTTCATATCTAAATTAAATGTTCCTATTCCATGATTATTCACTTTATAATGTCATATCATGCCTCTTCACTCTCATGTTATTATTTATTTATATGTTTATTCCCTTATAGGGATTTCAAGCTCACCCATTTACATTTTTTTCCCTAGGGTATCGTTTAAAAATTTATGAGATCTGTGAGGGTTAGAAAAACTTTATAGAGATTTAAATGATTATGATTATTTTATGTTTAAGATGATTTATTTTTAGGCTAAATATTTATAATCTACTAGAACTCTAGATCACTTTTTTGTATTTGTTGGAAAAGTTTGTTATAAATCATGAGTCAATATGTCTTTAAGGATTCAATCACTATAAAATGTTTTTAGAACGTAAAACACTCATGGAAAAAAAATTTGTTTATCCAATACTTATCATGGGTGGTTATAACCTTCCTTAATAAACTTTAAATCTGAGAAACCAATCATCACTTCTTATTTTACTATAATTTTTTACAATTTTTTTCCTATATTTTTAATTTTATGTGGTAAGATTTTTTACATTAATTAAAATCGTAGTGCATTATTCCACTTTCAAAATAAATTTTTTACTTTGATTAAATGATATTGGATTATATTAAATTCTTTTAAAATCCCACTCCTAAATCACCATACTATTTCATAGTAGGTGTCTGAAATTTCTAAAATATTTATATTCCAATGTTTAGTTACTTCCATTATTATCTCCTGTAATTCATCTTATATTTATTTAATCTACATCATATACCCCCATAACACATTATAAACTATTTATCTGGCTATATAAACATGAGCATGGGGTTATTCCATGGCCAAGAATGATTGATTTAGCAATAGAAATCAGAGAACACGGTTGTCAATTTTTTTTGGATTTCATCAAATATCCCATGGATCATTGATATATATTTTGGATTTTATGGTTTCATGAGTTATTATAACTCTTGGTAAATATTAGTTCATATATTATTGAAACATTCATCCAAAAGAGTGTATATATTGAATCATTATTTGAGTCTTAGAGTATATATAAAACTTCTTATAAATAAAATCATTTATATATATAATTTTTAATTAGAATTTGATATGATTTTTTTAATTTTTATTGACATTAATTTATATTATTCACCTAGTCTTTCTGGATCACTTTGTTCCATCATAAATATTTCCAATCACTATAATTTCATTTTTTTATATTATGTTTCATTTAATTTTATTCCCAAGTAACATAAAACCCCTTATTTTAGGGACTATAAAAATTAAATATTTTCAAATTATTTGGTACCATCATCGATGATTTAACATATTTAACACAATATACATTATAGAAAGAATTAGGTATTTTATGGTTGATATGTGATAAACTTCTACACTTCAGAGAGTGAGGTTTATTGATGAATTTTTAATATCAAATTTTTTTAATCAATTTTTATAATATAAAATAAATGATTTAATTTTAATATTAATAATAGTTGTTATTTTCACATATGAGAGGAATTTTAGAGGAATCAAATGTGATGACTGGGGTTTTTAGGACACATAGACTAATTTTTTATAGTTTTCAAGTGAGATGGATGAGTGAACTTTTTTAAGAACAATACATACCAACCATGCATAATTCTTTAGGGTTAGGGACATGTGAAAAATTAGATACATGATATAATAAACCATTAATTTCAACCATGCATCCTAGGATTTTATATAGGGGCTTTCATGGGTAATTGTAGAGCCCTTAGGCTCTGTGGCCCAACTATGTAGTTAGGATGAAGTTCTTTTGATTTACATTTAAAAAATATATTAACCTCACTTTTCTCTTATTAAAAACCTAATATTGACTTACTCCAACATAGGGATTATTCAGAGTGGTTCTATAGATTCTCCATTACAAAATAATGGGATTCTCTTTAAATGTTATCGGATTGAGAATGAATTAGAGATTTGAGATCAAGATCTTATTGGTTATCATCTCTGTCTATATCTCTCAATATTAATATACCGTGATATATGTATATAAATATTTTATATTATAGTTTTTTATAAAATTAAAATTATATTTATGATAATGATCTTATGTTGCTATAATCTTTTGAATCGAATTTTGATATTCAGTATCAAATTTTGGATTTCGCGATTTTATTAATTTTTTCATCTAATGTAGTAGAATTATATTCATACCTTATAATATTATGATTCCTTTTCATGTTAATTTTTTACTTTTTAGATATATGATTAATTTGAGTCTTTATAATGTATTTTATGAAATTTATTTAGTTAAACAAGGGATATTCGTATTTTTAAAACATAAAATTTTGGATTTTTTCAAAACACTAGGGTATATTTATATACATTATTATTTTTTGTAGAAATAATAATTTATATTCTAAATAAATTTTAAATTTAAGATAACGGTTTTTTATTGAATTAATAAAAACAATCATGAAAAATAAAAGTTTTTGGGTGTGTAACTGAACCATCAGTATGAGATATGACTGAAAAGTGTAAGGAATAGATTTAAGGTCTTATTGATTATTAGTTTTGTATAAATTTATTTTGTATGATATGTTTTATTGTATATGATATGAGTAGTGGATGTTCATTTTTTCGAATCATTAGTATAGATAAAGATCTGTTATGTGAAAATGTGATGATCATAAGAAGGTATTGTTCGTATATCATATCATATTTCTATTGACTCTAGAAATTATTATGGTTAACGAACAACTTTAATTATATGTTGAACACACCATGATTACTCTTTATTTAAGGAAATTCCTAGTGAGATATTTTTTTTATGATTGATTTGATATATTAGGAACTAATTGATCAACTATTTTTTAATTAAAAATAATTAAATGATTTTAGTTACATTGATTACATTTTTTGGAATGGGATTTATAGATAAATTAATTAGTAAAATATAGGGAAATATTATTGGGTATTTTCATAATATCTTTTATTTATACATATTGGTATGCGTGTTCAAGTCTACATTTCATTATAATCCAGGAAATCAAAAAATATTTATTATTCATTAGTGATCGATCCTAAGAGTTGTTTTTGGTTTGATATGATGAATTTTGATTTTATATATTAAATAAGTTTGAATATCCATTATGGATTAGTTTTTCATATCTATTTTAATTTGCTTCATGTTGGGTTTGAAATGTGCTCATTTTATTTCCGTAGCACTCTATTTTTATACTCTATTTTCATTAAATTACTATTTTAAAACATGATTTTTTTATGAAGTGAAACTATATTTACATTACATGGAGTTTGTTTTTTTATTAATAGAAAATCATTTCCCGGTGATTGGGTTATATCTCTCAACACAAGTAGTTAGCCACTCATATAAGATTATAGTTTTAAATTTCAATCATGTGATATTTTTAGGCTTATTTAATATGATAGTTGTAAATCAATATGTACTGATAAAATGGTATATCTATCATCTTAATAGTGAATATTTTGTTTCTAGAGAGTTTTGGAAAAACAATTAATTGAAGTATCCCTCATAAAATATTGTTCTATTATACCCAATATGACTTTTCACCGATGTTGTGGTGGGATGTGAATTAGGTTCATGTAACATGGTAGGAATGTGAAAGGTGACATAAATATGAATTGAGTTTTAAAAAATATTATTATCTATAAATTGTTTTAAAGTTCTATTAATAGGTTATAAAATCATTTTTACTTTTTAAAATAATTTGGTTGGAAATTTTAGGCTTTATTTATGTGAAAATTGATTTTATAAATGTAATTAATAATTAAAATATTAATAGAGTCACATATTTGTAGAATCACAATTAATTATTTTTAAATTTAAGAGACTTGAGAGTTAGATAGAGGGAAATTATACATAGTACCTTGTTTACTTTTTTTAATTTTGTGGAATTATAGAAATACCTCCACAAGATGCTCTATTTGAGATAAAGAATTATATGACATGGTATTTTTTAATTAAATCATGAGTTTTTTGGTACAAGAGATCCATGTTATGAGAATTTTAATGGATCAAGAGTGACCTAAGGAAGATGATCAATTCTCAGATTTCTAGAGGTATAATTTTCTTATGTTTCAAAATGATGTAAGAATGAAAGAAGGTAATGATTGGTTGGAGAGATTAAAATGGAAATTATAGTTTATTTTCACACCTAATATTTAAATTTTATATAATTATACCTATATTAATGATTTAGAAACATATATTTTGTTAGATATAGTAATGGAAGTTAATCTATAAGAGGGTCAAAAATTGGTCAGAATGTATAAGATTTTCACTAAGTCATACTACCTTGAGGAATTGAAGTTATGAAAATCTCATGGGTACCTAGAGACAGAGAATGGGAATAAGATATTTCTAAAGTATATGGATAAATTTTTATATCTATTCTTTTTTATCCAAGCTAGTAAAAAAAATAAAAATCTCAAAGAATAATAATTAGTGGTGACATACCGACTTTCAATTCATTCAAGGGTGATATTGTTCCATTTATACTATGTTTTAATAGTGTAAAATATTGTTACTTTTAAATAACCTGACATGATGGATAATAAGGGCAAGAATATGTATCTTCCCTATAACACCCGAGACTTTTATGAGAAATATTTTGTTTTTATGTTATATAAATCATCAAAGGAATCTTTCGCTGCATGCAATCGCGACCTTCCTCGATAGCGTGTGCAGTACGGAATACGGAGTTCCACTAAACAACGATATATTGTTATAATATTATAAACTAGCCATTATTAATAGTAATAACTGAATTTTAAATTTTACAACATTATTATTCATCTTAAACATTTTCTAGAACTTGGTAATAGAACAAAATAATTTTTTTGGGTAAAATAAGTATTTATCAAAAAATGCAGTTTTGTTGCCTTTTGATGGCACACCCACATTAAATCTAGTTTTTGAAACATTTCTAAGATCAATTTGACAAAATAAAATTCTACTTTTGAATCAGGATATAAAAATTTACTTTTGGATAAATTTTTGATATTTTTCTGATAACTTTCATATTTTGATGAATAGTAAAAATACGCTAATTTTTAATTAAAAACAACTTTTTCATTGAGATAATTTATATGGTTAATTTATAATATTTAATGGTTTTAAAATATATATAGAATTTATTTTTACCATTTAATATAATTTATGTCATTAGCATTAATTTCACATTGAATTCATAGGTAAAAACATTTCAATCTTTGGCAATGTTTTAACTTCTAAAACCCGTTTTCTTAACAATGAGATTTATTTTCAATTAATTACTGAAACTTATATATTTTGAATTTTGAAAAATGGATTCCATATTCAGAATCTGTGGGTCTAAATTATGTTAATAGGATACTTTTTATTTTTGGGCATTATGAATAGTATCTACGGTAAATTTTATTTACCATAGTTAAAGGTAAATTGGGTAATTAAGGGTAAATATAAGATTATAAAATTACCCTAACACCTGAAAAAATCCTATTAGATGACAAAAAGTCTACCCATATCACCTAAGGGTCGGATTAGATTCATTTAATAGACTTTTTTCAATGAAAATAATTTAATTATTATTAAATCAAAAGAATGTGACAACATGTCACTTTCTTAAATCTTATAAGTATAATAATTTTAATTTGGTGATAGAATTAATGAAAATTCGAACATGAATAGTCTCCATAAATATAATACAATTATCTACATCATAGGAATTTATTTATAATTTTTAGGGATTAAATAATTATCATTAATTATGACACAATAGTGATGTTGAAATTATTTTATTAATTAAAATATCGAATAAATGGTATTAAAATATTAAAATAATTATTATATGCACTATTTAATGTGATCCACTAATTTTATAGATACATATGACATTTTATTAATCTATTAAAGCTTTTGGTTTGAACATATCCACTGTATATATTTTATTTAAATTCAAATAAATGAATACTGTCAAAATTGACACTTTGGTTATTTTATAAAAATTACATATTATAAAATTGTTTAAAAATCACAAAAATATTTAAAAATTATAAATTAAACATTATATGATCTAAAATGTCATAAATTGTCAAATTATGGAAAATTCACAACACATATGTACTTATTAATAATAATTTAAAATTTAGAATATTATTACCACAAATAAAATTAAATTGATAAATAAGGATAAATCCAGTTGGTAATGTTTAAAATAAATTCCTAACATGTCTAAATTTAATTGGTTGATGAGATTACTACCCTATCTCATTTAGGCTTCGGATATGATTCATTTTGGAAGTTTTTAAGTAGGGTTGGGATTTAATATAAACAAATATTTATTATATTTCCAAAGGTGCCTCTCTCCTCCCTTGTAAAAGGGATCCTCCTCCCATCCTCCTCACACCAATTTGAGCCTTAAAGCTCGTCTAAACCATGCCCATTTCACTTCCCCACTTTCCTATAATAATCCTAGAGGTTCTGTTCTTCTTCAAAGACCAACCCTAGTGCCCTAAGAGGAGGTTAAGAAGAGGCGCGTCAAAAAGAGGTAATATCCATTACCGATCCTTTCCAAATTGTTTCTTCTTCCACATCTTCTTCTTTAGTTGTTTCATTATGAAGTAATAACATCAGTATCAATCATATACAGATATGTTATTATAAGTATGAAACAACCCTATTTCAACATCTATCCATCCTATAGAAAACGAAATCACCGCGTGTGCGTACGTACGTAATACCGTCTCCACGCCGTGGTGTAATCTATATTCCCCCACCACCTTACTTGGACGGTTATAATGGTGTAAAAAATTACTATATATGATTATTGTAAAGTGATATTGATTTTGAAATAGTATACATACACTCTAATACAATTCCACAATCATGGGAATGATATCATCGCTCGTGCGTACGTACGGAATACCGTCTCCATGATGTGATGTGATTCGTTCTACATGATCATCATTACATAATGAGTATATAAATGAATTTAATGAATAAATATGATATATAGTACATTAATACCATTCTGGAAATGATGTATCTATAACCTAAAGAGAAGAATTATAATTTATTCTACAAAACACGCATAAGAACAAAAAGTTATAAACACCTGAATAACAAGTAGCAATGAAATATTACTACTAGGAAGCTAATAATATGACCATATATGATATCATAAAAATAATTATGATTCTGTAATAAGTCAATAACATTATTTAAATCATTATACAGGAGTTTCGGACACGTACAAAGCATATCAGACCTAAGGTAAGGGAGAATATCACAACCTCATTTTTATCAGTGATTGTTTATACTTTGGTATTTATTGGGGTGTATTTTATCATCCACATCCATGTTTTCTCAATATATAATATTATTTCCATCCACCTACAATTTTTTAAATCCAATTTTACCCTTCAGTGAGTTTTTAGTAAAGGATATGAAAGGAATCTTTGGTCATTTTTCGTACGAGGTACTTTTTGTATTTTCCGACAAAAGTACGAAGAATGTTTTTTTAACTTATACGGCATGAATGGATTTCTAAAACATTATTTCCAAGAATCTTTCTTTAAAGGTTTTCAAGTTTATTTTTAATCTACTTCTTTTAGTTTAGAATTTTATGAAATATTAAGAAAGGAAAAGTGTTTTTGAAGTAGAAAGGATATTTTCCTCAAGAATGGAGTTCAAGTGTTTTATCAAAATTATTTTCCATCTAAGATAATAAAGGGTTCTGTTTCTATCCCTATTATTACATTGATTTTATTATGTTGTGATGGAATTATTTTTATGAATTCCTTTATCTTATATGAATTATTTTATGATGTCATGATGTTTAAGATTCCCATTTTTATTTCATGGGTTATGCTATGATGTATGGTTTATGATTTTGTTGCACACATAAGAATGGTATCATTATGAGATGGGTGGGACCTATATCTCCCTCCAATGAATTGGGTAAAGATTTTATATCTCATGAGAAAGACAAGGATGGAATGGCGGGTTAAACCGGTTCAGTGAAACAGGACTGAAACGAGGAGTGAACTCGGTTCAGAAATGGACTTTTTTCCACTAAGATAGTCTTGGCAATGAGTCTTGACTAATAAGAAATGATTCTCTATGATTATGTGTGTATTGTACAAAGTTTCATGTTTTATGTTATGATTATTGGGATTACATTTCACTACTATGATTTATCCCATGTTATGAAATTATGATCTCTTTTGCAGGTTAAGATTTCCAAAAGTTATGTTCTTATGTATATGATGTGATTGATATTTCTTTTGTTTACCCTTACTGAGCATTTCAGCTCACCCTTTTGTGTGTTTTATTTCCTCATGTCAGGAAGAAGTTTATTAAGTAGGATACTCCAAAAAGGGACTCTAGATATGATGAAATGAATGGGAGGCAAAGTAGATGATTTACGAACAAGTTGTTTATGTTTCCCAGTTTCTAAAGACTCTATACCTATATGGTCCTTTCATGGTTTTGTTATATGTTGTAATAAGTGTGCTTCAATTTTTAGGTATTAACAATGTATGTAAAGTATGGGTCGTTATAGTTGGTATAAGAGGAAAGGTATCGTCAACCTTTGGAAACTAGGATGTGAAATCTTTAGTAAGAATCCTAAGGATAAGTCTAAGCATAGAACACAATCATAGTGTTTTATAAATTTCCATGAACAACCTATGATAAGACCTTAAGTGTGAAATTTTATTCTTGATTATGTGGTTTTCCTATTATAATTAGTGTTTCACACACTATTCGTCTTGGTTTTAGTCAATGGCTGGAACCCGAAGGAACCGTGTTAATGCGGAATGCGACGGGCAATGCAATGATTGTCCCCCTGATCAACCAAACGTTATGGGAGATGGAATGAAAAATCTTGTAGCCATGCTCACACAACTTTCTCAAGCTACGAATCATACAGGACTTCCAAACGAGCAAAGGAAGGAGCAACATTCTGTTGAATCCTTCATGAAGCAGCATCCACCTTCTTTTAGTGGGTCTACTGATCCATTAGTTGCTGAACAATGGATTAGTACTACTAAAAAGAAATTTTCAGTTCTTCAATGTCCTAAACATGATAAAGTCATCCTAGTAGTGTATCGTTTGGAAGGAGATGATGATCAATGGTGGAATATTATTAATAATACGAGGCAAAGGGATGAAATTGAGTCCATGGAATGGGACGACTTCAAGAACTTATTTTTCCAAAATTACATCCCTTGTATTCTCCGAACAAAGATGGAGAAAGAGTTTCTTGAACTGAAGAAAAAGGATGATGAATCTGTTGGTACTTATGAAGAAAATTTTACAAGACTTTCAAGGTACGCTTCTGGTATTATTATCCAACCTGAGAGTAAGATCGATCGATTCTTTAGTGGCTTAAAACCAAGTCTTCGAAGGGCGTTAGCCATATGGGACTTCAGTAGCTACGAGGAAATCGTTCAATGTGCTCTCAAAGTCAAGATGGAGATTGGAGTAACCCATCAGTCATATGGGTTTGATAAGAAGAGGAAAATGGAATTCAAAGGAAAATCTAAAGAGCACACTAAAAAGAAGATTAGCTTTCCCTTATGATCAAAGTGTGGAAAGAAACATGGAGGGAGTTGTATTAAAGGGACAAGTAAATGTTTCAAATGTGGAAAGGAAGTTCATTGGGCATTTGAATGCCGCAATGATGGGAAGAAGATGTATAATGATGCAAACAAAGGAAGTGACAAACAGAATGAACCTACTACACATCAATGTTTCAAGTGCAAGGAGATGGGGCATTATTCCAATCAATGCCCAAATCCAAGGGATGATGATGATGGTCGATGTCAAAAAACACTTAAGGCTAAAGACAAAGGAAAGTCACATGCAATTTCTATCAGCGATGTGGAGTACGGTAATGATGTGGTGAAAGGTACACTTACCATCCACTCTAAAGTAGCAACTTTTTTATTTGATTCTAGATCCACCCACTCCTTAATTTCTGAAGAATTTTCTAAGGATATCACCGTATTACCTCAACAGTTAGATGATGAGTTAGTTGTGACAACCCCTAATGGAACAACAGTCGCGTCAAAAGTTTATAATTCTTCTCTGATTGAAGTTTGTGGGAAAGTGCTTCCCGCAAATATTGTGATCCTTCCTATAGTGGAATTTGATGTGATTCTTGGCATGGATTAGCTTTCTCTACATGGAGCTCATATCAATTTCCAAAGAAGGGAAGTCACATTTCATATTCCAGATCAATCTATGATCGTCTATCGATGCAAGGATGAACATAACCTTCCAGTGGAAATTTCTTCCATTTTATTGTAATTGATTCCACTAAATGAAGGTTATTTATCTCAAATGGTTGGTGAGAAACTCACCATTAGGAATATTCCCATTGTACGGGAGTTTGATGATGTCTTTCTGGAGTAATTACCGGGTCTCCCACCAAATCGTGAAGTTGAGTTTTCAACAGAACTCGTACCAGGTGATTTGCCTATTTCAAAGACACCTTATAGAGTGTCCCCAATTGAGTTAAAGGAATTGAAGGAGCAACTCCAAGAGAATCTTGATAAGGGGTTCATACACCCTAGTGCATCACCTTGAGGAGCACCTATTCTGTTTTTTAAGAAGAAAGATGGATCAATGAGACTCTACATTGGTTATCGAGAACTTAACAAGATCACTATCAAAAACAAATATCCTCTCCCACACATTGATGACTTATTTGACCAACTATGAGGAGCTCAATACTTTTCCAAGATTGATCTTCGTTCAGGGTATCACCAATTAAGGGTCAAAAGGGAGGATATACCAAAGACTACATTCCGTACAAGGTATGGACACTATGAATTTATACTGATTCCATTTGGTCTTACTAATGCCCCTGCTATCTTCATGGATCTAATGAATAGAGTCCTTAGAGACTATCTTGATTAGTTTGTGGTAGTATTTATAGATGATATTCTTGTATATTCAATGAGCTAGGGAGAACATGAAGATCACTTGAGAATTATATTGAAGACCCTAAGAAAGGAGAAGCTTTATGCCAAATTTACCAAGTGTGAATTTTAGCTTCAAATAGTTTCACTTTTGGGTCACATAATCTCAAAAGAGGGGATATCTGTGGATCTAGCAAAAAGAGAGGTTATCGAAAGATGGTCGAGACCAACAACAGTGACTGAGATCCGAAGTTTTCTTGGTTTGGCTGGATATTATCAACGTTTTGTGAAATATTTTTCATGATTATCTAATTCCCTCACAAATTTCACTCGGAAAGGAGTTAAGTTTGTTTAGACGGAGGAATGTGAAGAGAATTTCAAGGAGTTGAAAAGATGGTTATCCACTGCACCTGTGCTCACACTGCCTTGTAGTGGAGAAAGGTTTGTGATCTACAGTGATGCATCCAAGAAGGGTTTTGGGTGTCTTCTTATGAAAAATTATATGGTGATAGCTTATGCCTCACGAGAGTTGAAAATACATGAGCAAAATTACCCAACTCATGATTTGGAGTTAGCTGCGGTAATATTTGCATTAATGATTTGGAGGCATTACCTTTATGGTGAAAGTTGTGATATTTATACTGATCATAAAAGTTTAAAGTATATTTTCACAAAAAAGGAGCTGAATAAGCTCAACAGAAGATGGTTGGAGCTGATTAAGGATTACGACTGCTCAATTCATTACCACCCTGGGAAAGGAAACAGGGTGGCAGATACACTAAGTCAACAAGACCATGCCAGTTTATCCATGATGAGGATCACAAAAGATCCAATACATATGGATTTACAAAGTATAGATTGTGGAATTATAATGAAAGGGTAAAAATCGTATCTTTCTCAAATGAATGTTCAACCATCTATACATGTGAAGATTAAAGAGGCACAAAAAGAAGATGTCGAGTTTCAAAAGAAGGTGAGAAATGTTCCTGAATTCAACCTTGATTGTGATGGGATAACAAAGTTCAGGAATCGGGTTTGTGTTCCTCCCATCCCTGAATTAATGAAGGAGCAGCTGGATGAGGCTCATAGTTCTTCATTCTCTATTCCTCCTGGAATCACGAAGATGTACAGGGACCTAAAAGAGTACTTCTGGTGGGATGGCATGAAAAGAGATGTTGTTGAATATGTCTCCCGATGCTTGGTTTGTCAGCAATTTAAAACTGAGAGACAGATGTCTAAGGGGATTTTACAACCATTACCCATACCCGAATGGATATCGGAAAAAATCACTATGGACTTTGTCACAGGACTTCTTGAAACATCCAAAGGTAATAATGCTATCTGGGTCATAGTTGACCGTCTTACAAAGTCTACAAACTTCATCGCTATTAGAGAGGATTTATATCTAGATCAGCTTGCCAGGATATATGTGATGTAAGTGGTAAGATTGCATGGAGTACCACTTTCTATTATATCTGATCAGGATCTGAGGTTTACCTCAAATTTTTTGAGAAGTCTTCAGCATACTCTGGATACAGAGTTGAGTTTCAGCACTGGTTATCATCCTCAGATAGACGGTCAGTCTGAGAGAACAATTCAAACTCTAGAAGACATGTTGAGAGCTTTCTCTATAGATTTCAAAGGTGGTTGGGATCAACACCTACCTTTGGTGGAATTTTCTTATAATAATAGCTTTCAATCCAGTATTTAGATGTCTCCTTATGAAGGTCTCTATGGAAAGAAATGCAGGACTCCAACTTGCTGGGATGAAGTTGGGGAAAGAAATCTATTAGGACCTGATATTGTTTATGAGATGGTATAAATGTTCTGATCTATTCAACAACACATAAGAGCAGCTCAGAGTCAATAGAAAAGTTATGCCGACAACCGAAAAAAATACCTAGAGTTTGAAGTGGGTGATAAAGTGTTCTTATGAATATCTCCCTGGAAGTGGGTCATGAGATTTGTAAAGAAGGGGATGTTGAGCCCTAGATATATTGGTCCTTTCGAAATACTGGATCGTGTTGGGAAGGTATCTTACCTATTGGCGCTTCCACCGAATCTCTCTCATGTTCATGATGTGTTCCATGTATCTCTCCTGAGAAAGTACATACCTGATCCTTCACATGTACTCAGCTCAGAAGTTATACCACTGGAGAAAGATCTTTCTTATGAAGAACAACCGATAGAGATTCTGGATCATAGTGAAAATGTCCTACGAAACAAGACCACTCTCTTGGTGAAAGTTTTATGGAGGAACCACTAATTAGAAGAAGCTACATGGGAGCTTGAGGATATGATGAGGGAGAGGTATCCTCATATGTTTGTAACAAAGTGACGAATTTCGACGGAGAAATTCATTTTAAGGGGGGTAGAATGTAACACCCGAGAATTTTATGAGAAATATTTTGTTTTTATGTTATATAAATCATCAATGGAATCTTTCGCTGCATGCAATCACGACCTTCCTCGATAGCGTGTGTAGTACGCAATACTGAGTTCCACTAAACAACGATATATTATTATAATATTATAAACTAGCTGTTATGAATAGTATTAACTGAATTTTAAATATTACAACATTTTTATTCATCTTACACATTTTCTAGAACATGGTAAGGGAAAAGAATAATTTTTTTTGTGTAAAATAAGTGTTTATCAAAAAATGCAGTTTTGCGGCCTTTTGATGGCGCACCCACATTAAATCTAGTTTTTGACACATTTATAAGTACAATATGTCAAAATAAAATTCTTCTTTTGAATTAGGATATAAAATTTTACTTTGGATAAATTTTTGATATTTTTTTGATAACTTTCATATTTTGATGAATAGTAAAAATACGATAATTTTTAATTAAAAACAAATTTTTTCTTTGAGATAATTTATATGGTTAAATTATAATATTGAATGGTTTTAAAGTATATATAGAATATATTTTTACCATTTAATATAATGTATGTCATTAGCATTAATTTCACATTGAATTCACAGGTAAAAACATTTCAATCATTGGCAATGTTTTAACTTCTAAAACTCATTTTCTTAACAATGGGATTTATTTTAAATTAATTACTGCAACTTATATGTTTTTAATTTTGAAAAATGGATTCCATATTCAGAATCGGTGGGTCCAAATTATGTTAATAGGCTACTTTTTATTTTTGGGCATTATAAATAGTAACTACGGTAAATTTTATTTACCATAGTTAAAGGTAAAATCGGGTAATTAAGGGTAAATATAAGATTATAAAATTACCCTAACAGCTGCCAATATCATATTGGATGACTAAAGGTCTCCCCATATCACCTAAGGGTTGGATTAGATTATTTTAATAGACTTTTTTCAATGAAAATAATTAAATTATTATTAAATCCAAAGAATGTGAGAACATGTCACTTTCTTAAATCATATAAGTATAATAATTTTAATTTGGTGATAAACTTAAGTAAACTTCTAAAATGAATAGTATAAAGAAATATAATACAATTATTTACATCATAGGAATTTATTTAGAATTTTTAGGGATTAAATAATTTTTATTAATTATGACACAATAGTGATGTGGAAATTATTTTATTAATTAAAATATCAAATAAATGGTTTAAAAATATTAAAATAATTATTATATGCACTATTTAATGTGCTCCACTAATTTTATAGATATATATGAGATTTTATTAATCAATTAAAGATTTTATTTCCAACATATCCTCTGTATATATTTTATTTAAATTCAAATAAATGAATAATGTGAAAATTGACACGATTGTAATTCTATAAAAATAACATGTTAAAAAATTGTTTAAAGATCACAAAAATATTTAAATATTATAAATTAAAATTTATAATATCGAAAATTTCATAAAGTGTCAAATTATGGAAAATTCACAACACATATGTAATTACTAATAATAATTTAAAATTTAGAATATTATTACCACAAATAAAATTAAATTAATAAATAAGGATAAATCAAGTTGGTAATGATTAAAATAAATTCCTAACTTGTATAATTTTTATTGGTTGGTGAGATTACAACCTTATCTCATCTAATCTTTGAATATGAGTCATTTTGGAAGTTTTTTTGTGGGTTTGGGATGTAATATAAACTAATATTTCTTATATTTCCAAAGGTGCCCCTCTCCTCCCTTATAAAAGGGAACCTCCTCCCTCTCCTCCTCACACCAATTTGAGCCTTCAAGCTTGGACACACCCTGCCCATTTGACTTACCCGCTTCCCTATAATCATCCTAGAGGTTCTGGTCTTCTTCAAAGACCAACCCTTGGGCCCTAAGAGGATGTTAAGAAGAGGCGCGTCAAAAAGAGGTAATATCCATTACCAATCCTTTCCAAATTCTTTCTTCTCCAACTTATTCTTATTTAGTTGTTTCATTATGAAGTAATAACATTAGTATCACTAATGTACTGATATGTTATTATAAGTATGAAACAACTCTATTTCAACATCTATCCATCCTATGGAAAACGAAATCACCGCGCGTGCGTGTGTACGAAATACTGTCTCCACACCGTGGTGTAATCTATTTTCCCCCACCACCTTAATTGGATAGGTATAATGGTGACAATAATTACGATATATGATTATTGTAAAATGATATCGATTCTGAAATAGTATACATACACTCCAATACAATTCCACAATCATGGGAACGATATCATCGCTCGTGCGTACGTACGGAATACCATCTCCACGATGTGATGTGATTCGTTCTACATGATCTTCATTGCATAATGATTATTTAAATGAATTGAATGAATAAATATGATATATAGTACATTAATACCATTCTGGAAATGATGTATCTATAACCTAAAGACAAGAATAAGAATTTATTCGACAAAACACGCATAAGAACAAAAAGTTATATACAACTGAATAACAAGTAGCAATGAAATATTACTACTAAGAAGATAATAATATGACCATATATGATATCATAAAAATAATTATGATTCTGGAATAATTCAATAACATTATTTAAATCATTATACAAAAGGTTCGGACATGTACAAAGCATATCAGACCTAAGGTAAGGGAAAATATCACAATCTCATTTTTATTCGAGATTGTTTATACTTTGGTATTTACTGGGGTGGATTTTATCATCCACATACATGTTTGATCAATATATATTATTATTTCCATCCACCTACAATTTCTTAAATCCAATTTTACCCTTCGGTGATATTTTAGTAAAGGATATGAAAGGAATCTTTTGTCGTTTTTCGTACGAGGTACTTTATGACTTTTCCGACAAAAGTACGAAGAATGTTTTTTTAACTTATACAGCATGAATGTATTTTAGAACATTATTTCCAAGAATCTTCATTTAAAAATTTTCAAGTTTATTTTTAATCAACTTCTTTTAGTTTAGAATTTTATGACATGTTAAGAAAGGAAAAGTTGTTTTTGATGTAGAAAGGATATTTTCCTCAAGAATGGAGTTCAAATGTTTTATCAAAATTATTTTCCATTTAAGATAATAAAGGGTTCTGTTTCTATCCCTATTATTAAATTGATTTGATTATGTTGTGATGGAATTATTTTTATGAATTCCTTTATCTTATATGAATTTTTTTATGATGTCACGATGTTTAAGATTACCATTTTTATTTCATGGGTTATGCTATGATGTATGGTTTATGATTTTGTGGCACACATAAGAATGGTATAATTATGAGATGGGTGGGAACTATATCTCCCTCCAATTAATTGGGTAAAGATTTTATATCTCATGATATAGACAAGGCTGGAACGGCGGGTTAAACCGGTTCAGTGAAACATGACTGAAACGAGGAGTGAACTCGGTTCAGAAATGGACTTTGTCCACTAAGATAGTCTTGGCAATGAGTCTTGACTAATAAATAATGATTCTCTATGATTATGTGTGTATTCCACAATGTTTCATGTTTTATGTTATGATTATTGGGATTATATTTCACTACTATTATTTATCCCATGTTATGAAATTATGATCTCTTTTTCAGGTTAAGATTTCCTAAAGTTATGTTCTTATTTATATGATGTGATAGATATTTCTTTTGTTTACCCTTATTGAGCATTTGAGCTCACCCTTTTGTATGTTTTATTTCCCCAGGTCAGGAAGAAGGTTATTAAGTAGGATATGCCAAAAAGGGACTCTAGATATGATTAAATGAATGGGAGGCAAAGTAGATGCTTTACAAACCAGTTGTTTATGTTTCCCAGTTTCTAAAGACTCTATACCGATACGATCCTTTCATGGTTTTGTTATATGTTGTAATAAGTGTGCTTCAATTTTGAAGTATTAACAATGTCTGTAAATTATGGGTCATTATATTCACTCATGTTTTCTAGGAAACCATTATCTTGAAGGAAGAAAGGAAATTGAGAAGACTCTTAGTAGATAGGAGGTCAAAATAAATCAAAGATATCATATTTATCAAATAGGAGGGGAAATAAATGGTTTTACAAGATAAGTATAATGGATCACCTGAAGTGGGACTTTGTTAATGAACCTAAGACATACCACCAGTGAATACATATCAGGCATCTGATGATGTTTTTCTATCACTTCTCTAGGGGATTGAGTGTTAGGGAATCTAACCAAATGCATGGATTGAAGATAAATATGGAGATACTAATTAAAGATGAAGATAAATTGTAAAAAAATATATTTAATAATCTACTTTAAGAAGAGGATCACAATAGTCTATGGAAAATATTTATTATAGTGCATACACTAGAGTAATTTAAATAAATAACTACAACAGTTTAAGTTACATTTCATATTTTTTTACTATTATATATTCTATGATTGACATGTGAGAAACTTATTTATTAATATCTAAAATAGTGGTAAGAAAACTGGGTTTTTTTAATGTATTTAATGTGTATTTTATGAATATTATGACCCCTCTTGGGGAAAGTATATAATGAGAAGTTAAATATCGTTCTTTATCTATTATAATTAGTGATGTGAAACTTTTATTGAAATTTTTTGTTCAAGAGATAAACACATACAATCTAATATTTGAAATGAATTAGATTGTAATGTTTAAGGTTCATACTGATATTTATAGTTGTATGGTTTCTTTTAAATAATTAGATAAAAATAATTACACTTTACTAATATAATATTATATTTTAGATAGTGAATAAAATAATGTTATTAAATTCATTGTAGATTTAATATTATATTGGGATTGATTAGTATACGCGTCTTTAGAATCAAGTTATAAAATTAAATTAATAATTGGGATAGAAAATGTTTTATTTGTTTTCCCCAAAGAATTATATATACTACCCCCAAGGAGATTTTTGGGGAGACAAAAAACATACTTCATGGAACTATTTTTGGTATCATTTCCAAACTATCTCATAGAGGTTATAGTGTTTTGAGGGTTGGAGATCTTTTTGGATGATTTAGAAGAGAATAAACTAACATAACAAATTATTTCACCTTAGTAGAGCTAGGGTTTTTTCATAGAAGAATAAGGTTATCTCGAAATTATTTATCAATATGTAGAATTTATATCTATTGATAGTGAATGATAAATATTCTCCACTTCACATCTATGATCTATTTTATTGGTCGAGATGTTGACAACACTTTCATTGGTTGAAAATATATTGTTGCTTCTTTCCACTTCGATAGGGATTGTACACTTTATCTTTTTGGAATTCGGGTTTAGGGATATCCTTGAGTAATAAATTTTTATTATATTTATAACAGTGTGTTTATTTTCGTGTCCGAGTTTACAAAAAAACCAATCATATTTGTGAAATGCACCGAAAAAGGATTTTTTTGAGAAAATAACAAATGTATATTAACATTATAAACATGATCATTTATTAAATAGATTTACACTAAATCATGATTGTAATTAAAAATTTTACTAGAATATATTTAAAAATTTTCCTTATAACCATCATAAAACAATTCATTTATACTAAACCGGTTATATTTTATCTTGTAAACAAATAAAAAGTAGAAAATAAGATGGTTTTAGAGTTAATAGTTCTTCCAAACACAGTTTTATTTCCATGTAAATTTCCACCAAAATTTGAATGTCCAACATCAAATGTCACTAAACTCTTAAATCATGAGAAGTATCTTATCATTTGTCTATAACATTAATTTCAGTAAGAAAACCTCAAGTAATATCTAATGTTTATGAATTTAGGAATGAGTTTTGTGAATGTATTTCTTATTCAATGATTTAATGTGAGTGCTAGTTCTGAAAATAAATGGACTTATGTCAACATGACAAAGTGATTTTATTAAAAGTTATATTTGTTACATGAAAATTTTCAGTTTCATCAATGTTTAATGTTTCACAAAATATTGGGAAGTTGTGTGAAAGTATTTAAAAAGTTAGATGAAAGTATATGTTTCAAAAACTAGTGAATATTTTTCTAGAAACACTATGGTAAACTATAATTCATTAGTTTGATGAAAAAAATTATTAACACAACTATTTTTATTTAAAATATATTGATTTAGGGAATTAGAGGATATATAGTAATAGAACAGTGATTAAATTTTATTGAGATAGTGTTGACCATTTAAAAATTTATTGGTAGTCATCCTCGGAGGATAGTGAGTCCACTATAAACATTGTAAAAGAAGTTATATTTTAAAGATTTGGTATATTGGCTTATTTCATTCGTATAGTCATTGGAATGTCCCTATTAGAGTAATCCAAGTGAAGTTTATATGTGAAATGTAGGTTTTTATTTTTTATATACTTTTTTACTAGAATGTGAAAGAATACTGTTACGGATAATTAGTAAAGTTGACTGAAATTGGGAAAATATTTTAACTCATTATACCCCGATTCAACCCCCATGGTATTTATCCAAGTGGGTAAAACTACATTATTATATTAATTTAAAGGTATTTACCTATATATTTTCTTAATTACATTGGATACCGATTTAATTCCCATTCATTTATCATTTTATGATTTTTAATGGATTGTTGTATGTTTTCCTTATGTTGAACACATTTACATTTACATATTTTGATGTGATGGGAGGGCCCTAAATTTAATGTCCATCTACTAAATTGGGTAATGTTTTTTATCAAATTATATGATATTTAAGGTATTAGAGAGTAAACACAAAACACATTGGGAATCTATCCACTATGTGATAATGGTCTTTGTGATGAACCATGACATATGCCTATGATGTCATATTTTATATTATTTCATCATTATTATTATTCCATGGTCAAATTATATTTACCTTTTTAGGCTATTTTTTATGATTCATGACTTTTGATCTATTTTATACAAGGTGTGATTATTTTTCATTTGGAAATTGCACCTTGGTTTTATTCTCATACACATATGTTTATCTTATATCCTCTTATGAACATCTATTATTATTGATTATGTTTACTCTAAAACCCTAATATTTTTTGAAATATATATTACTCAAATGGTTTTAAACTTCTCAATATTTTCTATAAAACTCAACATTGAGTCTAACTTACGTTACATGATATTGTATGTGTAGCTTTCGTTATACGTAAGACTGAGTTTAAATGAAATGTAACATACAATTGAAGTATTATTATTTAATATTATAGTAATCACATATAAATTGGAATTTAAAGCATGAATAGGATTATAAAAATTGTGAAAAAATTGTTTAAACATGTTTATATAATGAATTAATTAGTAACCCATTAATTATAATTGAATATAAAAATATTTTCAATATAAAGGAATTTTTTTCCAAAAAATCATTTTATACCCACAAATGTGTTTGAAAATAGTAAATTAACAAACTAACATATGATAAATGATTTCAATTATAATTCTATATTTTAATTTCAATATAATGTTCAACTTATACGTTTTCTAGATAAGAAATAATAATAAATCAAATTTAATGCTTAAAACTGTATTTTTCTATAAAATTATTTTGTCGCATTTGGTGCACTTCTTTTCAAATACATTTTTACCAATTTTAAAAAATTATTTTTTGAAAAAATTAACTTCATTTTTTAAATAATCATTTGAAAATTATATATGGGAAATTTTTTGGTATTTTTCTCAACATTTTCATTTTTTGATAAATAATGAAAAACATTGAATTTTAATTAAGAACCGCATTTTTTTTTAAATTTATTTATAAAGATAAATTATATGTAAAATTAGTTTTAAAGTAAAATTATATAAATAGTATATATATTAACAAAATTTATTTAATTTAGTTAATTTTATATTAAAATTTGATGTGAAAATTTGGAAACTTTTTGACATTTTCTCATTAAAACCATGCATTCTCATCGCATTTGTGGGTTTAATTTTAAATTATATTTTGACACTTATTTGAACTTATTTTGTAAAAATTGATACCATAATTATAATAATTAAAATTTATAATGTCTAATAAGTTCAAATTAATTTTTTACAAAAATTATTAGTCAATACAGTAAAATTAATTACCAAGATTAAGGTAAAAGTGGGTTTACTATGGGATTAACTAAATTGATAAGGGTAAAAATGACATATAAACTTCTATAAAAAATATTGGATGGAAATATCCCAACAATCACACCTATAGGATTCTATAATGATCCATTTTGGTTCTTTTTGACTTAAGGAAAATATGAGAGCACTCAATTATATTAAAAACACCAAGTGTGACCTCTCCCCCACATATAAATGGCCACCCACTCCTCAATTTTTAATACATTAAAACCATTTTGGTTCTTCCAATACTTCCCCAAATCACTTCCCAAAATCTCTCCCCTCATTCCAGTATCCTTATTTTGGGTTGAAATCCAACCAAGGAAGGATTTTACTATAAACCTAAGGAGGATACCTGAAGAAGAGTAACATTCTCCAACAAGCATTTTGTTTTATTTATTTCTCCACCACTTGAATTATTATTAAATAATGATGATATAATAACCTCAGTATTATACATATATTTAGATATTTTTACATATAGGGAATGGCCAATAACCATCTCTACTTTTATATATTGAGATATGAAATCATTATTCATATTTATGGTGGACTGCCGCCTCATGAACTAATGTCCTTATATTTTACATTACCACCTATCTAGGGTGGATATAATTATGGATTTATTATTTATAAATGATATTTATGATATTATTACTATTCATGAATTATTTTATCACGCATACCTTCATTATTTCTATAATAACCTTTCTCTTTATTAAACATTAATACATTATTTATTACATAAAATTACACTTAATATAACCCAAAATATTGAGAAGTGCATTTTCATTGGGAATTAGGAACATAAAATAACAATTTTAAAAAGGAAAAACACCATCTTTACTAAAACAGTCCTTAACATGCTAACACTTAAAACATCATGGGATAATCTAGGGACATACATAATAAAGCTGTGAGATATTAAGCTTATTAAGAGAATAAACATGGAATAATGTGATTCATATTTGAAAATAGGCATATAAATTGGGAATAAAAAAGTAAGAATAATATACATGAACAATGATACATGATATATCATGATAGTCATAACATGGGAAATGTGGAAACAACTTAAAACACTACATCATAAACATAGGTCAAGGATTAATTACAGTAAATCATAATAGAAAAATTCCCATAATGGAATTAGGTTAACGACCAATCTCAACATGATTTCTCATGATACTATATATTTCCCAATTCATTGGAGCGCTATATAGTTCTGGGCGCACCCATCACTTTCATTTCATTCTCATGCTTACGTGTTCCACATAGATTATACAACATGGAACCATTTTTCATCATATTTTTTCATGGTCAAGGAGTGTAGAATAAATACATGTAATTCCTCAATAAAATATTTATATGTTCATAATTATGAACACCCTTGATAATAATTGGCTATAGGTATTCACTATATATTTTTTAGCATGGAATCTGGCGGTGAAATTTTAGTAGTATAACAGGGGAACATAAATGTAAATGGGAGAGATTAATGAAAGAAATTTGGTCTTTCCTAATTTATAAATCATAAGGGTATTATGGGGGTCTGTAAAAACACTCCGAAACATTAGGATTTGAATATAAAAGGGCATAAAAAGAAGAAGATTCTTGAATAAAGGGGAGAAAGAGGAGATCACTTACTTGAGTGTGTGACCCCAAATTCTTGGGAGGAGCATCTTGAGAGATTGAAGGCACCATAATAGGATTCTATAGAGGGGATGGAAGAGTAAGGATATGATACAAGGAGTTTTGGTGAATATAAATGAGAGCTTGGGTGGGATTATATACGGAGTGATTAGGATTTCATTATTATTAAGTTTTGAACTATACATAATAAAATAATTGAAACTGAAAACCATCCCATGATTTCTGAAAAATTGGAGTGTTTCTCATTATTTAATAAGTCCAAGGTCATAGAATAAAAATCAATCTCCTATATTATGTGATGGTGAGTCATACTCTTTAAGAAATTATTTTAAAAACCTAAAATATTTTAATGGTTTTGGAGCATTCATAGAGGATTTAAAAAAATAATTAAATAAACATAAAATCACATCATTTTAAATTAAGAACATAAATTTTGTCATTTATTCCATTTATTGTATTTATTAAATTATTTTTTGGTAATTATGATGTCATGAATCATATTCTATATTTATACGGTATTTAATTTTTACTCGAAAATTCGATTGTCTCATAAAATTATGAAAAATTCACCATTGGATAATTTAAAAATTATGATTCCAAAAATAATATTGATTTTATATAATTTTTTTTTGAAATAAGTTAATTTTCACATTACAAATATTAATAAACATTTAATGATAAATGATTAGTTTTTTGACAATAACAGTTTTTGAACCCTTATAAAAACTACATTTGACTTCATAAAAATAATTTTATAATTTATATTTAATAATATAATTAAATAATTATATTTTATTAAAATATTATTTATTTAAAAAATTCATTATTTCATATAATAAAATTACTTTATTTTATTTTATTATTACCCAGAAATAGAATTTGTGTTTTATTATATCTAAATAAAAATAATTTATAAATTAACTGTAATAAGATGAAAATATATACATTATTCTATAAAAAATAATCAATATACTCATAATTAGATTTTCTTGATACATATCCCTTTAATACCTAAGAAAACATATTAAAAGTAAGGTGCTTGATGGTGATAATTTTATGAGGTGGTTACGTATACATGGTTTGGGCTGTGATCTCGATGATATTGAAATTTCACCATAAATGGTTTTAATCATGCTTAAGTTGTTTGATCTTAGCTTGGGATTGGTCAAGGGAAATTCCAAGTGATTATATCTCCTTTTAAATATTTAATAAATTGTCTTAATAGAGGAAAATCTTACTTGTTGAGGCAATCAGTTTCTTTTTCTATGCCAATTGTATTTTTTAAAACCCTTTATTTATAATAATCACGTGTTCATTATTCAATAAATATATTATAAATGGTTATGATACTTAATGGTATTTTACATCTTATAAAACTGCATAAGTTCAATGTGTTTTCTATTACTATATTACATAATAAGCCATTTAATTAAATCAAAAGGGGAATTTTATTTATAACATTTTGGGTTATTATAATATTACACCCTTAAGAAAATTTTCCATGTAAATTTTCATTTCCCACACTAAAAAAGATGAGGGTAACTCTATTTCATCACTTCATCTAATTCCAACATCTCTTATTCTATCATTTGGGTTTTCCACAACACTTTTACTAGGTGCATTTTCCTATTTCATAAAAGTTTGTCTCTGTGATCTAGGACCCTCACCAAGAACTCTACATATGAGAGATCATTCTCCAATGGTACCACCTATATATTTAGTACATGTGAGTGGTTTGCTATTTAAATTCTCAAGAGAGATACATGGAATAAATCTTGTACATGAGATAGGATAGGTTGGATTTCAAGTTGGTATGCCCCTGCTTTGATGCGATTAAGGATCTCAAAGGGGGTGATGTATCTTAGAATAATATATCACTTATTCCAAAATCTCATAAATCTATTCCATGACGATATATAGAGGAATACCATGTGTCTAGAATCAAACTCTAAGACTAATCTATAATTGTTATTATAACTTTTCTGTTGACTTTAAGCATCCTTTATGTGATGTTGAATAGTCTTAACCATTTTCCCATTTCCTTGACCATTTCAGGAGCTAGTAGTTTTCGTTCTACAACGATAACTCAACATGAAGGTGTTCTTAACCTCTTCCCCTAAAGGTCTTCATAGAGGTCCATTTTCATGCTTGAGTGGAAACTGTTTTTGTAAGAGAACTCAACCAGTGGTTGATTTTAGTCCCATCCTTCTTTTAATTCCATATAATATGACCACAACATTTATTCCAATGTCTTAATAGTCCTCTAAAATTATACCATAGTTTGACGATAATAAGATTTACTAAAGTTTATCTTAATGTTTAGAGTATGTTGGAGACTTTTCCAAAACATGGAGGTGAATATTATATCCTGATAAAATACAATCGATAATAGTGCTCCATGATTCCTTACCACATCTCTGATATATATCTATGCAAGTTGATCAAGCGATAAATCCTCTCGCATTGAAATAAAGTTTGTTTTATTTGTATGAAAATCCAAAACAACCCATATAGAATTATATTCCCTATATTTCATTGGATTTCTGGTGAACATTTACAGGGTTATGTATTCCGATTTCCATATTGTAATGGGTAATGGTTGCATCATCCCCTTGTAATACTACCTTTAAACCCTTACATTCTGACATACTAGGAACTTTGATGTATATTAAACAATCTACTTCTTTATATTGTCCCACCAAAAGTGCTCTTAGAGATCTCAATACATCATTGTGGTTCCTAGGTGAATGGAGTCTATTGAACTTTGTGCATTATCAAACAATTCCTTCCTTAACTTAGTATTTAATGGTACACATAGTCATGAACCAAATCTCGTAACTCTTTCTTAATTAACACTAATCTCCGAGGATTTACATTTTTTATAGTTTCCACTTTCTTATAAATTCTAACATCATACCCTTGATAATCCTTTATACATTCCAAAAGAGACAGTTTAACAATCATTTGTGATAGGATTGATGGTGTTCCTTTCTTTATGATTCACATTTCCATCCTCTTTATGTATAAGTTGGTCAGGTCCCTCTAAATTATCACCAATGATAGAATGTATGAATCCTTTACACTTAAAAAATATTCCACTTTATTTACATTCCAAGGATGGTAGGGTATTCAACAATCATATTCCATTATCATATCAAATCATATTTTTTGGAACATATTAAGATATTTCTATGTGAATATATATTTGAGACGTTTGTGATCCATTATATTTCACATGTCTCCCCAAATAGACAATAACACTGTATTTTAATATAAAATATCAGTGCAACCAACTCCATATTATTCATTAGGTAACTCTATTTGTGAAATTTTTACTACATTGAATCATATGTTATGTCTTTGTGATTATACATTAACACACATATCAACACCTTCATCAAATATTTTATTATTTCCATGAATATCTCTCCAATTTTGGGTAATGTGAGAAGAGGTTTTGTGATAATCCTCCGTTTAGACTCCTTAAATCTCTCTTCACATTCACCATTCTAGGAAAACTTTTCTCCCTTATGAGTTATCTTGGTTAAAGGGTTTTAAAATCATGATAAACTACTCAAAAATTTATGATAATACCCAGCTAATCCATGGTAACAATGGATTTATATCACAAATGTTGGCCTTTTCCATCCTACAATTACATCTATATTTGAAGGGTCCAAGAATATCCCTTTCATTATGATGATATTTTCTAATAATGACACCTCCTTCAACCATAACTCACATTTTCTACACATAACATAAAGCTTCTCCTTTCGCAAGGTCTTTAGCAATGTAATTTTATACTCCTTGTGATCCTCATTTCTTTTGGTGTATCCTATAATATCATTTATAAAGACTACCAAAAATTTGTTAAGGTAATATTTAAAGAATCTAGTTAGCACATCGATGAATATTTCTGGAGTATTAGATATTCTGAAAGTAATCACTATGAACTCGTAGTACCCCTACCTTATATGAAAATAAATCTTGGGTATAACCTACTTCTCCACTCTACCTTAGTAATATCCAGACCACATATCAACCTTGGAGAAGTATTGTTCTCTACATAGCTGATAGAACAAGTCATCAATTCATGGAAGATGATACTTGTTCTCTATCATGATCTTTCTTATCTCATGATAATCAATGTAATGGCACATTGATTATCCTTATTCATTAAGAAGAGAAATAGTTCACACCATGTTGAATCACTTAGGAGTATGAACCCTTTATCTATATTATCTTGTAGTTGTATATTAGGCACTTCAAGTTCCACAACATAAATTTTATATGTATTCTTGGATAATGGTAACTTCCTAGGTATAATATAGATTGAAAATTTATTCTCTTGGTTATGTGGTAGACCGATTAATTCCTCAGGAAACACATCAGTGTGTTCCCTCACAATATGCATCTATTCAAGGATGATTCTATCCTTACAATCAATCATTTGATCTAGATACTCATGATGATAGGTAAATAATATCCATTGTTGAGAAGTTGGTGATAAATAAGATTTATCCCCCTTATTTCACTTGAACATGATCTAGGATTGATTAATTATATGTAGAGTGATTTCCATCTCATGGAAATTTATGTTGGCTCTATATAGGGAAAGAAAATCAATGCCTATAATTGAATCAAATTAAAAAAAAGGGAGTATGACATGGTTCTATGGAAATTTCACCCAATAAATTATGATAGGGGAGGAGTTATATAACCAGGATTAAATAATTTCCCGATTTTTTTGTTTTCATAGATAACTTCACTTCTATGCTATGTGGTGGTGTTTGAATAGTTCTAAAAAACTTTCATGATATTAAGGAAGGCATTGAACATGATAAAAGAAACTATAGTCTCTATTCATGAATAAATAACTATCTTACCTATAAACATTTCATTATTGGGATCCACCTAGATGGTTGTGATGGAAAAAGATTTTCCTTGCTACATTGGAGGTTGTTGGTTGTCTCAGAAAACCATTGTCTTAGTGAAATTATTTTCAAAGTTCCATGGTTCCCTGCCATTGAAGAAATGAATAATATGCTGAGGGTTGAAGGTAACATTACATTACTCCATATCATTAGTGGGTTTCTCCCATTGAAAATTTCTAGTTAGGTTCCCTTTCTTCACTTACCAAAATCATTTCCACATCCCCCTTAAGCACTTTTGGGGGTGTTTCTTTCTACAGCGTAAACAAGTTTGATTTTGAAATTTCATGGAACCATTAGATTTTTCTAAATAACTAAAATAATTGACCTCCACTTTATATTTCATATACCCATGATACCCTTGAGACAAATCTGTCTCCATTTCGTCTTTTAGAACACATTAGATAATTTCTTCATAGCTATCAAAGACTTAGATCACCATAGATTTTCATAGACAATGTTTTAGCCCACTAAATAACCTAACAACCATATATTCAGGGGTAATTAAGAATATGAAGGTGTATTATGAATGTTTTGTGATGTTTTCCTCATACACCCTGGTAGATATATTATATTTAATTCTTTAGGTTAGGGAAGTCCCATTCCATTTTAATATGGATAGTGGGAGAAACATATTTATCGAACAATATTTTCAAGAATTCCTTACACCCAATCACTTCAATATCTTCCCCATGATTCATATTATTGATCAAATTACACCATTGATCATATTATCAATCCATATGATAAATATAAAGTATAAAATTCTCTTGTTCAAAGCATTAAATTATGGAGAATATCTTCTCAATAGAGTTTATCCAGTGTTCCATGATTAAGGGATCAGATTATACATTAAAAGTTAGCGGCCTTTATCACGTAAAGGATTCAACTGATGCATGTTATTTCTTAAGGGGGTTGGGAAACTCATTCTGATCTACAATTCTATTCAAAACCTGAGTCAGTTGAGAGATTATTGTCATAGAGTTCACGATTCCTGCTCCCATTGGGTTGGACATCTCGTTGGGGTAGTCATCACATTGCACTTCACATTGATTTTTTACCTGATGCCTCATATTTTCAGAAATTTTATATAGTAAAAGAAAAATTAGGGAAGCGTATTTCTAATCTATTAAAAAATAAACTTGAATCTAATAACATTAATGGAGTGACATATAACTTATAATCATTTCCTTAACTTATTAATTTCTATGTTTCAATCTATGTAATTCATGATCTATTTCCTGACACATATTCTTATGAGAATTTTTTGGTCCCTTAATAATGGTTTATAATAGGATTTTGAATTTATCAAAGCATATCCCCTAGGAGTGTCAAACTAGATGTGTAGTAAGGCCCATTGTCATGTACCAGGTTACACTAAGTCAGATGTAACACACCTTATCAGTGTTGTTACCCTTAGGTACATATGTTCTAGAACCATACCCACCTATAGTATACATACATTGATTTATATTCTTGATAAACCACATACTCTATACTCACACAAATTTTGGGAGGTTTTCTTATACATATTCTTATTCATAAGGCTTTCTCAAGAGTTTTTCAAATCATAATCCAAAAAATAACTAATCTTTTCCTTTGATACCAACTATAAAAAACATTATCTTTACTAACAATTAATACATGATTTATTAAATAAAATTACACTTAATTAAACATGACTGATCAATAAATATAGTGTATTTTGGAATTAGGTACATTACATAACAATTCAAAACATAAAAACATCATCTTTATTGAAATCTTTCGTAACATTTTCACACTTATAGTTCTATCTGATAACGTGGGGACATACATAAAAAGGGGGTGATATATAAATCCTAATAATGGAATAAAAATGAAATAAGGTGATAAATGTTATAAAATAGTCATATCAATGTAGAATAAAAAATTATAAATCATAAACATGAACAGTGAGACATTATATAGCATGATAATCATAACATAGGAAATGTTTCAAAAACATAAAATACTGCATAATAAAAATAGTTCAAGTATAAATAATAAGAAATCACAATATAAAATATAAAATTAAGAAATAATGTTCACTCCCAATCCCAACATGACATATCATGTGACTAAAAATTACCTAATGCATTAGAGTGCCATATAATTCTGAGGGCACCAATCACTTTAATTTCATTCTCATGATTAAGTGTTCCTCATAGATCATACAACATGGAATCATTTTTCATCACATTTTATTCAAAAATAAAGGAATGTGGAATAAATACTTGTAATAAATCAATCAATTAAATATAAGTGAATAAAGATGACAACCTTTATAGGAATTAGGTATCAGTATTCCTTACACATTTTTCTAGCATGGAATCCCACAGTAAAATTTTGGCAGCATAATGAGGGCACATAAAAGTTAATGAGAGGAATTAATTGGAGAAAACGAGGTATATCACCATTTATAAATCATACAGTAAGTTTCAGGGGTGTGAAAAAAACACCCCAACAATAAGAATTGAAAATAAAAGGGCATACAATGAACATGATTCTTAAATAAAGGAGAGAAAGATATGATCCACTACTTGAGTGTGTGACTCCAAATGCTTTAGAGAAGATTCTTGAGCACTTGGGGGAACCTAGAAAGGACAATGTAGAGGGTAGATCCAATAAGTATGTTCTTCATGGAGTTTTAGTGAAGATAAATGAGATCATGGGTGGGTTTATATTGAAAATGATGGGAATTGTTTTATTATTTACGTTTTGGACTCTACATAATAAAATAACCAAAACCACCAACCATACCATGGTTTTTTGAAATGGTTTCTTCCAAATGGGAGTGGTTCTCATTATTTTATAAGGATAAGGACAGAAATTAATAAAATTACACCCTTGGTTCTGTGGAGTTGAGTCATACTCCTAATAAAATTATTTTCAAACAATAAAATATATTAATTTTTTGAGAGGATTCATAATTTATTTAAAAAATTAATAAAATAAACATAAAATTACATAATTTTAAAGGAAGATCTTGTATTTTTTCATTTAGTCCATTTATAGTATTTATATAATCACTTTTGGGTCATTATGATGTTAAAATACATATAATATATTTATATGATATTTAATTTTTACTCAAAAATTCAACTTTATCCAATAATTATGAAAATTTCCCAATTAGATAATTTATAAATTCAAATTCAAAGGAAATTATTCATTTTATCTATATAATTTTATAAATATGTTCTTATTCACTTTCAAAATTTTAATCAACATGTATTAAGAACTGTTGAGTTTTTTTCACAAAAATAGTTTTTGATCCCTTATAAAAATTACATTTTTCTACATAAAAATTATATGATCATTTATATTTAATCAAAATTATTAAATAATAATATTTTATTAAAATATTATTTATTTCATAAATCCATTAATTTATCAAAATAAAATCTTTATGTGAATTTGAATATTCCCCAAAAATACTATTTGTGTTTTGTTATATCTAAATAAAATACATTTATAAATTAAATATAATAGGGTTAAAATATATTCATTATTCTATAAAAAATAAATTACATACAAATAATACATGGGTATGGACACATATCAATTTAATACACCATAAAATGGCTTAAGAATAAGTTGCGCGATAGTGAGACTTTAATGGGGTGGTTCCACAAACATGGTTTGGGCTGTGATATCGATGATCTTGAACTTCTCCCGTAAATGGTTTTTCTTATACTTAATTTTGTGCATATCATATTAGGATTGGTAAGGGAAAAATCCAATTGATTCTATCTCCCTCACAAGCTCTAATAAATGGGCTTCATAAGGTATGATCTTTCTTGTTGATTCCATCACTTCCTTTGTCTGTGTCAATGGGATTTGTTAAAACCCTTTTATATTATTAATTTTATCACTATTCAATGGCTATATTATCAATGGTAATTATATTTAATGGTATTTTAATTCCAATATAACCAATAAATTTCATGTATTTTATATAAAAAAATTACATAATAATACATTTAATTAAATCCAACTGGGAATTTTATTTATAATTGGTCAGGACATTACACATTCAATTTTTTTGGGAATACGATAACATCACTTTGGGAGGTACATTAGGTTATGCAGTAATATATTTTAATGATACATATATAAAACCCCTTTTAAATGTAATATCATCAAATTATTTATCCTCGTGATATTTTATGTTTCATTTTATGTTATTACTATATGGGGATTAAGATTCAATGTTACCAAAGTGGTAATGATTTTAGATTACTATCTCATCGTTTATCAGTATTGATTATGATTATGATGATAAAAATTTGTAATCCATCTCAAAATAAAATAATTAATTCTCCCATCATATTTTTATTCAAGATATTTTTAGGTAATAGTTCAATTTTCCAACTCTTTGTTACGTAAAATAATTGAGAAAATGTTTTTGAGGAAATTTGATTGTATTTCTCCCTTTGGTCAGAAATCAATTTTCTACTAAAACTATTTTTTCTAAAAATGTTTTAAAAAATGCCTTATTGTTATCCTATGATATCCAAAAGTCATTTTTACCAATGTTTGACTTTTTAAAAAAATCCATTGAATGGAATCTTTATATCATTTTCCAAACAATTCATATTTTTCTTTTACCAAAAATTTGAAAACAATATTCATTTTAACATGTACAACACGATCAAATTTTTTCGACATCATCACCAATAATTTCTTAGAAGACAAATTTATATTTTTTCAGGTTATTTTAGAAAATACATATTTCAAAAAAAAATATGCTTTATTTTCGTGAACCAGAAATTATATTTTCCTCAACAAATGTTTTAAATTATTTTTTAAATATTACTTTATAATTTTTCATTATTATTTTCATGGAAAATGATTTTTAATATATATAATGTTTTAAAAAATTTATTTTAAAATAAAACTTATTTTCCTCAAGAAATGTCCCAAGTAATATTTCAAAAAAAACTCTATCTAATACGAAATTCGTTGAGGTTTATTATTCTTTACTAGGGATATGAACCAAGGATTCCATTATTAATATTTTTATGAATGGTTTATTAATATTAATTTTTTATGAATCATATATCATTTTATGGGTTATGATTTGATCAATGTATTATAATCTTGTGAAACACATGTGTATTTTTTTCATTATATGACTTGTGGGACCAATATCTGCCTCTGATGCATTGGGTAAATCTGTATATCTAATGATATTATTAGGGAAAAACTTAGTGGACTTGATCCACTATGGGAATAAGTAGTTTCATTATGCATAATAGGACATAGGTGTGTCTCAATCCACTATGGTAAATAGGTGTGTCTTGATCCACTATGGGAAACATGTATGTCTGGATCCACAATGGAAAATAGGTTCATCTCAATCCATAATGGAAAACTTGTGATTAGTCTTAATATATTATGTTGAAGGTACGAGTAGTTTACATGGAATATGAAATGGTTTTCTATATTTATTATGGTTCTATAATTTTATGAAACGTGTTTATGGTTCATGATTGATTTAGTATGATTTATCACCCTAATGGGCCATGTTTTATAAAATGATGATGTTTTATGCCATGAATCATGATTATGATCTATGAATGGTTGTGTATTAACGTCATAATTTATTTTCACGATCACATACACTTATGATTTATTAGCCTATTAGATTATCATAGATTGATATCTATTGTGTTTACTCTAATTGAGAATCTGATCTCACCATTACTTATGTTTCATTTTCAAAATTTTTTAAGAGAGAATTTATATAGGTTATATCTAATAAGAGTACTAAATGGGAAGATATTTTTTAAAAAAATGTAGATCTTTCACCAGAATAGAAGATTCAATTCCATGTTTCCAAATGCACTATACTATTATTGTCCTTCGGCATGTGCTCATGTAATTTCATGAATGTTAATCTAAAAGATTTAAATTCCATGTATACAAAGCCTGGGTCACTATATTTGGCATAAATGGAATCTTTTAGTTAACCTTTTAAAACATGGATGAAAAAACTCTACTGATATCCATAGGGATATTTCTAATGGTATGTATATGGATGTATCTAAGGATAAGTATAAGGATATTCAATGTATAGGGGAATTTGTTATAATTTTTTTAATTTATAGAGTCAGTGGTTTCCATGAAATTAAATTCTTATCTAGATAATATAGTTGGATGTTTCTCTAACACTTATTTAACTAGGGATAACAACCCTAAAACACAATATTGAGCTAGAATCGATCGGGAACTGGTACACAAAAACAATCCTTACTACACAACTTCTTTGACACTCCTGGAAGATATGATTTTTAGATTCACTAAATATTTACGAAACATTATAATGGATTTAAAATTTTTCTGACTATGATGACATCGGATAATCCAAAAGTGTGATAGATTAAAAAGAAGGTGTCATGATTTATACTACTTATAAATGATTTTCATGATTACTTGGTTTCCCATTACGAATAGAATTTTTCACACTATACTTTTTGGTTTTATTAAATGGAGAGAACCATAAGAAACTTGGTTAACATTGAATGTGATGGAATTTTTTTGACAATAAGTCAAATGGAAATATGACTAGATTGAAGGATTGTGTGATTATTCCCAATCAGCTATCATAGAACATGATTGGCAACATGAACCTTAACAAACTCTCAAACTCACCAAAGAAAGGAATGATAGAGTTTGATGATAGTTTAGGTAGTGGAGACCATGGATTAAAGATGATAAAGTTTCTTGTCTATCCAAAATGTGGGGAGAATCACTCAATGGAATGTCTTGGAGGAATGACAAGATATTTCAAGTGTGGAAAATAAGAACACAACCTATGTAATTTTAGCATAAAAATGAAAAGTACAGTTAATTCAATTGTTGAGAATAAAGGACTCCCTATGGTATAATAAATTTTTTAATGTTTAATTTTTGTAATATATGGGAATTATGAAAATATATGTCTACAGTAGAAATACCATGAAAACAATGAGAAAAGTTTTGTGGGTAATGGTTATATTGCTGACGATGAAGATACCACGAATGTCATATGAAATGAATTGTTAATGAATATGATGAGGAAGCCTAGTTAATTTTTTGAGAAAGAATTGGAAGTATTTAAGTATTTATATATTAGAATTAAAGGATTATGTTATATATAATTATTTTTTAATATATGTTTTTTAAGGCTCTAGAAGATTATTTTGAATGATTCTGATGGCCTAGAAAAGTGATTTAATGGAAATCTGATATTCATGGAAAATACATTATTAAAATAAATATAATCCTTAATATGTTCCTAATGTTGGAACAATGATATTGGTATATTAATGTAATTCATATTTATAAAGTAAATTAGACAGTTCCTCTAAACTAGAAACTGATTAATTATTTGTTGAAAAAGTGATTTATGTTAACTTAGATGATGTTTATATCATTATTAGATCTATCGAATTTATTCAATAATTTTATGTCTTATTAAAGGAATAATAAAATCTGGATGTTTTCATTTAGGTTTTATAGTAATTTAGTTTATTAATATGTTTAAATGAAAACACTATGAAGGTATTTACATGTTGGGTATATGGAAATTAGAGTTACTTCATGTTTTATAGGGGATTAATAATATGTTCATTTTGGAAATTTAGTGACATTATTTCTATTTTTTATTTTAATATATTAGAGTGGTTATAAGGCTAACCATTTATTAAATGATTTATGTTAAAATTTATATGAGGTTTTAGAGATTAACATATTACTTCACTATATTATGATTTCTCTATATCGGATAACCAGTTTTAACTTTTTTTAACTAAAGATAGACAAAATTAATTATCATTATAATTAGGGATCTTATGATCTATTAGTGCTTCAGGAATAAGAAATAAAACATCATTTAATAGAAGAATAAATTAAGTAAAAATTGATCAAGGCATAACCCATGTGTGATATTATGCATATGAAATGAAATGAAATTAAGTTAGTATTTATTCTCATGAAAATTATTCAACTTTTGAAAAATGATATTGAAACAGAAAATTTATCACAGTACCTTCATTTTTGATGAATCAAATCGCCCCAAAAATAATAAATGATTTATCATTTTTGGTTGTTATCTTTCTCTGGACCACCCACTTTATTATGATTAGTTATCCCTATCACTCTCTATATTTATTTATTTATTTATTTATTCAGTTTCAAGACCATCATTTCCATCCAATTTTCACCAATGAGAAAATATATATATGATTTACTTTAGGTAAAATATATGTTTTTAACTTTTCCTTTTTAAGGTATGTTTTATAATACATTTATATTTTGTGGGTTTTATGAATGAATTATTATATGTTTAACGATTCATGGCCAAGATGAATTTCAATGGTAAAATTAATTTTAAGCTGGTAGAATTTAACATCTTAAGCTTTTTTGATATATTTTTTCAAATAAATTTAATCCTCTAAATGTTTTTTTAATATAAAACACAAATTTGAGCTTACGTTTCATACAACACTGTGTTCATCTTATATTACACACCTAATCGAGTTTAAATGAATCTTAACATACTATAGAAGTATTATTATTTATTATATTATTTATCACCTAGCCATAAGAATAAAGGGAATGAATAGGAATAACTAAAATATTAAAATATTATTACACAAGTTTATATACTTAATTATTTGGTGACAAATTAATTAGAAGTAAAAATAAAAACATTTTGGTTATAAAAAGATATTTTTTGAAAAAATATTTTTATACCCAAAAATATTTTTACTTAAATAATTTAGAAAAATAATATATGGTGAATTATTTTAATGAAATTTATATCATAAATTTTCTGTATAATTTTCACTTTATATGTATTCTCAACTAGATAAAACAGCAAATCCACTTTTATGCTTAGAACTATATTTTCATAAAAATCAGTTTTGTTCCCCTTTTGAAAAACTTATATTAAAATATATTAACACTTATAAATATTTTATATGAAAAGATAAAATTCATTTTTAAAATAAAAATATAAAAATTATTTTAGGGTTAATTTTTTGTATTTTTCTAAAAAGTCTCATTTTTTGCTGAATAGAGAAAATATATAATTTAAATTGAAAACTCCTATTTTGTTAAATTTATTTATCATGTAAAATTATAATTAATTTTTTTAAAGTAAAATTAGATAAATTATATATATAAATATATATATTCATATTATTTATGTTATTTCTATCAATTTCATATTGATTTTTTATATTAAAATGTTCAAATCTTTAGGAAAATTTCATTTAAAACTGGATTTCTCATCATATATGTAGGATTAATTTTAAATTAAAATTTACAAATTATGTGAATTGAATTTATAAAAATGTATATTATATATTTAATCAGAATAATTTCTAATTTATATTAATTTAAACTAAATTTTTTACCAAAATAAATTATGAATGCAGTAAAAATTAATTACTATGATTAAGGTAAAAATGGGTTTACCGTGGGGGGGAGTTTAACTAAAAATATAAGTGTAAAAATGATCTATAAACCAATATAAAAACTATTCTATGTACATATTTATAATATTAAACCACAATGGTTTGATAATGGCCTATTTTTTTACCCTTGTGAGAAATGAAAATTGTTGGGGTGCTCAATTATTTTCAAAAATACCAAGTGTGCTCTTTGTCCCTTTTATAAAAGGACACCACCTCTACTCTCTTCTTCACACTATAAAACAATTTTGGTTTGGCCAAGACCTGAACAAATAAATTCCCAAATTCTCTACCCTAATACTATAATCCTTATTATGTGAATAAATCCAATAAATCAAGGCATTATTTCAAGCATAAAGAGGATACCCAAAAAAGATTTAACATTCAACCAAGATCATTTTTGTTTTATTTATTCCTCCACCCAATTTTATTATTATTTTACCAAGAGGATATAATAAAATAAGTATCTTAAATATATTGATATATTGTTATTCTATGTGAATAACCTAAAACAATCACCACTTACAAAAAATGGGTTATGAAGTCATCGTTCGTTTTTATGGAGGACAACTGCCTTATAAACCAATGTGTTTCATTATTTCATTAAAACCTCTCAAGGTTAGAAATAATGATTGATTTACAATTAATATATTATAATTATTATTTTATTATGATTTTTTAAATTTTTATATCTCACATAACTTCCTTCTTTGTATTTTTTAAGAATATGATAACGTCGCTTGTGGGTACAGTGGACAACCACCTCAAGATGTGATGTGATTTATTCATGATTTTAATGGAAGGTATTATGGATGTGTTTAATGAAAATATATTATATTTATGATATAAAAATGATTTTGGGATGATAATATGTCATTTAAATTTATTTACATCAATTTAACAAGAAATAGGAATCATCATTCATGTGTATGTACGACCTACTCTCTCCATGAACTGTATATTTCATTTTGTATCACTATGTTTTATGGATTATATAATTAATATATATGATATTTATATCATTTTTATAATTATTTATATGATAAAATCATGATCAATGTAAGACGACCAAAATAATAACAAATCAAAACATATAAGAAAAACAAAGTAGTTATTGCTTGAAACATAACTTTAACAAGGAATTATTAATAAACAAGTAATAAAAGGACATAAGAAAAAAAATATGAAATTATATATATGGATATTGTTCTTTAATAAATTTATAATAAATTTATATTTATTATACAGGATGTATGAACATGTAAAAATTAATTCAATACTTAAGGTAAGGGATTTCAAGTCTCTCTTTTATTTCTTCGAGACATATGTAAATTCACCACTCATTTTATTTGTGTGGTGTATAAGATACCCTAATGGCATGATATATCATGAATCCCATTATTTCAATGATATTTAAAGTTCATGTGATTTTATTATTTATTGGGTTTTATGATTCAAAATATTAACAAAGTTGTACAGTATTTTTGTATCAATTTTCTTTCTTTGAGACGTACATTATGTTATGCACCTATATTATTTCAAAGGGATTATATAAAAACCCAATGAAATGAAATATAATGAATTTATTTATCCCCATGAAATTTTGTGTTCCATTTTAGGTTATTCCTTCATGTTTCATATGATTCAAGGATACCAAAGTGGTAATGATTTTATATTACAATCTCATCATTTATCCGGATTATTTATGATTATATTTCTGATGATAAAATATTATGATCAATATCTTAGGAAACTCATGAATTTTCTTATCCTATAGTTTCTCATGATATTTTAGTGTAATTTTATCATTTTTACACTATTTGGTATATAAAATAATTGAGAAAATATTTTTAAGAATATATGACTTCATTTTCCCCTTCAATTATAAATCCCTTTTCTTCTAAAATCATGTTTTCTAAAAATGTTTTCAAGAATGTTTTATTATTCTGCTATAATTTTTAAAATACTTTTTTACACTTGTTTTAGTTTTAGAATTTTCTAAAAGGAATCTTCATTCCAATTTCAAAATAATTCATTTTTTTATTTTACTACAAATATGAGAAAGGTGTCACTGTTTTAATGTATACGACATGAAAAAACATTTACAACATCATAACCAATCATTTCTTAAAACAATACTTTATTTTTTTCATGGTTATTTCAAAATAATTTTTTTTAATTTTTTTTTCAAAATGTATTTTTATCGTGGAAATATATTTTCCTCGTAAAATGTTTTAAATGATTTATTAGATGTTCATTTATAATTTTTCCAATGTATTTTCAAATAAAATTATTTTATAATGTTTTATGTTTTAAAAAATTAATTTTCAAAGAAAAAATATTTTAGTTAAGAAATTTCCCAAGTGATTTTTAAAAATTATTTTCCATCTAAGATAACATTTTTTGATTTTAACTATAATTTAATAGGGATATCAAACAAGGATACCATTACTATTTTTTTAATGAAAGGGTTATTATAAAAAAAATGGTGATGAAACCTGTTTCATTTTATGGGTTACTATATAATGAATGTTTTATGATCTTATGAAGACATGTGTATGATTATCATTATATTGTAGGTGGTAACTATATCTCCCTCTAATTTATTAGGAAAATTTAATATCTATTGAGATAATGATGAGAAACAAGTCAATGGACTTGATACTCTATGGAAATTATGTGTGTCCTAATCCATAATGGGAAATAGGTATGTCTTAATCCACTATAGAAAATAGGTGTTTCCTGATCCACTATTAGAAATAAGTGTGTCCTAATCTATAATGGGAAACAAATGTGTCATAATCCACAATGGGATAAATCTAATAAGTTATGGTTCACTATATTGATGGTCTTGGTATTTTACCTTGACATATAAAATGGTTTTATATATTTATGATGGAACCACACTTTTATGAGATGGGACCATGGTTCATGATTTATTTATGATGATTTATCACCCTTATGGTTCATGTTTTTGTAAATGATAATGTTTTATGTCATGAATCATGATTATGATTTATGAAAGGTTGGGTATGAACTTTGTATATTATATTCCTGATCACATACACTTATTATTATCGTAGTATTTCATATGATCAAAGAGTGATATCTATTATTTTTACCACTACTGAGCATATAATATCACTCTTTATTTAGTTTTCTTTACCTGGGCTATGAATAAAGTTTATATATAGGGTATGTATTTGAATAGTACTAAATAGGATGATCTTTGTGGGAATCATTGAAGATATTTCACCAGATTAAAAGATTCCATTCCATGTTTCTAAAAGAACTAAAAAATTATTGTTCTTAGGGGTGTGTTTATGTAATGTAATGAATATTCATCTAATAAGATTTAATATCCTTGAATGTGAACTTGGGGTCTCTATATTTACCCTTACTGAGCATTTGAGATCATCCCTTATTATTTTTCCGTTTTCCTAGTTTATAAATAATATGTATCTATAAGGGTGTCATATGTGTAGAATTTTGTAAGAGATTTTTAATTACTATTATAAAATAAAAAATTATTGGTATAATGGGTTAAATTTTCAATTAATGGGAAAGATATAGGTTTGTTCATAAAACATTTTCCTAACCCTTTATAAAACTATAATCCTAAAAGGTATTAGGTATAAAAGGGACTCAGTATTATTTATTAATATTATAATTATATATGTTTATGTTTGTTTCTCATTAGTTAGTGTCAAATATAGTATGTTTAGAATATTTTTTATTACCAGATTTGAGAATGTGATTCTAAATTGGAACATATCATAATGGAAATGATATTTTTATTCTTTTTCAAATAAATTTTCTAAAGCCCTTATAAGGTGTTTTCTATAAAAATTAATATCCTTTAATTTTTATCATACCTAACTGGGTATATACCCTAATGATATTATCCACTTTATTTCTATGGAAGGATTATCACCATGTCTTGTAATAAATTTTATGAAACATTTTATTTCTTATAGATAAATGAATCTATGATGGAATTGTGAGTCTTTTCATATTTTTTTGGGAAAAAAATGTATGTTTTTCACTGTGTGATGGGTGGGCCCATAAATATTTATCCCTTCAATGTATTGATTAAAGTATTATTTCTGACAATATGACATTTAAAGGGGCTGGGGAGTGAACAAAATCCATGACTTTTATGTTATTATGGAGTAAACCAAATATACTATTGGACTATTCCATAATGTGATGATGTTATTTGTAGAGATCCAAGATACAAAAAATGATTTTCTATGTATATGTATATAATTCATGGTATTATAAATTTTTAGGTTATACCACACTCATATGTTATCTTTTCATGGATTTTGATAATTTATCACATGATTAAACATTTGTATACCTGATTTGGAATATTATGTTTAATTCCTTATTTCATGATTCATGATTAATTATCTATTTATTTATTAGGTATAATTTCTTTATCTTATTTTTTTACCATTCCAAAGTTTTTCTATCATTATCACTTATAATATTCAATTTATATCTCTTATCTTAGTCCCTTAATGATCATTTGAGCCCAACCTTTCTCATTTATCCATTCCTTAGGTAATGAAGATGAATAAAATATATAATATTTCTAGAATGGTATCAATATTGAAGATTATTTTTTGGATATATTTAATAATGATTATAAAATATGGTGGTTATGTATCTATTCTCTAAATAACTAAAATATATATGTATTTTGGTGTTATTTTCTATGATATGCAATAAATATTCACATAAAATTATGGAATATGTATATGTGGTATGGTTGCATAATCTCAATTTCTATCAAAGTAGAGTTTTGTAAAATTTTATGATTTTTTTATAAAGAATAAAAATATATAACTTGGTATTACATATGTTAAACAAAAGTGATGTGTAATGAACATATAATGTCATATATTAAAATGTTTCTATAATAATTTTCATCATATGAGGATTGATTTTCCTTTTATTTTGATTATTTAATCCAATTTTTTAGGATAGTCACTATAACCTTATTGGTTTTGTTCCATGGAATGAACTAGATGTAACCAAGTAGACAATGAGTTTAATAAACCATAAAAATATTTTACGAATGAGGAATATATTAGGATAGGCATTAGATTGAAAAATATCATATAAATTTTCATCTAAAACTCTCAATCTATGAATAATAAAATGAACCATGTCAAATACCCAAACATGATATGAATATAATAATATGAACCAAGTCAAACATAGCATAAATGAGATTATTAATTGTATAGTTCTCAAATGATGAAAATATTGTTTTACCAATTTTACATTTTGAAGGTGAAGTTGATTAATGGTGGACTCTCATTAATAATATGAGGAGAAATGAATAAACTGAATCCATCAAATCGGATGAGATTAAGATAATATTTTTTTAAAAAAATATTTTCTAAAACTCTTAGTAATAAAATGATAGATATCTACATTGGTTGGAGTAAAAGTATGATGAATCCATTGGTACCTACCAAGAAAACTTTTTGAGACATACAAGGTATTCTTATGGTTTTATCTTTGACCCTAAAATAAAAATTTATCATATATTTAATGTATTTAAACTAAGACTCTATATAACATTTGTTATAAATAAATTTTGTAGCTATGAATAATTTTTCTTATTTGACATCAATGTGGAAATTTAAATTGGAGATTCGAAATATTATTATATTTTTGGGAACAAGAAGATAAAAATGTAGTTTCATTGAATATAAAATAAAAACACATGGATAAAAGAAAATAAAAATTCTAACATGCCAAAAATGTAGAAATTAGAATGATGGGAATTGAATCAAAGGAAAAGGAAAATTATTCAAGTGTTGAATATTTAGTCAGTAATAACATCATTGTTGTAGATATATGAAGATTCCATCCAATAAAATAAATAATCTAAATTATTAACCTAACTTAGCACTCACACCTGAATGCCTCCATTATAAGGAGTTTGTAAACTTCTCTAACTAGTGTACCAGTGCATGGGTTGATTATGATAATTTATGTTATAATTTTTCAAATCCAAGGGAGAAAGGGAAAAATTCTAAAATGACAACTATTTATGTAGGTCACAGAAATAAAGTGGTGAATTTTAAACTCATAATATACACAAGAAATGAACATTATTTATTTTCTTTTGTTCCAATCACTCCATAATTCCTTTAAAGTTTTTAATTTGAATAAATTAAATAAAAAAATGACTAGATATTGAATTTTCATTGAAAAATCATAGTTGTATGATGTTTTCAACCCATGTCTACAACTCCACTTTCATATAATTTTATGGAAATTTACTTCTTGAAAATATTATTATCCTTCCATTATCCAAATTTAATGTAATTTATACTTGTATTATATCTCTCTACATAAGGACTATATTAGTTTACATGAAATTTATATCATATTTCATATCCCAAATCAAATCATGATCATTTATCAATATATGTATAATTATACACTTCCTAGGGAAATTAATTCCTATATATGTGTCTTATTACCCAAACATAAGGGGTATTTAGATCTAATAGTTTGGGATAATTTCAACATTGAAGATATGACTATTATGTTGGAATATTCCAATATCATTTCAGAATATTTTTCTACTCTTCTCCTAGATTGTGAGGTTATGTTTTAAATAGAACAAATACTGGGTGTTATGACAATATCAATGACTCCTTATAGAATGGATATCATTTAATTGGAGTAATTAAATAATAAGATATAATATAATTAGAATACGGGATTTATACTCCCAATTTCTTCCTGATGGGGTTCGCTAGTCTTAATTTTTTAAGATGAAATATAGATCAATCCATCTCAAAGTTTATTATTGTGAAAATAACAAGATCATGATCAAGAATAAGTATCTTATACCAAGTATTGATGGAATTTTCAATAAATTGGTTCTTAGTACTTCTAAATGATATAAATTCAATCTAGATATCATATTAATTGTGAAAATGTAGGATATATCCATGATAAATTTTCATATAAGTTATACATTCTATGAATTCACAGTGATACCATTATGACTTATAAATTCGCCTGATATCTACATGGATTTGATAGTTACAGTCTTTACATATTACCTTGATCAATTTTTGGTATTCTATTTATATTGTATTCCCATATATTACAATATAATCTAAGAGTTCTAAGATCATTTACGGATTGTAATGAAGGCCATGTTAAAAGATAATCAATATTTTAAATTTATTAAGTGAGGATTCTAGCTCCAAAAAGTATCATTCTTCAGTCATGTGATCACAGACACTGGTATATCTATGGATCCTTCAAAGACAGAGGAGATTGAATAATGTATTATAAAAATCATTATAACATATATCCATAGTTTTCATGGATTTTATGGATACTTTTTATTCTTTTTGATAAATTTCTTGGGATTATTAAATTCACTAACAAAGATAGGTTTAAAGGGAATCAAGTTCTTATAGAAAGTTGAATGTAAATAAAATTGAAAAGATAATAAGTTATGGTTATTCACTAGAAAATTTTTCACACTACCCTATAGTAAATAATGGTATGTGATATACAATCATCAATTAAATGAAGGATTGGTATCATTACTCGTGATAAATGAACTAGTTGAAGATTATTCCTAACATCAATTAAAGGTTAATGTTAAAATTTTCACATTCAGTAAATGGATTTATAAGTGGTAATGATTTAATTAATTACTTGGAGAAATTATCTCTAGGGTGAAATATACGAAATATATAGTGATAAAAATAGATTAAACAACATAAACACGCATAATCAAAATAAAAATACATCAAAGGATATGGTTGTAATTGATTAAGGACTATGACTACTCATTACATTACCACAATGTTAAGTCAAACAAGGTGGTTGGTACATTTTTTAGGAGGGATCAAGTTACCTCATAAATTATTATAATATAAAGATACCCAATACTTAATGATTTATAATGGAAGAACTTGGGAATCATAATGAATGTGGTGATATCCAATATATCCCAAATGAATACTCAACCATAAATCTATATAAATATTAATTATTTGGAGTATATATATCCACATTAGAATGTAATTAATATTATAGAGTTCATCCTTGATATTTATGTAATTATATGATTCAAGAATCTAATTTTCATCCCATAAATTACATAATTGAAGAATGAATTGTTGGATAATGCACATTTCTCATCATTCTCTATCCATCTTAGAAGATTGATGATGTATAGAGACCTCATGTAGAATTTACTATGAGACAATATAAAGGGAACGGTTGTAGAGTAAATATCTTGATTATTTATCTTCCAGAAAGTTAAGATAAAATGAAAACCTCTTAGGGGATGATGAAACTAATAACCATAACTATAAGGAAATGACAAAACATCACCATATATTTCATTATAAGTATTTCTAAAACCTCTAAAATAAATAATTCAATTTAGTTTAAATTTGTCCTCCTTATGATGTTAGTATATTTTATTACTATTCAGAAATACTTTTAACTTAATCAACATACCAAGATATCAATAAAGGAATTGGTAAGATATACTAATTTTCAATATGAAAGGACTATTAAAATTCTATAGGATATGTTCTTGTCCTGATTTATGGATGTTAAATGAAGTTGGGATAAATACCTTCCTTTGGTAGAGTTCTTAGGAAATTACTACTTCTATTTTAGAAAAACATTTTCTCCATATAAGGATTTTTATGGGAATATGTGTTGAAATAAAATATGCTGGGATGAATTATGAGAGCATAAACTTATGGGAACATATATTTCACAGGAAATATTAAATAATAACCAAACCATTCGACAATATATTAAATCATTACCAATTGGATAGAAGAGATTATTTGATAATCATTGATGAGAATTAAAATTTGAAGTTAGAGATACTTTATTCCATCAAATATCACTAAAATATAGGGTTATGAGATTCAAAAATAATAGAAAGTTAAGCCCTAGATACATTTTCCCCTATGAAATCATTGATTACATTAGGATGATAGTGTACCTCCTAATACACCATAGAACCTCCCACAAGTACATGATTATTTATATGTATCACTGTTGATTATGTACTTACATGATAATTCACATACACTAAACACATAGATTATATGAATTGACCCTGATATCCCTTATGAGGAACTAATGATAGATATCCTTGATCATGGGGAAAAATACTATGAGAAGGACCAGTTATCTCGTTATTATTCTCTAGAGGAATCATATGTTTTTAGAAGAAACAATGGAACTAAACTATTTAATGATATTAAATTACCCCCATTTTTTCATCATAGTAATCAAATTCCAATGGAGAAATTATTTAAAGGGATTTAAATTCAACAAACATCGATTTTAATACGTATTTAACTTTAAATAAATCTTCAATAATTAGTATCTTGTGATACAAAAATACCAAACTAAAATGGAAAATTTCTTATTTTATTATGTAATAATTTTACAATTCAAAATTAAATACATTATAAGATAAATTAATAAATCATAATTAGTGAAATTATTAATGGAATTAAACCAAAATTAAATTAGATTACTATAAGGCTTAAATTATCATAATTATGATATACCATGATAGTAATACCGCCAATGATAATTGTATAAAGAATAAAATATTTATAAATATGATAAAATTATTGAAAAATATATTAGAGGATAGTACAATGAAAAATAATTTTATAAATATAATTCCCTCTTAAATGAATAAATTACTTATTAGGCAATGTAGATATAGAAAACACATTCACTATTTTGATTATTTTGGACCATTATAAGCTATATATTATTAAATTTTAAATTCTACTAAGAATAGTAACCATTGATAGTTTATCCATTTTATTTTTATCCTAATGATCAATATATATTAATGGCTATGATAAAATACAATTGACACCGATGATAGAATTGGTGGCCATGACCAGTACGATCATACCCTATAAATCCCTTTTATCATATCTTCTAAGGGAGATGACATAACATGTCTTTTCCCTTGACCAAGGACAATATGTGATTCAATAACTAAAGTCTAAAAGATACCATTTTTTGGATAATTTTTAACTTATCATGATCATGATCCTAGCCATGTTCGTTAAACCACCCCCAAATAGTGTTACCATCACATAACTTACCCTTAGGCCGTATGCAAGTATAATAAGGGGTTACGTATCTAAACCCCAAAAGTACGAATTTTTATGTTAAATGAAATAATAATTATATTTAATTATTTTTATTATTACTTTATAAATATTTAATGAGTTCTATATAACTTTAATTTTGATACGATGAAATCAAAATTATTTATTTTTTGGAAATATATAAAATATTTCAATTAAAACACACTTTTTGATAATCTCAATACTTGTTGAAGTAAATTTTATTTTAATAAAATATTCTTTTTTAATAATATTTATTTAAATATAAATTATAATATAATTTAATAATGTGCGATGTTTTTTATAAAGGTCATAAACTTTGTAGTATCATAAAAACTAATATTTTTCATTAAATAAGGTTTTTTAATTAAAAAATTATAAATATCTTATTTATAAAATTATTTTGTTAAAATAAATATTATTAGAAGAATAATAATATTTAAATTTTTTACCGGAAATTTTTTCATAATTTTCATAGGTACATGATTTTTTTGTTAAAAATTAAATACGGTGAAAATAGGCAGTTTTTATTATAACATAATACTGGCCTAAAAGTAATTAAATAAATTTTATAAAATAGATACATTACAAAATAAATATTTCACCTTTAAAATAATTTTTAATTTAATTTATTGGTTTTATAATCCTTTAATAAATCCTCAATTACATATATTATATTTTGAATCAACTATTTATAAACATGACTCACTTCCACATCACCAAGGGTATTGTTTTAAAAAGTTTAGCTCTTTCCCTTAGAAAAGATTAAAAACCAATACTTTGGAAAAAAAATTGGAAAAACCCATGGGAGTTTTTGTGGTTTTTATTATTTTATCATATGGACTCCATAAACTATGTTTTGAAATTAATAACTAATCCCCCTCTTTTTTCATAAATACCCACTCATCTTCACTAAAACCCCATTGAGCATGAATTACTTCTTCATACCTCTCTTTAAATTCCTCCCAAGATTTTCCCATTCTCTTAGGAAGCTCCTCCCAAAATTTTTGAGTCTCTCTATTAATGTAATGGATCCTCTCCTCCTCCTATTTATTTTAGCACTTTCCTTGTATTATGCAATTGTTGTCTAATTTCTCATATCAGAATATGTTTTTACACATAAATTTTATTATTATTATTATTATGATTTATATTTAATGGTAAAACACCTTTTAGTCCCATTAAACTCTTTCTTGAGTCATTATGTACACCTATTATGTTGTCAAAATTATCTTACGATTTTCGAGGCCAAACAATTTTTTAGTGAATACCCATTCCCATTTCTACTCATGGGTATTCACCCAGATATAACTATCCTTCATGTATTGGGTACTTATGTTTATGTAACCCGTACTCTTTAATCTTGGTATTATATTCGATGAAATATTCTTCTGTTGTATGGTCTACGTGGAACACAAATCCATTAACACAATATTAATGTGATGAGTTTTCATAGAATTATATATCCCTATAATGAATTGGGAAATATTTTAATCTCATGAGATTACATTTATTGTGCATGGGAGGATATCCTAATCTCACTATTTAAAAGTGTCTTGGTTTTTATCCTTGACTTATTCTTACGATGTAATGTTTTATGTTGTTTCAACATTCCAATGTCTCATGAATGTTATTATCTTATATCATGATTTTATTTTTATGTTTATAATTTTCACCAATTTTATATCACATTGATATGCCTATTGGATAACATATAATAATTTTATCATGTTATTCTTTGATTATTCCCTTGCTGGGAATTATAGTTCACCCATTTCCTATGTACATCCTCATGTTATCCCACACTATTTTAGAAGATCAATGGATATTAAGGGTATATTTTGGAGTTTTAAATAATGTTTTATATCTCTATTTTATGTTATTATGTTATGTGTCTAATTTCACAAGGACACTAGGCCTATCAATATTTTGTTATTATAGTATGTGTTTCCATATGTAGCGACTCATGAATTATGGTGTACAAGAGATATGTGTTGTAATATTTGGTATCAGATAAAAGTATAGTTATTTTTTGAAATTAGGATTAGGAAGAGTTAGTGAAATCATTAGGAACAATCATAAACATAAGAAAACACCCTTAAATCTTGATAAAATATACAATAAGTGTTTTTAAGAACCCAAATCCATTTCTAGAGACTACTAGTGGATGTTTTTCTCACATAACTGTACTTAGGAGTAATAACCCAAAAAAAGGCTCATTGGGCATTTACTTGACTGTATCTTGGTGAATGGAGAAGAGGTCTTTCTACACACCTAGTTTGACACTTCTAGGGGATATGATTTCGTAAATTCACTAGTTCCTGGAAAACTATTATGAAGTTAAAATAATACATAAAATATTTCATGTTAGGAAATACTTTTTGGATAACTTAAATTGAACCCTATAAATTTATAGGTTATGGAATATATGTCATTTATGATATATAACTTGAATGATTATAGTTTTAGTTTAAGGTGTTTAGCAGTTTCAAAATTCTCACCCCTGATTTTTCATCCATTTTAGTCAATGGATGGGAATTCAAAGAACATAGTAAAAAAAAAATGTGATGATAAATGTAATGGATTCCCAATTTAGATTCCTATCTTTATGGGTAAAAAGTTGAAAACTTCTTGAAAATAATTTCAGAACAAAATCAGGTTTTGAAAAGAGACTTTAATCAGGGGAAAACCCAATGTTCCCCTAATTCAATGAAGTTTCAATTGGAATTTTTATTCCATAAATTCATTTTAATTTTAATGTATATTTAGATCCATTTATCATGAAAAAATATACCAAATCCATTGAAATGATCTTCCCAATCTTTCCAGTCTCTGAGAAATAGAAGGTAATTATAGATATTTATCATATGTAAAAATAAGATGATCAATGGAAGATGTTTATCAAAAAAAAAATCCAAAGGAATATATAAAAGTGAGGGAGTGGAATGAATTCTTTAAAATATTTTTTAATAAATATTTTCCACACACTGTCTAGCTTAAAATAGAGAGGTATTTTCATAGCCTCAAGAAAAATGATGACAAATCCATCCAGGTATACAAGGTAAACTCTATAAGTCTTCCACTATATGACTATAGATTTTTCATCTTCACAAAAATTAAAATTGACTACATATTGTTTGGGATAAATCCAAGTCTATGAAAATATTTAAGGATTTGGGAATTTTACAACTAATTGGAAATTGTCTTATATTCCTTCAAATTCAAAATAGTGATTAGTGAATCTCATGGGTCTCATGGGTGTAGATATACAAAGTGGATAGTAGATTTTAATTCTAGTGGTGTAATTGAAAAAACTCATGGAAGAAATATATTCTAGCATGCCGATTTCCAAATGTGTGGGAATAAGTTTCCTAGAATTTTCTGATGAGAATAAGGAAATTCATTATATATAAGAAAGAAGGGAGCCTATCTTGTGAATACTAATGGGTGAAACCAACAGATTTTGGAATAAAGTAACGATTCAGTTAACCCTCAACCAATTTTTCTAATGCTTCAACTGTATGGAACAAGGATACTATTTGTATTAATGAACTAAGACAAGGGTTATAGAGGATAACTAATACTGAAAACCTCTATGGCTTAGAGAACAAGGGTGAGATCATGCTATAAAAAATACTGATATGGATCCCAAAAATGTTGTGGTGATAGGTAAACTATTAATTAATTAAATAATAGTGAATATAATATTTTCTTAAAGTTTTATTAATTCTTTAATATCAAGAAAGTTCAATAGAACTATTTGAAAACCACGTCAAAAATAGTTGTGCAGTTATCTATGAAAACAAAAATTGGGGAAATTATTTCATCCCATGTATATAACATTACCCTTGTATATATTAATGGTTTTAACATCCCTAAAAACCTTATGATACTCCCTTAATCATAATTCAATGAAATTCTAGGTATGTATGGGATTTTCTTATTTAGATCTAGCATAAATTTCAAAGTAAAGGAAAACACCCTCTGTATCGAAAATCATCCACCAATTATATAAAATTTTAAGGTGGGGGACGACTATCCTTTGGTATTATCATCTCAAGAATGGATATTATTTCCTTATAATCATGAATATATAGATCAAATGATTAATACTTAGGAAAATTTCATCCTTTATGACATGCACATTGTAAGAGAATATGTTGATGTGTTTTTGGAAGAAGTTATGAGTATTGATCCTAGTCACGAGGTTGATTTCTTAATAAAAATTATACCTACATGTTTTCCAACATCCAAGACACTTTATATAATGTCCAATGTTGAACTTGGAGAGTATAATAACAAACTATTAGAGAATCTAGATAATGGTTTTATACAGCCAAGTGCTTCATCATGGGGTGCACTAGTCCTCTTCATCAAAAACTAAGATGGGTCAATGCAAATCTATATTGATTATCATGAGTTCAACAAGATCATGATAAAGAAAAATTATCATCTTCCATGGATTGATGAATTATTCAATCAGCTACATGGAGAATAATACTACTCTATAGTGGGTCTTGAGTTTGTATACTATCATGTAATAGTGATGGAGGATGATATCCCTGTGACTACTTTTTATACAGGATATGGGATTTAAAAGTTCATGGTGATGTCATTTGGACTCAATAATGCTCAAGATATATTCATGGACTTAGTGAATATATTATTTATGGATTACCTTGATTTTTTTAATAGTCATTATTGATGATATTATTATCAACACCAAAAGCCAGTAAGAACATGAGTATCATTTGAAAGTTACACTGAATTCCCTATAAAAGGAAAGTTTATTTGTGAAGTATAGTAAATATGAGTTTTGTATGGAGCAAGTATAATTTATATGGAATGCTATTACCTTAAAAGAGCTATTTAAGGATCCTTCATAAATAGAGGAAATTGAAAGATCACCTAACCCAATATTTATTACCAAAAAGCATAGATTCCTTAGACTACATGGGTATTATCATCAATTTATTGGAAGCATCTCATGATTTCCAATCCCACGAACAAAGATGACTCGAAAAGGAGTCATTGTTGAATGGATTGATGAATATGATGTGTTATTTAAAGATTTAAAGAAGAGGATAATAACTTCACCCATATTAGCATTACCCACTAGTGGGGAAGGATTTGGGATCTATAGTGATGTTCTTAAAAAGGGAATGGGTTTTTTACTCATGTGATTTTAATAAGTGATAGCTTATGCCTCTCACCACTTAATGATCCATGAGTAGAACTACCTAATGCTTGATCAGGGATTGGTTGTAGTGATATTTATGTTAGATATTTTGTGAAATTATCTAAATGGTTAAAGGTTTGAAATATATACAGATCATAAAAGCCTCATGTATATATTCACATGACTCAATATGTTCCAATGATGTTTGTTGGAGTTGTTCAAGGATTATTATTTTTTAATACCCTATAATTATGGAAGTGAAAAAAAGTGACCAATCCTATAAGTTCAGAAGAGTTATAGACCATATCCCTGATGAGGATTTAAAGGGATCCAATGTTCGTGGACATACAAAGGATGTACATAGAAATTAAAAAAGTCTCATCTTTAAATATTTGCTAAAATAACTTCGCAACCATCAATTCTTGAGAGGGCATGGAGGCCTAAAAAGATGATGAATATCTTCTGAAAAATGGTAGTTAATATTCTAGAGTTAACATAGATAAAATAGAGTAATACGTTTTGGAACACAGATATGTGTCCCATCAAAACCATAATTAAAGAGGGAACTTATGGATGACGTGCATATCCACTCCTTCTCTATTCTTCGGAGACTCACTAAGATGTATAGAGATTTGAAGAAAAACATTTTTTTGGATAACATAAAGAGGTAGATTTTATAATTTGTATCTTGATGCTTGGTATTCTGACATGTTAAAAATTCATGAGAAATTTCTAAGGCTATGATTTAATGATTTCCCATACCGATATGAAAATGGTGAGATATAACCAGGTACTTCATCATTGGACTCCCTATGAAATTTAGAGGAAAGAAAGGGTTTTTTATCTAGACCCTATAAATATTATATTTTATATTAAATAAAAAAATTAATATTTTTTTTAATATTACATTATATATCATTAATTATTTTTATAAAAATTATATTTTCATAAGAAGAAATCAAAATTTTATTTTTTGTGATATATTTATATACACACATACACACACTTAAAACACAATTTTTGATAATTTTAAGAATTTTTTAAATGAATTTTATTTTAATAAAATATCAATATTAAAAAATATTTATTTAAATATAAATCATAATATATTTTAATGAAGGCCCATGCTATTTTTATAGGGGTCAGAAAGTTGTTAGTGGGGTAAATACTATATTTTTCTTTAAATAGGCTTTCTTATTTAAAAGTGATAAATATTATATGTAGAGAATTTTTTTTATAAAATAATTTTTTTTTTCTGAAATAAGCTTGTCAAAAGAATCTAATGGATATTTTTTCATAATTTAATGTGGTTTTAAGAAATTTGATTAATTTTATAAATTCTTAATGAATCCTCAAAAAACTATATTATATTTCAATGTTTTAAAGTCAAGTCTTTATAAACATGACTCACTTCCACAACACTAAGAGTATTATTTTAATTATTTTGGATATATTTGTTATATAATATTGATTAAAATTAATATATATTGTATAAAACAAGGGGGAAAACCTGGGATGGTTTTGTGGTTTTGTTTATTTTATAATATAGATTCCAAATCTATGTTTATAAATTAATAAATAATTCCCCCACCAAATTTTAATATAAAGTTCAACCCAATGCCCCACTCTACTTCACAAAAAACGCATTTAGTATGAATTTTATATCTATCTCCCTCCCAAGGTTTTCCAAATCTCTTGAGAATATCCTCCTGAGATTTTATAAGTTCCCTCTCAAGGTAAGGGATCCTCTCTTCCTCATTTTTATTCAAGAAATTTCCTTGTATTATTCAATTGATTTTCTATTTATCATGTTGGAATGGGTTTTAAAACATACTTTTTTCTTACATTATGATTTGAAATTAATGATATACAACCTTTCACTCTCATTAAACCCTTAAATGAATCTTTATGTTTGCATATTATGCTACCAAAATTATCTTGCGCTTTTCCAAGGAAAATATTTGTGTAGTGAATACCCATTCAAATTTCTACTCAAGGTTATTCATATATAATGACCTATTCATCATTGTTGGGGAATTATATGTATTATTCCAACACTACTTAATCATTGGATTAAATTTTATGCAACTTTCACTTATATTGTATGATCTATGTGGCACAGACGTGAATATACATGATATAAATGTAACAAATGGACCCACAATTATATATCCCTCTAACGCATTGGATAATGTTTTTATCTCATGATATTCAATTTATGGTACACTTTAGGTTATCCTAAGCACACCATGATATGATGTCTTGATAGTTTTCCTAGACTTATAATTATGATGTCATATTTTAAATTTTTTTACATATTCCTATGTTTACTTGATTCCATCATCATACATCTTATTTCGATGTTCATGTTTATGATTATCACCCCTTTTAGGTCACCTTCATTGGTATTTTTAATAGCATGATTTACTTTTATCATGTTATGAATTGATTATTCTCTTATTAGCCTTTATAGCTCACTCCTTTCCTATGTATGCCCCCAATTTATCTCATGCTTTTTTAGAAGATCTTTGGATATTAAGGGCATGTTATGGAGTTTATATAATGTCATTGTATCCCTATTTAAACTAATTATGTCATGTATCTAATTTCACAAACACACCGGGCCTCTCGATATTTCATTATTTTATTATGGGTTTCCTTGTGTAATAAATCACGAATAATGGTTCATTAAAGATATGGGTTTTCATATATAGGATGAATGATTTTAGAGATATATTCAAGGATATATATAGGAATGTAATATGACTATTATATATATGGTTTTTTTATATAAAGTCCTTGAATATATGTTCATTTGTAATATTTTTATCCAATAAGTAAATTTAATTTGTGTAATTGTTGGTATGAAATTAAAAATAATATTATTAATATATAATAAAAAACTCTAGAATGAAATAAAAATATAATAATTGATTAAATTTTTTAATCATAAAACTATGAATTTTTATTTAGTATAATTTATTATTAATTTTGAATAATTTTTTGATGTTGTTAAAAATTTTGAAATATTATAATACCAATTTATTAAAGAAAGTGTGTTTTTAGAATATAAATAACTAAATTTTTTTATTTCATTTATGTTATTTAATGTAACAAATGAGATGATATTAAGTGAAATATGTCATTAAAATGTGAAATAATATTATGTGAAATATGTCTTTAAAAATAAATTTTACTATAGAAAGTGTTTTTTTATATATATTAGGTTTTCATTTGAAAGTTTAAATTATCATATTTAGAAATTTAATTAGATTAAATAGAGTAAAATATTTCAATTATTAAGAACAAATTAGGTATTGGGTTGAATTTAGTTTTTTAATATGTTACTAAGGTAAAAATTAGGTTTCCATGTTAAAGGTAAAGTGATGTTAAAGTATTAAATTATGGTGTAGTAGCCAATAATATATATAAAATTTACTAAAATTATAATTCATGAGATTTATTAGGACCCATTTCCATTATTTATCTACTTGTAATTCAATTTTCTTGTAAAATTACAACATTAAACCTTAGATAATCTATATTTGTGGAAATGTTACTCAAAAATCAACTATAAAATGATCAATCCTCAAACCCTCCAAAAACAATTTTTCCTTTAGTTTCCACTTTAATACCTCAGAAAATTCCCTCCTATAAAGGATTAGTATACTTATGTTTTTCGTTATAGTAAAGTGTCTTAAATGATTTATTCCACCATTTGTTTATGTACATGTCAAATTAACCCATTATAAATCTCATTATATAATTTTTTGATGTTATATCAATGTCATTATACCTGTATTAAAATGTTAATATCATTATATAACTCCAAATTTTAACTAATTCCTTTTTATAACATGTTCTTTTATGGGTCAGTTTAATCATCTACATAAATTATGTTATACTATATTCATTATTTAGGACATGAATGAGTATAAGAACATTAATAATTGTATTAAATGATATTAAGTATAATTTTTTATTAATATGGTTCTAGAATGGTGATGAAAAAATGAATGTTCATTATAATGAAACTTGTTGTTGTCATTAAATTACCTTAAACATGCTCAATGTGAATTATATTCTCCCAAATCAAACAAATACCTCTAGTAAAATTCAAATTGTATTAAAAAAACTAATAATAAAAATTTATTTCACTACCATGAATATTCTAGGTAAGATGATAATTTCATTATATAAAGAGGATCCACATCACCATTATGAAACTTATAAAAAACAATTAAAATTACTATCATTGGATAAGAAAAATAAATTATAAAATATATATATATAAATATATGAAATACATTATTTTAATTAAATATTATAAATTTTTAAAAAAAAAATTTGGCATCGAAATAAGTGTTTACTATGGTAATATTTATTATATATGAATTTAATGTTCCTTTTAGGAATTTAATAGAAAAGGTAAGGGTTTCTTTTCTACTGTCATTTTAAAATAAATATTGTTTATAAATAAATTTATATTTGGGGGGAATTACATATTATATCTCTCCAAACCCCCTTTTATTGTCTATAATTATGTTTATTTTTTGGTATTACATGTCATCATTCCATTTAACCTCCCATTAGTTTATGATCCAGCTAAAATAATTCTTATAAGTGGAAAAAATTTTATATTTTCTTTGTAGTCAGGAATCATTATCCTGCATGTCCATGATTTTCATATTATTTTATATATATCTTTATGCCTACTTTTATGATTTCTTTATTTCATTTTTATTGATATTTAATTTCTTTTATATAATTGTGAATGTAATATTTTAATTTTTTCCACATGATTACTTTCTCACAACATTTTTTGAAGTTTTATTTATAAAGCATTATTTATATGTTTTATAGTTATTTGAAGTAATTTTTTTTCATTATAATTATTTATATAATTTTTATAAAATAATTTACTTTTTGATTAAAAGTTATAAAAATTTATAGTATAGTTCCTATTTTGTAATGAAATTTTCTAATTCACTTATATGCATATTTTCATATATATCAATATTATTTAATGATTCTTATTATTAATTGGGAATATAATCTAATGATATCATCCAAATTATATATCTGGATGTCTTATGATCTTTTATTATGAAAATTTTCTTGAAATATGTTTCTTTATTATTTTTTATTTTATAAACGATGGAATTATGAATGTGTTCCTATTGATGTAGCATATATATAAAGTATTTTTAATTATGTGATTCGTAATCCTAGAATTATATATCCCCCCATTTCATTACATAAAAATTTATATCTCATGACATGAAATTTAAAGGGAATGGTGAGTTAGATAAATACAATATTGTTGGACTCCTCAAGTGTTAATCTTGTTTTAATGATCACAAATACTATTACTGTTAATTAATTTCAATAATAACTACACATCACGTTTTAATGATAAAAATCTTATGATATTAATTACTCTCTTTATTTCTTACAAGTCTTATGCATGATCACAAATCTCACATATATAATCAAGCCTTTATGTTTATGATTCATGTTCTCTTACTCTCTAATGATTAAACTTAATCCATATTCTGCATATTACTGTCTAAGTCCAAATACAAATATTTGACTACGTATGGACTCACCGTGAAGGAATCACCGTGACTCAGACACTGTGAAGAACTCACTGTGACCCAGACACCGTGAAGGACTCACCGTGACCCAGACACCTTGAAAGACTCATCGTGACCCAGACAGCGTGAAGGACTCACCGTGACCCAGACACCGTGAAGGACTCACCATGTCCTAGACACCATGAGGTACACACCGTGAAGCTCATACCATGAAGCTCATACCATAAAAATCATACCATGAAGCTCATACCATGAAGCTCATACTTTGAAGATCATACCGTGAAGCTCCTAGCGTGAAGCTCCTACCGTGAAGCACATACCGTGAAGCTGATACCGTGAAGCTCATACCGTGAAGCTCATAATGTGAACCAGATACCGTGAAGAAGACATTGTTTACATTATCATTGTGACACCATTTCTTAACTTTTTGTCAATATTATTTAAATAATTCTAATGGCCATATTTGAGGTTTTTAATGAAATTAATGTTATTTAATGATAGTTGTTGTCATATCAGGAAACGGTATCTCATACCTATGAAAAGGGAATCATTCCTACTGCCAGAATTTGAGGAATATAAGAATGATTGAGATTCAGAACACGTGTCAGCATTAAAGAAGAGGAAAAGATAGAAAAGTGTGACGAGCCAACAAGAAGAACTTACATACACCAGAGAGCACTGTGATGAACAAGAAGAACAATCCTAAGAAAGAAAGAGATTGCAAGACTTTCAAATAACTATCATGAATGAAATCCAATACTACTGAAGAACACACAACGAATCAAGTGATATTTCCCACTCATGTAGAAGACAAGCTATAACTACGACAATATTTTTTTTTAAAACAAGAGAAGGACTCAGAAGCATTCATGCTGACTCCAATTAGTCCAGAGCTGCATTGATAATCACTAGAGCATTCTAAACTCTTATTTGTTCTATCTAAGTGATTTATTTATTAACTTTCGAGCAGTGTGGTGTACTCTGTATATCTTATACACACACTGTCTCCTATACTGGACTGGAGGATATCAAATCCTCACTCCAAAACTCTTAACTCTTGTTTACCCATGTCTACTGTGGAAGAGGTCCTTGTGTGGTCTGGTCTTTGTTTTGTTTCCCACGAAGAATAGTTATAGAGGTCCCTTCGTGGCCTGGACCGTTTTGTAAATTGTTTTTAACCCCGATCCAGGGTGTGGATCAAATTTATATAAATTTTAGAGGACTAAGTCTCAGATTGAGACTGAACCTCTTGTTATATCTGCTATGCATATTTAGTTACGTTCAAAGTATACTACATATATCTTTTTTATTCTGCTGCTGTTACTTTGAAATACAAAAGTATTTTAAAGCTACTTTGATAGTTAATTTAGAAAGTGTTTACTCTTATTGTAAATCATTATGTTAGTTTCAAAAGTAATTTTGATCTTGTGGTTAAATTAACTGATACCTAATCTATATTTGAGAAGCTAAGTGAACATTTACAATCCGTATAAATTCACTATAGTTTAACTTGTTTTATAAGTTGGGGGATTTTAAATAGACAATATTTTAACAGAAATTTTAATTGGAACTCAATTCACCCCCTTCTGGAGTATCCACTCTGACCAAAATTTGGAATCAGAGGATTTGTTTTTGTTTAAGGATTTTTGAAATACTCTGTTTTTCATCTGTGATTTTAGTTGCATCTTTAAAGATCATAAATTTCTATTAGTTCAAAATTATATCTTTTTAAATTATCTTTCTAAAATCTAGTTATGGATAATAGACTAGAGTGTGCTGCTACTAATCGGCCACCTTTCTTCAATGGTACAAACTATGCTCAGTGGAAGCTTAAAATGAAAATTCATTTAGAAATTATGGGTTTCGATATATGGACTGCTATAGACTCTCAATATAAAATTACAGAAACTGAAAGAACAAATTGGGATGAACCTAAAAAGACTGCTTACAATAATAATTGTAAAGCTATGAATGCCCTGTATAGTGCTCTAGGAGATGAGGAGTTTAACAGAATTTCTGCTTGCAAAACTGATTTTGAAATTTGGGATACTTTGGGTGTTTCTCATGAGGGAACAACCAATGTTAAATAAATGAGATTAAATACTTATACTATTAAATATGATAATTCTAAAATGAAGACTGATGAACATATTTCTAATATGTATCTCAGGTTTAATGAGATAATCAATACAATGAATTCACTCGGAAAGGTTGTTCCAGCAAAGGAACAAATTATGAGATTCTTGAGATGTTTACCAGACTGATGGAGAGGCACATCTGTTTCAATCAGAGAGTCATGTGACATTTCTACTCTACCTGTCAAAGAACTCATTGGTATGCTTATGATGTATGAAGAAGAACTAAAGGTGAATAAAGAGGAAGATGATGAACCTCAGAAAAAATTTGTGGCTTTTAAGACTACTACTTTAATGAGTAAGGACAATGATAAACCTCAAATACAAACTAACAGTTCAACAAGTAAAAATTCAGACTCTGATAGTGATGCTGAAATGGATCAGATAGCCAGAAAGTTTAAGAAATTTTTTGGGAAGAATAATTTTTTCAGAAAATAAAATTAAAAAGGAAAGTATGAAAATAAGGGGCATTTGAAGAAGGATTGGAAAAATCCAGATAAAAGTGATAAAGTTGTTTTATAAGAGTGAAAAAGGAATGGACACATTAAAGCCGACTGCCCAAAGTTAAAATTCAAGAAGAAATATGATTACAAGGACACTAAGTACAAGAATGAAATGAAAGCAACGTGGAATGCTTCAGAAGGCAGCACAAGTGAATCTGAAATGTCTGATTCTGAAAGAAATCGTGCCAACATGTGTTTCATGACAAACACATCTGAGGTAACCTTAGATACTCATGTTTTAAATTATTATTATTCTGAAGATGTTGCAGAATTTGATTCTGATTCTGAAAACATGACTAATGAGGTATTATTTGAATACAGTAATATACTGGAAGAGACATGCAATGAACTTAAGGATAAAAACAAATCATTAAAGAAACATCATGCTCTCACTACTACTATTAAAACCAAAATTACTATTGAAAATGAGAAAAATTCCCAACTGTTAATGGAGAACACTGAAATGAAAATATCTAATGAGAAACTTAGGAAGGACTTAGAGAAGTTCACAAATGGAAAAGTTACACTAACTCAAATTCTAGGAATGAAAGTGGCACCAAAGTACACTACTCGAATAGGCTACAAACCTGGACAGAGACAACTTACTAAGAATATATTTATTCCTAAATCTGGACAGAATACTGCTAGTTCTAGTTCTGGACATTTATATGTTTCAACTTGTTATTCACATAGTTATAAATCAAATAGAGTTTATCTCTCAAAATCTTTTGATTCTGTAAATTATATGAGACCCATAAGAAATATTTGGGTGCCAAAAGCTTTGATGGCTAACCTTTATGGACCCAAGAAGATCGTGGTACCAAACTCATTTCCTATCTAAATCTGTTTTGTAGGAAACTTGTTTCAAGAGTTCCTACAAGAAGACATGGTATTTGGATAGGGGATGTTTAAGACATATGTCTGGGGATTACTCTTGCTTCAAGAGTTTAATAAAGGTTGATGGAGGTCATGTCAACTTTGGTGATAATTCAAAAGGTAACATCATCGGCCTAGGCCAAATTGGTAACACTGATTCAGTTTTAATTTCTAAAGTTTTATTTGTTGATGGACTTAAATATAATCTCTTAAGTATCTCTCAATTATGTGATGATGGTTTTTGAAACACCCGATACTTTTATGAGAAATATTTTTTTTATGTTATATAAATCATCAAAGGAATCTTTCACTACACACAACACTATCTTGGCTTCCATTACATGCAACTTCGGCCTTCCTCGATAGCTTGCGTCGTACGTAATACCGAGTTTCACTAAACAACGATATGCTATTAAAATATTATTAAAAATAGCTATTATATATTGTAATAATCACTTTTTGAAATTTTTTAAATTTCATCTTTCAAAATGGAATTCATTTTTGGATTCGGAATATCGAAATTATCTTATGGTGAAATTTTTGTATTTGTCTGAAAACTTTCAATTTTTGATGAATAGTGAAAACACTGGGTTACTATTTAAAAACCGACTTTTTATTTAAAAAATTATTTAATTTATTTAAATTTATTTTAGGTCAAAATTGATACATAATACTTATATAGGTTAAATTCAATTCATTGGAGTCATTTTATAATAATTTTACATATATAAAAATTTTGTTGAACTTTTCACCGTCTTTTACCCACCTCTTAGGAGAATTTTTAAACTCACATAAAATTTAATTTTACCGCTTCTGTGAGTGGAATTTCGAAAATCTGAGGGACATGATTAATATCAAGGAGTAAAATGTGGTTCAATGAGATGAAAATAATTTTTGATGAATAGTAACCTTTTAGTTTTTTTACCACGGTTAAAGGTAAATAGGGTAATTAAGGGTAAAAATGATATTATTATTACCCTAAAACATGTACTAATTCTATTGGATATGTTTAATTCGACCATAAAACAGCCTTAGGAATAAAATATGACCATTTAGGGCCACTTGGATTAGATTGAGACATTTATTATTAATTTATTTAAAGAAGGGATAAAATAGTTAAAATCAAAGTTTAATAATTTAATAATATTTAATATAGGGTTTTACATAAGATCAATTATACTATAAATATTCATTATAAATCTGAAAGGATTTCCTACATAATTTTATTTTATTTGAAATTTTTAGAGTTTAAATAATTTAATTAATTTATGACACAATGATGATACAGTAATTATATTATTAATGAAATATTGACATAATTGATGTTATAAATAACCAAATAAATGTAATTTGAGACTTTTTATGAATTCCAATAATTCTATATGTTAATATGACATGTTCTTACTGATTTAAGCAACTTTTCTCAGACTAATATTTCTGTTATGATTTTCACAAAAATCAATTACCAAACAGTGTCAAAATTGACATGAAATAGTTTCAAAAACAAATATTATATTATTAATTGTTATTTTATTCCTAAAAATCCAAGGTTCGGCCAAATTACATATATAAGGTTATATATATTAATAGTAAACAACATGGGGTTATTTAGGCTTTTTATAGTATGTTTATTAACCTTTTAGTGTAAGAAAACAAGAAGACATGGTAAAAGTTAAATTATCTAACTTAAAGTTAAATATAAATGATAAGGTTAAAATAGATACCTAAACTTGTCTAAATTCTATTTTATGAGAGTATTTCGACCCATACCTACCTTAGCTTCGCAATAAATCAATTTTGAGCTATTAAAAACCTAATATGACTTTATAATAAAATAATATTTTTAGTTTTTACAAAGGTGCCCCTCTCCTCCCTTAGAAAAGGGCACCACCTCCCTCTCTTCCTCACACCACTTTGAGCCTTAAAGATTAGACAACACATTCCAAATTCACTTATCCACTTCCCTAAAAACATCCTAGAGGTCTTGGTATTCTTCAAACACCAACTTTAGTTCCCTAAGAGGAGGTCTCAAAGAGGCGCTTCAAAGAAGAGGTAATGTCAGTTACCGATTCTTTCAACATTATTTCTTCTTCCACTTATTATTCTTTAGTTTTTTCATTATGAAGTAATAACATCAGTATCACTCATATACTGATATGTCATTATATGTATGAAACAACCCTATTTCACCATCTATCCATCCTATGGAAAATGAAATCAACACGTGTGCATATGTACGGAATACTGTCTCCACGCCGTGGTGTAATCTATATTCCACCACCACCTTACTTGGATGGGTATAATGGTGTAAATAATTACTATATATGATTATTTTAAAGTTATATTGATTCTGAAATAGTATACATACATTCTAATAAAATTCCACGATCATGGGAACGATATCATCGCTCATGCGTACGTACGGAATACCGTCTCCACGATGTGATGCGACTCGTTCTACATGATTTTCATTGCATAATGATTACATAAATGAATTGAGTGAATAAATATGATATTTATTACACTAATACCATTCTTTAAATTAGGTATCTATAACCTAAAAATAATAATAAAAATTTATTCGACAAAACACGCATAAAAACAAAAAGCAATAAACACCCGAATAACAAGTAACAATGAAATATTACTAATAAGATGCTAAGAATATGACCATATAAGATATCATAAAAATAAGTATGATTCAGGAATAATTTAATAACATTATCTAAATAATAATACAGGAGTTTTGGACACTTACGAAGCAAATCGGATCTAAGGTAAGAGAAAATCTCACAATCTCATTTTTATCTGAGATTGTTTATACTTCATAATTTACTGGGGAATATTTACATCCACATCCATGTTTCCTCAATATGAAATATTATTTCCATCCACCTAAAATTTTTTAAATCCAATTTTACCATTTGGTGAGTTTTTAGTAAAATATATGAAAGGAATCTTTTGTCGTTTTTCATATGAGGTACTTTTTTTGACTTTTCTGACATAAGTATGAGAATAATGTTTTTTTTAACTTATACGGCATGAATGAATTTTTAAAACATTATTTCCATGAAGCATCCTTTATAGGTTTTCAAGTTTATTTTTAATCAACTTATTTTAGTTTAAAATTGTATGACATATTAAGAAAGGAAAATTGTTTTTGAAGTAGAAAGGATATTTTCCTCAAGAATGGAGTTCAAGTGTTTTATCAAAATTATTTTCCATCTATGATAATATAGGGTTATATTTTTATCCCTATTTGTATACATTGATTTTATTATGTTATGATGGAATTATTTTTATGATGTCCTTTTATCTTATATCGATTATGTTATGATGGCATGATGTTTAAGATTCTCATTTTTATTACATGGGTTATGTTATTATGTATGGTTTATGATTTTATAGCACACATAAGAATGGTATCATTATGAGATGGGTGGGGCCTATATATCCCTCCAATGCATTGGGTAAATATTTATATCTCATGAGATAGACATGGCCAGAACGGTAGGTTAATCCGGTTCAGTGAAACAGGACTGAAACGAGGAGTGAACTCGGTTCAGAAATGGACTTTGTCCGATGTGATAGTCTTCGCTATGATTTTTTACTACTAAGAAATGATTCTCTATGTTTATGTCTGTATGAAACAATGTTTCATGTTTTAAGTTATGATTATTGGGATTAAATTTCACTTCTATGATTTATCCCATGTTATGAAATTATGATCTCTTTTGCAGGTTATGATTTCCCAAATGTTATGTTATTATGAATATAATGTGATTGATATTTCTTTTGTTTACCCTTACTGAGTATTTGAGCTCACCCTTTTGTATGTTTTCTTTCCCCATTTCAGGACGAAGGTTATTAAGTAGGATATGCCAAAAGTGACTCTAGATATGATGAAATAAATGGGAGACAACGTAGATGCTTTATGAACTAGTTGTTTATGTTTCCCAGTTTCTAAAGACTATATACCTATACGGTCCTTTCCTAGTTTTGTTATATATTGTAATAAGTGTGCTTCAATTCTGAAGTAATAATAATGTGTGTAAAGTATGGGTCATTATAGTTGGTATCAAAGGAAAGTTATAGTCAACCTTTGGAAACTAGGATCTGAAAGCCTTAGTAAGAACCCTAAGGGTAAGTCTAAGCATAGAACACAATCTTATTGTTTTAAAAATTTCCATGAACAACCTATGATAATACCTTAGGTGTTAAATTTTATTCTTGATTATGTGTTTTTCCTATTATAGTTAGTGTTGCGCACACTATTCTTCTTGGTTTTAGTCAATGGATGGAACCCGAAGGAACCGTGTTAATGCGGAATGCGACGGGAAATGCAATGATTGTCCTCCTTAGAATCCAAATGTTATGGGAGCTACAATGAAAAATCTTTTAGCCATGCTCACACATCTTTTTCAAGATATGAATCATGCATGACTTCCAAATGAGCAAAGGAAGGAGAAACATTCTGTTGAATCATTCATGAGGCAGCGTCCACCCTCATTTAGCGGGTCTACTGATCCATTAGTGGCTGAACAATGGATCAGTACCACTGAAAAGATATTTTCAGTTCTTCAATGTTCTGAACAAGATAAAGTCATCTTAGTAGTGTGTTGTTTGGATGGAGATGTGGATCAATGGTGTAAATTTATTAATAATACGAGGAAAAGGGGTGAAATTGAGTCTATGGAATGGGATGAGTTTGAGAACTTATTTTTTAATAAGTACTTCCCTCGTATTCTTCGAAAAAAGATGGAGAAGGAGTTTCTTGAACTGATGCAAAAGGATGATGAATCTGTTGGTACCTATGAAGAAAATTTTACAAGACTTGAAAGGTACGCTTTTGGTATTATTATCCAACCTAAGAGTAAGATCGATCAATTTTTTAGTGTCTTAAAACCAAGTCTTTTAAGGTCATTATCCGTAAGGGACTTCAATAGCTATGGGGAAATCATTTGATGTGCTCTCAAAGTATATATGGAGATTGGAGTAACCCATCAGTCATATGGGTTTGATAAGAAGAGGAAAATGGAATTCAAAGGAAAATCTATAGAGCACACTGAAAAGAAGATGAGTTTCCCATTATGCTCAAAGTGTGGAAAGAAACATGGAGGGAGTTGTCTAAAAGGGACAAGTAAATGTTTCAAATGTGGAAAGTAAGGTCATCGGGAAAATGAATGCCGCAATGATGGGAAGAATATGTCTAGTTATGTGAACAAAGAAAAGGTTACACAGAGTGCACCTCTTACACTTCAATGTTACAAGTGAAAGGAAATGGGTCATAATGCTAATCAATTCCCTAATCCAAGGTTTGTTGATGATGATCGACGTCAACAAACTCTTAAGGATAAAGGCAAAGTAATTCCACATGTATTTTCTATCAGCGATGTGGAGTACGATAACGAAGTGTTGAAAGGTACACTTATCATCCACTCTAAAGTAGAAAATGTTTTATTTGATTCTGGATCCACCCACTCTTTTATTTCTCAAGAATTCTCGAAGGGTTTCACCATATTACCTCAACAATTATATGTTGAGTTAGCTGTGATAGCCCCTAATGGCACAATAGTTGCATCAAAAGTTTATAATTCTTCTTTAATTGAAGTTTGTGGGAAAATGCTTCCGGCAAATCTTGTGATCCTTCCTGTCGTGGAATTTGATGCGATTCTTGGCATGGATTGGATTTCTCTATATGGATCTCATATCAATTGCCAACAAAGGGAAGTCACATTTCATATTCCAGATCAATCTATGATCATCTATCGATGCAAGGACGAACATAACCTTCCAGTGGAAATTTCATCCATCTTATGGGTCTTGATTCAACTAAATGAGGGTTAGTTATCTCAAATGGTTGGAGAGAAACTCATGATTAAGAATATTCCCATTGTACGGGAGTTTTATTATGTCTTTCCAGAGGAATTTTTGGGTCTTCCACCAAATTGTGAAGTCGAGTTTTTAATTGAACTCGTATCGGGTTATTTGCCTATTTCAAAGACACCTTATAGAATAGCCCCAATTGAGTTGCAGGAATTGAAGAAGAAACTCCAAGAAAATCTTGATAAGGGATTTATACACCCTAGTGCATCACCTTGGGGTGCACCTGTTCTATTTGTTAAAAAGAAAGATGGATCAATGAGACTCTACATTGATTATAGAGAACTTAAAAAGATCACTATCAAGAACAAATATCCTCTCCTGCGCATTGATGCCTTATTTGACCAACTATGCGGAGCTCAATACTTTTCCAAGATTGATCTTCATTATGGGTATCATCAATTAAGGGTCAAAAGGAAGGATATACCAAAGACGAATTTTTTTACAAGGTATGGACACTATGAATTTATAGTGATGCCATTTGGTCTTATTAATTCCCCTACTATCTTCATGGATATGATGAATAGAGTCTTTAGAGACTATCTTGATCAGTTTCTGGTAGTCTTTATAGACGACATTCTTGTCTATTCAAAGAGTAAGGAAGAACATGAAGATAACTTGAGAATTGTATTGAAGACCCTGAGAAAGGAGAATCTTTATGCCAAATTTACAAAGTGTGAATTTTGGCTTCAAAAAGTTGCATTTTTGGGTCACATAATATCAAAAGAGAGGATATCTGTGGATCCAGAAAAAACAAAGGTTATCGAAAGATGGTCGAGACCAACAAAAGTAACTGAGATCTTAATTTTTCTTGGTTTGGGTGGATATTATCGACGTTTTGTGAAAGGTTTTTCATGATTATCTAATCCAATCCCCATGTTGACTTGGATAGGAGTTATGTTTTTTTGGATGGAGGAATGTGAAGAGAATTTGAAGGTGTTAAAAAGAAGGTTATCCAGTGCACCTGTGCTCACACTGCCTTGTAGTGGAGAAAGGTCTGTGATCTACATTGATGCAACCAAGAAGGGATTGGGGTGTGTTCTCATGAAAAATGATATGGTGATAGCTTATGCCTCACGATAGTTAAAAATCCATGAGCAAAATTACCCAACTCATGATTTGGAGTTAGCTGCGGTAATCATTGAATTAAAGATTTAGAGGGATTATCTTTTTGGAGAAAGATGTGATATTTATACTGATCATAAAAGTATAAAGTATATTTCCACACAATAGGAGCTGAATATGCGCCAAAGAAGATGGTTGGAGCTGAATAAGGATTACGACTGCTCAATTTGTTACCACTCTGGGAAAGAAAACAAGGTGGTAGATGCATTAAGTTGAAAACACCATGCTAACTTATCCATGATGAGGATCACAAAAGATACAATATTTATGGATTTACAAAGGTTGGATCTTGGAATTATAATGGAAGTGGAAAAATCATATCTTTCTCAAATGAATGTTCAACCATATATACATGTGAAGATTAAGGAGGCCTAGAAAGAAGATGTAGAGTTACAATAGAAGGTGAGAAATGTTCCTGAATTCAACCTTGATTGTGATGGAATAATAAGGTTCCGTAATTGGGTTTGTGTTCTTCCCATATCAGAATTAAAGAATTAGTTTTTGGATAAGGCTCATAGTTCTTCATTCTCTATTCATCCTGGAAGCACTAAGATGTATAGGGACCTGAAAGAGTACTTCTGGTGGGATGTCATGAAAAAAGATGTTGTTGAATATGTCTCTCGATGCTTGGATTGTCAGCAAGTTAAAGCTGAGAGACAGATGTCTAAGGGGATGTTACAACCATTACCCACACCAGAATGGAAATGGGAAAACATCACTATGGACTTTATCACTGGACTTCCTAAAACATCCAAAGGAAATAATGCTATCTGGGTCATAGTTGATCTTCTTACAAAGTCGGCACACTTAATCGCTATTAGAGAGGATTTATCTCTGGATCATCTTGCCAGGATATATGTGAAGGAAGTGGTAAGATTGCATGGAGTACCACTTTCTATTATATTTGATCGGGATCCAAGGTTTACCTCAAAGTTCTGGCGAAGTCTTCAACATACTCTAGATACAGAGTTGAGTTTCAGCACTGCTTATCATCCTCAAACAGATGGTCAGTCTGAGAGGAAAATTGAAACTCTAGAAGATATGTTGAGTGCTTTTTCTATGGATTTCAAAGGTGGTTGGGATAAACACCTACCTTTGGGGAAATTTTCTCATAATAATAGCTTTCACTCCAGTATTCATATGGCTCCTTATGAATCTCTCTATGGAAATAAATGCAGGACTCCAACTTGCTAGGATGATGTTGGGGAAATAAAGCTATTAGGACATGATCTTGTTGATTAGATGGTAGAAAAGGTCAGATCTATTCAACAACACATAAGAGTAGCTCATAGTCGACAAAAAAGTTATGTCGATAACTGAAGAAAAGACCTAGAGTTTGAAGTGGGTGATAAATTGTTCTTACGAATATCACCTTGGAAGAGAGTAGTGAGATTTGGAAAGAAGGGAAAGCTGAGCCCTATGTATATCAGTCCTTTCGAAATACTGGATCGTGTTGGAAAGTTTTCTTACCGATTGGCGCTTCCACCGAATCTCCCTAAAGTTCACAATTTTTTCCATGTATCTCTCCTAACAAAGTACATACCTGATCCTTCACATGTACTCGACTCAGAAGTTGTACCGCTGGAGCAAGATATTTCTTATGAAGAAGAGTAGATAGAGATTCTGGATCATAGAGAAAAAGTCCTACGGAACAAGACCACTAGCTTAGTGAAGGTTTAATGGAGGAACCACCAATTAGAAGAAGCTACATGGGAGATTGAGGATATGATGAGGGAGAGGTATCCTCATCTGTTTGTTACAAAGTGACGAATTTTGAGGATGAAATTCATTTTAAGGGGGTAGAATGTAACACCCGCGACTTTTATGAGAAATATTTTGTTTTTATGTTATATAAATCATAAAAGGAATCTTTCACTACACACAACACTAGCTTGGCTTGTTTTACACGCAACTGCGGCCTTCCTCGATAGCTTGCGTCGTACGCAATGCCGAGTTTCACTAAACAACGATGTGCTATTAAAATTTTATTAAAACTAGACGTTATGAATAGTAATAACAACTTCTTGAAATTTTGTAAATTTCATCTTTCAAAATGGACTTCTTTTTTGGATTCGGAATATCGAAATTAGCGTATGGTTAAATTTTGGTATTTTTCTGAAAACATTCAATTTTTGATGAATAGTGGAAACACTGAGTTACTATTTAAAAACCGACTTTTTATTTAAATAATTATTTATTTTATTTAAATTTATTTTAGGTAAAAATTGATACATAATACCTATATAAGTTCAGTTGAACTTAATTTTACCACTTTAGTGAGTGGAATTTAGAAAATATGAGAGACACGGTTAATATCATGGACTAAAATGTGGTTCAATGAGATGAAAATAATTTTTGGTGAATAGTAACGTTTTACTTTTTTTACCACGGTTAAAAGTAAATAGGGTAATTAAGGGTAAAAATTATATTATTATTACCCTAACACATGTCCTAATTCTATTGGATAAGTGTAATTCGACCAAAAACAACCTTAGGAATAACATATGACCATTTAGGCCCACTTTGATTAGATTAGGACATTTATTTTTTATTTATTTAAAGAAAGGTTAAAATAGATAAAATCAAAGTTTAATAACTAAATAATTTTTAATATAAGGTTATACATAACATAAATTCAACTATAAATATTTATTAGAAAGATAAAACGATTACCAACATAATGGTATTTTAATTGTAATTTTAGAACTTTAAATAAGTTAATTTATTTATGACACAATAATGATGCAGTAATTATTTTATTAATGAAATATTGACATAATTGATGTTATAAATACCCAAATAAATGTAATTTGAGACTTTTTATGAATTCCAATAATTTTATATATTAAAATGAAATGTTATTATTGATTTAATTAACGTTTTTCGAACTAATATTTATGTTATGAGTTTCAAAAAAATCAATTACCAAATAGTGTCATAATTGGCATAAAATAGTTATTAAAACAAATATTATATTATTAATTGTTATTTTATTCATAAAAAATCTACGGTTCTGGAAAATGACTTATATAAGGTTATATATGTTAATAATAAACAACTTGGGGTTCGTTTGGCTTGTTATAGTAAGTTTATTAACCTTATAGTGTAAGAAAACAAGAAGACACAGTAAAAGGTAAATTATCTAACTTAAAGTTAAATCTAAATGATAAGGTTAAAATAGATACCAAAACTTGTCTAAATTCTACTGGATGAGAGGATTTAGACCCATCCGCACTTTAGATTCTAAATAAATCAATTTTATGCTATTAAAAACCGAATATGACTTTATAATAAAATAATATTTTTAGTTTTTCCAAAGGTTCCCCTCTCCTCCCTTATAAAAGGGAACCTCTTCCCTCTCTTCCTCAAACAACTTTGAGCCTTCAATCTCGGCCAAACCCTGCCAAATTATCTTCTCCACTTCCCTAGAAACATCCTAGAGGTCCTGGACTTCTTCAAAGACCAATTTTAGTGCCCTAAGAGGAGGTCTCAAAGAGGCGCTTCAAAGAAGAGGTAATGGCCGTTACCGATTCTTCCAACATTATTTCTTCTTCCACTTCTTTTTATTTAGTTGTTTAATTATGAAGTAATAACAGCAGTATCACTCATATAATTATATGTTATTATATGTATGAAACAACCCTATTTCACCATCTATCAATGCTATGGAAAACTAAATCACCGCGTGTGCGTACATACGGAATACCATCTCCACGCCGTGGTGTAATCTATTTTCCACCACCACCTTAATTGGATGGGTATAATGGTTTAAATAATAACTATATATGATTATTGCAAAGTGATATTGATTATGAAATATTATATACACACTCCAATACAATTCCATGTTCATGGGAACGACATCATCGCTCGTACGTACGTACGGAACACTCTCTCCACGATGTGATGCGACTCATTCTACATGATTTTCATTGCATAATGATTAAATAAATGAATTGAGTGAATAAATATGATATGTATTACACTAATACCATTATGTAAATTTGGTATCTATAACCTAAAAATAATAATAATAATTAATTCGAAAAAACACGCATAAGGAAAAAAAGCAATAAACACCTGAATACCAAGTAACAATGAAATATTACTAATAAGATGCTAAGAATATGAACATATATGATATCATAAAAATAAGTATGATTCTGGAATAATTCAATAACATTATCTAAATAATTATACAGGAGGTTTGGACATTTATGAAGCAAATCAGATATAAGGTAAGGGAAAATCTCACAATCTCATTTTTATATGAGATTGTTTATACTTCATAATTTACTGGGGAATATTTACATCAACCTCCATGTTGCCTCAATATGTAATATTATTTCCATCCACCTAAAATTTTTTAAATCCAATTTTACCTTTCAGTGAGTTTTTAGTAATAGATATGAATGGAATCTTTTGTCGTTTTTCATACGAGGTACTTTTTAACTTTTTCGACATAAGTTTGAGAAGAATGTTTTTAAACTTATACGGGATGAATGGATTTTTAAAACATTATTTCCAAGAATCTTCCATTACATATTTTCAAGTTTATTTTTAATGAACTTCTTTTAGTTTAAAATTTTATGACATATTAAGAATGGAAAATGTTTTTGAAGTAGAAAGGATATTTTCCTCAACAATGGAGTTCAAGTGTTTTATCAAAATTATTTTCCATCTAAGATAATATAGGGTTCTGTTTCTATCCTTTTTTTACTTTTATTTGATTATGTTATGATGGAATTATTTTTCTGATGTCCTTTTATCTTATATGGATTATGTTATGATGGAATGATGATTAAGATTCCCATTTTTGTTACATGGGTTATGTTATGATGTATGATTTATGATTTTGTGGCACACATAAGAATGGTATCATTATGAGATAGGTGGGACCTATATCTCCCTCCAATGCATTGAGTAAAGATTAAAATCTCATGAGATAGACATGGCTGGAACGACAGGTTAATCTGGTTCAGTGAAACAGGACAGAAATGAGAAGTGAACCCGGTTCAGAAATGGACTTTGTCCGCTAAGATAGTATTGACTATGAGTTTTGACTACTAAGAAATGATTTTTTATGGTTATGTGTGGATGACAAAAGGTTTCATGTTTTAAGTTATAATTATTGGGATTACATTTCACTACTATGATTTATCCCATGTTATGAAATTATGATCTCTTTTGTAGGTTATGATTTCCAAAATGTTGTGTTCTTTTGAAAATGATGTGATTGATATTTATTTTGTTTACCCTTACTGAGCATTTGAGCTCACCCATTTGTATGTTTTCATTCCCCAGGTCAGGAAGAAGGTTATTAAGTAGGATAGTCCAAAAGTGACTCTAGATATATTGAAATAAATGGGAGACAATGTAGATGCTTTATGAACCAGTTGTTTATGTTTCCCAGTTTCTAAAGACTATATACCTATACGGTCCTTTCCTAGTTTTGTTATATGTTGTGATAAGTGTGCTTCAATTCTGAAGTAATAACAATGTGTGTAATGTATTGGTCCTTATAGTTTTAATGTCAAATTTGAAAATGATTCTTGTAATGTTATTAATTCTAAAAATGTTTTAGTCTTTTCGGCTCTAAGAAATGAAAATGTTTATGCTGTTGATTTAAATTCCTTAGCTAAGAAAAATGTTACCTATTTAAATTCTTTTCATAAAGAGTCTTCGTTATGGCATAGGAGATTAGGACACTGCAATATACATTCACTTATAAAACTAACTAGGAAGATCATAGTTAGAGACCTACCTAAACTTGAGTTTCCAAATGACAAAGTTTGTAATCCCTGTCAAAAGGGAAAGAAACATAAAGTTTCTTTTAAATCAAAGAAAGAAGTTTCGACTTCTCAACCTCTCGAGTTGGTTCACATGGATTTGTTTGGACCATCTAGAGGTTATAGTTTAAATTTGAAGCACTATGTATATGTCCTAGTAGATGACATTTCTAGATATACTTGGGTATACTTCTTAGCTCACAAAAGTGAAGCTTGTTCTTACTTTGTTAAATACTCCAAATCTATAGAAAATCTTAGTGGACTTATGATTAAAACTCTAAGAAGAGATCATGGACATGAGTTTGAAAATCATGAATTTGATTCCTATTTCTCACACAATGGCAATTTTAATAACTTTTCTTATCCTTGTACACCACATCATAATGGTGTAGTAGGAAGAAGAAATAGAACCTTGCAAGAAATTGTTAGGACTATGGTTAATGAATATGACCTGCCTATTTACTTTTGGGTTGAAGCTGTGAATACAGCTTGTTATATTATGAATAGAGACTTAATTATAAATGTTCGTAAGAAGACCCCATATGAGTTGTGGAACAATAGAAAACCTAAAGATATTTACTTTAGAGTCTTTGGATACAAAGTTTTTATTCATAATACAGAAGCTAATTTGGATAAGTTTGCTTCTAAGAGTGATGAAGGGATCTTTTTAGGATATTCATTAACCAGAAAGGCTTATAGAGTTTTCAACAAATGAACCATTTGTGTGGAAGAATATGTTCACATAAAATTTGATGAAACTGATCCACATGAGCCTAAAACCTCTCTTGAAAATCTTGAAGAATATTTATCTATTCTGGACCTTAATGTCAAATCTAAAGAACTTTCTATAAAGACAACCAGTTCTAGACTTATTCCAGAATCTGCTACTAATGAACCCAAACCTATAGAAGAACCTGGAGTTTCTAGTCCTACCTTTACTAGATCAACTAGAATTCTAAAGAATCATCCTTTAGGTGCTGTTGAAGGAAATCTTGATAGAGGGACACAGACTAGAGCTTCTCTTAAAAATCAGGTTGAACATCAAGCCTTCTTGTCACATCTTGAACCTAAAAACATTGATGACGCTATTAAAGATGAATTTTGGGTAATTGATATGCAAGAAGAACTCAATCAATTTTAAAGAAATAATGTTTGGAATCTTATTGAAATACCTAAGGACACATTCACAATAGGCACTAAATGGGTGTTTAGAAATTAAGTAGATGAATCTGGAAACATAGTTAGAAATAAATCTATGCTAGTTGCACAAGGCTATAGTTAAGAATAAGGTATTGGCTATGAGGAGACTTTTTCTCCAGTAGCCAGATTAGAAGCTATTAGGATTTTACTTGCTTATGCTGCACATCTAAATTTCAAACTATATCAAATCGATGTCAAGGGTGAATTATTGAATTTATATATTGATGAGGATGTTTTTGTTTAACAACCACCTGGATTTCAAACCCTCATTTTCCAAATCATATTTTCAAATTAACGAAATCTTTATATAGTTTAAAGCAAGCTCCAAGAGCTTGGTATGACAGATTAAGTACTTTTATAATTTCTAATGGTTTTACAAATTTAATAGTTGATCCTAATATGTGTATAAAACGACTTTATAAAGATGTTTTATTTGTACAAATTTATGTAGATGATAATATTTTTGGATCTTCAAAAACTACATTATGTACCGATTTTTCTAAAATGATGCAAAATGAATTTGAAATGAGTTTAATGGGTGAACTTAAATTCTTTCTTGGATTAAAAATCATTCAAAATGATGATGGAATTATTTTAACTCAAAGTAAATATACTAGAGATCTTTTAAAACGTTTTGGATTTGATAGCACAAAGAGTCGTGACACACCCATGAGTACCACCTATAAGATGGATCTTGATTAAAATGGTAAATCTGTTGATCAAACCACTTATAGAGGAATTATTAGAAGTCTACTCTACCTGAATGCTAGCCGTCCTGATATTATATTTAGTGTGTGTTTGTGTGCTTTTTTTCAAGAAAACCCTAAATAGTCACATCTAAACGCTGAAAAAATAATTTTCAAATACCTCAAGAATACTCCCAATTTAGGATTGTTCTATCCCAAAAGACAATCACTTGAATTAGTCAGTTATTTTGATGCTGATTTTTCTGGATGTAAGTTAGATAGAAAAAGCACCTATAGAACATGTCACCTTTTAGGCAAGTCACAAGTATCATGGTGTAGTAAGAAACAAAATTTTGTTGCATTATCTATTGTAGACGCTGAATACATAGCTTCTGGTAGTTGTTGTGCATAAATTTTTTGGATGAAACACACATTACTAGACAATGGATATCAGTTCAGACATGTCATAATAAATTGTGACAACAAAAGTGCTATTAACATTTCTAATAATCCTATTTCTCATTCGAGGACAAAACATATTGATGTAAGACATCACTTTTCGAGGGATCATTATCAAAAAGGTGATATCACTTTGGAATTCATTAGTACTGAATATCAACTTGCTGACATATTCACTAAACCATTAAATTCTGAAAGATTAGACTATATCAAACATGATCTTGGTATGATTAATCATATGTAAATATCTGACTGATCTTAACATTTAATACATTACAATATTTTACCTTACAGTTTCATACTCACTGTGTTACAGTTACTGTTTCATGCTCACGGTCTGTCTACTCACTGTCTCACTGTGACTACACAGAAAGCTCACTGTCTCACAGTGATTACTATTAACTGTCTCACCGTGATGACTAGTTTTCATCACACCGTAAGGCCTACTCACGGTCTCACCGTGACAATTTATTTATATTCTTTTTTTAACCTGTATCTCGGTAATTTTTATTTCACCTTTATTTGGTTTCTCGCGTTTTTGTTTTTATGAAGTTTGACATTCCGAAATGATAAAACATAAGGGTTTCATTCAATTACATACCTGAACTCTCTCCTGAACCTTCTCTTCCCTCTCGCCCGAAGCTTCAGTGGATGCCAAGGATGAAGCGTCCATCATCACCTTTGTCTAAGAAGCGTCGCTCTAAGAAACAGAAGATGATACCGAGGATAGCTCTCGAAGGACCTCTAAACCCAAACCCGGTAATTCGTACTGTTGTACATGAAAAATATGTTTTCCCCGAATGTTTGTTGTCTAGAAAATCATTAGTTTTGAAAGTTTTAAGAGAACAAGGTTTTCTTGAATGGTTATCTGGACAGAATAGACCGATTTACCTGAGTCTGGTATCTCAATTCTAACAATATGTGAAGTTTTCCTTTGAGTTTGGAGAAATCTTTATACTGAAAAGCTGGATAAATAGTAAGAAGTTCTTTTTATCTTCGAGGCGGTGGGCTGCATTCCTAGGGATTCCACATGAAGGAGTTTGTGAAGATTACCAGAGAGAGCCTCCTCTAACAACCGACATCTTTGACCTGGAGAATGCTTTCAAAATCCTGACTGGAAATGGCACCAAGTGAAGGGCCATATCTCCAGAGTTAGATGTGGAGACTACACTTCTGTTCAAATTTGATCAGAATTTGATTAGCCCGAGAAAAGGAGATTTTGCTGTGATGAAGTATCAGGATGTGTTCCTGATTCACCTGTTAATGAAAGGCTATAAGATCAATCTTTGTATGTATGTTATCAACCATATCTGTCAGCTTATCAAAGTCACTTCCAAATCCACCTCCTTTTTTTACTCAAGGATGATTTCAGCTATGTTAGTTTCCGAAGGTATGGTTGGACCAAATGAAGAAAAGTTAGAGGACTTTGATTTCTGCATATCCATGCCTATCATCAGAAAAATGAAGATTAGCTGGAACCCCTGGAAGAAGCATATGGTTGAGGATAATGATCAAATCTATAAAAATTTTAAACCTCTTGACTATACAAGAATGCCTAAGAATCTATCTGATCCTGGTTTGGAACCAGATGAAGTGGCTGAGTTTTCAGAAGAAGGAGAAGAGGAAGTGACAGCTGAAGTGTCTCCTAGAGAAGAGGTTGAAATACCAAAAATGGAAAGAGCTCCTATTGAAAAAGAAAGGACTGTTGTCCATACTGTTATCCCTGCTAAAATACCTCAAGGAGAGGAAGTTGCTGTTAGTTTGAGAGAAGAGGAAGCTCCTGCTTCTAGTGCAGATGTCAATCCAGAAGATCATCCTAATGCTGCAAGAAATTTGGTTTATCCTGATTCAGAACAGCAAGAAACCTTAGAGGTAGATCATGTTGAAGAGGATCTTTCTATTGAAAAAGAATCAAGTATGGAAGCTTAACCAGTGGAACAATCAGTTCCTGAGATAATTGCCTCTACTATAGAGAGGATGGAAATTGCCTTTCAGCTAGCAAGGCAAGAGTTTGCTGAAGAGATTAGAGATGATCCTATGGATCTTGACCGTGTTCCTAGGCCTCAAGAATCTAAAAGGGAAGCACAATTTGAGGGGGAGGAACCTCAAAACCTTGAGATTATAGAAGCTAGATCTGTTGAAGCTTCTTAACCTTCTGTCTCATACTCTGTGCACACTCGATATGTTTTCCCAAGCTTTTATGATGTGAATGAGTCAGAGAAACTGTCTACAGCTAGAATGGATCTTTCTTCTCTATTTCAACTAATGCTTGTAGCCCATCCAGAACTAGAGCCCCATCCTGAATCTGAATCAGAATCTGAGTCTGAAGATGACTCTGAACCTCAACCAGAACTTGAACCACTACCTTTACCTACACCCTTACTCTAGAATCACTCCTTTGTGACTAAAGATGATCTGAAATTTTGTGGAGAAACTCTGTTAGCTGGAGTTGAGAAAATTGTCTCCACTCAACCTCGTCCAGTGACTCGGTTAAGTCAAGAAGATGCATCAATTATCTTGGAAAATATTATATTTCATATTCAACCAAAGATGATCTGAGAAATTCACGAAGTCAGACTTGAGAATAAGTTGTTGAGTGCTGATGTTTCAATTCTGAAAAATATGATAGCAAATTTGCAGAACGATTTATCTTTGAGATCAGAGCCTGCTCCTGTTTCTGCCCCTACACCAATTTATACATTTCCTGAGACATCTGATTCCCTCCTTTCTAGGGAAATTGTGTCTCAATTTCATCCATATCTACATTCTTTTGATGAGAAGATTGGAAAAAGACACACCACGATCCTAGAACGCATGAGGGAGCTTGTAGAAAATCTGAATAAGCTTACAGATGAATACACTGGATGCCTACAAAAAGTTTTGAAACATCTCAAAGTTCTAACCGAAGCTGTCAAGGCTTCACCTACTTCTGTTCAGACCTCCACATCTTCTTTGGATGATTCTCTGCTGAGATCTATAATCAAGGAAGAACTTCAGAGTGCCTTAAGTGGCTTGTATTTGTCTTCTTTGATATAAGTGGTAAAGAACAGTGATAGAGCATCAGACTTGGTTAGGATTCATTCTAAGATATCCAATGATGCTCAACAAGAGATCACCAAGAAAATATATTTGTATCTCTCCTGGATTTTCTCTAAAAGTGATATTACAGATCACTTTGGATATCTTTTGGAAAATTTTAGAATCCCTCCGCTGACTCAAGATTTTCAAGCTCAAGTTTAAAAACTTACAGAGTTCACCAGATTGTTAGAAAGATTTATTGAAACTAAGGATGATTTGGAAAAGGCTATCCAATATGGTGGGGAAAATCATTAATGATTTCATCAATATTCTAAAGACCTATCTTCATGTGCAGAGTACTGCTATGGTTGCTCCAGCTACTACACCCCTTTGACCTGGTCTACCTACCTTAGCCTCAACTACCATGACAGTTAGCCAAGCTCTTTCTCAGATCTGGCTAGTCATTCCTGACCAACCATAGCCTATATCTTCTACTCCTCACACTTTGGCTCCATATATTTTTGAAGGTCTACCCTTACCCTATTTATCTACAACATCTATGCCTTATTCTACTTCAGCACCAGCTCCTACTACTGATAAAGGAAAGGAAAAGATGGATCCTTGAAGAGTCCAGGTACTGTTTTCTTTTTGATGGTATGCCATTTCATGTTTACTATTTGTACTTCTCTTGTATGTTCTATTCTGAACCCTTTTTAATGAAAAATGCAGTGTTTTATTTCATTTTCTCTACTTTTTGATAATCCCAAAAGGGGGAGAAAAACTACAAGTATAAAATGGGGAGAAAAACTACAAGTGTCAGTAATATAATTCTTTTTTCTATTCTAATATGCTAGTTTTTTAATATTATATTTCATTTATATTTTGACAATACATGATTTGTGATCATCAAAAGGGGGAGATTTTTAGACTCCTCATGTGTTAAACATGTTTTAATGATCACAAATCCTATTACTATTAATTACTTTCAATAATAACTACACATCACATTTTAATGATAACAAATCTTATGATATTAATTACTCTCTTTATTTCTTATAAGTCTTATGCCTGACCACAAATCTCACATATATTATCAAGCCTTTATGGTTAGGATTCAATTTCTCTTACTCTCTAATGATTAAACATAATCCATATTCTGCATATTACTGTCTAAGTCCAAATACAGATATTTTTCTAAGTATGGACTCACCATGAAGGACACACCGTGACTCGGACACCGTGAAGGACTCACCGTGACACAGACACCGTGAAGGACTTACCATGACCTAGACACCGTGAAGGACTCACCGTGACCCAGACACCGTGAAGGACTCACCGTGACCCAAACACCGTGAGCTACACACCATGAAGCTCATACCGCAAAGCTCATACCGTGAAGCTCATACCGTGGAGCTCATACCGTGAAGCTCATACCATGCAACTCATACTGTGAAGCTCATACCGTGAAACAGATATCGTGAAGAAGACACCATTAAAATAACCACAGTGACACCATTTCTTAACATTTTGTCAATATTATTTAAATAATGCTAACAATCATATTTGATGTTTTTAATTCAATTAATGTTATTTAATGATAGTTTTTGGCATGTCAGGAAACCGTATCTCGTACCTATAAAAAGGGAATCATTCCTACTACCATAATTTGAGGAATATAAGAAAGATTGAGATGCAGTACACGTGCAAGCATGAAAGAAGAGGAAAAGCGAGAAAAGTGTGATGAGGCGACAAGAAGAACTTACATACACCTGAGAGCACTGTGCTGAACATGAAGAACAATCTCAAGCAAGAAAGAGATTGCAAGACTTTCCAAGAACTCTCATGAATGCAATCTAATACTACCGAAGAACACATGACGAATCAAGAGATATTTCTCACTCCTGTAGAAGACAAGCTGAACTATGACACTCTATTTTTTAACAGAAAAACCATAGAAGGACTCAAAAGTATACCTACAGAATCCAACGAGTCCAGAGCTACATTGATAATCACTAGAGCTTTCTAAACTCTTATCTGTTCTCTATAAGTGATTTATTTATTAAGTTTCGAGCAGTGTGGTGTACTCTATATATCTTATACACACACTGTCTCCTGTACTGAACTGAAGGATATCAAATCCTCACTCCAAAACTCTTAAATCTTTTTTACCCACGTCAACTGTGGAAGAGGTCCTTGTGTGGCCTGGTCTTTGTTTTGATTCCCATGAAGAACAGTGGTAGAGGTCCATGCATGGCCTGGACAGTTTTGTAAACTGTTGTTAAACCCGATCAAGGGTCTAATTCAAATTTATATAAATTTGAGAGGACTAAGTCTGGCTTGAGGCTGAACCTCTTGTTATATCTTCTTTTCATCTTTAGTTAAGTTCAAAATATAGTTCATATATCTTATTCATTCCCCTATTGTTACTTTGAAATACAAAACTATTATAAAGCTACTTTGATAGTTAAATTAGCATGTGTTTACAGTTATTGTAAATTAGTAGGTAAGTTTGAAAAGTTAGTTTGATCTTGTGGTAAAATTAACTGAGAACTAATCAATATTTGAGAAGCTAAGTGAACATTTACAATCTGTATAAATTCACTACATTTTAACTTGTTTGATAAATTGGGGGATTTTAAATAGACAATATTTTAACAGAAATTTTAATTGGAACTCAACTCACCCCCCTCTTGAGTATCCACTCTGGCCAACAATTATGTTTATATGAATGTGGAGTGAAGTCAATCCACTATGGAACTCTTTCCATAATGTGATGATGGTCTTGGAAATTATAGGCAACACAATAAATAATTTTCTATTATAATTTGTACAACAAATAATTATGATAAATTTATTTTCTATTCTATATTCATATTTAATTAATTTCAAGGATTATGATAATTATCCAATGATTCCACATTATTATTCCTCATTTCACATCTTCTGTTAAAATACTTATGTCATGAATCATGATTCATGATCTAGGTTTTATTGGGTATTGTTTCCTTATCTTATTATATCATACTACCCACCTATTTATCTCATTATCACCTATTATATTTGGTCAATATATCTTATTTTACCCCTTACTGAGCGACTATGCTCACTCATTCTTATGTTTCCATTCCCTAAGAAAAAAATAAGTTCAATTTTATATGATAAGTTTAGAATGGTATCATATGTAAAAATTATTATTTAGAGATATAAAAGATTATTTTTAAAATAAGTTAGTTATATATATAATATCCAAGTACACTAAACCTATATGTTATATGCTTTTAATTATTATGACATTTAATAAATATTCATGTAAAATGATGTAATAGGTATGTTTGTTATAGTTAAGTTTTCTAATTTTGAATTGATTGTATGAAGGAATAAAAGGTATAATGAATATGTTCTTATCTTAAAAAGTGACAGGTGTGATTAAATTTAAGTGATTTTAAATGGTATAATGTTACATTAAATATATCACTCCATAATAAAAAAAATTCAGTCCCCATTAAAATTTTATATATGAAAAAATATTTTAGTTTGTAGGTGGCACCCTATAGAGAAGGTTGGAAAATTTTAGTGTCTCTTTGATATTTTATTAATCCCAGAAATTCTTAATATTATAGCATACACATTTATTTTTATAATTATGAGTATTTTTGGATCATTCCATAAGAAGTGTCTATGATATTTTGGTTCTCTTCTAGATCAGCATTACATGTCACAATAAGATTTATCATGATAATATAGGTTCATAATTTGAGAAGATTAGTAAGATCATGACCTATGCTTAATGGAGTTCAAAATAAATTTTTAACTGAAATGTATGTATATAAGGATGATTAGGCTGACTAGAAAACCCGACATATCATGAAAAATTATTCTATGATATTTTTAAATGGAGGAATATCATGTTATGATGATGGAAAACAATCCATGATTGGGTGGATTTCATTATATTTTAAAACATAAAAATTATTTCAAATACATAGATATTGGAATTTATAATTTAAGTTTTATATAAACTCTCATGTATGGTCTTGTAGAAAAATCAATAGATGAAAAGTGGAATCATTGATGGGGAAAATTTTGAAATTAATTATCAATAGGTAATGTAAAGTGAGAAAAAAATGCTTCCCATACATTGAGTTGGATTGACACATCGGGGGAATAAATTATTTTATGTGGTGGTATATTGAAAATATATGTTTTGAAAAGGTATATTTAAGTATATGGTAAACATCCTTATTGATCAATTTTGATTATGTTAATTAATTTTATTGATAGTTTAATTTGTGTCTTCTAAATCTTTTATCTCTAATATTATGTAGTGAATGGATGTATAGAATGATGGGGTGGCCATTGTACCAATTGTGTTCACTTAATAAAAATTCCAATAAAATAATTTTTTATAGATTTTGGTTTGTCAATACACCATTGGTGTATAATCCTTGGTATAACCCTTAGTGGTGAAAATAGTATAATTTTTATGTGTATGTGTTCACATTATATAGCAAGATGCAATGAATGTATGTTGAGATTGATATGTTCAACATTTTCTCTCAAAAAATATAGACATGATCCATTGGAATTGTATAATAAATTCAAATCCTAATTCACCGCCACTCTTAAGATTTATGTGGGATGTTGTGGTTGCAAAACCATCCAATCCATTAATATAATTTTTTTCTAGAAAACAGTATCATGATATAAGAATTATATTATTAATAAATCATATATCTATACATAATCTAAATAACTAAATAAAAAAAGAAAATACTTAGTTCCAAGTCAAAATTTGTACCCAAAATTCCATATTTTCCAAATAAAGACATGTACACACTAAGAAAAGCCTCTTAAAAATGTCGTCAAATTCACACAAACCAAAACCAATTATAATATTGTATCAATTCACTTCTATGAATAATTTTAAAACCATTATGAAAATTTATCTTGTAATTCAACATAAAATCCAAACATATTTACCACAAAATTGGGAGTACGAGAACCCACTTACCTCAATCGTAACATTTGAGTTAAATAAACCTTAACTAACCAAGATATATCCATTATTCATCCTTTATACACCCTTAAACATAAAATCCCTAATTTAATTTATCCATATACGATATTTACTTCAAACATTCACCAGTTACGACTTCCACTAAGAAAAAAAGAATAATAACTATAATAGATGAGATCTGGGAGTTACATAACATAAAATGAACAATCTGATACCTTAATATCCAAGAGAAACACAATATGAGGAAAAAATACCCCAAAATTCCAATAAGTCACATGATTATGATAACCTCATATAAATTATAACAAAATGAGATAGATTTATTAATTTTCACAACAAAATTCAAATTTTGCAGTGCTATTTATGTGATGACACTATCCATTTGCATGGTTTGTTAGACTATGATGCATGCAATTACCCTTCACTAAAGACTCATGTAAAGGATATGTGTTTTGGCATAAAAATTTATTTTATTTCAGACACTTCAGACAATTTGTTTTGTTTCCTAATGTTTTGGAACGTGTTTTCATATTTTGGGAAGTGTTTGGAGGTATTTGGGGGTGAAGTTGCGGTCTTTTGATGGTTTTATAGACATATATAGGTTGGTGACTGTTTGGGTAACTATTTATTATTACCAGGTAATCATGTAAGATATTTATGACAATGAAAAAGAAAATTTATTTTCTAATGACGGTTTTGTGTTACTATTCATATCGATAATGCACATTTTATTTCTAATAAAAATAGAAATTCAAAATCCCATGTATGGTATCGAGGAACATGAAGTTGGGCCATGAATTCTTAAAAAAACACACTAAAATGTTCAACTTTCTCTAAACACTATTTACCCTCTTACAATTAGAACTGCATATGGGATAACCACTTCTTGTGAAAATTTATAAGGCTCTTAGGTGATTTTAATCCTTTCAATTCATCAACAATTTTAGGTAAGATGGTTTTTTATTCATTTTCAACTTCTTCTTAGTTCCCTATCATGATGGAGGTCAAATATAGTGTTTTTGTATTGTTGTATCATCAACTAATAGAAACACCCTACTAGATATTATGGGTTTGTCTCATAATTGATTTAGATGTTCAAATTTATTGGATTATATATTGTTTGTATCGACTTTAATGTAGAATTTATGATGGGTAAGAAACAATTTGTGATTTCTAATGTTTTATTTATTGATTATGAATTGAATATTTTGTATTTAGACTTAAATTAATATTTAATGTAGGAAAATTATTAGTTTATTGGATTTTATATTACTTCAACACCATTATTGAGGTGGGTGGATCATCAATTATTCTATTACGTGAAAATTACCTTATCTTGAATGTTATACTATAAACAAATAATTCAAAAAAATATGGAAATTTTGGAAAATTCTTCTAATTGAATTTCTATTTTTTATGAATATTTTTTGAAATATTTATATTGTTATTTTATGTGATTATTAAATCTAATTTCAAATTTTTTTAGTCTATATTATCTTGATAATCTCCACTTGTGTGTGGGGACCTCATTGGGAATGATGAATTTTGTTTTGGAAACTCCACTTGAGTGTGGGGGAATCATTATAATGCCCCAACGTGGACCACTCAACAGATACCCAAGTGAGGTTCACTACATGACCTCAGGTGCTCCTCCCCATATGTTAGGGGTTGTCAATTATCATCGAGGGACTAACTCGGTCACAAAGAAACAATTCCCCCTAAAATAAATCCCAAGTTCCATTCCCCAATATACTGAAAATTCGATATGATTTATTCATATAGAGGACATCCAAAACCCCATGGACAAAGAAACAAGGAGACAAACAGACCCATATAATCTGAAATATAAATTAATAGATCAATCTACATGATGAATGATACAAAACATAGCAACAAAAACATCATATAACAATGAAAAATTGTATCAAATATAAATAAATGACACACTATCCAATAATACAAACATTCAATTCTAATGAATTATTATAATAAAAAATCTTATGAATATAAAAAGCTTTTTCAGCTCTAAATGATACCTATACCCTGAGATTAAACTTTTAATTGTACCCTCATATATGGAATCCTATTTCATGTATATGGGTAGGGGTGACTCTAACGAACCAATAGGTATTTCCAAAGCCTCAATGATGCTACGTTTTGATGTGATCAAGTGAATGTGTGTGAAATATGTATACTTACATAGTTTTTTTCATTAAACAAACTCACCAATAAACATAACACACAATGACTATAGTGTCATAAAAGATAGATCATCATGTGATTACCCATACACTATGATACCCAACTCTACCGACTTCGACACCAAGAAGAAATAAATACATTCACCTAATATCATAACCAACCCTTTCTTAATGAAATTAGGTATGGTTCCAATTGTTATGATGTCCATCCCACACCTATATAATTTTGATGTGGCATCATATATACCTCAAAAAACCACCCAATGGAATAGATAATTTTCATACATCAAAAATAGCAAACCTACCCCTTCACACTCAAGGAAGATCCATTATATATCCATCATGTCAAACCATGACATTTCCACATGTGCATTCCTCAACCCAAGCCTCTAATGTAATGGTTCAATATGAACAGTGACCTAAATAAATAAAGGTAAGGTCCACAAGAAGAATGACCCATTTGTAAAAACTCAAGGGTGGTCACACTAAAAAATATGGAACCATTCCCATGGACATTAGGAAGTTCATAATCAAGAACTTACCAAACACAACAAACAGGGAACACTTCCCATCTCACAACTCAATAAATTGAAAATAGATCACTAGTCCTTCAGGATTTACTCCAAATCTCAAACCCATCACACTACTAAACTGAAACCTTATAGAGTCCAATATAATTTATCTAGATCAGCCATCACTTTGATACTCTAAAGAAATTTTTAAAATTTCAACCCACAAAACATGCATCTTCAGGAAATAAATTTCTTGTGGTATACATGCACAACACACCTTATAATTAATTAACATGCACACCTATAAATAACATTAATGGTCACAAATAAATCACACTATCTTTAATAAATAGGTAATTACCCACACATGGTAAAACCAAACAAAAAAATTCAATCCAATCCATTCTAGCTTCCTTTTAAAACCAAATCCAAATACAATTTCCAAAACCATTTAAAAAATATGTCACATGACACTTTACTCACACTAGTCCCATGACCCAAATCTCACAAAAACATCCTTTTGAAATCCCTCATCCATTCTTAAATACAAAATCAAAATATGTTCCCAAAATACTTACTTTCACCTAAAATTTCAGTTGATTCAAACCCCTATCAAAAATTCATTTTAAAATGAAAATCAATGTTTCTATTAAAAAAACCAAAATACTCCAAGAAAATATAATGAGCGGTACCATCATTTCTTTGAACATGGTGGAAATTGTAATTATTTATCTGGAAATATGGTCCATGTTTACAATTTGTCTAACATGATATTATTCCAACCTTATAAGGAAAATCACATAACACTAGAAATATGAATAAAGATAATACTAATGGGGAACATGAAAACAAAATATCCAATTTACCAAGAGACGTAGTAATTTAAAGTCCCATTACCTCAAATAGATCCATTTACTTTAATCCACTATCAAATCATCACTATCTAGGCTCAACTATGTACCCCCTCAACATCTGGCTTCTTATCTCTTCAATAAACATAATTACCTTAATTATTTCAAAAAATAAATTTAAAATACAAAATTTCCATAATATGAACCAAAACCATTCTCCAATCATATAGTTCCAAATTCTTGAAAAATAAGGTATGATCTACTTTAAATTCACCCATGAACCTAGGAAATACAAAACCCCCAAAGTATATCTTTTAATCAATGTTAAGTTTCATCCAAATTAACATGAAATCATAAAAAAATACTTGTAACCACATACCTTAATGATAAATATGAATGTAGTATTACATATAGACTCTCATGATATCCTCTAAGAGATGCATTTTAAATCCCCACCAAACATGATGATTTTTTTCATTCCCTTGTGAAATCATCCATCCAGAAAACCTAATGGTGGAATTATAAATCCTAAAACATGAGGGAGAGGAACAAGGGGGAGAGTGGATGATTTTCATGAAGAAATTCCATGAAACCAAATGGATATAATGAGAATGAATGGTAGAATAGGGGATAAGATCCCCTATCATCTAAACATTTGGGAGAAGAAATCCCAATGGGGTATCTAATATTGATACCCCCTTGTATTTTTTTAAAAAATGGAATGTATAGTTCTTGGTGAAAATTTATGTACAGAATTTGAATACCCTAAGGTATAAACCTATATTTCATTTTTATAAACATTCATGTCATGATCCATAACTCCACACAATGGATTTTTTACAGATTCTACTTCAATCAGCTCAAACACTATGGATTTCTGCTAAACCTTCTCAAACAATTGACCAACCACTGAAGATTTAAACCTTATACAAAAACATATTTTAAGTATTCTCAAATTCTTGGAATAGATATCAAAGTCGTGGATCCCAAAAAATGCCTCTACAAATAAAAAGTTAAAATTTCCTCAAGAATTTCCTTCCCATAAGGATATAGGTAATTAAAAACCAACCACCATATTACTTTTCATCCTCAAGAAGCCATAGTATCCCTCAAACCAGAGCTTATGACCTTATTTGATAATTAATTGTCTGGGAAATTAATTTGTTTTATCTTTTAATTCCCAACACACTTTCATTTCACTACTCTAGTCATCAATCCTAGATACACTGACATTCACCAAAATCCCTTTTCCAAATAATAAACCATGTAAATTGTGTCCTAAGATACACTTTTGTTGTAATTTTCACCTCACCATAGAAATTTATACACAAAAACACTAGTTTGTCCATCCCTAGCCAACTTTCCCCAAAAGCAGTATGCCCCAACTGCTAACGCACAACCACTCCACCCAAACGTGATTCCCTGTTTGATAAGTTATCACCACTAAATTAAACACCCACCCTGAGGTCCAACTCATACCTTAACCCATAGAACCATCTTTTCTTGCATAATCAATCATTGAAACCCAAAACGAATGAATTTAGTATGCTAAATCACATGATTCTCCCTCTAAATCATGAGATGACTCATTATTCAAACATGAATCTTGTTTCACCCCCCAAATCATGCCATGAACACACTAGATCCCAACATATATCCTTCCTAATGTTCCAATACTCACTCCAATAAACCAACAACCAATACCATCATAAAAATTATATCCATTTCCACATGTAATGACTGGATGGAACCATCCAACTAACACTTGAGCACCAAACAAGAAACACTGATTACTAAACATGAAGATAGTTCCAAACCACTCCTATCAATATCAAACATTAAAGTCTAGACACATGAATCATTCTAATCGTTATTGTTAACCCTAATATAATACTCTTATATCGATGGTGGACTCCACAAAATGGTTATTCCCACTATAGGAATCATCCCTAGAAACACAATTCAAGTGGTCAAAATAAAAAAAAACACCAAACCCACACTAATTGTCCAACCTATAAAATCATTAAAAACACATATCAAAGGTTCCAAACCCCAAACACTACAATGTACAAATGGATACTCAATACTAAAATAAAAACCCATGATCCATCTACAAGTGTCTCCCAAAAATATCAGTCTCACAATCCTACCATAATCGACTCCCTCAAAATAATAACAGAATACTCACAAAAGGAAAAACCAACCACATTGCCTCTCCCAATTGACCCTAATAGGATGAAGCAAACCATTATACATAGACACCAGCTTAAATTTCCGTCAACCAACTAATATAGTTCCAAACACTCTAAACAAACATAGAAGATTTAAAAAACATAACATACAAATCGATCAAACTATTCAATCATTGGGGTCAATCCCAGTCAAAAAACCAAATCCATGCAGACTGGTTTACATATGTATTTTTCACTCATTTTAAAAAACCATTAAAATCATTTTATACACACAAAAACTCATCCAAGGTTCTAAAACACCATTTTGAATCCAATAGTTTTTACTAAATAAATCACTAAATTAAATGTCCTAACCGGTACTCTTTCTGAAAAATGATACCTTTAAGAAAACTACTTTGAAATCAAATTTCATAGTATATTTTCCTTAATCTTCTTGAACCCGAAATATTAAAACCCATTATAAAAACATAAGATTCATGAGACATTTTAATAAAACGTACCTTTAAAAAAGTTTAAGGCACAACTTACGCCAAAAACTGATTTTTCATTAAAAACTATGTTTTATTCAAAAAAAATCCTAATAACATTTTTATATGGAAACCAAATAGGCATAGTAAGAAAAAAATAAAAACCATTCCACTTGTATCAATATTAATCTAATAAACCCTTAATATATGTTATAAGACATTATTTTTATTTTTATTTGATTAGATTAATAATGGGCTCTGATGAGGCATCATGTAAAATAATACCACCCATTGGATTATATACCATGATATTATTAATAATATATCAGTATTCATTAGTAACTCACTAGATCCCTAAGAAGCCTTAAGAATCATCCCAAGCCTCATCTATACCACACAATATTCTCAACTAAAACCAATGCCTCACACATCCAATAGTACATAATACTGATACCTGAACCCCTCAGAAACGCATGTTTCAAAAAATGTCATATTGGCCAAACATGACATTTGATCTACCTCTTGAGTCTTGAAAATATATCTTAAACTTTATCAACCATTGCCCCATCCAAAAATAAGATATAATACCATTTGGTAGAACCTTATCTTGGTCCTCTTGAATGATGCCCCAGGGGGGGTCCCCACATGAACTCAATCATGACTCCCCATATGACACAGGATTACGACTAGTGATAAGAGCCTAAAATAGTCTTGGGTTGACAATTATATATAAAGCAAATCTATCAGAGCATTCCCAAATCCACCAGAAGATCATCAATACTTTTCTATACCACGAACACCCCAAACCCTACAGGCAAAGAAACATGGATCCAAATGGTCTCCTGATGTAAAAAATACAAATTAGTAAATCAATCTAGATGAAAAATCAATCAAAAAGATCAACAACAACATATGTAAATGATAAAATAAATCAAAGATAAATAAATGGATCAATATACTACACTACTCACATAACGTCTTATCAAATATTAAGCCTCCACAATCAAAAAAATCTAAACCGCATATCTTGCTCTAAACGATTCATGTGTTATAAGAGAAAATGGACATGTTTACCCATATACATCAGAACCCATGTTGTGTACATGGCTAGGTTGTTAGTCCAAAAACCCTAAAGTGTCCTTAAATCTTCAATGATACTAAGTGTTGATGTGATCAGGTGGATCTACATGTAACACACACACACACTCAGACATATATATTTAAATAGTATCTATGAAATGTGTCCACCTAGAAACATTGCACATAATGTTCATACAATCATACAAGTCATCCCATAATGTGCTTACCGGGCCACTATGACCCCCAAACCTACCTACTTCAGATCCATTCCAAAAGAATAAAATTCACCTAATACCATAACACAAAATGTACCCAAAGACATAGGGTAGGGTGTCAACCACAATGATTTCAAGCCTGAACCTAGTGAATCTAGGTGGAGAATCATCCAATCCTCAACCCACTACCTGAATGAATATGACATACTCATATGTCAATCTTCCTCAACCCGTCCATTATCACTCAATGGACTCCTTTCATATGGGATTCATGTAAAAAAACAACCCATCCCCCATGGTGGTCCTCCAAAAAAGTTTTTTTAGGTATGTTCCAACAAGAACACAGACGAAAGCCTCTTAAAGAAAGGTACAAGAGAACATAACCCCTTACCCACCAACTAAATAGAGGTCATGATTAAGCACACTGACCCATCCTCATAGTCTCTAGGATAGTCATAATCAAATACATGTTTGGATATAACAAAACAGGAATGAATCCAATCTCAAAGATCACAAACTCTCTATTAGGGAAAAAGTCCCTCAAGACCAAGTCCTACATGTCGAACTCATCACACTACTAATCACATCACATTATAGGTCCCATAACATACAGAGAACAACAATTAAATTAATACCACGAGAAAATTTCTCATAGGTAAATCCACTCAATATGAATCATTAGGAATGAATGTTTTCAATGGCTATATGCACAACATGAATCATCATACATCAACATTCACACTAGGAACCCAATTCAATGGTAACATAGAAAAGACACGTGATTTATAAAAATAAAACATTGACCAAACATAGTAAAATATTCCTAAAAATTATAATCCAATCCCTTCCATATTACTTTAGAACCCCAAGTAAAATTCCATTTACAAACCCTTTCAAAAATACATCACACACCACTTTACTCACACAAGTCCCTTGGACCAAACCCCACTAAAACTACCTTTTGAAAACCCCTCATATGTTTTGAACTACGATTTCAAATCCCTCTCCCACCACACCTATTTTCCACTAAAATTTCACTCAAGTACAACTAATTTAAAAATATAATATAAAAAATGAAATTATTTTTTTCTTTCAAAGACCAACGCATGCCTCCAAAAAAACCATAAAGAGGTCCGCTAGAACTCGTTCAACCAAGGAGACATCATCAAACTCTTTACCATGATATACCATTCAATTTGAATGTTATGATGACATGAGATTATCCCATAATTATGATGAAACTCCCAAAAGACAAATAATATATAATAAGATAATACTAATGAGCCACATGAATATAAAATAACAAATTAATCTGGATATGTTGTAAGGTCAAGGAAACATACCTTAAAAAAATCAATTTACATTAATCCACCACCCGAACACCAATACCTAGGATAGTCCAAGAATCAACACAAATCTCTTGAACCAATTTCATGAATAAACTCATTTATAATAATTAATTAAAAAATTATAGTCAAAATCTCAACTTGGAATAATAGACATCAAACTCACCGGTTAGTCTTGCATCATTGAAATCATGAGTACCAAGGTGTTTCCCACTATTGAAGGATCTCAAAAACTAGGGAAAAAAAAGAACTAAAGTATATATTCAAATCAAACTTCAATATCATACAAATTTACTATAAATTCTTAAAAAATAAACAAAACCACATACTATATGAAAAATGAGATATGTTTTCTTGAATACACCCACTCTATACATCCTCTATGAGAATCATATGAAATCCACCCCCTAAGAATGATGATTTTTACATGATCTAGAAAAACCATCCATCCCTAAACCCAAACACTTGAATAATAAATTAGAATAAATGAGGGATATGAACAATGGGATTAAGGGAGGAGATCCTAACTAGGATTTGTGTCATGGATCGAATCAGGTCGCCATCAAAACCGGCACCAATTCAGCCCATGACAAAGAGCAAAGGGCATTCTTGATCCCCAAATGATGGAACAAGAGACTGGGTATCATAAAATGAAACCGAGTAATGATTTACCCAAAGTTATAAACATAAAATAAAAAATAGAACTAAGAAACGAAATCTGGATTTTTCAAACCAAAAAAGCTTTTACTAAAATCCATAACTGAATTACACAATTTTAAATAGTGTATAAAGACCATTACGAAGGAAAAAACCATGAAAATACAGCCCAATAACCTCCACATGGAAAGAGGCACCTCACTCTGTCCATCTCCATAATATCACATCACAAAGGACCACTAAACCCGAACCATTGGCACAAAAGTTGTACCCAGACAAGGGAAAAAATAACCAATACTACTTAAACCCAAAGGTGTAAGTACGGTGTAATCCAAATCCAATTATAATACCACCACTAAGATATTCAATGTGATAAACATTCAAAGATGAAAATCATGCAAGTTTTCATTACATGAAGTGCGGGTAACAATTTTCTAAAAAGATGAATCTTTAAATAAAATAGGTTTCAAGTGGGCTACTTTAATGAATAAATGCATTTAAAAATAATTCCAACACTACTGGAATTTCTAGTCAACCATATAATATGCTGACAGTAAACAAAAATTAACTAATGAGCATAAACCCCTAGGCACTATCTCGTTGTACATCACAAGTACCTTGTATCTCGGTGAGAATAACCATCACAATATCTGTTCTCATGCATGAGCCACTAGTATGGAACATACCCATAACCTAGTGGTCCCCAAAAATCATCACCATAATTGTTTAGTTATTGTTGTATTCTTCAAAATTTTCTTGTGAAATTGAGGCCAAACCACACAAGATCACTAGAATACTAGTACACGTCCACCCATCTGGATACCAAGGTTTCCCTCTTTTAGTCAAACAAGTTATGAGAGTCAAGAAATATACTTTTCACATGAAAATAACACATCATCCTCGCACATTAACCAAACATACCCCGTTTATATCACACAAGTCACTTAATCTATTTTTTATTTAAATCCATTTTGAAATCATACACACAACAAAATAGCCCACAACACTTTTCATGTTTCTTTAACACTTCCAAAATTCCTTTAATTTTTTTATAAAACCTTTATAGGACTTTAATACTCACATAAGGGTACACATACATATCACAGAATACCCTTCTTGCCTTCAAAATTCATTTTATCATTAAACTCACGAGAAACAATCCACAAACATGTTTCACACCCACATCAAAATTTAGTAAAACATTTTCGAAATTTATAAATCATTCTCATAATTTTTGACATCATAAATCACCACTTTACCTTTCAAAAACCAATACTAGGTGAATTAGCTAACCCAAACAGTAAATATAAACCCATTTCCCACTTTGTTTAACCAAATAAATCATTTTCCATTTTCACAAAACAAACCCAAAGGGTGTAACTATGTCTTGCACGCAAAACCCATTTGAAAACCCTCCTTCAAGTCCAAAATCACACCAATACCACTCCAAAACAGAATTTAATTCCCCTGAAACATTTATTAAACCACTCTCAAATGATATATAAATACCTCAAAAAATAACACAAAAGATACACATGAAATACACACTATTTTATAAATTACTTTCAAGAAGTATATCATGGTTTTACACGTTGAACCCATTCAAAAACCCTCTTTAAAACCCAAAATCACACCAAGACCCTACAAAAGTATAATTGGCAGCCCAAAAAACATTTACTAAAACTCTTTCATTTGTTAGAGAATAACCCAAATAAAACCACAAGAGTTTCACATGGAAATACACCGAATTTAAATAAAAATGAACCTATAGAATTAAATTCTTAACCAAATCCCTCAAAAAAAAGTTTTTTCTCCACTCATAACATATGAGGAACATGAAAAATGAATAAATCCAGCAAGATAACTCATCAAGGAATTATTACGCATGGAATCACCTACCTTTTATGTTGAAACCCACAAATCTTGGTGTGAACCCTCAACCACACCTCTTACATGCTGCAAGGGAGATAAAAGAAACATAAAACCTCAATATATCACAAAAAAAACAAGAATTTAACTCCTAGGTTTGAACCCTAGTTTATGGACAATTTAGAACACAATAAATGGTGAAAAAATCCTTAAGGAAAGGGATGAAATCAAATAATGGAAAACATACCGTTATGATTTTGATGTTTCCCCCATAAAAACACCCTTTGAAGTTGAGATATAAGGGAGGGGGAGAGACCTTGGATGTTGTCCATGGAGGTTGGGTTCAAAATGGGGAATAAATTTGTGGATTTTGGTTTATTCCGAAAGGGAAAATCGGAATTACAAAATATTTTAAATGAGATATACATGGCAGCATAGTTTGGATGCAAGGTTTAACAAATCATACGTCCAAACCACGCATCATGGTCTACCCACCAAAAAACATTCCATTATACTCTTATTTTAGTGGGGTCTAATGGGGAAACCTATGGGGAAATATAGGCCACTTATAGGGGAGGAAAATTGTCAAAATAAATCATCCTTTTGAACCCAAAACTTATCCAACTCATGGGTATAAACCACATCAACATCTTACCTCCCATGTGGTGACACTAAGAGTGTCACAAAACCAACTCCAAAACACCACTACCTAAGACCACACATTTTAAAAAAGAGGAGGTCAAGTACCACACAAGACCCCCAAGAATTAGTTCATAGATCAATAACACAAGAGGAACCAAAATTTCAAACTCGGAACACCCAGAAACCAAGAGAAAGCTAATATCCAATATAGGATTTTAATCAAAGCACGGAATTGAAATTCATGGTGTGAAAATTCTCCCCAGTAAAAAGATTTCTACCCCTAGAAATCCACAACAAGGCTAAAACAATAACCAAACTTAATAGATAAACCATGATGCACTCCCTTTCCAAGTTTCACCCCAAAGGCCAAAACACCCACTTTGATACCATTTCGTCACAAACTGAATCTGGTCGCCATCAAAACCAGCAACCTACCCAGCCCGTGATAAGGCCCGAAGGGAGTTCGCGAACCCCACAGGCTGGCATAAGTTATCGAGTATCATAAAAATAAATTTAAGAATGATTTAAATATATTTATAAACATAAAATAAAAAAACGGAACCAAGAAACCAAATTTTACTAATATTCTCTTCAGTTATTCAAAACATTCTTCACAATCTTTTGTTCAATCAAATTTAACTCCTTTACATGTGAGCTTGGTTAATGGGTTAGACAATCGGGAAAAATTCTGGATTAAGTGCTGATAATAACCTACTAAACTTATAAAACTGTGTTCCTCAGTTATACTCGTCGGTGCTGGAAATTCTTGTATTGTTCTTGTCTTAGAAGGATCAACATAGATTCCATCCTTAGAGACAATATGTCCAAGAAAATAAATCTCCTGATGCTAGAATTCACACTTTCTAAACTTCCCATATAATTCATTTCTTCTAAGAGTCATTAGAGTAATGATCAAGTGATTTTCATGATCTTGGTATCTTTTGGAGTATACCATGATATCATCAATAAATACCACTAAATATACATCAAGATATTCCTTGAAAACATAGTTCATTAAATCAACGAATAAAGAGGGTGCATTATTCATTAAATAAGTCATTAATGTAAACTTGTAATTCCCATACCTGGTTCGAAATGCAGTTTTTGGATTGTCTTCCTTCTTCATGAACAATAGATGATATCCAGATTGAAGATCAATATTTAAAAAATATTGAGCTCTTTGAAGTTTATAAAATAAATCATCAATGTGAGGTAAGGGGTACTTGTTCTTTATTGCTATATCATTGATCTCCATGTATTCAATTCACATCATCATAGATCCATCTTTATTCTTAACAAAAAGGACTGGTGATCCCCATAGAGAAACACTAGGGAGAATAAATCCCATATTACTAAATTCCTCTAGTTGTCTCCTTAATTCCACTAATTCCACAATGGCCATTCTATGAGGGGTCTTTGATATGGGCCTTGAACTTGGAATTAAATTAATGGAAAACTCAATTTCATATTCTGGAGGATGTCCAGGTAAATCCTCTGGAAAAACATCAACATATTCTTGCACAATAGGTATGCCCTCTATTTTAACATTCCTTTCCTCACACATAGCTATGTCATTATCTTCCTCCTCGATAATAGAATTTATTAGAGCTACTGGGGGTGGATCTAGATAAGAATCAGATAGTAATGTTTGCTCTCTAATAATAAGTTACTCTTTATCATCATAAAAAATTGTAACCTTCTTCTTGTTATAATAAATATTCATATCATGGTTCAAAAGAAAATCCACACTGAGGATTATATCAAATTAAATCATGGGTTTGATGATGCGATCAGAAGAAAAAGAACATTTATATTCCCTAATGGGAACTGATTCACAATACTTTGTTGCAGTGATACATACCTTATGAGTTTTGACTGACTACTCCCTTGTTAAGTAAAATTGAAAATATATAATTTTCTTAGAAAACAAGGAAGATATGAAACAATGCGATGATCTAGAATGAAATAAAGCATTGGATAAACTTGATAAAAATATTAAATTACCTTCCACCACATCATTCAGAGCTTCAACCTCAGCATCAGTGATTGCATTATCTTGGCCTTTCTACCTTGGCCTTTTATGAGTTATGTTACTTTGGTGCTTAGGACATTCAATTTCATTATTTCACTTTTCTCTAAAATTGTAGCATTCAACATTTACAACCTCTTTCTTTCCCTTGCAATCACGAGCTTGGTGGTCTTTTTCACCACACATGTAATAGACTCTAATTCCGTTCAATAAAGTACAAGGGAGTTTCTTCCCACATTTAATATAGGATAGATATTCAAATTTTCCCTTCTTCCCCTTATTTCCATCTTTAGAGTGTTCAGTAGATATCTTCTTCTCTTTCTTTGCTTTAAAGTTGTAAGACTTAGAGAATTCCTTTTTTACCTTAATAGCACATGTTCCAACATCTTTTTACAATGAGAAAGATTCTAAGACTAATGCTCGATGGAGAAATAGTTTTAACCCATCAAATAATCGATAAATCGTATTCCTTGGCTTACGTATATAATCTGTTGCATGAATTTATATCCTTTTAAAGTTAGCCTCATACTTTACGACATTCTCATCCTCCTTTTTCCCCAGACTCAGAAATTATCTTTCAATATCCACTCGATCATAATGAGGAAATAATTTTTCTAAGAAAATATATTTCAATTCCCTCCATTACATGTTTCATACTTGTTCATCTTCCATTGCGTTTTGGATTAATGACCACCATTGATCTCCATCTCCTGTGAGGTGATAAACAACCATGAAAACTTTTTTCCTTTCACTGCTCCCCAAAGCATGAAATGTTTTCTCTACGAAACTTATCCATTGCTCAGATACCAATATATTTTAACTCCCAATGAATGTTGGTGGTTTTTGACTCATGGAGCAGTCTAACATTGATCCTCCACATTGTGGATCAGGGTGCTCCATACTGGTATGGTTATTATTCACAACCTGAGTGAGTTGTCCCAGTATGGAGATAAGCTGATCAGCACCAACTACATCACTTGCTCCACTATAATTATATTGATTAGGAGTGTAGTCCCTACATGGATTACGTGCATTGATACAGTTTCCATTCCTTCCACTAGGTGCCATTTTTTAACAATGGCATACAATAGATTAGTTTATGAATCACAATGCATAATTCCAAACTTGTAAAACACTTAACATAAATTCAACAGTTTATGGATATAATCCATAATTATAAAAAGGGATTTCTTTTAGTAGGTATATACTCATAAATCCTTCATAATTTTTTGTAAAGAAACTGTGAATTATCCTAATCATATCCCTTAGGAGTGTCGTAACCAAGAGTGCAGCAAGGCATATTGTCATGTACTAAGATACCCCTGGTCAATCCCGAACTCCTTGTCAGAGTTTTCACTCCTAGGTATATCTGTGAGAGAGCCGCCTCTACCTTCTCATATCCGGACATGGATGTATTTCTTTGAAAATACACAAAATCTCTACATTACCAAAATTCTAGGAAGTTCTTCTATACTAATCCTCAAAGTCTATCTTAGGGTAATGGGCTCTAATTAGAGTATATCTAAATCTAGTTTCCAAGGTTTATAATAAACTTTATTTGATACCAACTGTAACGTCATGACCCCAATTACCCAGATTTGGTGCATTATTAAATAACATTGGCATGATCACAAGGGATCAAATCCAGAAAGACCGGTCAGTTTAGTATCCTTGGAAGTACTAGATACATTCATATGAATTACATTAAATTATAAAATGAAAAAACAACAACATTGTCTCTATTGACCACATTCATATCCATTAGACAATCCCAACAGGGCATTGATAAAATACTTTTTCACATCCTGGGAAAAATAAAATATAGAAAGGGTGAGTTTATATGCTATGTAAGGATAACAATATAGTGTAAACTTCCAGAAATAAGAATAAACATTTAACACAGTGTATAAGACTAAAAAACAAGCCTTTTAAACATAAATGTCATTATAATATGGAAAAGATAAATCAAATAATTCTATTCACTTATTCTCATGGATATTCTACTAGTCTAATAATCACATGTAATATCAACATCCAATTTCATAGTTATGGAATGTATAGTGCCACACTTCATAACCACATAGTCAAGGCCTTGTGGCAAGACTATAAATAAGAATATGTCAAGGCCATGTTCTGAGACACTTGTTTGTCTCATGATTCCTACCAATGCATCGAGGAGCTATAGCGGGCTCCACCCGTCACTTATTAAGTCCAATCCATTCCTCACATGAAAAGGTTTAAACATAACATAAACATTCGTATTAAAACTAGCATAATAAATTTCAATACATTATCCATAGCCCATGAATGGTGTAAAAATAACACATCCAAAGTAAAACATATCAAAAAATCTTCAATACAACATAGAATATTTTTATCCTAATAAATCAACATTAAACAAGCTTAAAATCCCTCAAAGGATATTGACATAGATGAAATCAAAACAAATTTAGAGAAATATCACTTTCTATTTTGAAATAATTTAAAAGTAATATAACTATAAAAGAAAAAAATTATTTAGAAAATATTCTTAGAAGCTTGTATGAGAAGCTTCAACAATATTATAACGGCAGAAAATAGCTGCACCCACTGTAAAAGTAAAAAAAGACATTCTTACCTTAATTTTGTCGAAAAGGTCATATAGTACCTTGTTTGGAAAATGACAGAAAGATTCATTTCAAAACATATATGGTCAAATGATGGAATGAATGACTTTAAACCATAGTTTATTAAATAGTAAAAATGTTTTGAGTTTCATTTTTAATAAAACACAAATGTGGATGATAAAGAGTTACCAATAGATACTTGCGTATTAACAACCTCAGATAAGTAAAGAGATTATCTAATTAACCCTTACCTTGTACATTTCCTTAGTCAATGGTATGTTAACCTCCTGTATAATAGTTAAAATATTGTTATTAAATTATACAATAACTATATACGAGAATATTATATCATCTTTGATCCTCTAATATTTCTTTGTTAATAATATTTCAGTAGTATCATCGTTTCAGGTGTTAACTGATTCATTTTCTTTTAAATGCTTGGTTACGTAAGCCATATTTGTTGTTTATATACTGTATTTGATTAATATACAGAATAATTCTATTTTCATATACATTTTTTTATCATAAATTGAAAATCATTCTTGAATGATTACGATGGGGAATATATCTCATCGCATTCGTGGAGACAGTAATCCGTACGTATGCACGAGTGACAATATCATTATATTGATGGTGAAATTGTATGTAATTGGATGTTATATCATATATACATAATAATTAATATGTTATATTTATTATTTATAATATTTATACTCATTATTATTTTCATCCAAATAATCAAGTGTTTGAATAACAAACTACACCACGAAGTGGAGACGGTAAGCCGTACGTACACACGTATGTTGACTTTGTCATTTATAGGATTTATAGAATACAGAATATGGTTGTACCATATTTATAATAAAATAACTATATATAGAAGTTACTTAATTTATTATTTTTTTATGGAAACAAAAAAGAAAAAGGAAATGAAATAAGAAAATAACTTAAAAGAGGGTGGTGAAATTATTACCACTTCTTTGGGTGTTTCTCTTTTGAGTTTATCAAAAGGGATCCATAGGTTGGACTTATGGGAAAAATAAGGACTCTAGGTTGAATTAAGGGATGTTGAGAAGGTATTTGAGTAGGATTTGTCTGAATCAAATGGCTTTTTAGGTGTGAAATTAAGATAAGGGGAAGTTCTCTTTTATAAGAGAGGTGAGGGTCACTTTAGGAAAAGCTTGAAATATTATTTTATAATAAAATAATTTTCGGTTTCTAATGGCTCAAAAATGATTTATTTCAAGTATACGGTTGGGATGGGTCTATAACCTCTCAACCAATAGGTTTTATATAGGTTTAGGTCACCATATTAACCTTATCTTTTAGATTTAACTCTTAGTTAAATAGTTCGACATTTACCATGTCTCTTTGTATTTTTATAATATATAGTTAATAAAATTACAATAAACAACCAAGAGAATTAAAAGTGTTTAATTATTGATATATATAACTTTATATAACTTCTTTGGTTGAACCTTATATTTTTAGGAATATTATATCAATTAATAATATAGTATTTGTTTTAAAGACTCAATTATGACAATTTTCACACTATATAGTATTTGATTTTTTGAAAGCCCGAAAAACATTATAACTTCGTATAAAATTTATTTAATCAACCCTGAAATGTCATATTAACCTGTAATATTAGTTTAATTCATCATAAATTTATATTTACATTTATTTGGATATTCATAATACTAATTATTTTAATATTTCATTAATAAGGTAATTAATGCATCATCATTGTGTCATAAATAAATTAAATTATTTAATGTCTAAAAATTATTAATAAAATACTATAATGTAGGAAATATTTATATATTTCTAATGAATAGTTATAGTCGATTTTATATTGTGTATAACTCTATATTAAAAATTGTTATTTATTAGACATTGAATTTAACTCTTTTAAATCTTCTTTAAATAAAATAATAATAAATGTCCTAATCTAACCCAAGTGGAAAAAAAGGATCATATTTTAATCCTAAGGTTTGTTTTGTTCGAATTAAACTTATCCAATAGAATTAGAACAACTGTTAGAGTAATTATAATATCATTTTACCCCTAATTATCCTATTTAATTTTAACCATGGTAAATAAAAGTCAAAATCTACTATTAAAAAAAATAGTTTTATCTTATTGGACCACATTTTACTTTTTGATGTCAAATGTGTCTCTCGGAGTTTTGAAATTAAACACACAGAAGCGGTAAAATTACGTTTTATGCAAATTTTTAAATATTCCTAGAAGGTGTGTATTAGATGATAAAAAGTTCAATAAAATTTTATATATCTAAACATATTATAAAATGAATCCAATAAATTTCATTGAACATATATAGGTATTATATATCTATTTTTACTGAAAATAAATTAAAATAAAATAACAAATTATTTAATTAAAAATTTTGTTTTGAATAATAACATAGTGTTTTTCACTATTGATCAAAAATTGAATGTTTTTAAAATAATAAAAAAATTCACCCTAAGCTAATTTTGATATTTTGAATCCAAAAATTAAGTCCATTTTGAAAAATAAAATTTATAAAATTTCAAAAAGTGGTTATTACTATTCATAACGGCTAGTTTGATTGGTTGTGGTGTGTTAAAACTCCATGTTTCATACAACATTAGTTGTTACTTTATTCAATGGGAAACGTATAGTGGAATATTAGGGTGTTACATTTTATGTATTTGGGTTTACACCAACCTTTTTGTTTTTTATGAAGGAATTTATGTTTCTTGATTCATGAAAAAGAATCCTTACCATAGTTTATAAAATTACAAGTTTTTCTAATCATATTATCACATTTATAAACTGAAAATCTGGTATCCTTAAATATAAAAGGAAGGAAAGGTTTAGAGCTTCAAAAAGTAAGACTGATAAAAATCAGGTGGTGATCTGAATTTAATCTGGGATGGGTAACACAAGATATGTTATCTCATTTATCTAGGGTTTTATCATTAGAAAAATCTCTTTTCGTCTTACTAGATATGACTCTATTGTAATTACTTATATACCAATAATATTTGGTCCCAATAGGTTTTATTTCAATTATGTTCTTAACTTTAATGTAGGCTTTAAATTTCTTTGAGGAGATAGTGGATTGAGCTGGACACATTTTTTCACTCAGACCAAGGATGACACTAAAATCCCCAACCATAATACATGAATCTTGAATTCTATTTCTTAGGTAAGATATATCCTTCCAACAACATCATCTATCTTGATAGCTATTTTTTCAAAAATAAAAGTGAAAAATAAATGGGAGTGTGAGAAAATTATCTCATAGGTGAAAACTCGATCAATAATATTATAAACACTAATATTATTTAGAGAGGAATGAGACAATATACAAACAGATTCAACAAAAGAATTATTATTCCAAGAACCAAGAAAATTATTACTAATATTATCTAAAATAGATAAAATAAAGGAAAAATTAATTTTGGGCTCTAATATAGAAGAATGTAATGGTTTTTGTTTGTGAAAAAAATATTTTTATAGAAGTGATAGTGTCAGATATTACTATACCTTGACATTTCCAAAAGAGAATACTCATTTGAACCTATACATGGGGTTAGAACCCACTTTTTTTTACCTCAATATCTCTTCTTCCTTTAAGATTATCTGGTTTATTTTTTCATTTTATCAATAGGATCATAGGATTCTTATTCATTTTTAGTAGAAAATAAATATGAGAATTAATGTTGGGAACACCATCCTTTGGAGTAGTTAGAGTCCTTTCTTCATGACAATAATGATTTGTAGAATAATGTGTCCTTGGATTACTACTCAGTTAAAGAGGGCTATGCTGCTCAATGTTATAATCTTCATATTGAGAGCTTAAAACGACATCAGAAGTAATAGTGTATGTGGGCTACAACATGACTGTATTTTCTTGAATGTTGATTTCATTAAAATCATCTGAAGGCATAGAAACATAAACCCTATCACCCTGCTTTGGTTATTCAACAAGACCTTAAAGAGTGTATTTTACATCATGTGAATGTCATTTTGGTGTGTCCGGAGAGTTTAGAGAAGTATCTTATTGGTTTTTGTCCTGATAAGAAAATTATTCTAATGGTTTATAAACTTTTATTGATTTGGGACTTGAATTATGACATAGTTCATTGCCTAAATTTGGGTTCTACATTTATTTATAGTCAACTAAATCCATTCTATTTGTAAAGTTTAAATCTTGAAGGGTGTCATCATGCTGAGAATGTTTAACTATATCATATATCTACATATCAATTTCAATAACTATTCTTTATTCTTTGGAATATTTATCTTCATCCTCAACCAAAAATGCCCAGAGGTTTCCATTATTAGTTTTTTAGGTGGAAGTGAGGCCCTATTTTTTCACCCATTAACCAATATCATTCCTTGGGGGTCATCATTATCAACAGTAGGTCCATTTTCCTTTTTTCCATTGATCTATTTCCATTTATTTTTTGGGGGTGGTATTACATTCTTGTGAATAAACCTACAATTATATATGATATTCCCAATTATCTTGCATACCCCCTAGAAAGGCATCATTTACTCATATGCTAATTTATTCTAAAGTCATTAGTATTGAAAATAATGATTTTTTGTAATTTATAATTTAGGTTATCCTCTACCATAACTCTAGCATAAAGACCTAGATCCCCATTTAATTCATATTGATCTATATTCAATGGAATACCAATATAAGAGGCAATGTCTTACAAAATTTTTGGGTGACAATATACCTAGTTTAATCATAAAATATGACCCAAATTTGTTTCATATGGTTTTTATGTGTGATGATTAAAACCAATATCCCATTCAGATAATATTAAGAAGACATGTTGTAGTTGAAGATTACCAAAATTCCAAAGAGAATTTAAATTTACCTAAGTGCTAAGTATTATGTGATAATAACCATTCCTAATTGGGACTAGCTTCCAACTACTATTTCCCCAGCAGTGAGAAATTCTTGATTTGAGATCAGCAAAGGGCCATGCCTTTTCCCCTTTTAAATAAGTAATCTAGCTAAATATTGATAACATACATAATCCAAGACTTTTTGGATGGGATTCAACATCAACATCAATAAAAAATCCTATATCATCTAATTTATTTAATAGAGGAATCTATGAGGTAGTTGCTTTGTGTAGATCTTCTCCTTTAGGGACCTCTAAGAAGGATACACCTTTCGATTTTGAGGGAATATCTGGATTTAGATCATCATTAAAAAGGTACTTTTTATTTGATGCTTCAAGAATATGCTTCTAAAAAGATCCTTCCCATTATGGGTTAATGGAATCCATGATGTGGTTCTAGAAATAGTGAATCAAGAAGGGACCATTATTGATATTTAGTGAATCACTATGAAAAAATTGAGAGAAATTCATTCGTAAAAACACTAATGAGGTCGCTTTTATTCGAGATCCAATGGTTTTAGAAAAATTAATTTTATTCTTTAATTCCTGGAAAACTCATCAAGGAGTATACTTTTTTATATTTAATATATTTTTATTGAGACCTATATTTCCATGTAATTCTAGAAAACGTGAATTTTCAATTAGCATAGATTGAGTCGTTTTGTTTTGGTTTCTCCCAGGTAAGGTGTCTTAGCCATAATGGACTAATATGGGTTTTGTGTTTAATTAAACATGCAATATAATGGTAGTAATTCCATTTCATAAATTTGAATGTTTTTTATTATTGATTTGTTTAAAAAAAATTAACACAATGTAATGGAATATGCATTATTATTTTATTAAAAATTTGATAATAAAAAGGATTTGTTGATGATATTAAATATTAATGTGATGGGATAATAGTGGAAAAACTATAATTGGTAAAATTAAATGACTATGAAAATATACTTTGTATTGTTGATATGGGTAATAATTATAGATGAAATGTTTGTGTAAGTAGATTTCTTATGATTTTGAATTTCATAATAGGTTATTTTAATTACTGGTATTTGGTTTTAAGGATTGGTGTATAGATTCTTAAAAACGGTATCTGCATTAGAGAATTTAAAATTACATAAAGTTATATAAATATAAGGAAAAATAGTTTATTTATTGGTGACCTAATTTTATCAATAACCAGTATAGGAAAACAGTCATTTCGCGGTGGTTTTTTCGAGGCGGTTTTAAAAACCACCGATAAATGGTTTTCGGGCCGCTATTTCACGGTGGTTTAAAAACCGCCACAAAATATCATTATTTTTTTATTTTTTTAAATATTTTCGAGGATTAGAGGTGGTTTTTTTTAAAAACTACCACAAAATAGGAGCGGTTTGGGTAAAACCGTCATGAAATTAATGGAAAAAAAACAAAAAAACATGAGAAACCCCAAAATCACTGAAACGACCATAACTTTTGATTCGGGCGTCCGTTGGAGTGCCAAGACCTGTCAAATCGAAGCTCATGAAGAGATATAGAGGCATGTATAATCAAAACTATGAGATGGTTTAAGGTTCAGAAGATATGAGAGTTATAAAAAAGCTGAAAAATGGTCCAAATTCAAATGGCCATAACATTCACTTTGGGTGTCCGTTTGGGCTCTACCACATATCAAATCGAAGCCAGCGAAATAAGATACATACTAGTTTGACAAAAGAAATTTTGTGTCATGTTTTTTGGCCCCATAAACCCCTTTGAAGGCTTCCAAAACCTCATTTCCGTCACCGGTGTCCTGTCGAATTTGTCTTCAAATTGATATAACTTTTGATCCGCGTTTCAGTTCGGACACCTCCAACTGCAAGATCGTAGTTCATTCCATGAGCTTCAGTTTGAATGGTCGTGGCGTCCACATAGACTCATGGGTCATAAGTTATGGTCTTTTTAGTGGGTATCAGGTTTGTTATGTTTTTTGATGGCTCATTTCTAGCACCTATTCCCTTCAGTTTTTTTTTCTAAATGGTCGTAACATGTGATCTGCTAGTCCATTCGGTCTCTTTCACCTATCAACTCGAAGATCGTTTTAGGATCATTGATTTGACTGGTCGCAGATCTGGAACGGACTCTCGGATCATAAGTTATCTCTGTTAATGTAAGTCCAATGTATTTGTCACTTTATGACCATTTCTACGGGTTTTAACAGTTGCTCCATTTTTTACTGTTTATTTGGGTTTCCATGAATTGTTATCTTTATCAATGGTTTTTTGTGGGTTATTATGATGATTATATTGAATTCGTAAGTGGGTTTCCAGAGTTCTCATGAGTTTTTATTGGTTCTCATGCTTTCTAATGTTTCCTTCTTCATGCTTCTCCATCTGTTTTCATGCGTTTTCATGATTTTTCATCCCTTATCACGCCTTTTCAAACTTTTTCATGTGTTTCATATATTATTTATTATTTATAATATACATTAATTTATTTATTATCTATTATTTGTTACTAGTTATTTATTATTTATTTATTATTTATATTTATTTATTATTTATATTTGTTTATTATTTATATTTATTTATTATTTATTATTTATTATTATTTATTATTTATTATTATTTATTATTTATTTATTATTTATTATTTATTATTTGTTATTTATTATTATTTATTTTTATTATAATTTATTTTTTATTGTTTATTATTTTTTATATATTATTTTTTATGTATTATATCTTTATTTATAATTATTAATTATGTGTTATTTATTATTATTATTATTTATTATTTATTATTTATTGTTTATTATTATTATTATTATTATTTATTATTATTTATTATTATTATTATTATTATTATTATTTTATTGATTATATATTATATATTATATATTATACATTATTGTTTATTATTTATTGTTTATTATTTATTCTTTTTTTCATTATTTATTATTTATTATTTATTATTTATTATTATTTATTATTTATTTAGTTATTATTTATTGTTTATTATTTATTATTTATTCTTCATTATTTATTTTTTATTTTTTTATTATTTATTTTTTATTTTTTATTTTTTATTTTTTATTTTTTATTTTTTATTATTTATTATTTATTATTTATATTTATTTATTATTTATATTTATTTATTCCTTATATTTATTTATTATATAAATTTATTAATTACTTATATTTATTTATTATTTATATTTATTTATTATTTATTTTTAATATTTATTTATATTTATTTATTATTTATATTTATTTATTATTTATATTTATTTATTATTTATTATAGATTATTTATTATTGATTATTGATTATTATTATTATTATTATTATTATTATTTTATTTATTATATATTATACATTATATATTATTATATATTTATTATTATTTATTGTTTATTGTTTATTAATTGTTATTTATTGTTTATTTTTATTGTTTATTATTTTTTATTTTTTATTTATTTATTTATAATTATTAATTATGTGTTATTTATTATTATTATTTATTTAATGTTTATTATTATTATTTATTATTTATTATTTATTATTTATTATTATTATCTATAATATTTTATTTATTATATATTTTATATTATATATTATATATTATATATTATATATTATATATTTATAATTATTTATTGTTTGTTGTTTGTTGTTTATTATTTATTATTTATTATTTATTATTTATTATTTATTATTCATTATTTATTTATTTATAATTATTAATTATGTGTTATTTATTATTATTATTATTTAAAATTTATTGTTTACAATTTATTATTATTATTTATTATTTATTATTTATTATATATTGTTTATTATTATTATTATTATTTTATTTATTATATTTTATATTTTATATTTTATATTTTATATATTATATTATATTATTTATTGTTTATTGTTTATTATTTATTATTTATTATTTATTATTTGTTATTTGTTATTTATTATTTTTTATTTGTTACATTTTATTTATTATTTGTTATTTATTATTATTTATTATTTATTTACTTATTATTTATTATTTATTATTTATTATTATTTATTATTTATTATTTATTATTTATTATTTATTCTTCATTATTTATTATTTATTATTTATTATTTATTATTTATTATATATTATTTATTATTTATTCTTTTAATTTTGTATTTTTATTATTTTATTATTTTATTATTTTATTTCCATAATTTTATAATTTATGTAAATATTATTATTATTTACGTGTTATTTATTTTAATAATCTTTAAATAATAATAAATAACTCAGTAAATAACTAATAAATCAATAATTAGTAATTTTTAATAATTGGTTGTTAATTATTTATTATTGCTTATAGTTTAATTATTATTGAGTTTATATCTATTAGTTATGTATTATTTGTTTTTCAAATTAGTATATATAAGTATATTTAATTCTGTTTATTTAAACATGACGATCTTACTTGAGTGGTAAAGTCTTTGGCAAATATGCAAGAGGTTAGGGGTTCAAATCTCACCAAACGTAGTATTTCATTACATTGCATGGGCATGGGCATGGGCATGGGCATGGGCATGGGCATGGGCATTTGCATGGGCATGTGCATGGGCATGTGCATGGTCATGCGCATGCATGCATGGATAAAGTAAATAGAGGAATGTGAATTAAATGGAATAAATAAAATAAATAAAATAAAATACGAAATAAATAAATAAAATAAGAAATAAATAAAATAAATACGAATAAATAAAATAAATAAAATACGAAATAAATAAAATAAATTAAATAAATATAATAAATATAATAAATATGAATAAATAAAATAAATAAAAGACGAAATAAATAAAATAAATAAAATAAATAAAATACGAAATAAATAATTAAAATATGAAATAAATAAATAATATAAGAAAAAAATAAATAAAATACGAAATAAATAATTAAAAAAAACAAATAAAATACAAAATTAATAAAACAAATAAAATTTGAAATTAATAAAATAAATAAAATAAATATGAATAAATAAATTAAATAAAATACGAAATAAACAAAATAACAAAAATAAAAAAATATAAAAAAATAAAAAAATAAAAAAATAAAAAAAATTGCGGCTAAATCATATAGCGACAGTTTAAACAGCCACTAAAAACCGCCACGAAACATTCTACGACGGTTTTGAAAACCGCGACGAATAGTTTCTCGATGCACAATTTAGCAGTTGTTTTTCAAAACCGCTTCCAATCGATTATCGGCTGTTTAAACCGCCATGAAATAGAAAAACAAACCTCCATTAAAGCCTTATTTTTCTATAGTGAACGACAATCCACTTTTTGGGATTTGTATATTTTATTTTGTGGATTATTTTTTATAATTTTTCATGTTTCCTTCTGGGTGGGGAAATATTTTTCTTATTTTTAAAAAATGATAAAAAATATTTTCAAATGATATTTTGAAAAATTAAGTTTTTATTTTTCTATAGTCACTGGGTTTTCAAAAATTTTAATGGTAGACATTGTCTATAAAATGAATTGAGTTCTGAATTTTCAAAATGAGATTGCACTTTGGATTCTCCATTAGGTGTTCAAATTGAATAAAAATAAATGTTTTGTGATTAAATTTATTTTATAAGGGAAATCTAATTATGGATAAATGATTTTTTTTGGTTTATAGTTATTTTAGATAAGTTTTTTCATACTTGGTGTGATGGGA